>JAKSZT010054030.1:10438643-10847914 GCA_026826555.1 Tolypeutes matacus
CTTCCTTCCTTCCTTCCTTCTTTCCTTCCTTCCTTCCTTCCATTTATCACACCAAAAACCTATGTCATCCAGGGACTTTAAATCTTTCACCCACATAAAGTGGACCTGTAAGAACCCTCTAAAGTATCCCTGCAGCATTCTGAGAGCTCAGGGAACATCTCTTCATTCTTTTCCCCGTCATGTATGGCTTGGTGCACGCTCTGACAAAATATGATTTTAATTTCAATCCTAGATTTTGTCTCATAGGCTAATTTTGGTTCCAGGATCTGCATCTTGTCCTTATCCAGCTCTAATCTCATATCTCTTTGCGTATGTGCTAGAGGAAGAATGTTCAAGGAAAATCAAAACAAAAAAGAATAAAATGAAACTTAAAGCAAAAGCACATTTCTTGGTAAATTGGTATAGAAAAAAGAGGCCAGATTATGGAAAAACCTTGAATGTCTAACCATGTACAGTCAAGCTTCTGTGATTCAGAAAGGATAATACTGAAAGTGATATTCTCTAAAATCTTATCTGACTCGGTATACAGGAGGGATTAAAGAAAGATAACCTTAAAAGGGCAGAGTCCAATTAAGAGAGTATGTAATGTGTAAGTGTCCTCCACAGCCATGTGTTATCAAGAAGATGGAATTTCTTTTCCCTTTTTTGAGAAAAGCTGCCAAATATCCCAAATTCAGTGTATTTACAAGCATGTGTTCTTGATTTACAGTCTATTATTGGATTTCCCTCTCGTTCATTTGTCTCTACTTATAGTTCTGTATTTGTAAAACAGTGCTGATTTCTGGAAAATTGTTTCAAGAATACTATCTGCACATACATGTATGTACTACAGCTCCTTCGGTTTTCCAGCTTTTCAGTCCTGTGTACACCGATAGCTGTTTTGATAAACATATTACACAAGAGTATTTTCTGCCCCCCCCTTAGAAATTATTTTATGAAGTTCAAATAACTAGGAAATAATTTCTGAGTCTTGCACCTATGTTCCTTTCTCTGCTGTGAATTTTGCATCTTCCCTAAATTTAGAAAATTTTAAAACCACTACAGATCAAAGGAAACAATGAATTTGGTGGCAGTGTCTGCATATAAAATATGTTCAAATCTGAGTTCTGCATCTTTGCTCAAAGTGATAAAATAAGAAAAAGTTAGACCCTGGAGGGAAAGACCAATATTCTAGTGTCCTATGTAATGACTAAATTCATTGTGTTGCAGAAACTATATATGCTTTACCAAGAAAAAAACATATTTAGTGTACCTACAGGCTATTACCAGATAATAGAGAACATTAAAGTAAAGATCAACTAGCCATTTCCTTAGTAAATGTATTTTAGAATAATGATAGTCTGTAGGTATTATATATTCTTACTACTTTTTAGCTAAAGTTGTTGATTTGTGACTTGCTATGCTACAGAACTATTTTGTAATGAAATGAGTCATTTCCAAAAAGGAAGGGAGTAAGAATGAGGTTAAGAAATCATTCTTATTTTGTAAGACGGACAAATAAGAATGAAAGAAGTTAAGTGATGGACCCAGGTTCTCCTGGGCTTATTGTAAATGAACCAGGAATAGAAACTGAGGTCTCTCAACTATGCCTACTTCACATTTTACTCAAGCGTATACTCTTTTATTTCTGAATAATATCCCTATCTTCACAGCAAAATAGGAAGCAAAAAATCAGATATGTCTTTTAATGTTTAAACATATCATGAGAAATTTGACAATCCCTGTGCACAAATATTACTTTCAAAAAGGTACAAAAATGTTTCTTCTCTGCCAACACTCTTAACTTGTTCTCTTTAGAACTTTACTACCATGCTTGTACACATGCAAAATGTGTGCATATTTCAAGTACTATTTTTAAGTGTAGGACTATAAAACACATACAAGTTTAGCCTACATATTAAACTCTAATAACCAAAGATTCTAGTCATTTGCATAGCTAAGGTACAGGAAACTAGAAAAAAATAATTTAGGAAATACGTTTAATTTAAATACTAAAAGTAATTGTAGCACTATAATTAATTTTTAAAGAAAGTTAATGGGGTAGATTTGCCTAGTTAATTTTTTGTATGGGAAGATATTACCATGTTTGTTTGTATTTTATTTCATGTGAAAAATATTAGCTATTTCCAAATGCTAAGATATTTTTTTGTAATCTGGAGAAATGTTTCTACAAAGAATAAATGTGTAGGGTTAGCAGAGATGGGTCACCTCACTCAGTCTGTGCAAGTATATACAAGCACATTAGTAAATTTAATACAATGAAAATACTAGTTCAACTTATGCTTTTTTAACTATCAAGGCATGTGACATCAATATAATCCTTTACACTGAGAGTTTGATGAAAGAATTGATATTGCTCAGCATTGTACCCTATTGAATTTAGCACAAAATATTATTGGTGAGGCCATATTTAGTGTAAGCCCCCACACTAAGATATTCCCCTTGCCTTCCACAATTAATCATAACCAAGTCCTTCTGGTTCTGTCTCCACATAGAAATCCGGAGTTGGTCCACCTGTCTGCATTTCCCCAGTCACTAGTCCAAGTCACTGCTAGCATTCGCCTGGGCCATGTTGATGCCCACACTTGTGCTTCTGTTCTCTTTAATCCTTCCTCTGCCCTCCTGCTATTCTTTCACTCCTGTCACTTTTCTACTTTAAACTTGAGAATAGTATACCACATCTCTTGAAATGAAATCCACCCTCCTTGGCCGGGGCACACAAGCACATCCATGCATGTTTTTCCCTTGGCCCTTGCTAGAAATGAATAAGAACCTCACAGGATTATTGAAGGATAAATAGATGTAGTGGATATAGACAAGTTTTCAAATTTCTGAAGTCATATCAATGTCAGTTTATATTTATCTATAACTGACAACTTGTCTTCTAGATTTCAGCTGAGAACAAAGTATTTGTTTGTGCACTTAATGGAATCATGTGAAAGGAGATCTGAGAATGGAAAACCAACAAGCACATAAAATAATAGTGGCCTGTCCATATTTTCCGAGAGGGTAATCAATAGAGGCAGAATTTATCAATATAGTGTTTAATGATGGAGGCTAAATAAATTCCTCAATGCCTAAAACCTCTTTGAGAGAACATCGGGTTATTAGCAACATGCTTTTTTATGCTCATTCAGTCACAGAGTGGATGTGAGTAGATGGGACCCAAATAGTTTTTGCTTCTAAATTTTAGTACAGCATTTTCCTGACAAGAAAGGAGGACCTGAGTGAAATAACTTGAAATTATATGTTCCACTTTGTTTGGTGACTTTGAACACTTTCCCGAAGAGTATTTAATGTATTTATCATAAAAATGAGTACAAATATGGATATTTAAATACAGTTTTAACATTAACTTGCCTCAAGAAAGTAAATGTAAAAAAATATATGCAATGATGTTTATGAGCTGCTCTAAATAACTAGAAAGGAAATAATTTGGTGTATTTCATTATTTTAAACTTTTTGTAATCTCTCAAATTCACATCAAAGATGGAGTTTAGTTTCTTAGTCGTTTGTTTCTCTAATTTGGGTAGACTAGTTAATTCAAATTTTCTAAGTCTCAACTGCAAAGCTTGAAGAGCCGATTAATAATAAGTCTATTATAGGTCCTTGGATCCACACGCATAAAACATACACTGTAAACAATGCATAGCCTTTGCTTAACATTTTTCTGTACGTTTGAAAGTTTTCCAAAATCATTTCTCTATTTTAATTTTATGGAGATATCAAAATATATTTCAAAGTTTAACAAATGTTAGGATATTGAAAATGAAATCAATTCCTAGGATGACATAATAAGGAGTAAAGTATGGCACAATATGGACTGCTCATATATCTTTAGAAAAAAAAAAAAACATAATAGAAAAATAATCTTCCTGCAAATATTTTAGCTTGGCAATAAGCCTATTCTCATACTGACTTCACTAAAGGATCACACTACCATATGCATTTGCCTGAATTAATTACCATGTTACCCTACGTGTTTGGAAATGGTCAATTTGTTATTCTTATTATTTCAATAATAACTTCTGTCTTAGCTGGTGATCTTACAGGTTTAATTAACTATTCACATTTTGGGAAATTATAGGAAGAAAACATTCATTCTATGGCACAAAAATATGTTACCCAGAAAGTTGAGTGTAAAGGTCAAATAAGGGTGATGATGAGTCAATGTAAATAGAAAAATCATAGCAAAGTTTAAGTATATTAAGATATTCTACTTGAAATTCAGGCATGCCACAAATTAATACTGCCACAGTTGCATGCTTCTCCCACTGAGAAGGAAAAGAAATAAAAGGAGCTTGTGTGAAATTTGGCTCTGCAGACCATTGCTGGCATGATTACTAAATAGTTTAAAGATGAAGCAACTCCTTGGTGGGATGAAGAAAAATCCAATTAGTTGTTTTACAAGATGAATTTCTTGCTGAAACGTATATTCATAATTAGAATTTGACTCTATCCCATACATCTTTCCCATTTCTATAGTGTTGTTTTACAGTTCAAAAACTATTTTCCAGAATAGGAATTGTGGCTTAGATGCACACTTAAAAAAAAGATCACCCTGAAGAGGGGAAGCTTCTAACATAACCTAGCTCATGTGACTCTAAATATAATTTCACTACACAGTATAATTTTTCATAACCATTCCACATATCACAGTTTGATCACTTTTTAGAAGTGAGCTTTGGTTTTATTTAGATTTGGGTTTTGCCATCTCCAAGTAAGCTTTTTTCTTCATTAGTACTTAAGTTAACTTCCACGCTATGGTTTACTTTAACAACTCAACTATAATTTGTGTTTTTCAGTGTTCCAAAAAATTTGCTTAGAAATATAAGTTTTTAAATTGTAAAGATTCCCTAAACTACCCATCTTCCCTCCCTTCCACCCTCTCTCCCTTCCTTCCTTCCTTCCACAATATTTAAATTAAAGGAGTTGGCAGATTTATAGAAAAAATATTCAGAAAGTACTGCTTTCCATTATTCCCACCCCCACATTTAAATAGCTTTATTGAGCTAGAATTCACCTATCATAGAAATCACCCATGATATTGGATGTTAGTGTATTAACAGATTTGTATAACCATTACCACAGTCAATTTTAGAACATTTAATCACCTGTATCCATTAGATATGACCCCTCCCCTTACCTTTGCTCATCCCTTACTGAGCCCTAAGAAACCAACAGTCTACTTTCTGTCTCAGTAAGTTAGCATATTCTGGACATGTCACATAAGTAGAATCAGATAATATATGGTATGTTGTAAGTGTCTACATAGCATAAGTTTTCAAGGCCCATCCATGTTATAGCATGTATCATCGCTTCATTCCTCTTTAAGACCAAACAATATTCCACTGCATGGTTGTACCACATTTTGTTCAACCTTTTATAGGTTGATGGAAATCAGGGTTATTTCTACCTTTTTGTTATTATAAATAACACTGCTATAAAATGTCATGTCCAGTTTTTTGCATGGGCATATATTTACATTTCTCTTGGATATACATTTACAATTGGAATTGTTGGGTAACATGGTATTCTGTGTTTAATCATTTGAAAAATTTCCAGATTATTTCTCAAAGTGGCTGCATGTTTATTTTACAAACCCACTAGCGGTCTATGATGGTTCCAATATCTCTATGTCTTTGTCAACATTTGTTATCCTCTGACTTTTTAAATTAGAGTCACCATACTGGATATGAAGTGGTAACTCATTGTGGTTTTGATTTGCATTTCCCTAAATATAAATGATGATGAGCATCTTTATATGTGCTTATTGGCATTTGTATATTGTACTTGTAGAAATATCTACTCAGTTCTTTTGCCTCTTGTAAATTGGATTAATTGAGTTATTTGTCTTTCTGTTGCTGAGCTGTAAATGTTATCTATATATTCTGGATACAAGTCTTTTAATAGATATATGATTTTCAGATATGTTCTCCCATTCTTCAAGTACTCTTCTAACTTTCTTAATGGTGTCCTTTGAAGCACTGAAGTTTTCAACCTTAATGAAGTCCAATTTACTTAATTTTTTCTCTTGTTTTGCTTTTGATGCATTAGCTAAGAATCCATTGCCAAGTTTTCTTCTTAGAGTCTTATAGTTTTAGCTCTTTCTTTTAGATGATTGTTCCATTTTGAGTTAAATTTTGTATTTGGTGTGAGCTAAGAAATGATTCAACATCATTTTTTTGCATGTGGCTATCCAGTTGTGCAGGCATCACTTTTAGAAAAGACTATTATTTCTTGGCACCCTTACTAAAAATCACTTGACCATAAATATGTGATGTCATTTCCAGACTCCCAACTATATTCATGAATCTATAGTCTCAACATATGCCAGTACCACATTGTTTTGATTACCAATTTTTGGTAGTAAATTTTAAAATAAGAGAGTGGGGTCCTCCTACTTATTTTTCAAAATTGTTTTGGCTATTCTGTGTCTTTTGCAATGCCATAGGAATTTTAGAATTAGCTTGTCAATTTCTACAAAGAAGTGAGCTGGGATTCTTATAAGTATTATGTTGAATCTGTAGATCAGTTTGGGTAATATTGTCATCTTAATAATATTAAGTCTTCCAGTTTATTTATTTAGTTCTTTAATTTCTTTCAATAGTGTTTTGCATTTTTTAGAGTATAAGTATGGCACTTTTAAAAAATTTGTTTCTAAGAATTGTATTCTTTTCAATGCTTTTGTCACTAGGCTTGTTTTCTTAATTTCATTTTTTTTTTCATTACTACTATATAGAAATGCAATTGATTTTTAGATATGATCTTATATCCTGCAATCTTGCTGAACTAGTTCATTATTTCTAATAGTTTCTTAGTGACTTCTGTAAGATTTTCTAAGAATGAGATCATGTAATCTGCAATAGAGATAGATTCAATTCTTCCTTTTAAATCTCAGCGTCTTTTATTGCTTTTTCTTGCCTACAGTCCCAGGCTAGCACTTCTAGTAATATGTGGAATAGAAGTGATAACAGCAGATATCATTGTCTTGCTTCTGATCTTAGCAGGAAAGGATCCCAATCTTTCACCATTAAGTATGTTAGCTTGGGTTATTCAGAGATGCCCTTTATCAGGTTGAAGATTTTCCCTTCTATTCAAAGTTTGTTAAGAGTTTTTATGAGGAAAGTGTTTTGGATTTTGGAAAATGCTGTTTCTGCATGTATTGAGATGATAATGTTGTTCTTTTTATTCTATTCATATGGAGCATTACATTAATTAATTTTTGGATGTTAAACCAATCTTATATTCCTGGGATAAAACTCATTTGTCATGGCTTATTATGCTTTTTATATATTGCTGGATTCATTTGCTAGTGTTTTGTTGAGAAATTTTGCATCTATATTCATAAGAGATATTTGGCAGTAGTTTTCTTTTCATGTTATGTCTTTGCTTGATTTTGCCTGGCTTTTGGTGTCATGGTAATTCTAGCCCCATAAAATTAGTGTCCCTCCAGTTCTTTCCTCTGCTGGTTCAAAGTTAACATTGAGCTCCTCTAGTCAAGTTTCATTCCAGTAATTGTAATTTTCAACTCTGGAATTGCCATATAATATTTATAATTTTTTATAATTTCTATTTTACTTTAATTCTTTGATCATTTTTACAATGGTTACTTTTAATACTTTGTCATTTAAATTCAATATCTGGTCACTTTCGCAGGCAGATTCTGTTGCCTGCTCTTCTTTCCTGGTGCATCGCTTATACTTTCCCATTTCTATTAATATTTCATGTTTGTTGTTGTTAGAAATTGGATATTTTAGTTAATATATTGAAACACCTCTGGGTACTGGGTATTCTCTTTTCAGAGAATGTTATGATTATTTGCTTGCTCATTTATTTAGTGACTGACTAGATTATTCTATGGAGTCCATCCATGGCTAATTCCAGCATTAAGCCTCTAATGTTGCTTCTCAGTGGTCCCAACTTTGGGTATACCCAAAGTAACCGAGGGATGACAGTGGTTTTGGCAGAGCTCTTACTGACTGTCTCTTTTACTGAACACACCCAGGTGTTAAGTTTCACTAATTATAGGCTGATTGTTCAATTGTTTTCAACAATGCTCTGGGCATAAATTGCCCCACAGAATAATCCAATCAAATTTGGGCCCCATTGAAAGGATAGTTCTTGAGGTCAGTTTTTGAGATTTGTTCTGACCACAAACAGGTTCCTCCCAACTGTCTCCTACCCCAGATCTATAAGGAAAAATACCAAATATTTTTTTTGCAGCCTATTTGTCCAAAGAATCCAATGAACTCCTCATAATTACTTTTCACCACAATCCCCATTGTTTATCAAAGTGCCCTGAGGCCTGTACTTCCCCATACTCTGTTGTAAATGGTGTGAGTTCCTTTAGTAAGAGTTTAGGAACTATCTGTTATAGGGCGTCCTCCTTCCCTCAAATGAAATGTGAGTCACAACACTAGAGCTGATGACACACTTTTCTGCCAGTGACTCTCCTGCTTTAGGTGCTGGGCACTCAGTGGCAGGGAGAATGCCAGTAGCATCAAATCTTCTCAGCTTGCCTCTCCTGGAGTGGAATCATTGTCAACTGATGAGCCGTGTAAGGACAATCAGGGTCCCAGTATTCTCAATGACCCCCACCCAGGATAGAGTCTCTGTCCCACAAATGGTGGCTGGACAGAAACAGGAAGTTCCCACATCTCAGCTGCACTCACCTGGAACTTAACCTCAGCAACATCTACGTGGGGAGAAGATGAGAATTCTGCTCATTCCAGGAAGATAGGCCTCCAACTGAGAAGTAGAGAGAAAGGAAGCAGTGTGTTCTTGGTTGAAAAAGTCCCCAGTGGAGTTTGTATTTCACTGGGCTGGGAAGGGAAAGGGAGGGTATGTGTCTCAGTTCCAATAACACATTTTCTCACTGTTCTTACCAAATTTTAGTTGATGTTCTTAAATAAATGTCATTTCATTTGTGACACGTGTTGGGGAACATTTCATTCCAGATACTTGAAATCATTGTGTTTTATTTTTATTTTTTAATTATAATTTTTACCACTTTCATTGGTAAGCAGATGCTTGGAGCTTCTCATGCTGTCATGAACTGTTCATTACTTTTAATCAACTTATTTCTTAAAGAGAAAAAAAAAAGCAAAAATGAATATCAGTTTGGCTCAGTATCGACACATTATTTAAATAATTTTCAGTGTTCTCAGTCCACATAATATCTTCATCTGTATATTTCAGTTTCTGATATACAGACTCCAATCTATTTCACAAAATGTGGAAATAAGAATGAGTGTACATAAATTTTATCCTACTAATTCATGCTTAAATTATGTGAATATGGCTAACTTTTCTGGGCCTAATCTTAAAATCACTAATCTGAAAGTTTTATGTTCTCAGAAATTCAAGTTAGGACCATATGACCAATACATGTACCCAGAACAATATAGGGGATATGGGACATTTGTAAAAATGGTGGCTCATGGCTAAATTTTCTTCACATCTAGGCATATTTTCTTTCCATTGGAAGACATTCTATTTCAGAATTACAGAATTGAAATGGAACTTAAGAGGTTTTTATATCAGTGCTTTAAATTTCAAGTTGGGAAAATAAAGAATAAATAGTATTTAATGATTTGGCTAAAGTCATTGAATTAATTAACAATAAAATCAGGATAAGCCAAATTTGACATTAGTACTCACTAATTCTCCAAAGAGGATATCAGCTGAGACATTACAAGCAGGAATATTCCCCAATAACATGATGTAAAACCTCATTAATGCAGAATTGGACCCAAATATAATGCATCATATTTTGCATCTGTCTTCTTTTCTAATAAATGATATTTAAATATGATGCAGTTTATTAATTAAAGTTTTTAGAAGTTAATGATTCAATGTTTTGATAATGGATGGTGGTGATTGTAGCATAACATTGTGAATGTAATTTACAGCACTGAAATATATATCTGAATGTGATTAAAAGGGGAAATGTTAGATTGTATATATGATAAAAGAATAAATATTTTTAAAAATCCATGGAAGCGCACTCTACAGTGGACCCCAAGTTAAACTATGGACTATATTTACTAGTATAATTATAAAAATGTGCTATCATCAATTTTAGCAAATGTTCCACACCAATTCAAGGTGTTAATAATAGGGGGGTATAAAAGAAACCTGTAATTTTTGCATGATTTTTCAATAAAGCCACAGCTTCTCCAATAGAGAAAAAAATAGTTGTCAGTGCAAATAGTAATTGAAATATATTTAGTAAGCCATACCATAGCACTATAAGATACAGGAGACATACAATATGAGGAATTCCAAGAGGAGTATAATGACAGATTAAAAATTATAAAATAATTTTATTTATAGTACTCTGTCAATATCATAATCTATATAAAATTAATTTAAATATTAGTAATAATATTTCTTATGGCAATTCTGGTTAAATTTATAAAGTAAATAACATAACCTTTCCAAAACAGTTTGGGACCAGAAGGTTTTCTGGAGAAAAGCTATCAAACCTTTATGTAACAAACTAATTTATAATCTTCTAACTAGATGAAAACTAGAAATCTTGCTAATGTATTTTAGCAATCTTGCATAAGTATTTTATCAACCAACAAAAATAAAAATAACCATTTATTAAATTCATATTTTATATATAAAAAAAAAGTCAAAATACGAAAATTACCCCAACAGAGAATAGCAGAATATTTAAACAAAAATACATTATGGCTAAGTAGGAGTTACTCAAATAATACAAAATTTATAAATTATTAGGGGTCCTAAAATTGGTAACATTGATAGATGAAGTGGTAGGAAATATTATTATTTCATGAGGAAAAAAATTCTTAATTTTCTATATAGACAAATTGTAGTATATGTGCAGATAAATGTATGTATATATGTGCTATATATATTATGAATGAAGCATAGAGATATATAGACGAATATAACACATATGAGATATATATGGTATATATATGAATAATACATGCATAATATAAAAATAGGAAGTGATATAAAACTGCTATTGAAAATACAATGAAAGAATTTAATTACGTAACTATTGGAATAAAATGTTTATATATATACTTTTTTTTTATGGGTAAAAATCAAAATTCTCACAATACATACAAACATTTGCAAAATGATATATAAATATATATGCATATATGTGTATTTGCTTACAAAAATGTTATTTATATATATATATATATACATATATTTTAAGAGGTGCTTAGATTACCCAAAATATTACACTGAACCCACTGGGATTCCCATGTTGCCCACCTCCCACACATCCCACCACATCCCACACAAACATCTCCCACAGTGTGGCCCACCACCCTCAATGAACTTACACATCCTGGAGCCTTGCCACCAACCATAGACCACAGTTCACACTGTAGACCACACTCTCTCCCACTCAGTTCTAGTGGTGTGTGCTGATTTAAAATGGCGTACATCCGTTGCCACAACAGTACTCAGGACAACCTCCAACTCCCAAAGAATCCCCTGTATTTCAACTGCTCATCCCCTCCCTACCCCAAAAGTGTCAAGTGGCCACTGGCTCCACCTCATTGTTATAATTTCTTGCATTGCTAGAATCACCATTTGTGAACAAGAGAATACCATCAAGTCGACTCTAGTCCATAGTTCTTCCCCCAATCCTGAGGGGACTGGGATGGTGATGTCCACTCCAACTCCAAGTGAGAGAGGGCTTATATCCCATGGATATAGTGGGTGGGATGATCCTGCCTGCAGATGCAGGCCCTCTCCATTCCCTGGGATGGCCATTGACCATCGTTGTCTCCTCACCAGGTGACTTGGATGAGTCCATTGAGCTGTAGGGTAGGAGTTGCGTGTAGACATATAGAAATAGACATATGCCTTAAGTCAATGGTGAGCACATAGATGTATTTGTGTTTTCTAATAACCATTATACAATTATCTGAAAGTTTTATCTAATAAAATAGTAAATAACCAAGAAATGAGATTAGTATGATATACTGTAGATAAGATATCAAAATTACAGGAAAATATATAAAACTAAGTGGAGGAATATAAAAGAAGATGAAAATAAATGAAAAGTCTCATTCTTACAAAATTGTCAATTCTGTCAATTTTTTAATCTTATTTACTGCAAATACATGATTGTACTTTTTTGACAACTTGATAAGAATGAATGTAAATATTTTTCATCTAAAAAATAGAGATGACTTGTTCCCTTAAGATTTAAATTTTTTCAACATTTAACTTTAATGATATTAAAGATTGAAACTACTAATTAAAATATTTTCTGTGTAAAAACATACAATAAAAAATTATAAATGAGCACAAAAGATTTCAATATAGGTTACACATAAGAATAAAGAGATTTAATAGCAGTTATTTTAATTAATTTTATAAAAAAATGCTTTAAAAGTTGAATTCATAAGTCAAAACATGGGCAAGTTATATATGGGACATTTACAAAAGAAATATATTTATAATAATACATATATAGAAAAGATTCAATTCTTCATTGTAAAGAATTCTTAAGCATTAAAAGAGTTATATAGTATTTTAAGCTTTAAAAGTTATATAAATTTAGTTTATGAAAAGAAATAGGATTATTTTAATCTTAATTGAATCTAAGGGTCATATAACCTCTCTACCAATTATCCACAATTACCAACAATATTATAAACATACAGTTCTATTTTTCTTGGTAGAGTGATTCAAGTTCTAATCATTTCTCACTAAGAAATAGTAAGAAATTATATTCCTCATGATCCTCCACAAATTATTGGTAAATCATATCTTGCAATTAAAAAAGGATGATACATCATGACTGTGGTAGATTGAATTCCGTACTCTCAAGACATGTTCTTAACCCACATTCCTGTGGGTGTGAATTCACTGTAAATGAGACTTATAGAAGATGTTATTTTTATATAAGGTTTGACCAACTAAATCAGGATAGGTCTTAATCCATATTACAGGTGGTCTTGTACAGAGAAAGGGAGGAGCTAGGAGCTAGATGCCAGGAAACCAGAAGGACAGACACAAAGAGAGAGAGATCAACATGTGACAAGAGGCAGAGTTGAAAGCCAAGGAGCTCTAAGCTATCCACAAGAACACTGCAAACTTTGAGGAGAAATCAGAATCTTGCTGATGCCTTGACTTTGGACTTCTAACATCCAAAAGCATGAGACAACAAATTCCTGTTATTATGTCTACTAGTGTGTGGTGTTGGTCATAGCAGCCTGGCAAACCAAGACAATGACTAATTGGAACTTGTCCCAGGAATACAAGGTTGGTTCAACATTTGAAAACCAATCAAAATAAGCCACAAGATCATTATACCAGAAGGAAAATTATATTATTCTCTCAATAAAAGAAAGAAAAAACTTGATATAATTTAACATTAATTTATGAGAAAATAATTAAAACTTGGTAAACTAGGACTTAAAGGGAATTTAGTACCAGGCATCTAAGAAAAACTAATCACTAACATTGTGCATAATTGTGGAAGACTCAATGCTTTTCCCATCAGATCATGTACAAGACAAGATTGTCTACTCTTATGACTCCTTTTCAATATAAGGTAGAGGTTTTAGCCAGTGTATTAAGTTCTGAAACAGAATTAAAACCTCATCAACTAAAAAGGAATAAATAAAACTACATTCACAGACAGCTAGATTTTCTACATAAGAAAATCAAAAGGTGTCTATAGAAAAAAAAATCAGGTTTCTTTCTATAAACTAGCATGGACAATTGGAAATCTGAAACTAAATCAAACAACAAAAACAATATCATTTACAATGGTATGAAAATATGAACTATGTAGGTATAAATCTAAAAAAAAAATACATACAAGATTTATATGCTGAAATTTAGAAAGCATTTTTAAATGAAATCAAAGATCTATATAAATGGGGATATACTGTGTTCATTGACTGGGAGGCTTAATATTCTTAAGATGTCAGCTCTCCCAAAATTGTACAACACAATCCTTGACAAAATCCTATAAAATTTTCAGTAGATATTGAAAAGTCCATTATAAAATTTATATGGGAAAACAATGGAACTAGATTAGCCAAAACTTTTACAAAAACACATAATAAATGTGGAGGAATCACACTACCTGCTTTCAGAACTTAATATAATCAAGAAATCAAGAAAGTAATATAGAAAGTGTAGTAAGAGCAAAAGAGTAATCACGTGGATCAGTGTAACAAAATAGACTGCCGAGAAATAGACCCACACATATAGTTTCTTATTAGGATTTAAATGTAATTCAATGGAGAAAGATGTCTTTTTGACAAACGTTGTGCAAACAACTGGGAATGCATACGCAAAACATAAACCTCAAACTGTGTTTGCAATATATTGAAAAATTTAGAATGATTATAGACCCTAATGTAAAACCTAAACTACATGTAAAAATTAACTACAAAGATTCTAGAAAAAAACGAAGAGAAAATCTATGACATTGGGTTAGACAAAACTTTCTCATATATCATTTTAAAAAATGATAAATTGGTCTTCATCAAAATTTAAAAAAATTTGTTCTTTAAAATACACTGTTAGAAAAGGAAAAGACAAGCTTCACATTGTGAGAAACTACTTGCAAAACACATATCTGGTAAAATATTGGTAGCCAGAATATATATAGAACACTCATAAGTCAACTATAGGAAAACAAACCCAATTAAAAAGAAAAAGGAAAATGATCTAAACAGATATTCACTAAAGAAAGCATACTATTGTCAAATACACCCTGAATAGATGTATAATATCTTCTATAAATTGGTAAATGCAAATTAAAACCACAAACAGATATCACTGTACAGCTAACAGAATGGCTAAAATAAGAAAGAAAGAAAAAAAGAATTGACAATACCAAGTATTGGCAAGGATACAGCAAAGCTGGAGCTCTCATGTATTCCTTTAGGAAGACAAAATGTTACAGTCACTTTGAGAAACAGATCGGCAGTTTTTCATAAAATTATACATATAGTTATGACCCAATAATCCCACTTCTAGGTATTTAACCAAATGAAATGGAAAACATGTCACCACAGAAGCCTGTCTGTGAATATTAATTGCAGTTTTAATTATAATTGCCAAAACCTGGGAACAACTCAAATGTCCACGATCTAATAAATGATAAACGAGCTATGGGAGACCCATATAATGGAATATATATTGCAGCAATATTAATCTGCAATACATTATATTACATGAAAGAAGGTAGGCTCTGAAGGCTCCATTCTATGTGATTCCATTTATATGACATTACGGAAATGGCAAAACTATAAGGACAGCAATGATTGACAGGACCTGGGAGTCAGAGGATGGAATTGACTACAAAGGATCTCAAGGGATAATGAAATATTTTTTATTGTAATGTTGGTAACACAAGTATTTGAATTTTTAAAATTCATAAAACTGCACTCCTCAAAGGGGCAGTTTTATTACATGTAAATTGTACCTCAATAAACAAGATGTTAAAATATGTACTTTTTGATTCTATGATGTTTGGGTGTATATATGGCCAGAGAGTGAATTCTTGAAGGACAGAAAATGTGACATTGGAATTTGTGGTTAAGTTGGTAAGATAAAAATGATAATAAATATCATTTTAATGTGAATATCTGATGTTGAATCCATTCTGTTTGGGTATAAGTTTCTTTTCTTTACATCAGTTTTCTGATTTAAATGTCCCCATAATTACAGGGATTCGATCAATTTTCCTCCAAATACCCCACAGTTATTTCTGATTCTGAAGTTATTCAAGTTCTTCTCTGAGTTAAACAGTATTGCCCACATTATATTTGAGAGAGATTCCTCAATTCTGGGAATGCATCCAAAGCTCTCAATGAGACTATCCCT
The DNA here is from genome assembly GCA_026826555.1 of Tolypeutes matacus. Classification (NCBI taxonomy): domain Eukaryota; kingdom Metazoa; phylum Chordata; class Mammalia; order Cingulata; family Chlamyphoridae; genus Tolypeutes; species Tolypeutes matacus. The sequence goes on from JAKSZT010054030.1 coordinate 10,454,496, forward strand.
TTCCAGTTTGGGATGCCATCTCTTATTCTTCTCAATCTATAAAACTGGAATATCATATTCCTTGTAGGTCTTATTTCACAGAAATGAGAAGAACGTTCTCCAAATTCTCTGTGTCACTCAGATCAAAATAAAGTGCTTATGCCCTGTCAAAGAAAAATAAATGTGCTGGACAATGTAAAACAGGCAAAAATGCCTCAATTCAAAGTTATATACAGTAGAGAAGAGAAAGAGTAGAAGGCTGTTTTCAGAGGGAGAAAAAGAGACATGAGAAGGCCTTCTGAATTGTCCATCACCAACCATTTCTTCTTGGATACACAAACACCTGTTTGCTTATTGGAAGTAGTCTTCTAATTTGATGCATCTCTGGATCCAGATGAAACCTTAAATTGTTCTTGTTATTCATCAGGTGCTCAGTTTTTAAACTATCATTGGCATTTCAAGTCTTCTGAAAACAGGATGGCAATATGTGCACAGTTCATAGCATCTAAGAACAGTTTTCATTGTAGAAGGTGTATTAGTCAGCCAAAGGGGTGCTAATGTGAAATACCAAAAATGGGTTGGTCTTTATAAAGGGTATTTATTTGGGGTAGAAGTCCACAGATACCAGGCCATAAAGCGTTAAGTTTCTTCTCTCACCACAGTCCATTGCCACATGTTAGAGCAAGACAGCTGTCGGCGTTTGCCAGGATTCAGGCTTCTGGGTTTCCTCTCTTCCTGGGGCTTCGTTTCTCTCCGGGCTTAGCTCCTGTTTCCTCCACAAGTTCAGCTGTAGACGATCAGGCAAAGGCTTGCTTCTCTTCCCCTGGGGCCTTCTTTCCAACAACAAAACTGCTTCTCAAAAGACTGCTTCAACTGTGCTTTGCCTTGCCTTTTATATTCAATTCCCCACCCACCAAGGGGTGGGGCTCAATGCCCTAATCCTAACCTAATCATGCCCAGATTAACAGATCAGTTTACAAGCATGATTCAATTATATTTTTGGAATTCATAATTACATCAAACTGCCACAGAAGATTTTCCAGATACTTGACTAAATCAAATCTTTAACTGGAAAAACAGCAGAGGGCAGGAGAGTTTTTGAGGACTGGGGTGAACTAATGGAAAGTACTGGTTGAGGGGAGAAGGTCAAGGGTGTGTCCATTGCATCATGTTATCTCCTGAGGTTACTGTGGAGGCCTGATGGAACCTGTTCTATCTGGATTCTGCAAGAGCCTTAACTGAGGGAGATCTCGGGCCTGGAGCCAATGAGAATCCTGTCTAATGTTTAGTCAAGAATTAAGTCTGCCTTGGTCAGTAACACAATGGGTGGGGGTTTCTTAACCTTTGCTGATTTCAGGTAAAATTCAACATTGTCACCCTCATTTCACAAAATTCTTCAAGAAAACCAAAGTTTTAGCTTTTATGATAAAGATTGATAAGGGCCAAACTAAATGTTTTTTAGCTCGTCTGAGGAGTAGTTACCTCCTTTGCTTCATTTCTCCAACTCTCACATCCTTTTCCAAGTTATCAGAATTTAAACAAATACAGGTGAGAGCAGAAAAATTTCTGTAGAATTTATACCACCCCAGTCCATTGTCATTCCCAAAGAACTCTTTCCTGTTCTTTGATATGGACAATTAACTTTCTACAAGTCTCAATTTTATAGGAACACTGCTTCCTGAGTTTGCCGACTCTTTGGGTAGACAAATTCTGAAACCAAATTCGTTCCAAGGAGAAAAAAACAATTTAGCAAAAATAAAATAACTTTTCATCAGTGTTAGAGGAAAAGACCAAAGCACTTAAGCATAGGGGAAAAAAAAAAAAAAAAAAAAAATATATATATATATATATATGTACACACACACCTACACAGTCTTCTTATTCTAATTTATCATTGCAGGCTCTTCATTTTTTTAAGAAATATTATTTTTCGCTGACATTGTACTATAAACCAGTGTCTTGTGCTGTGCGGTCTAATAGGGTGGGGGTAACCAGTGACGGCATATAGCTACTTCAATTTCAAGTTCAATTAATTAATTGTATTTAAATAACATTAAAAATCCAGCTCTTCAGTCACTCCAGATACCTTTCAAATGTGCAACATCCAAATGGACAATCCTGTTTTTGAGAACACAGATAAGGAACAATCTCATAATTGCAGAGATATCTCTTGAACAGTAGTGCTCTAATAGAGGTATGATCTTTCTTGGCGGTTTACTTTCCCATTTGCTAATATCCTTCTTGGAAGGATTCTTTCCCTCCTTATCTACTTTTAGAGATCCTATATATCTTTCATGATGACATATGTGTGTATAATATTACATATACATACATGATATATATACATGTAAGTATATACAAATTCCATCCAACACAACCTTTTAATGTGACTTTTCTTTATTTAACCTGTCATAATATAGACACTATTTTTCATCTGTCTTCCCATAATATTTTACATTTCTAAGATAAAAATATAGACCCTGGATTCAGACTACCAAGTTCTAAATACCACCTCTGTCGATAGCTGTTTAATATTTTGCAAATTATTTAACTTCTCTGTGCTACTTCACAGGATTTTTGGAAGAGTCTATGAGGTAATGCATGTGAAACACTTAGTATAATACCTGGCATCTAGTTGATACTCAATAAATATTAACTACCATTACTATTATAAATTATTTATCACTTACCAATTTGTCTTACAGTTGTTAATGTGCTATAATAGAGACATTGTTTTACCCATTTCTGTAGAACACCCAATCCTACTAAATATCTGATAGATAATATTTAATAAATGCTGACTAGATATAAAATGTGTGAATTAAGACATGAAAATATGTAAAAATTTGTATTAAAGATATGAGAAGAGGAATTTTTTATGTCTTGGTTATATTTTTTTGGTCAATTTTAGATAAGTCTTTGCTATCATAAAATGATAGCATTTCTATAAAATTAAATTTTGTGTGATTTTGCATCACCCTTACATAGACTTTCTTCTGGGACAATGGTGCCAGATGAAAAAATCTCAATTTTACTATGCCTATTCATAACACAGTGACAAATGGGAAAGGGCATAGTTTGCATAGTGATGGCTCTTATTTTGCTTGGTGACTTCAAATTTTACCAAGGATCACTATTTAAATCTATGCTATTAGATATAAGACTAGCCATTTTACAACAGTGTTTGAGGTTCAAGTGCGGTAATGGATTTTATTTACATATAAAGATACTGGAAAATTTAACAGAATTAGTTACAGTTTATATTATTATTGTTAGTTTCTTATGCACTGCTTATCAGTGTCATCTCTTCCATTTAGCGATGATAAGGACAGAAAAGAAAACCTTAAAAAGGCCATTAATAACATCCAACGATGAAAAAGTAATGGAGTAGGATTTCCAAAGACCCTAAGACAAAGTCTCCTTACCTGTTCTTTTTCTTTAATTGTTAACTTTATCTTTGTCTTAAACATATCTTGAAAAGACTAGTCAGAAAAATATATTAATAATCATTCATAAAGCTGATAGGTAAGTACATTTTCCAAGATTACAAAAGCCTTGTATTTGACTTCTCCACCATTCTCTACAATAGGAGTGACTACTATTGTACTGCTGTAAAAAGACAGGCTTAGCAAAGATATTTATATAATCCTAATATTTTATTGACTGGACATGAGGGGTTGCAGTGAAGAAAAAGGTAGGATTAACAATGTCCTGTATTTTTTATGTAATGATCAAGTTTAAAAAAATCTGTATGTTGACAATGAGATACAATAGAAAAATATTTACACTCACTTGGATAATGTTTGATGACAAAATAATATATATTGTTTCAATAGTCTGCTGTGTGCACATATAAACAGCCTTAATGCCTGGTTTCCTTTCATGGTCTGTAAATCTGCTAAATGTAGTGTCATATTATTAGTATCTAATGACATGTCAGTTAAGGATATGAAAATTTCATTCAAATCTACACTTTCCATGCAATTTGCATACATTGTGACAATTTATTTTTCTTGCAGCCGTAAGTACTCTTAAAACACAATTACTCTCTGTGTAAAAGATATGCTTTACTAGCATTCCTTTCATTTCCTACTAAATTTGGGACCCAGGTTAATAATTTCTCCCCCTTGTTAAATCTTGAGAAAGTTTTGTTTTTGTTTTTATTTCATCCAAAATTCACATATGCTTCTCTGAAGATACAATTTATCGCTATGATACTATATTTAGATTTTTTTTTTTTTTTTTTTTTTGCTTTTTAATGCCACACCAATCACTCAGTTCCATTGTTCTTTTCCTAAAGTAAATGATCAGAATAAAAGTGTGGCCAGCCATTACTATAGGAAGCATTATTGGCAAAAGGATGTTGGGAATTGTATGCTTCGTGGAAGCATGTTTGAATGCATCTTATAGTCACTGTAATTGAATTTTACTGCCTGCAGTTTACTGCCTATCTTTAAATTATGTAGGTCCATTACCCTCAAAAGTATTTCCAACTCTTGTTGCTACATATCCTTATTAAAACTCATAATTGTATACTCATTACACTATATTCTTGAATGTTTATTATTGTAGCTAGTGTATTTCCTGGGTCTGCAGCATGTCACATCCCATTTGCTGTTGGCAGAACCACATATCACTCAAGCTAAAGTGCTTATTTCCATTGCATATTTACAGCTATGGTGATTTTTTAATCCTGCATGTGAGTGCCTTTAATTACATATTTTTTTTTTTTTTAAGATTTTATTTATTTATTCATTTATCCCCCCCTTGCTGCTTGTGCTCGCTGGGTCAGCTAACCACGCCGTGCGGGCGGGCTTGCCTTCACCAGGAGGCCCCGGGAACCGAACCCGGGGCCTCACCACATGGTAAACGGGAGCCCTACTGATTGAGCCACAGCCGCTTCCCTTTAATTACATATTGATTTTGGATTCTTCCTTCAACAAGTTTGCCGGGCAAAATCTCGGTTTTGGACAGCGGAAAATCTAATCTATATGGATTAATTTTGTTCTCCCAGAAAAATTGCTCAAACAATAAAACAGAAATATGAACAATACTCTGAGAAAGTAAAATAAACTCCTGAAGAAAGGAAACTCTGGGTGGAAAGAAATGCACAGCAATTATGCTAGAGGATCATACTTCTACAAAGAAGCTGATTTTTTAAATGTAATGTCCTGAGTTACTTAATAAGAAAACTTTCTTATTAATATCTATGGCCCTTTTGGTTCCTTTAGTGCCCCTTGGGTGGTATAAGAATTCATGAATTACCAGAACAGACTTTGAAAGGCTCTCTACAAATATGTTCCTGATGTGAAAATTCAGATCATTTTAATACGTGGAGGTAAGAATTCTAGCTCTGGAACCAAACTGACAATGCTTTGCATTCTACCTCTGTACTTTTACTAACTGCTTGGTCTTGAGTAAAAATTTTTTTTTTTTTTTTTTTTTTTTGAGCCTCAGTGCCCTAAACCATAAAATGAAGGAAATAATGGACTTATTTTAGCAGATGCTGGTGATGCTCTGCCCAGATCTCCTAAAGTGCATTTAGCAGTGTTTGAGTGTGCCCATCCCCAAACGGCTGGGGTGTTTGAGTACTTTCCCTAATGGCTCATGCTTGAACATTCCCATGAGGATTGCCTTCAGGAAAGTGAAGCCTCCTAATCCTGAGATGCCTGGATGTTCTTCCTGGGCTTTCCTCCCCTTAACCCTATATTAGAGCCTCTCTTGTGAAGACATAACCAATTACTAACGGGGGCAGGCAGGTACAAAAGCCCTACTCCTTTCACCTGAAGTGGGATAGGCTCTTTGTAGCAATTTACGCTCCTTTAGATGGGCATCAACAAAACTTCCCCAGAACTCACGTATTCTGGGAAAACTAATATGTCTTCTCTATTCTGCTTTCCTCCAGACCTTACCAGTTTCTCAGAGAGCACTGCTATTGTAAATCACATGCTCATTAAACTTCTTTTCAGGCCCTACTAAGGAGGAAACCAACTTAAGTCAACTATCTTACTGAGTTATCATGAATATTGAGTCAATTCATTTAAAACATCTAGAACAATGCCTGGCATAGTTTTAGCACTTGCTTTAATTATCAGTGTTGTTTAAAGGAGAGAAAATCATATTTGATTTTAAAGGAACTTAGTTTTAAATAACTTGCAGAAAATGATGATGTTGGAAAATAAAAGCAATTCTAATAAAATGGTTAATCTGTAAATGAAGTATTAAACACAATTTGTGTGAAATGGATTATTTCAAATATATCTTCATCAATAGATGAATATTACTTTTCTTTAAATTTAGAGTAAATTGATGCAAAGGTAATTAAATAAGAGAAGAGGTTGTTGTCTGCAAATAGTGTTATGAGACCGAGGAACTAATTCTCTGTTAAAAATATATTGATGAGGAGATATCATGAAGATGGGAGAGTGAGACACTCCAGGGTTCTGAACACACAGAAAATTTAGCAATAAGGAAAAACTGGTAGAACCACCTTGCTTGGAGCTCTGGAATACAGTTCAAGGGTTGCAGTAACTGGGTGAGCACGGAATCAAGAAAAAGGTGACTTAAGAGCGGTAGGAAAATCTCACGGCACTTTTTCTTGTTCTGTGCCTGTCCCTCACCTGGATGCAGAGCTAGTCTGTGCTCGCAGTACAGGTCCCTGGTCCTGATGCCAGAAGGAGCTGAGGAACCATTTTGTACATAATGAGTGAATATATGTCTGTAATAATAGGTCTGGCATCAGGCTGAAGGACAGAACCAGGATGCTCATATCTGTCTAGCATGTCCCAGAATTTGCTTGAATGTAGAAGCAAATTGTCAGGCAGCTAAAACACTACAAAAAAACAAAACAAAACAAAACAAAAAAAAACAAAAAAAAAACCCACAATCAAACTGCATGGGCCTATGGTAAAAGATTACTGGCTTCAACACCTGTAATAGAGCACCTAGGAAGAGGAGGAAAGACTGAGAATTTACTGGAGTGAGAGGCACGTTCAGAGAATATCCATGTAAATATAGGAATTCATAAGGTCACACACATGCCCAGGTTAAGACACATACTCAGAAAAAACGAAGAGAACACACTCTCACCTTGGAATGTTCTACAAGCTCAATGTGAAGCTGCCTAAGCTCTGAAGGAGAACACATGCACAGAGCCAATCTGCAAAGAATGGAAATGATGTTTATTCATGTTTTCCCCTTTATTTCTCCTTCCCCTTCTTCTTCTATGCCTCAACCTCTCCTTCCCCTCCTTCTTCCTCCTCCCCTTCCCCTTCTTCCTCCTTCTTCTTACCTCCTTGCATTCAAAAAAAAATCTCTGCAATAACACTAGATGATATCAGCTTAAGGAACAGACACTTCAGTAACTGAACTCCAGAGTTAAGACATTAAAATACTGAAACATCCAAGGTGCAACAAAAAATAAGAACCCATGCAAAGAAAAATGAACTGATGGCATTTTCAAAGGAACAAAATAATGCATTTAGACAATTAATGAGGAAAACCAAACTTTGAACATATGTGACAAATAGATTTTTAAAATAAAAAATTTGCTTAAAGAGCTAAAGGAAAACGTGGAGAAAGAACTAAAGGAAATCAAGAAAATGATACATAGGCAAAATGAGAATTTAAACAGAGATAGAATAATAAATGGAACCAAAGAGACAGACTGGAGCTGAAGAATATAAAACATAAAACTGAAATAAAACTTCTTATTTCTGCTGTTTCAACAGCAGAATGGAGCTGACAGAAAGAAAAAAAAAATCAGTGAATTTAAAGATAGAAAAACTGACATTATCCAGTCTGAGGACCAGAAATGAAAAAGAGTGAAGGAATGTGAAGAAAGCCTAAGAGAACTGTAGGATCCCATAAAAATACCAATAAATGCATAAGGATAATTCCAGAGGGAGAAAAAAGAGAAATGGCAAAAAGAATATTTGATAAAAATAATGGTTGGAAGCTTCCCAGATTTAATAAAAGACTTGAATATAAATATCCAAAAGCTCAAAGAACTCCAAACAGAATAAATTCAAAGTGATCCAAAGCAAGATACATTATAATGAAAATGTCAAATGCCAAAGACAAAGAGATAATCTTGAAAGCTACAAGAGAAAAGAGAGGTATCCAATGAAAGGGAGCTTCAAAAGATTAAGTGCCTATTTCACATTAGAGAACATGGAGACATAATGACAATGAGATGAAATATTTACAGTGCTGAGAGAAAAAAAATCACCAACCAAGAATTCTACACTCAGTGACACTCATTTTCACAAATGAGGGAGAGATTAAAATATCCCCACATGAAAGAAAAAGCTCAGGTAGTTCATCACTACTGGATTTACCCTACAAGAAATGCTAAAGGGAGTTCCTCATTTGAAAGAAAAGGACACTATAAGGCAACTCAAAGCAGCATAAATAAATATCTCCAGTAAATTATATTTATAATTGTCCATGTACAATTTTATTCTTATTTGTATATCTATTTTTACTTCTTACAGGAACTAAAATGCAAATGCTTTAAAAATACTGATAAATCTCTGGTTTAGAATACATACTGTAGTATGTAATATGTAATTTGTGACAAACACAGCATAGCGGTGAGGAGGGCAGAAGGGTACAGGAACATAGATTGTGGATGCAATTGAAGTAAAGTTAGGATCAAATCAAACAAGATTATTATAAATAAACTTAAGATGTTAAATTGAAGCTCTATGTTACCTTTGGTGGCTTGGAGCTTTGTACCCAAGTAAAACATGTTCTTAAAGTTAATCCATTCTTGTAGGTGTAACCCATTATATATAGAATCTTTTGATAAGTTTACTTCAGTTAAGGTGTGACCCAACTGATTTAGGATGGGTCTTAATAATATTACTGGAGTCCTTTATAAGGAGAGTGAAATTCAGATACACAGAGAGAAAGCCACAAGAGAAAGCCATGGAAATCAATGGAACCAGTGAAGCCAGGAGAGGTCATTATGTGCCTTGCCATGTGACAGAAAATACAAAGACCAAGGAATGCCAGCAGCCAGCCCCAGAACATAACAGTCTTCTGGGAGAACACATTTCCTTGATGACACCTTGATTTTGGACTTTGGACTGGATTTCAACTTCTAGCCTCAAAACTGTGAGCCAAAAAAATTCCCATTGTTTGAGCCAACCCATTGATTGTTTTTTTTTTTTTTTTTTTTTTTTTTTTGCAGCTGGGAGAACTAAGACATCTGGTGAATGAAGGAGATTTTCAACGACCTAATTCTCCAAAGAATTCCCCTCCTCAACTTTTCTTCCAGATTTCCTCAGCTTATCTGAAATCTTTTATTGCAAGAATGCCCTCTGCAGAACTGCTTTTCTACCCTGAGAGAGTTCTCAGTTGGACAAATGAAAGGCAAGAGCCTTCATTGGGTCCTTCAGGTAGCTGTCAGACAGGTCAAATGATCTTGGTCCTACTCTAGGTATGTGAACTGACATCTTCAAGACCACTGCCAAGACCAGGAGGGAGGTGGGGTAAAGGCAAGTAAAAAATGCCACAAGGCTTTCCTGCTATATCCAGGTTTCCTTTCTCTTGATTCAGTCTTCACTTGCTGGCTGTAAACCTTGGACTATTTTTCAGAGTTCCAACAATGTTGATTCTTAGAGTTTTTATTGATTTTTTTTTCAGTGATTCTATGGAGAGATGGGCCTTTGGAATTACCTACTACCCTGTTATCACTGAGATCACTTCAGTGCTATTGGTTTTGACAAATGCATAGTGTTACATACCCACTGTTATAATGTTATAAAGATTAGCTTCTGTACTCTGAAAAATTCTCCTTTACCTATGCAACCTTTTCCCTTCCCCAAACATGTAAGAACTGCTGATCTATTTATCATATCTACAGTTTTTCTTCTTACAAAATGTTATTTTTGTAACACATTATATAGTTTTTTCAGACTGACTACCTAATTTTCACGGACCCTTAAATTTTTCCATCTTCTATAATGATTAATTTTGTAATGTTAATTTTCCCTATTCTTTAGTATTTCATAAAGAATTTAGAAAAAAATCTTTTAGTGTAGGTGTTAGTTACCTTTGCATTTTTCAAAAACGTTTAAATCTACTTATATAGAAATCAGTTTTAAACATGAAATATTTTATAAAATAAAATAAAATTTAAATACAAAAAATAAGACAAAATTACATGTATTCTTCTTTATGGAATATAAAATAATTAGCTCTTTTCAACTTTCCACATTTTGTCATTGCCATTTTTTTTTTTTTTCTGTTTTGCTGGTATAATATGGAATTTCGGACTGTTTATATTTTCAAATTATTTTTACTGTTGATTTTACTAATATTATTTGTGTAACTTATACATTTATTTTCTATAATATGTAGATACTCTTCAATATTTTTAGGTTTTTATTCTTTTGATAACATCTTAAAACAGTGCTTTAGACGTAATTGTAAAAGTATATTGCCTGATCATATCTATCTTTAGTTTTGTAACCCAAAATGTTTTTCAAGATTGTTCTCTGCACCTTTGATTTAATTTATTTTTCACTTGCTCTTTATTTTATCATTATCATTTTCCAAAAAAGTAAATACTTTCCATAGTCAATGTCTGTTAAAGGACAGTCAATTGCTAGGGACCAAGATATTTCCTCCCTTGACTCTTACATTACTTATTTTTTAGATCCAATAACTGCTATTTTCAGCTACCAAGTTTTAGGATCTTCCTTTTAATTTTCCTTATTACCAGAAACAATTATGAGATTGCCATTCTCACATATATAATCAGGTTACTCATACCTGTTATCACAACTTGTTCTCTTAAAAAACCCTAAAGTTTCTGTGACATAAAGCATATTCTGTCTTGGTGTCAAGTCTATAAAGGATATGTTTTGCTATTTTAAAATTATTTTGTTAATTTCTATGAAAATTTAGAAGACTGTGGTTCTTCAACCTATGGCCTTAAATTACTCTATTTATTGGAAACTTTAATGTTTTATTTTTTTTTCTTCAATATTTCTGTAATTTAAAACTAGAATGAAATAAAAACTATCAGATGCTAATCATAGTGGCTTGTCAATTTTGAATAAAAGAAGAAACAAATTGGGGGTATAGACTTGTGAGCAATTCAATCTTTCAATAATACAAATATAGCTTGGGAAACCAGAATTCAAATTTGCTTTGAAAAAAACCTATGTTCTGAGTTATAAATTACCCCCTAAAGACATTATTTCTGTTTATTTTCTTGGAATTTTTTTTTTTTATTTTGGGGAGGGGGAGAAGAACATTATTACTGGGGGGTTAAATTATTATTTGTTGCTTTGCTTTGGATGAGAGACCTATGAAACATGTCTGGAGCAGTGAACATTGTAAAGCCATATACTTGCAAAGAAAAATGTTAAACTATGAAATGGTCATTTAGTAATGCTATAAACAGAAACTAAAGAGAGAATGAAATGGCAAAATGTTTATATAATATAAGAAAATCAAAAGGTTCATTTCCTTACAAGGAACTATAAGGATCATAATTCAATTAACGGCATCATAAAGAAATTAAACACATTAATAAAAAGAAAGCCTAAAGACAAGTGAAAATCAAAATTAAAAGGAGTATCTCTCTACTAACCCTCCCCAGGCCCAACCCAACATCAATTCTTATAGTTTATTTTCAAGATAATGTGAACAGCTGCCACCCATGGTCTTCCTAGGAAAAAATCACTATCATTGCTCACCTGAACTATTAAACAAAACAAAACAAAACAAAAAAACACCTGCGATTTAACTCTGTTTTTCCTCCAGTCTATCCAAAACCAAACAGCCAAAATTGTATTTTTAAAACATAAATAATACCATGCCATTCCTAAGCTCAATGCTGCCCTCAGGGCAGCTGATTCTAGAGAGGGCAACATGAGCTTTTAACAAGGTGAAAGCACTTCACAAACATGCTCACAGATTTCTACTTCTTAGGTGTTTAGAATTGTTTAGAGAGGAATCAAGCTCCTGGCCAAAATTCTATATATGCTTTTTCAGGTCCAACCATATGTAATTAAAAAGGCTTTACCTGACAGCCCTTACCGGGGAAAGCTGCCCTTCCCTGCTGACTTGGTGCCCAAGGAGTGCACTGCAGTCAGGAGGGAGTTGCAGTCAAGGGCTTGGGGGCTCCCTAGTCCTCATGCTCTTACCTATAGCTGTATTCCTAGGCCAAGGTCTTCTCCATGATCCTCTACTGGGACTTCTTTTTTTAATTACATTTTTTTTTTAATTTTTAAAAGAGCTTTAGATTACATAAATATTACAAAAAAAAAAAAAAAAAAAAGCCCCATATTACACCTATGCTTCCCTCTCCTGCCCACAGAACTTTTGGTGGCCACTGCCTTTATATCAGTGATGCAAGTTCTTCTATTGCTAGAATAATAGTAAGTCTGCTTTAGTCCATAACTGCATTCCTCCTTCATGTTTGTTTTATTCCTCAATCTTGAGGATGCTGGGATGGTGAAGCCCACTCTGTTTCTGATTGAGACCGGGCTTAGATCCCATGGGGCAGATGGATGGAATTGTCTTGCTTGCAGCTGTAGATACCTTCTGTTTTTTGGGGATTGGTGTTGTCCATCATCATCCTTTTGTTGTCTTGGGTGAGTCCAATGAACTGGAGAGTAGGTGTTACAACTCTGCTGAGATTCAGGGCTCAACCAGCATATGAACAGACTGAAGCTTTAAGTCTCTGGGACATATATTTAATGAGTATAGTGCTAATTATTGATTCAAATCAAAGGGGCAGAAGAACCATATGTAGGGAAATTATAAATGAGTCTAACTTAAAGGAGGGGGATTGGAAGAGAGAAAAAGTAAAGACACTTTCTCCACATTGATACTAAACTTTTCTCCTCCTAAACCTCTCCCCCCCAAGCCCTCTGGGTCCCTAAACTGCAGGAGCCTTTTGTAGGGACTCCTTCAGTAGGAACATGGCCCCACATCTTCACTGACCTATCTGACCCTTGCCTGATGGCGCCATTTCATGGGGAAATGAGACAGGAGGAAGCCAGTGCTTTTTCTCCAGATTCACCTCTGCCTATCCCATCACAGTAACTGATTAAAGGTTTCACTGTTTACTTCCATTTGGGCTTGATTGTTGTTTAATTGACTACCTGTAACACCCAGCAGCTCAGCTCAGGGCTCTGTCAGCTCAGTTCAGCTATTGACATGTGTTAAGTAAAATAAATTGGCTGCCTACCTTGGCATTGCTGGAGAGACCTTCTTTTCAGGGAAGTGACAGGGACTTTCTGAAGAGTCAAAGTAAAAGTGGGGGCTTTCCAAAAAATGGAATGTACACTGTAAAAGTTGCAATTTAAGTAACAATTAGAAATAAGCTGGTTTCCATACAATAGAGACAACCTATCAGAAATAAACAAATATGTCATAATCACAAATCTATGATCATTTCCCACTTTGAAAGACCTTCCTTTATAATGAGGAACTTAAATACCAACCAACTACTGTACCTTCCCCTTTGGAAATCCTCTAATTTCCTTTATAAGCCAAGGTAACTTACTAACCATTTAAGAATCTTCAGTTTGAGATCTCCCTGGTTGAGCATCTCTCTTTCAATAAACTCATTGTATTGATCATTGATCATTTCTGATGACTTGGTTTCTTTAACACCTGTAGTGAGTTGGGCCATTCACCGGCTGCTCAAACTAGCATCACTTCACTCAGAAGCCTGCAGTTGGGATGACTTCTATCACTGAGAATGCAGACCAAAATGAAGTAAGTTGGAAAGGATATTTTTCTCTGTTCCAACACTGAATATTGTTCAAGAACAGTTAGTAACATTAAAAAGTGCTTCTCTCAATCTTTGGCACCAACATCCCATCCCCATCATCCCTCATACAGGACTTCTGTGTGCTACTCTACCCTGCTCAGAGTCAAGAAGCTTCTTCTTAAGGTCCCTTTTAGTTACCCCAGAGTAAGCTTCAAATGAATCCTTGGGTTAATTTGTCCTTCCCCTAACCAGCCTGCCATATATGTTAGATAATTTCTCAAACTTTTCTTCAGGCAGATGGCATTTGATGAAGTTACCATTGCTGTGTAATAAATTATGCAAAATGTAGCAGCTTAAAACACCTAAGTGTTATGCTCACTGATTCTGGGTACAGCAATTTGGACAGGAATGGCAATGGTGGCTTCTTTCTATTCCGCAATGTCTAGAAAGGCTTCAGCTGGGAACACTCAATGGGGATGACTCTGAAGGCTTGTTCTGTTCCATGCCTGGCACTTGGGATGCAATGAATCCACCACTAGGATTGCTGACTAAAGCCTATCTGTAATGAATCCCTGGAGTTTGATTTCCTCACAGCATGGCGACCTCAGGCTGGTTAGACTTCTGGTATAATGTCTCATGGCTCTAATTACGTATTATAGCCAAACAAGGTAGAAGTTGCATCATCTTGGCAGTCACACATCATCATGTACCCTTACTCTATTGGCTGAAGCAGTGAAAAAATGTCCAGATTGCAAGGGGATTGCCAAAGGAAGGACATGGCAAATAATTGGGGAGCCATGTTTTAAAGCTATGCGGTGGGTGCTCTATTACCCCCCTTTTTTGTACGTATTAATACAGAGCGCAACACCCTAATTTTATACTCTCTTGATCGTTATTGCAAAATTTGAGAAATTAGGGTTTGAAATAACCAAGTGAGCCCTAAGAGCAACTGTCATTTGGAAACCTCATTCACAGTGATCCTTTTGCAGAAAGAAGTGGAATGCATGTGGATTTAAATATATATATGTATGCTCATTCTTCTGATTGCAGCTTTGTTGATGATGAAAGTGATATTCATGGTTTACACATTCAAGTTCTTGAAACAATTCTCATTTGCTTGGAGCTTATTAAAAATGACCACAGAGAAAGGAAATTAGTACACAAAATATGGGGAGATAGCAGAGGCTTTTATAATGTAAGTAGAAATGATATCCAACTCATTTTTTAGATAAAAGTTCATTTTTATATCTTTACAGTTAACAGGTTTTTCTAGTCCACACTTGAAGTGAATTCAAATGCTTTGAAGACATACTGGCTGGCATCCCACATTTTGCTTAAATCATTAATTACTAAATATATTTAGTAGTTTTAAATTTATCTTTATTCTCTGTTATTTGGAAGAGTATTTTTAAAGTGAAAATTAAAATGATTATATATGCATGTATATATATACAATTTCAGAGTTTCATTATATTGCACTAAATGGTTTGACAATTTTGTTGCTTTTCTCAAGCAACCAATTTTTGTTTTTACTGATCCTTTCTATTGTTTTTGTTGCTGATTTCATGTATTTCTGCTCTAACCTTTGTTATTTCTTTCCTTCTATGTGCTTTGGGATTACTTTGCTGTTCTTCTTATGGTTCCTCCAGGTGTGTAGTTAGGTCTTTGATTTTAGCTCTTTTAATGTAGGTGTTGAGCACTATAAATTTTCCTTTCAGCACTGCCTTTGCTGCATCCCAAAAGCTTCTATATATTTTGTTCTCATTTTCATTTGTCTTGATATACTTACTGATTTCTCTTGCAATTTTTTCCTTGACCCACTGCTTGATTAAGAGTGTGCTGTCTAACTGCCATACTTCTGTGCATTTTCTAGTCCTCTGCTTGTTACTGATTTTCATCTTCATTCCATTATGATCAGTGAAAGTCTTTTGTATAATTTCAACCTTTTTAAATTTGTTGAGACCAGTTTTGTGACCCAATATTTGGTCTAACCTGGAGAATGATCCAAGAGCCCTTGAGAAGAAAGTGTATCCTACAGCAGGCAGTGCACATTCTCTGGACCCCACCCCACCCCCCAAATGGTGAAGTTTCCCAGCTGTTCTGCCAGGGCCAAGAGCACCTTGTCCTCATAGTAGATGTTGTCTTTAAGAAAGGGCAGGAGTTTCCTGGGGGTCCTTTCAACACCAAGGAAATGGTGGAAAGCTTCTTGATGCTGTTGAGGCGAAGCTGCACATCCTCATTGCGGGGCTCATCTATGAGCACCGGTGGGGTACAGAGAGTCTTTGCTTTCGGCCATCTTGGTTCTGGCCCCTCTTGATTAGTTCAGATTGAAGTCAGCGCCATGCTGTGGTATGGCTGGGAGGGGTTAGAGGATGGCGGGGTGGGATGTGGAGTTGCCCATCAATTCACTTTTTAAACATCAATATGTTGCATGTGTGGTGTGTGTGTATCATGTGCATGTTTGGTCATAAATAATGATTACCCAAGTATTTCAATAAAACTGTGAAAATACGTCCTTTCTTTAATCATGTATTTTGATATATATGGTATATAATGTATTTGGTATACTTTTATTTTAACTTTATATCCCAATATAATTGAAAACTAAAATTATGCTTAATAGATTTTTCCTTATTTATAGTATCTTGAAAAATGTTCATTTCAGGATTATCATTTCATCCATCAGTTCTTTACAAATAGTCTTTTTTGAAATATCACTTGATAGAGATTAAATAATGTTTCCTTCAGACTTTGCTCTATATACCTTTCTTAGACTTGAGATATTTTTATAGTAGAAAATACTCTGCTGTTAACATGTAAATGTCCTTTAAAAACAGATGGAATTTTTATACTCAAGAGTCCAATTAGTGGTTTTTAGGGAATTATTATTCTAGTTTCTGTTTGGGGAGTGGGGAGTATTATCCCTTAAAGAAACATATTTATAAAATATTAGTGATGCAAATGTCTCTTTGCTTCAAGTAGAAATACTGAAAATTATCAGGAAACATTATTAAACATTATAACTGAGTCATATCTTTTTCTCCCTCAGAGGGCCTTTTTAAAATGTTTCAGTTCTCCTTAAATTCCTCTATATTTCATAATTTACTCAGTTATTTCAATCATTAGCAAATTATGCATGGCCCAGTGTTAGATTAAAAAAATAAAAACAAGAACAAGAAAATAATGTTCATTCTATAAATTATCATAAGCTAACAGCAGCAGGTCCTATACTAGCTCTATAATGGGATACATCTTCCTATGTGTAATGGAGTAGGAGATAAAAATAGAAAATAGGTGAGTAAATTAAATTTTCCATGTAATGCCCCTGATAATTCTTTGTTTTTATGAAAAATTGTTTGGCTACTGTGAGCCATTTATTCTTTAACAAACACCTTAGAGTCCTGAAATTGGCCAAAACAAGCAAACAAAAATCCAAGTATAATTATGAAAGCACAGGTTAAGGTTTTGGGAAGATTACTGAAGAAGAACACATTAAGGACAGACACTCCCTTATACTACCTTCTTAGATGGTAACGACCATGAACATTTTCAGCCTATGTATGTTTATTTCTCAGCAAATTCTTGGGAAGTGCTTCTGATACCTGATGGACATCCCTGAGTTGATGTACTAGGCAACAAGCTGATGACAATAGTCAAAATCCAAAAAGTTTTTTTTTTTTTTTTTTTTTTTTTACAGAAGCCAAGATTTTTTTCTGCATCTTATTTGCCTCAGTTCCATCTTCAGCTACTTCATTCTCTGGATCTCTAAATAAATAAAGGAAAATGCAATAAATATATTGATTCTTTTTTCATTTCACCTGGGTTTGAAAGATATGGACAATGACCAACTCCTGTGTTTAGTAGAGCCCTTATCAACTCCAAATGCTCAATCAACAGAGACTTCCATCTGCACAGAGAGGCAAATCAATTTTCTGTATTTGAGTGCAAATGTCTGAGTGACTTTACTCTTCTAGAGTGAGTTCTACTCAGTCACTGGTTCATGGAACCATTCAACATATATAACTTGAGTGACTAAATGACTCTCGTGCTGGTAACTGTTTTGAATGACAGCTTTATAAATATTTGTGAATTCTAAATTACACTAATTAATTGTTAATAAATATTAGACTGTTCAAAGTATGTGATCATTTAAGAAATCATGGGTACCATGGATATTGGCAAACATGTCTTGGAAAAAATGATGCATCTGTTGGTATAAAGTCCTGAAATCTATGGTGAACCATGTTAGCTTTAGATATAACTACACAATTTTATGCTATTGAGAAAATAATTTAAAGATATACTCAATTGGTTAGAGTCGGGGAAGAAATTGGATAGCCATGTTTGTGTTTATAATTGGAGAAAATATGCATATATACAGATAGTCATGTGTATTTGTTTAAAAATGTACTGGAAGGAAAAATTAAAAACTAAATAGGCTTAGCCTTTGTAGAGAGAATCAGGCCAAAGTACAAGAAGGAGACCTATTTTTAAATTTTCTATTTTTCCATAGTCTTGAAATCTTTTACCATGTGTCAGTATGCTTTCTTTACCTAAAAAGAAGATCCACACAAGAATGTCATGTTTGTATTACATATTTGTTTGAGATCTTGTGTCATAAGTAATAATGACAGGAGCCACAACTTTTGTTGCAAGTCATTGTTCCTGCTTCATTTATATATAAAGTGGGAGCAAGTTTAAAGTAAATAAAAAAATTTTCTGCAAAAATGCATGCCTGACTCAGAGTGACTTTCCTCTTCATGTCGGGGTAGAGTCACTTCAATGTGCCCTTCCTCAGACTGAGACAGTTTTGACACACAGACTGGGCAGATTCATTTCAAGGCAATGAACCGTGACAGAGCCATGTCTGGTCTCCCTGGACAGGTAAGACCTCTGTGTTCCTTACACACCCAGAGCAGCTGTAACAGAATTAAGATCATGCTAATTATCTTGGTTTAAAATGCATGGGGCATTGTCTTTTCAAAACATGTTGATTTAATAATGAAGAGGGAAAAGATAGCAACAGGACTTCATATTTTAAATTATGCCATCAAAAAATGCAGATGCAGAAGAAGGGTCTGGGTTTTTCAAGCAGTTTAAAAAAGAAGCTTAAGAGTCTCTACAATACAAGGAAATGAAAATATGTAAATGAAAATATTTACTCTGTAGGTTGATCCTCTCGTTTCTTTAAACTGTACTTCCTTTTTTCTTATTTGGCAAGTAAAGGAAATTAATCCATTGCTCTAGAAATAACTAGTATAAGCTATTTGGCTTATCCTATTCTAGCCTAAAATGAGAGTGAGGGTTTACTTCTCTTATGCATTGCTAATGAGAGTGTAAATTTGCTCAAATATTTAGAAGGGCATTTTGTTATTGTGTCTGAAAAGTCTCAACATTGTGAACATTATTTGACTCAAAATTTTTACTATGCAGGATTGAACTGCAATCACTCATGATTACAAAACCTATACTTAACTTGATTATATTTAAATTTTCTGAGTAACAGTCTTAACATTTATTTAATTACCAAAATCAAATCCCTTCCCCTCAAGGAATACCGAGTCCTACTTTTTAAAATTGAAGAGACGATGGTATCTGACTATTAAATTTATCAATTTTTATTATAATCCTCAGTGTTATTAAATTATCACTCTAAAATATGTACTGCCTGTATATATTTAGATGTGCACACACATTTAAGTATTTGCTACATTTTAATTTTCCTGTTTATTTTCAATATTTCTGACCTTGAGTTCTTAAGAGTGCTCATTTAGCTATATATATCTACAGATTTTTTTTTTCAAAAAGTGTAAATAAATGCTTTCATTTCAGGGCAATTTCATGTATGAAACTATCTTTCTTTTGTCTTCATATAGAAATGACTTTAGTGGTTATACAAATTTGTTTCACATTAACTTTTTATCCAAACTTAAAAATTTTATTCTTTCCTTCTTTCTTTTGAGAGAAGTTCAAAATATGCAAGTTAGCCAAAGATTTGCTGTTTCGTTTTGTTTTGCTTATTTGTTCTATTTTGATTTATTTTATTTTTCTATGATACTTTTATAATTTAAATTTTATTTTTCACCATCAATTTGTGGCCAACTGTACTTCTGAGTTTCTTTTGAGTTATTTTATCCCTGACATATATTGAACCTTTAAAAGACTGATCTGTAAGGGTTCAATATTATTTCTTAATTTTATCAAGAAAGTTTTTTTTAACAGTTATGCCTCTTATTTTTATTTCTGATTAGATTATGCTATTTTCCTCAAGAAGAAATACTTCTGCTGTATCTATTATCTTCTCTATCTTAATTTTCCTTTTGCAATTTTCATTTTACTATTTTTATTCAAGATTCTGTGAGAGTTTGTACCTTTTTCCCTCAAAGCTAATTTGCTATTTTGTAGAGACATTCCTACTTTTTATTTCCTCCACTTTGGAGACTGAACCACATATTTTAAATTTTGCATAATATTTTGTTATCTTATTTAATAGTCTTTTCTCAGCCTGTTCCTTAATATTCCTTTCTGTTGCATAATAAAATAAAAATATTGTTATCATATTAAAGCAAACCCAGGTGTATTCCCAATTAAGGAAATATGGGCATAAACTATGAACAAACAAAAACCTTGGTTTTGACCTTTACATACATATACTAAATCACAGAAGAATCGAACCTACAGAATGTGACAATCATAAGTAGTTTGTTAGAAATGCATAAATGGAAAGAAAAATTTAAGAGACAAATTTTGACGTGACACCTTTTCAAGACCGGTCAAGGTGGATTTTCATCCTGATCTTTAACTGTGATTATGTACTTCAAGGGATCTCTGATGGCATCCCCTACTGTAGGGAAGGATACATCACATTAATTAAGAGAAGAGATCCATTTAGATCCCTGTTTCCAAACAACAAGGTGTGTGGCTCAACATGGCCTTATGTCCTGTCCATTTAAATCTGAAGGGAATATTCTTTCCCCATGTAAAGTTTTAGAGAGGGATGAGGTGCACAGCTCCTACCCTGATTTTCAGCATTGAGGAGAAATTTGCTTAGTGTTAGTGTATAAAGAATTAAGATGGCTTCTTCTCCCACATCTAGTGCCTATTTCCCTGGGCTAAGGGATTATATGTAGAATCAAAATTCCCAGAGTATGCTAGAATCAATGGTTTCTACTCTCCTACCTCATAATGCCTTATGTGTCCCATCACTCTTTGCCCCCCTTTTTTTCCAGTCAAAAAGCCATACATAAAAACCCATATATAACTGCTAATCTATTTCCAACTCTGTAATTTAGTTGTATTTACATTTTGCATAGATGGAGTCAAAAAAAAAATTGTACTTTTTGTCTTTCACTTAGCATGCTTCCTTTTTTACCATTGAAGGAAAATCATTAATATATTACTATACACAGCTGTCCATATTTTGTTTTGGTTGTATTTTTTCCCAAATATTACCCTGGTATTAACCTGTTGTAACATTAACATACATTTGTTCTGTTTCAGAGAAAAGCATTCTTATATATACACTATTAAACATACTCATTTTTCACAAAAAGTTTCTCCATGCTATACAGTCCCATGCTTCATTTTTTAGCTTTCCTTCTAGTGATATACATATCATTAGACTTTCCCTTTCAACCACTATCATTCCCATATGTTAGCACTACTAGTTAAAAAGTCTGTGATGTCCTTTCACCATATCTATTCATTTCCAATCATTTACAAACAACATTTTTACCAATTCTGCACAGCTTAAACCTCAGCTTTCTATTCTCTAAACACATTCTATTCTCTGGTGACTTATATTATAGCTATTAACACCATGAGTTTGCTCATTGTATTTAGTTCATAATAGTGAAATCATACAATATTTGTCCTTTTGCATCTGGTTTGCTTCACTCAACATAATGTCCTCCAGTTTCATCCATATTGTCATGCTTCACGGCTTCATTTCTTCCTGTAGCTGAATAATATCCCATCATGTGTATATACAATTTGTTTATCCATTCGTCAGTTGATGGGAACCTGGGTTGTTTCCATCGTTTGGCAATTGTTAATAATGTCGCTGTGAACATCAGTGTGCAAATGTCTGTTCATGTACCTGCTCTCAGATCTTCTAGGTATATATCTGTAATGGTATTGCCAAGTCACATAGTAGATTATATCTAAGTCCTTAGGAACCACCAAATAGCATTCCACAGTGGCTATTCCATTCTACATTCCTATCAACAGGGAATAAGCATTCCTATCTCTCCACAGTCTCTCCAACACTCATAGTTTTCTGGGCTTTTTGTTTGTTTGTTTGTTTATAGTGGCCATTCCAGTAGTTGTGAAATGATATCTCATAGCTTTGATTTGTATTATAAACACTGTTTTATGTGTTTTTTTGCCATTTGTATTTCTTCTTTAGAAAATGTCTGTTTAGGTCTTTTGCCCAATTTTAAATCGGGTCTTACGTCTTTTTGCTGTTGAGTTGTAGGATCTCTTTACATAGCTTATATAACATTTCTCTGATAGAGATACTTCATCTCTGAATTCAGGTCAGGGATGGAGAGCAGACACTGGAGAATGCTGCTGTTTCTTTCTCCTCTTGTGCAAGTTGGCAGGTTTGTTCTTCAGTGAGAGCATTATTTCTTGCATTATACCTGTCTTTATTAGAAGCAATCATATATTTGAAGGATATTCTTTTTAAACTTTAGCTAGAAGTAGACTACCATCAAAACATGGCTGAGATGGATGCACAATTTTAGAGTATTGGTTACTTCTGGGAAAAAGAGAGAGAAGACAATGGGGCACAGGTGGAATTTCAAATTTATTTTATTGGATTATTGAGAAAGAGAGAGTAAAAAGGAGTATAAACATGGCCACAGGATAATTTGCTGAATCAAGGTAGTGGGCTCATGGTTATTTGTTATTAATTTACTTTTTCTGTATGTATGAAAAATTTCATAATTAAAAAATAAAAATAAAGAGGAAAACCGGTTTTTGAGTACTATGTTTATTTCTGAGTTTTTACAGATATTTTACTGAGGAACAAGAAATTACACATCAAGTTCCTGAATCTGGATGCCATTTAAAAACAAAATCAAGGCAGAATTATCTTTGAGTCAGAAGAGATTTTCATGAACCATTTAAAGCAAAGATTGCCAAACTATTTCTATAAAGGTTGAATAGTAAACATTATAGGATTTACAAGTCTGTGGCAACTCTTCAACTCTGCTGTTGTAGGATAAAAGCAATCATAGAGAATTTTAATTTTATGGGCATGGCTATGCCACAATAAAATTTTATTTATGGACACTAAAATCTGAATTTCACATAATTTTCGCATCATAAAATATTGCTCTGCTTTAAAGTTTTTTTAACCATTCAAAGATTTTAAAACCATTCTTAGTTCACATGTACAAAAAGCAGGCAGGGGCCTGGTTTTGGCACCTAAGGGTTGCAGTTTGGTAAAGAAAGAACAAGAGCCTCAGCAGCCATTCCTTGGATTGCCAGAGAAGAGATGTGTATCTTGTTTTAATAGTTAAAAGTTGATATGCAATTTAAGCAATAATATATGATGGCAAGAAAACGTATCTATAATCCTTACCTCTCTTGCCACTAGTTATTTTTTTCCATTCACTGTAGGTATAATTTTGTAAATTATTTACCACATAATGGATATACATATGGATTGTTCTTTTCTTTTCTAAAATTATGTCTCCATTATTGCCTCAGAGTGTCATTAATTGTTAGTGAAATATTATATATTATTCAATTGATGTGAAGCCATTCACTTAAAGTAAGCACACAGTGCAAAATTACTTAAAAGATTAGTTCCAATTTTAAAATATGTGATACTGCCATGAACATCTCCAGTTCTGGACTTTTCCACTTAGGATTAATTGTCACAATAGAAATTACTAAGTCAAAGGATGTAAACATTTATATGTTTTTTGATAAATTTTGTGAAATTGATTTTCAAATGTATTATGCTAATTTATATATCCCACCAGAACTAACTATTCACCACAAATACATTGATTTATTATGATTTTAGTACTTGCTAAATATACTGCCATCTCATTTTTATTTTAATTTTCAATTATTTTATCACATAAAGGTAAATATTTCCTCATTTTCAGAACCACTGATTGTATTTCTCTCATCGGAATTGCCACTTCATGTCTGTTGCTAGTGTAGCAATTGGAACATTGATATTTTTTAATAATGTTTATAAACTTTTTAAATAAAACATATTATGAAAGACCTACCAAAATTGCTTCAAATATTTGCTGGGCTTGCTTTCCTTTTTAATTATATTTTTATTGCAGAGAAATTACTTTTAATTTTATGTAATCAATCAGGTCATAATTTCATTATTTTTTACTTTCACCTCCTTACCTAATAATTTCTAATTTCCCCACATCTAATAACATTTCTATTTTGAGCCTACTTTTCTACATTTTGAATCGTATTTTTTTTTTCTCTTATGTCCATCTGTCTATCTGGGATTTAATGTTGCATACGGTATGAAATAAATATGGATGTGCAAAATTTTAGAGATCCATCTAGTCAATGGAAAACTGTATACATTTTCAGAATTGTCATAATGTAAAGATAAAAATCTTCAATCTTCTCTTAAAATTAAAAAAACAAACAACTTGCAACATCTTATGCCAACTTATTTAATTACAGAGGGGATCACATTTCATGACAGTATCTGAGAACAGCTTTCATGTGTAGGATACCTAAGAGGTTGCCAAAAAGCTGGAGAACAGCAGACAGTAGCAGAATTTGAATGGAATTAGGCCTTTTCTCTCTGAAAGTAAAATTTGAGAGCGTGTTTGCTTGTGAAATCAGTGTAAAACCGTGGTTCCGAAAATGCCCCCAGACCAAAATCATCAGCCTCACCTGGAAACTTGTTAGAACCAGATGCAATGACTTAGAAAAAAAAGAAAAAAAAAAATCTGTTTTAACATCCCAGCTGTTCTTCCCCACCCCAAGGAATGTTGAAGAACACCAAAGTTTGAGAAACACTGGCATATAAATTATGTTCTATTAGCTTAGTAAATGACTAGATCTTACTTTGACATTTTCAGTTTTTGTGAGTTTAAAAATATTTTTATTGCTCTCTATTAATCATTAGTCAGCACATTTTTTTGCTTTAAATTTTTTTTCTTTATTAGAGAAGTTGTGGTTTACAGAACAATCATGCACAGAAAAACAAGATTTCTGTACACGACCCAACAACAGCCTGTTGCATTGGTGTGGAATATTTGTTACAATTGATGATAGCACGTTTTTATTATTGTACTATTAATTAAATACCATGGTTTAATTTAAGGTTCGCTAATTGTGTAGTGTAGTTCCATTTTAAACAAAATTTGATGTTTAAATTTTTATTCTGTTATTATATATACAACCTAACAGTCCCTCTTTTAATCATAATCAGAAGTCTTTCAGTGCTGTTTACTGCATTCACAGTGTTGTGCTACCATCACCACCATCCATTACCCAAAACATTTACATCATTCCAAAGAAATCCTGTTCATTTAAAGCCTTAAATTCCCATCCCCTAACCTTACGCCATCCCCTAGTAACCTATATTCTAGATTCTGACTCTATGAGTCTCATTATTCTCATTGTTTCAAATCAGTGGGATCATACATTATTTGTCCTTTTGTGTCTGGCTTATCTCACGCAACATGATGTCTTCCAGGTTCATCCCTGTTGTCACATATACCAGGACTCCATGTCTTTTTTACATCTGAATAATATTTCATTGTATATTTACATCACATTTATTTATCCATCCATCAGTTATGAATACTGGGATGCTTCCATCATTTGGCAATTGTAAATAATGCTTCTGTGAACACTGGTATGCCAATATCTGTTTGAGTCCCTGCTTTGAATTCTTTGGGATATATACCTAGCTGTGGGATTGCTGGGTCATATGATAGTCCTATACTTAACTTTCTGAGGAACCAACAGACTATCTCCTACAGCAGCTGCAACAAATTATATTGCCCTGCCCTGCCCCGGCAATGAATGAGTGTTCCTAATTCTCCATATCATCTCCAACACTTGTTATTTTCCTTTATTTTTAGTAGCAGCCATTCTAAAGGGTGTGAAATGGTATCTCATTGTTGTTTTCATTTACAGGTTCCCACATGGCTAATAATATTCAGCATCTTGTCATGTGCTTTCTGTCCATTTGTATATCTTCTTTGGAAAGAGGTCTGCTCAAGTCTTTTGCCTATTATTTAATTGGGTTGTTTGTCTCTGTTATGTTGAAGGGTTTCTTTATATATTCTGCATATTAATGCTTTATCAGATATTTGGTTTCCAAATATTTTTTCCCATTGTGAAAGTTGTCATTTTACTTTCATGATAAAGGCAACTGAAGTGCAAAAGTTTTTAACAATGATGAGGTTGCATATATCTATATATTTTTCTTCTCTTGCTTGTGCTTTAGGAATAATGTATAAGAAATTATTTCCTAACACATGGTCTTGAAGATGCTTCCCTACATTTTCTTCTAGGAATTTCATATTTCTAGCCATTATATTAAGGTATTTGATTCATTTTGAGTTGAGTTTTGTGTATAGTGTGAGGCAAGGTTCTCCTGTTTTTATTTTTTTTATTTTTGTTTTGTTTTGTTTTTTTTACAAATGGAGATTCAGTTTTCCCAACACCATTTGTTGAAGAGATTATTCTTTCCCAATTGAGTATTGTTTGACCCCTTGTCAAAAATCAGTTGGCCATAAATGTGAGGATGTATTTCTGTGCTCTCAATTAAATTCCATTGTTCTATATGTCTATCTTCGTGCCAGTACCATGCTGTTTTGATTATGTGTCTTTGAAAAAGTTTAAGATTAGAATGTGTGAATCTTTCAACTTCATTATTCTTTTTCAAAATGGCTTTAGTTATTTGGGGCCCCATACTGTTCCATATAAATTTGATGATTAGCTTTTCCACTTCTGCAGAGAAGGTTGTTGGAATTTTGATTGGAATTGCATTGAATTTATAAATTGTTTCGGGTATAAGTGACATCTTAACAATATATATTCTTCCAATCCATGAACTTGGAATGTCCTTCCATTTATGTAGGCCTTCCTTAATTTCTTTCAGAATTTATATTTTCCTGTATACAAGTCCTTTATTTCCCTGGTTATATTTATTCTTAGATATTTGCTATTGTGAATGGAATTTATTTCCTGATTTCCTTCTCAGATTGTTCTTTACTAGTGGTTAGAAACAATACTGAATTTTGGGGTGTTGATCTTGAACCCTGCCACTTTGCTGAATTCTTTTATTAGCTCTAGGAGTTTTGTTATGGGTTTTTTAGGATTTTTCTGTATATAGGATCATGTCATCTGCAAATAGGGAAACTTTTACTTCTTCCTTTCCACTTTGGATGTCTTTTATTTCTTTTTCTTGCCTAATTGCTCTGATAGGAACTTCAAGTACAACGTGGAATAACAGTGGTGACAGTGGGCATCCTGATCTTAGAGTGAAAACCTTCAGTTCTTCACCATTAAGTAGGATGTTAACTGTGGGCTTTTCATATACATCCTTTATCATGTTGAGGAAGTTTCCTTCTATTCCTAGTATTCTAAGTGGTATTTCTTTATCAAGAAAGGGTGCTTGTCAAATACCTTTACCATATCAATTAAGATGATCATGTGCTTTTTCCCCTTCATTCTGTTAATGTAGTATGTTACATTAAGTGATTTGCTTATGTTGAACTAACCTTGCATAACAGGGATAAATCACACTTGATCATGGTGAATAATTCTTTTAATATATTTTTGAATTCTGTTTGTTAATATTTTGCTGAGGAGTTTTGCATCTACATTCATAAAATATATTTATCTGGTGTATTCTTTTCTTGTGTTATCTTTATTAGGCTTTGGTATGAAGGTGATGTTGGCCTCATAGAATGAGTTAGGGAGTGTTCAATATTTTTGGAAGATTTTGAACAGAATTTGAGTTTAGTCTTCTTGAAATGTTTGGTAGAATTCCCTGTGAGACCATCTGGTCTTGGGTTTTATTTTGTTGGGAGTTTTTTTTTTTTTTTTTAATATACGTTTTTATTTTTATTTTTTAAATGAAACTTATGTTACATAAATGTTACACAAAAAATATAGGGGATTCCCGTATGCCCTGCTCCCTAGCCCTCCCACATTTTCCCACATCAGAAACATCCTTCATTAGTGTGGGAGAGGTTTTTGATTACTGACTATATTTCTTTACTAGTAACTGATTTGCTATTATCTATTTCTTCTTCTGTCAATGTAGATGATATATGTGCTTCTAAGAATTTGCCCATTTCATCTAGTTTACCTAATTTATTGGCATACAGTTGTTCTTTGTATCTTGTTATAGTCCTTTTTTATTTCAGTGAGCTTGGGAGTAATGACCCTATTTCATTTATGATTTTCATTATTTAAATCCTCCTTCTTTTTTGTCAGTTCTAACTAATCATTTCTCAATTTTTTTTTATCTTTACAAAGAGTCAACCATTATTCTGTTGATTTTGTCTTTTTTTATATGTATTACACTTATCTCCACTCAAATTTTTGTTATTTCTTTCCCTCTGCTCACTTTGGGTTTAGTTGGTTCACTTTGGATTCAGTTTGCTCTTTTTTTTAAAATATACTTTTTTATTCTTTTTTAAAAGATACTTAGATTACATAAATGTTACATAAAAAACATAGGGGATTTCCATATGCCCCGCTCCCTTTTCCACATTAACAACATCCTTCATTAGTGTGGCAAATTTGTTACAATTGATGGACACATTTTGGAGCATTTCCACTAAGCTTGAATTATAATTTACATGATAGTTTACACTCTCTCCCGCACAATTTTGTAAGTTATGACAAGATATATAATCACCTGTATGTGTCATTGCAATGTAATTCAGGAAAATCCCAAGTCCCCAAAATGCCCCCATATTATACCTGTTTTTCCCTCTCCCTCCCCTCAGAACCTCCAGTGGCCACTGCCTTCATATCAATGATAACATTTCTTCCATTGCTAGAATCACAATAATTCTATCGTAGAATACCAGTAAGTCTACTCTAGTCCATTGTTCATTCTCCAATCCTGGGGATTCTGGGGTAGTGAAGCCCATTCCACCTCTAACTGAGTGGGGGCTTAGATTCCATGGGGCAGTTGGATAGAACAATCTTGCTTGCAGTTGCAGACTCTCTGTTCCGTTGGATGGTCATTGTCCTCTTCATTTTTAGTTCTTTCAGTTTTGAAGATAAGGTTCTGATTTGAAGTCTTTCTTTTTTTTAAAATGTAAACATTTAGATTTATAAATTTCCCTTTCAGCACAGCTTTCACTGCATCCCATAATTTTGGTATGTTGTATTTTCATTTTCATTCATTTCCTAATTTTACTTCTAATTTCCTTGTTAACCCATTGATTGTTCAGTAGTATGTTGCTAGTAATTTCCATGATTGTGAATTTTCCCTTTCTCCTTCTGCTATTGATTTCTAGTTTCATTATGTTGTGGTTGAAAAATATACATTGTATGATTTCAATTTTTAAAATTTATTGTGACTTGTTTTGAGTCACAACAAATTATCTGTCCTGGAGAGTAATCCATGTGCATTCAAGAAGAATGCTATTCTATTTTGTCCTATATATGGCTGTTGGTTCTAGTAGTTTAGTGTATCATACAAGCCCTGTACTTCCTTAGTGAGCTTTGACTAGATGTTTTATCCATTATTAAGTGTGGCGTGATAAAATGTCCTACTATTAATGTAGAGCTGTCAATTTCTTCCTTCAAATCTATCTATATCTGCTTCATATATTTTTGGCCTCTGCTGTTAGGTGCATATTTTTTACATTTTCCTGTTCAATAGTTGCCTTTATCAATTAATAATGACTTTATTTGTTCCTCTTACCTGTTTTTAACTTAAAGTCTATATTATCTAATATTAGTATAGCCACCCAAACTCTCTTTTGGTAATAACTTGCATGGTATATTTTTCCAATCCTTTCATCATCAACCTACTAGTATTATTGAATTGAAGATGAGTCTTTTGCAGACAGCATATAGTTGAAGCAAGCTTTTTTTTTTAATCGTTTCTGCCAATCTCTGCCTTTTGACTGAAGACTTTAATCCATTTACATTTAAAGTAACTTTTGATAATAAAGGACTTTCTTTTGCCATTTTGTTATTTGGTCATTATGATTCTTATAACTTTTTTCTTCCTCATGTCTGTTAATTTCCACTTTTAAATTTATTTGCTTTTTTGTGTTGTGCCATATTGAGTGACTTCCCATTTCTATGTGGATATATATTTTTTGTCTCTTTTCCTTGTGATTACTGTTGGATTAAAATTTAACACCTTAAATATATAACAATCATATTTTGTTTGACACAAATTTAACTTCAAGCATGGACATATACTTTTCCTATACCCCTCTGTCCCTATCTCATTGTTTGTACTTGTTGTCACTCATATTTTTATACATTGTATGTCCAAAACAGATTTATCATTATTTTTTATTCATTTACATTTTAGCATCTATAGGAAGTAAGAAGTGAAGTTACATACCAAGCAATACAATATAATAATACTGGCATTTATAATTATCCAAATAGTTACCTTTACTGCAGGTCTTTGTTTCTTTATGCTGTTTTAAACCACTGTCTAGTGTCCTTTTCTTTCAGTCTGAAGAACTCCCTTTAGCAATGCTTAAAGGGCAGGGGTCTAGTGCTGATGAATTCCCTCAGCTTTTGTTTATCTGAGAATGTTTTAATCTTTCCCTCATTTTTGAAAGGGGGCTTCCTTTTTGAAAGAGATATAATATTCTTCACTGGCAGCCATTTTCTTTCAGCATGTTAAGTACTTCAACCCACTGCCTTTTTGCCTCCATGCTTTCTGATGGGATATTGTCACACAGTCTAATTGGGACTACGTTGTATGTAACATGTTGCTTTTCTCTAGCACCTTTCAGAACTCTCTCTTTCTCTTTTGCATTCAATATTTGACAGGGTGCATTTTTTTCATGTTTATCCTGTCTGGTGTTCTCTGAGTTTCTTGGATGTACATATTCATGTATTTTCCAAAGTTTCTGAAGTTCTCTGTTAATATTTCTTTAACTATTCCTTCTGCCCTTCTATCTCTCTCTTCTTTTTCTTGGACTCCCATAATGTGAGTATTGGTGTATTGATAGTATCCCATACCTCTCTTAGGTTATTTTCATTTTTAATATTTCTTTTTACTTTCTGATACTCAGCCTGACTCATTTCAAGTGTCTTGTCTTCATCTCCACTGATTCATTCTTCTGCCACCTCCAATAAGCTCTTGAAACTCACCTGGGCATTTTTCATTTCAGTTTTTGTTGCCTTCAATTCCAGTAGTTCTGTTTGGTTCCTTTACAAAATTTCTCTCTTTTATCTCCTGGAGCATTTTAAAACCATTTTTTAAAAGACTTTGTTTAGTATGTCCACATTCTCATTTTCTTTACTGGTGTTTTACTGTTTTATTTTTCCTCTTCTTTTGGATGTGCCATTATTTTCTGATATTTGTTTGTCTTGTACTCTTTTGTTGCACACTGTATGTTTTATTATTTATTTAAAATGCTAACACTGGGATGTCTGTTTTTTTTTTGGTTTTATAACCAGGAGGTGATAAGACGGAGATTTTCTTGAAATTCAGTCCTATAAGGAAGGTCTACCCAAGGTGAATACAGGGTTCCGTGTTTTCCCTCTCTTTCTGGGTCTCTGTTTTGCTTCTCAGTTGTTTTGGAGAGCCCCTATTTACATATGTTTGGTTGTCCCCTCTGTTTCCCAGGATATAAACCTCCCTCTCCTATGTGTTTGAAGCCAGCAAGCTCTTGTCTTAGACTCTCTGCCTCTGTATTTTTATTATACTACTTTTTTTGTCTCAAGCTGCTTTTTCCTCAAGGGCAAATTCTAGGAGGAGGATCACCCTGGAGAAGATTTTTTCAAGTTGATATTTCCCAGACAAAACAGGGCCAAGGACCCATGAAGAGGGCACAGTCTGGCTCCAGAGTGCCTTGGGAAGGGGATCAGGAAGGGCATCAAAAGCTTTTCCAATGTCTACCCAAGCCTGAGCCTTCTTATCCTGCCCAGAAAATGTAGCAAATTGTGCCCCTTCAGCCTTAAGGAAGTTCTGCATTTTAGATTTCTACCACCTCAGCCCTTATCCACAGAGGTTTGAAGGAATAGTGTCCCTTAGAGCTGAGACCTAAAGATCTGACTTTGCTAATCAAAAGCTAGGATTTTGTGATTGGCTGTGTCCAATCCTATAATTGGGTGTAGCTGTTTGGCAGTTTGATGTAATTATGAATTCCAAAAGGAGATATTGGATTATGCCTGTAAACTCTCCGTTAATCTGGGCATGATTAAGTTATGATTAGGGTGTTAACTGGGCCACATCAGTAGGGCATTGAGCCCCACCCTTTGGTGAGGCAGGAATCCAATATAAAAGGCAAGGCAAAGGACAAAGGGAGAAGTTTTTGAGAAGCAGTTTTGATGTTGGAGTTTTGATGTTGGAGAGAAGGTCCCGGGATAGATGAGCCATTTCCTGAGAGTTCACAACTGGCCTTGTGGAGAGAAGCAAAGCCTAGAAAGCCTAATAGTCTACAGCTGGCCTTGTGGAGAAAACAGAGGCACTGAGCCCAGAGGGAAACACAGCCCCGGGAAGAGAGGAACACAAGAAGCCTGAACCCTGGCAAATGTCCACAGCTGTCTTGCTCCAACACATGGCAATGGACTTTGGTAAGGGAAGAAACTTATGCTTTATGGCCTTGTAACTGGAATTCTACCCCAAATATATACCCTTTATAAAGACCAACCAATTTCTGGTATTTCACATTAGCACTCCTTTGCCTGACTAATACATTGGGCATGAAGATTTTTATGTCCCTTTCTATTACCAGTGAGGTAACCAGTGAATGAACCCTGTGGCCTTCCATAGAAGTGGGATGTGGGAAACTGGCAGCTGCTGCTCAGAGAGAGCTATTTACTCTTCTTTACCATAGTTTATCAGCCTCTTCCTCTCAATGTTCCCTGGATGTTGTACAGTGTTCTTCCAGCCTTCAGAGTTTCAGAATAGTTGATTCAGACAATTCAGGCCTATTTAATAATTGTTTTGGTGGAAATAGGGAGTCCTGGAGTTCCCTACTTTGCCATCTTCCCCAGAAGTCTCTTTGCACAGTAATTTTTATAGAAGTCAATTTCTTTTACAAAGTCATGATGTTATAGAAGAGATTTTATTTCATTTTATGATGATGCTGTGTTTGGATGATAACTTCTATTTTTAAAAAAAGATAATATATTTTCACAAATATTAACCCTTTGCACTACATGTATTAAAAAAAAGATACTATATAATCTCTCATATAAAGATATTTATGACCATAGAGACCTAAGGGGACCTCAGTTCAAATAGACTATATTGTTTGAAAAGAGGTGTTTGTGTGTATATATATATATATATATATATATATATATATATATATATATGCACGTGTGTGTGTGTGTATGTGAGAGAGAGAGAGAGAGAGAGAAAGGTGAGAAAAGGGGGGAAAACAACATGAGAAAGTGGTTTTACACATGTATTAAACCATAGCACACATTGGCTTAAACCTGCAGAGACAGATATATTATGTAAATAGACAGAATAAAATCATACGCAGATTCATTCTTTGTATTCTTCTAGATCAAAAGCTACTTAAGAAAAGTTGTCAAACTTCAAAATTCTAGGAATGTAAACAAATATATGTGTGCATGCATAAGTATATGCATTTTTAAATTATGTTCTAGCTACTATATAAACTTTTGCCACAGTTTTCTGAATATACTATTATACTTTCCTTTTATGTTTGGCAGGATGATTTAATAAGATAAAGCTTGAATGTTTAATTAAGGCATGTCATTGAATGGGAGAGGTATTCTTTTATTTTGCTAGCAAATTTTTACTGCCATTATTATTTCTTCCAAAGTTATTTCAAGGGGCATGAACTATTAAAGAATATCTATAATTAAAAATTGAAATACAAATAAATTTGTACAGAGTGAAAACACGACAAGTGAAATTTTATGATACTGCAATTACCCATTGTATTACAATTCAGACTTCCTTGGATATAGTTGTCAAAGTCCTAATTGCCAATAAAAGTAGAAATGTAAAAATATAACAAAATATAATTTAATATAGCATAATATAATCAATATAATATACTATAATATGAACAATAATAATATAAAATGCTGTATAAATTATATATAATTATATGCTAATACATATAAATATAAATTCAGTGATAGATGTATAGATGTCTTATTTTGACCACAACATATTTTCATATCCTTGAAGCTAAATTCTGGGAGGAGTTCATTGTTTGCACCATTTTTTCAGAGCATGTGGGTACATCTCTCCCTGTAACATGCCCACACCCATATCTTGGGTGTGTACTATCTCTTTTTACTTAGTAAACTCTTGTTAATGGCCTTATTAAACTGGCACTTCTCTGAATTCTTTCTTGTGATAAAGCCAAGGACCTAGAAACTCAGAACCCAGAGTGTTCTGATAATAATGTTTTTGGCAAACCATGGCAGGAAACAAATAGGCGAGTAATCCTCCCTGACACCTGACGAAGACTGAATCAGCACCTTCCAGAACAAGATATTAGTCATGCATTGATTTCATCTAGTTACAAGCATGGTGCTGGACCCACTTTCCCTCAACCTCAATAGATTAGCCAGAGAGTTTCACACCCAATCAGGCAAGGACTACAGCCCTTGTCCAGAGGGAAGCAGCTACAGAAGAATGACCATTGCCCTTCAGTTCCTCCTTAAGAATAAGGGTGTAAACTCTCTGAGGGGGAAGTTGAGACAGGTTTCTTATAGGAAACAGGGAAGGAGACTGGTCAGAATAAAGTCATAACAGCTGAGACAGCCCCCCCCCCCAGGGTCAGAACATAGCCATGAGACCCCACCCAGAAAGGAGGGGAGGCAGCTACTTGAAAATAAAGCTATAGCTATTATAGCTGAAAAGCCTGCCATTACAGCCAAAAAACCTGCCAAGACCATGGTCAATCTCCCATTTGAAACTCCCAGGCTCAAAAGAAGCCCCAGATAACTCCAAACAGAATGGCCTCCCCATTTGTTCCCTGAAAGCTAACTGGTGAAGGTAGAAAGATAACCAAGCAGGACAGCAGATAGCTGGGATCCCTCCCTAATATGGTGAAAAGGAGAAGGAAAAGCCTTAAAAAGGCCTACCCTGGGGCCCACATGCTCATCTCACCCTGTAACATGCCTGCACCCATGTCTTGGGTGTGTACTATCTCTTTTCTTGTTTCTTAATAAACTCTTGTTACTGGACTTCTTAAAAAAAAAAAAAAAAAAAAAAAAAAAAAAAAAAAAAGAGGATGTGAAAAAATTATGGCTATCCAAATAAGGTTTTTGCTAAACAATAAAAAAGTATTTCTCAAATAGAAATTTCTTATTAAGTATAATAAAAAATTCAAAATCATAGACTTTCCTAGCTAATAATCTAGGAGAGAAACAAATAATTGCTATGGAGAACCAGTATAATATAAATATCATACATTCTTTACCATCATCTAAGGTATCATTGAGCAGACTTAAAATGGATAGTTTGCCCTTCTAAAGTCAGAGTTGTAGGTCAGCTTCTGGAGAGTGTTAGAATAAATTCAAATCATGTGTATATTATTTTGCAAGTAACTGTATTGACCATGTGCTGTGTTTTTTAAAGATTTTTATTTTACTTTTTCATTAAAGAAGTTGCAGATTTATAGAAAGACCATGCACAAAATACAGTGTTCCCATATATCGGCCCCCATTTTTAACATTTTGCATTAGTGTAATAACTTGGTTACAATTGATGAGAGAATATTATTATAGTGTCCTGTTAGCTACAGTCCATAGTTTATGTTAGATTTCACTGTCTGTGTTATCCGATGGTTAGTGAATTAAAAAAAAAAATTAGCAACACATATACCCTTTAAAATTTCCACTTTTAAAATATAAAGGCATTAATTACATTCACAATGTTGTGTTATCATCAACACTATACGTGTCCAAATCTTTTCCATCACTGCTAATAGAAACTTTGCACCAGTTAAGAATAATTACCCCATTCCCTACCATGGCCCCTGATAATTTGTATTCTAGTTTCTGACTTTATGAATTTGTTTATCCTAATTATTTCATATTAGTGAGATCACACAATAAATGTCCTTTCTTGCTTTCCTGTCTGGCTTATTTCACTCAACATGAGGTCTCCAACATTTATATACTGTTTTTTGACCTAAAGAATTGTAAGTATCAGAAATCTTAAAAAAATATGGTAGATTTTTACAATGTCTTAATAGGTAAAAAAAAAAACATTTCTCAATTATAATATGTATAAAACTTATGGAATAAGATTTACAGTGCAGATTTCAGGGTCAAAACCAAGGAAGTTTAATTCAGGATGACACAGTTGAGGATTCATATTCTAAATGATTATGTTCTGGAACAGATCTGTGACCAAACCACATATTAAACAACTGCAACTTAAGAATGAGTTGTTTTCTGTAAAAGTTCATTTTACTATAAAGTGAATTATCATTGGAACTAGAGAGGTAAGCATTTAAATTCTGAATATGTCATTTCTTAGATGGCTAACCTAGAGTCTGTTATTTAATCTACCACTTAGCCATCAGTTTTCTCAACTATAAATTGTTCACAAGATTATAATGAGAATCAAAAGAGAGCTGGTTAGTTGGATAATACAGAGTAAGTGGGTAACACAATCCCTTATATATTGTACATATGTGATAATTTTAGTTTCCTATTCTTGTCTCTTTACCACCTCCATTCTTTTCCAAGAGGCAGTGAAATCCCAAAGAGTTGAAACACAGACTCCTGTTTCTGTGGTCAAAATATTGTTTGTTTGTTTGTTAAAGTAATAATGAATATTCTTGAGAAAGCTAACCCCCAATATATTAGATAGTTGTCTTCTTTCTATTACAGCCACTAATGATTATTGAATAAACCAAACAATTTGCATGGATTATCTCATTTAATTGCTCCAAAAACATTATGAGGTTAGAACTTCTAGTATTCCAGTGTGCGAGCTGACAAGATGAGACAAATTTCCCAAGCTGCAGCAATTAAGAAGGGGCACAGCAGGACAGAATACGTTACAACTTGCTGGCTTCCAAAAAGAAAAGCAAATTAAAACACAAAGTAGTGCAAACAAACCCTCAATAAACTAAAATAGATTAACAGAAAAAAAATGTCAAGATAATCTTTGACAAAGAGGAGAAATTTTGAAAATATGTAAAATTATCTAAGAAAGGAACATTAAGGATGGATCTAAGGAAACTAATATACATAGAATGTATACAAGAAATAAAATATTCAAAGAATTAATTAAAAACTATATCTGTGAGATTTAAGACGAATTTTCTGAAGCAGAAGAGGTCACAGAAAATCAAGTTAAATGAAGGAAAAGAGACCCTCCAACAGGCAGAAACTGAAGCTATTTTTTTTTTTTTTACTTAGTTTTACAAGGTGAAAAGCTAAGAAAATACAGAAAATTCTTTCTTTTTTAATTTTATCCATCCCTGATGTATTTGGAGAACAATATCTGATAACATTTTGGCATATATTCCTACAAATTTGTTACTGTATTACACATATGTACAAAGATTTGCATAATTAGGGTCATACCCTTTTATAATCTGCTTTTTGAACTTAATCTATATTGTGGGAATATGTCTATGTCAATCACTACCCAATATGCTCACTAATTTTAATATCTAAGTGCAGTTCTCTTAAGTGTATGAGTTATACTCTATTTTACCAGTTTTCTATTGGAAGCCATAATATATCCCTAATTATGAATAAAATTGCAAAAACCATAAAGTATAAATAACTTTGTTGCACTGGTCTGATTACTTACTTGGAATAAATTCCTAGAAATGGAATTTCTAGCCAACGAGAATGCATGTTTAATATATATTTTCAAATTCCCTATGCTATTGGAATTTAAAAGTTTTAGTTTTTCTAAACTATTGTTATCACAGGGTATTAATTTTCAAACTTTTAAATCTTGCCTGGAAGGCTATGTTCTTTGCCTTTTGTCTATTAGTATATGCATAAACTATAAACATATACATAAACTACTTAATGCTATTCAATTGTAAATGTTTATATACTAGGTATATGAAATATGTGTTTAAAATACTTTTGTAAGAAATATTCATGAACTTTAATGATAGAATACAAAAATCACATGAGCATCTCTGCAGAAAAGGCATGCCACCTAAAAAGGGTGAAAAAACATCCAATTGAACTAAAATATCTCTTCATTTAGAAAGGCAATGAAAGATGCTTTCAAAATTTAAAGTTAAAAGATTATGGCTGAATTAATTTAAATCAGCTAAACCATCATTCTTTTACAAGAGCCTCACAAAGAGAGTCTCTGATATGCAATTATTCATTCAATATGTCACCCACACCCCAATACTGGAAGTATTATATTTGATTGTGAAATTAAATAATAAAAAGGTTAATATAGCGATGACAAAGAAAAGACAATAAACAATTGTGCTAGTAAAACATGGTATTATCTAATTACAAATCAGAGAGATTATTAAAACGGTCTTAAGAGATGAAATATTTTGTGGGAAGTATGAAATCTGAATCAGAAATAGATTAGATTGTCATGATGAATATTTAGAAATAGATAGGTATAGTTTACACACGTTTCCTCATGATTTCAAAAATGATTATGTAAAAATGGAATGCATCACTTCCAAATCATTTGAATCCAAGTAAAGAAGATTTGAAATGTGTGCTAGAAAAGAAGTATAAACACCCTAAATATAAAAGATGATCAAAGTTGCAACAAGCCACATTTCATTCAATAGGTTATATTATCCATTTTATGCATAGAATAAATATAGGATGCATAGATTCTTATTAATTTTGGGAAAATAATATCAAAGAAGACATTTTTAAAGGAAGAAAATAAGCAATATTAATATGGTTCAAAAATAGATTTCAAGTCAGAGAAATATTAAACAAGACAGTAAATCTTATTGTGTCAATGCCCTTTAGTCAACGACCATCAGGAACATATCTGTAGTTGAAAAGGATAGGTTTATTGCTCCTTGTATTTAGGCAAAACGCATGCTGTGGGGAACCTTAGAATTCTCTCTACTGGAGTGTTAGTAAGGATTACCAGATTGAAGGTGTTAGGTAATTTGCGGGGAATTGTAGGGAATTGGGACTTTGCTCTAGATTGGATACTGTCAGGAAGCCTAGGGAATTCTGTGATTAGGTATACTCATTCCTTTTTACTTTATATATATTTTTAAGGTTTATTTATTTATTTACTTTTATCCATTTTTACCCTCTCCCCCCGTTTTTGTGTCCATCCACTGGTCAATTCTCTGTGTCTGTTTCCTGCCCTCTTCTCATCGTCTCTTCCTGTCTTCACCAGGATTCGATCCTTGGAACCTCCTATGTGGGAGAGAGGTGTCCTAAGACCACCTGTGCCACCTTAGTTCCTGGTTTTTTGAGTGCTTCATCTTGGCTCTCCCTTGTGTCACTCTCCTGTTATGTCATCATCTTGCTGCATGGCTTGGTGGGGCCTGACGGCGTACCTGAGCGCAGGACCTGGGGGGCTCACCCCCTCGCGGGGCCTGGTGGTTTAACGGGAGGTCCCAAGGATCAAACCCAGGTCCCTCCATATGGGAGATGGATGCCCAACCTTTTGAGCCACATCCACGCCCCTGCTATATCTCTTAAGGTTGACCAAAGATACCTAGAGTTACAGTCTTTTCCCGTACAGGATGGGCATATAATAAATCAGGCTTGGTTTATCACCAGTATTCTAAAAACCAGGCCTAGGGATAAAAACTAGGTGTGGTGACACATGCGTGTTTTCTAATACAGCGAATGTTTAGCCTACCCTGATTATCACAAAATCAGGACAGCGAGAATATTCACATTTTACTAATTCTTATCTAGAAATTGAGACACATGGAGAGAGGCCGAAGCTGTAATTAGTGAAGAAGCAACAGTCACTCTCATCAGCCAGGATATTGTTGGTCATTTTTGGGGTTTGGGCAATGTTCTTTTTTTTTTCCTTTTCTTAGTCAGTACATGGTTATGGAATCCTTTTGTTTTTATCTTGCTACATCAAAGTCACAGAATGGACTTGTCTAATGGTGGTGTTCTTTGAAGGTGTCTATTGTCAAAGTAAAAATGACAATGTAGCTGACTGCCAGGCAAACCCTTGGCATCCGGAACTGCTTTTCTTCCTCTCAGTGTGTATGGAATATTGTACCATCTAAGATCAACTCACAAGCATTATTAATATTATTCTTTTATTGAAACAAATAAAAGATAAAACATTAGAAATATTAGGAGAAATTAAAATAAAGAAAAATAAAAGTGAGAGACCTTTAAAATATCACTATCATTTTTGACAGCTAAAATAAAGGAAAAATTAACAACGCTTTAAAGGAATATTATGTGTTGTCATATACATGTGTGTATGATAAAAGACAAAGTATCCTAAAATGTAAATGTGACATTTATAAACAGTCCTATATAGTAAACTCCAAAGAAGCCTCTAACATCTTTACAAAAGTTAAAAGTGGGAAGGAAATAATTCAATAAAGCAGTGAAATACTAATTTTAAAACAATATGAAATCAGTGGGAGAAATATTAAAATTACACAAACAATGCTTAGAGCAAGGAATAATTAAAACAGTATTTACATATTAATTGCATATTAAAAATAACAGGGAAAGCATTTCATTAAAAAATGTGGGCTATGTTAAGCATACACCATCAGGAAAATGGATTCTCTTAAATTTTATTTTTTAAACATGGAAAAGCATTCACCTCAGGACTTAGGATAAGAATGGCAACAACAAGAAATTAATATTGATAAAGTCAGAGATAAATTTGCTAAAAAGAGAAAAAAAAGAAAACTTGTTAGTAAATCTAAACAAGGTTTATTTGAAAAGGCTAATAAATAATTCTGGTATATTTAATTAATAAATATAATTCTGTTAATAATATTATTAATAAAAATTTTATATGACTATAGGTATGCCTGGGAAAAGAAAGAAAATGTATAGATATTTTGCCTAAATTTTATTAAATATTTTTTATAATTAGAAGCACATAAATCCTTCTCAAATTCTTCAAAACTTAGAAAATGAGGAACAACAGATAAGAAAACCTAACAAGTGCAAAAGAGAAAATAATAGATAAGAAATTATTAATAAAATATACGAACAAATTTATTTCCTCAATATATTAAAAATAAAAATGCAATGTTCAAGTATAGTATTTATTCCAGTAGTACAAAAATAGTTGAAATTATTAGGAATCTATAATGGTTCATCCATCTCTATTGAAAAGATAATAAAATTCAATACCAATTCTTGGTACTTTCCTAACAGACTATAAAGAGTATAATCACTAAACAAGATAAATAAAAGCTATATAATCCTATTAAACAATATTATACCTTATGCAGAGCACTAAATGCATTCTTTGAATATTCACTCTGATAATTGTTTATTATTGTTCTCTAGCTTCTGATCACAAAAATGGAAAAAATGAGAAATAAGAGGTAGAGATATTGAAAAGCAGAATGCTTTCCTGGAAATCATTCAAAAGTTAAAAACAGAATTATTTAAATATATATTGGTATTTTCCAGTAAAAATACATTGTTTTATTTATCTCCTGGCATGATTTTATATGTATATTTGCATTTCTTATTAAAATACGATGTTCAAAAATATTTGCAATTTAGCATTTTTGTAAATTATATATAAGTTGTGTCTGGATAAGTTTAATCATGACATGATTTTAGGTTTTTACAGTTTAGATATTTTCACAGTTTTAGATATTAATTGAAGTTATCTCTAAGGGAATATATCATAAGAAAAAAATATATGTCAACTTTAATTTCAGTTGCCACTATTAAGAATGCATTACTTGGTATGCAACGCTAAATGTAATAAAAGAAGCAATGTTAACATAGGATAAAAAGGGGATTGCTATTCCATGGAGGAAATGGTGTCTTATTTAATATATGATGTTGACAAAATTAGGTAAATGGGCTCTTTTAAATGTAGGATTGCATTTCATCAAGTGGGGATATTGGCTCAGCAACTATGGTCAATAGGAAAAGTTTATTGTAGAACATTTAATTCCATGGCTTCCATGAAGAATCCTGGAACTACACGACAGGATTAACTAAGTCATCAAATTATAATCTTTTTATAATCTCTTAATTTTGTTGCTTACAGAACTTTCTTTTGGTTTATTTCCTCTCACCATAATATCTTCTCAATAATTTAAATCTGAAAGATGCCCAATAGATAAGAACTTTTGAAAGAAAAATCTGCTTATAAACCTTGGTCTGAAGTGGTTATCCCGTTTTTCCCAACCCGTTTATCCCTAACAACATACATGTATATTAGTGACCAAATATTTTCTGAAAAGAAAATTATTCCACCAAATCCTTTAGTCAAAGCTTTCTTCTCAGTAAATTTAGAGTTATAGTTCATACTTTTAATTTAATGCATTCCACAGAGAGCAAGTACATTTTAAGCAAAACTAGTTCATTATTTTTCAGGCACTTAAAACACATAGTGCCTGGCATATACTAAACATACAATGAATATTAGCCATTATAATTGTTATTATTATTATTAATGATAATTGCTCTAAATTGTTTTACCTCCCTTAGATATACACAAGGAAATATATACAACATTTTGAAGCACTTAAAATGACTTTAAAGGTAGATATGGACAAGACACTATAATTTTCTATATTTAGTATAGAATATTACTGTCATTCAAAAGTTATAACATAAAAAAAATATTGTCAGGAATAGAAGAGGCAAAAGTAATATTTTAAGTAATGGAAATAGAAGTCTTAGAAGAGTAAAAGGGTATAAAACATTGTGGTCCTTTTAAATTGCATTTAAATAAATTTGTATGACTATTAGATGAATACCACCCATTCTCTACTTGTCACAGCAAAAAAATATCAGATATCATGTTTGGTAATATCGTTTCTTTCATAGCAAATGCATAAAGTGTAAGAATAACAAACTTGAAACATGTTTGTTTTTGACAAAAAAAAAGCATCAATATTATCAACTCCATTCACACCGATATTTATGGTTTAGCAGATATTTTCTTCTGTTGATGAGAAATGTTAATATGCTGACAACTCTCATTAATATCTCCAGATCCAACATTCCTCAAAACTGAAGATATCTGTTTATTTGACATTCTCATTAATTGACTTTCAGAACATTTCCCAACTGAAAACCTTGATTCTCCCGTAACTCTTTTAGAAATCTTCCTCATCTCAGATAACAGTACAATTCTGTACCCAGTTGTTTAATTCCAATAATAGATGTAACCCTCACCCACTTCATTCCCTGTCCAACCCATCAGTGAATCCTATTTCTATTTGGAATTCTTTCACTTTTTCAAGATTCCCTGCTATCATCCTAGCACAGGCTCTCTTTCACCTTGACTGTTTTCTCCTCTGTATCCATTCTTGCCACTTAAATCCATTACCTACACAAAAGATAGAGTGATCCTGTTAAAACTGAAATCTCATCAAGAAACTTCCCTTCCTAAATTCCCTGAAACCTTCCCAATGTGTTCAAGTGAACTCTAAGCTCCTCAGCATTGCATAATACATGTATGAACTTGGCCCTGTCTACTT
The DNA here is from genome assembly GCA_026826555.1 of Tolypeutes matacus. Classification (NCBI taxonomy): domain Eukaryota; kingdom Metazoa; phylum Chordata; class Mammalia; order Cingulata; family Chlamyphoridae; genus Tolypeutes; species Tolypeutes matacus. Next base: position 10,497,990 of record JAKSZT010054030.1, read on the forward strand.
CTCCAATTCCATATATTTCCTCTTTTTCTGTAGCCTCCAATCATACTGATCTCTCAGTTCGTTAAATGTATTAGACAGTTTTTTTATACCTATCACCTGAATGCTTCCTGTCACCTTCTCAACCTCTCAAAGAAGATGAGCATTTAGCATGGGAAAAAAGTAGGAATGTATGGCTTCAGATTTCTGGAAATTGTAAATTAAAGAGTACTAGTGGAGAGGGAAGAATTGAAGGCAAAGGAAACTGTGGGGAACTGACCAGAGAGATAAAGAAAAACAGAAGAATCCCAATGGTAGGGAGACCATGCACATTATCTAACTTTACAATAAAAAATTTATACTAAGAATACTACACAGGATATTAGATTTTGTTTCTGTGAATTTTAAATTTTATCTATAACCCAGATATCCAAAAAATCCCTAACCTGTATTCGGATCTATTTTTAATGGAAACTATTATCTAAGTGTCAAAGTGGCCTGCCTGCACAGAGTGAAGGAGATTCCTTCCCTTCCCTTTCCTTTCCTTCCCTTCCCTTCCCTCTTCTCTTTCCTTTTCCTTTTCCTCTTCCCTTTCCTTCCTCCCTCCCCCTTTCTCCCCTTTCTTTTTTTCCTCCTCCTCTTCTCTCTTTTTCTGTTTTTTCATTCTTACTCCTCTTTTTTTTTTCTCTAAGTATAAATGAAAATTTTCAGGAAATGGCCACATGTTCCACTGAAATTCCACAAACCAATAAATCCATCTTGGTGGTCACTGCTACGTTCATAAGTTGGCTCTGTTTTGCCCAATGTCTGCAAACAGACCTTGTCTTGATGTTCAACAGTGTTAGCAAAAGCTCATCTGAGCTTCCCTGGTACTGAGGGATTACTACCAAGCACCAACTAGCAAAGCAACTGGAAAAATACCTTGAGCAAAAGGGGGAAAGGATAAAAACGAATGAGTTTATGTGGCTAAGAGACTTCAAAGTGAGTTAGGAGGTCATTCCAGAGGTTATGCTTATACATGTCTCAGCAGGATCCCATTGACTGCCAAAGTAAATATTGACTCAAATAGTGAAGATCTTGGGGGCTCTGGAGACATCCAGACATTATAGGCAGGGCTGACAGCTCAAGAGTTTGGTGCCCTGCCAATGGGCCGTACTTTGCAATTTATGCTCCCTGTGTGACAGAGTTGGACTCAGTTGTGGTTTCCCCACACATGGCTCTTCTGCCCCTTCTATTTGAACCTATAGTTAATACTAGAGTTGATAAGTGTATGTCCAAGAGACTTAAATCTTTGGGCTTCCATGTAGCGGTTGAGCCTGGAATTTCAACAGAGTTGCAACACCTACTCTCCAGTTCATTGGACTCACCCAGGACCACTAACAAGGAGATGATGATGGATAATGACCATCACAAGGAACAGAGAAAGTCTGTAAATGCAAGCAAGATAGGCCCATCCATCTTTCCCATGGGATCTAAGCCCCATCTCAATTAGAGGAAGAATGATCATCACCATCCCAGAATCTTCAAGATTGGGGAATGAATGGTGGACTAGTAGACTTATTATTATTCTACTATAGATGTATTGTGATTCTAGCAATGGAAGGACTTTTTTCATTGATGTGGAGGCACTGGCCACCAGAGGTTCTGAAGGGAGGGAGAGGGAAGAATAGGTGTAATATGGGGACATTTTCAGGACTTGGGAATTGTTCTGAATGACATTGCCATGACAGATACAGGTCATTATATATCTTGTCATAACTTACAATATTGTGCAGGAGACAGTGTAAACTACAATTTAAACTGTAAACCACACTTAATGGCAATGCTCCAAAAGGTGTTCATCAATTGTAAGAAATGTACCACACTAATAAAAGATGTTGTTAATGTGGGAAAATGGAAGAGGGGGTAGGAATGGGGCATATGCGAATCTCTTAAATTTTTTATGTAACATTTATGTAATCTAAGTATCTTTTTAAAAAGTTTTTAAAGTATATTAAAAAAAAACAAAAAACACCTCATCTCTGTGTTAAACAAAATGAACTAAAGACTTGTGAATACCAAAAGGGACTTGCACCCAGCTTGTTTACTCCATGTGTGGCCTCCATGCCGTTCTTATTCCACAGAAGCTGCCACCTTACAGAGATCAGCTCATTCATCACTGTAAGTCATCCACTCTGCGAGTCCAGCCACCTACCCCCTAGAGACCTTTCCTTTCTGACCCAGGATCTAGAACCCTTTAGGATATCGATTCCATTGAGAGAACTGATGGCCTTGCACTTGGGACCTTCAGCACAATCTGTCAGAATTCAACAATGCCCACCAGTTCACACCAAACGATGGCTGAAGTAATGCATGTGAGACTTCAACAAAATAGTCCAGTCTGGCCATTGCCTCTCCCAATCTCTTCTTCCCCTTTAAGGGTTCGCTGCCAGTGTGAAACCAAGGTACCTTTCTTAGATTCTGGTTCAGATCCTCTGTCTTTTACTACCTGGAAACAGATATTCCTAAAAGCAAGGAATAATTCTCAGAAGTGGAGTTTAAACCAACATTCACAAAAGAAATATTATATGCATTAACGTGAAAGCCATATAGCAACAAAGGCTTCTACATTTTCATGCAAAGTTAGCTTCTTTGTTTTCAAAATGGGAAAGAGTTCTTTGCTTTACCATTGCCTAGCCAAAGTCTCATTCTGTTGGTTTCCCCCCAAATGTTTTCTCTTTGTTTCCCCTGCTGTCCCCTTCCAAATTAAGTGCCCACTGCTGCCTCACCCCCAAAAACTCGTCACCTAAGCAGTACTTTCCCATTTTTCAATTTACTGGTGTCTAATTTGCTTCTACTTATACATAAAAACTCAAACAAAGCTCATTCTAAGACTTAAAGGCCACTGAAAAATTTTAAAAAAAGTTCTAACAGTAAACTTTACTTTTAGAAATCTAGCCAATATTATATATTTATTAGTTCTCCAGCTTCGAATCTCACCTTGAGTATGTCCTGACAGCCTTAGGGTTGGCTTCATATATTGAACAAATGTGATAAAGCATTTGTCAATGTCCCACAGACAGTAAACCCCCTGGCAGGTTTTGGATATTTTATCTGCAAAATCTTTTGAATGGCTTGATGTGGTTGTCATATTTTATTGTTTTTGAAAGAGCAAAGAAGTTCTATTTATAGAAATCCAAGGCATTAGCAAAAGAGAACAGTTTGAAGCTTGTAAGAGGGTCTGTGATACATTAAGATATGTTTAGTAAATGTTGTCTTGCATTAAAAATTGACACATCTTGGCTTCCAGGAATGCCAGAAGTTTCATTTTCTGCTCCAAAGCATAAGTGAGCATATGTTAATATAGTAATTGAATATTGCATATCTCTTAGATTTCCTTCCTAATATAGCATTAGGAAACAAGGACAAGTGACTTCTTAGCCTGTTGAATTGTTCTAATGCTGACACAAACTGTAGAGTTTAAATTTATTAAGAATTGCCAACTTTGAATTATTTTTATGGCACTGTAGTCACAATTAACTGACTCTGGGCTAATCTTTAATATAAATGATCATTTCTACTGTGTAAGAAAAGAATTGCAGCTAGTAAATGCAAGTCTTCTTTAATGTCAGTTTTCTTTAAAGATAATATTTAATTAAAAGTTTTACTAATAAAACTTTATTTCTAATTACTTTGTCATAACTGTTGTGTGTTCTGAGTTTCAAAATATGTATGATTAATTAGATGAGTCTGACAACAAATTTAGTGCCCAACCATGTTTTTAATAATATTCATGTATTTTTTGTGATGATCAAATAATGTCTTAAAAATATATCTTCCTTCAATTAGACTTTAAGTTAAAAGTTTGGTAAATGGAGAAGACCAACAATGGTAAGATGATGTGAGAAATAGCTTATTCTTAAAATGGCAATCATTTTTAGATGCAAAATTATACTATCCTCCCATTTTGAAGAGACTTGAAGATAGGGCTGACTATCTTAGAACGTAAAAAAACTGTTAAGAATAGCATTGCCTTCAAGTATTACATTTTTTTAAACTTGGAAACGCAATTGATCTTAATAAATTGGATGAATGAGTAGAATCATTTGGTCTTGAAGCTTATAGATTTCAAAACAATCATCATTTTAAATCATTTATTTATCAATAATTTTAACATAATAAAACACCTTGACTTTGATTCTTCAATTTAGTGTGTACTAAATGTTTTTCTCTGTGCCTCAAAATCTTTCATGGAACAATCCCGTGCTGAGATCCTGCTCTTGAGTTGTAAAATCTGAATTTCCTTCATCCTCCATCCCATCTGTTGTACTTGAAAAGTGGTTCTTAATGGAAGAGGCCGGTATCTACATTCTCCCCTGACTGCACCCACCCCCCATACACACACATCCTGGGGAACTTTGGCAATGTCTGGATTCATTTTAAGTTGTTACAATCACCACTGGGGAGTTGGTGCTACTAGTATCTAGTGAATAGAGATCAAGGATTCTGCTGTATACCCAGGATAGCCCCTAGCAACAAAGAATTATCTGGTCCAAAATACCGATAGTGCTGATGTTTAGAGACCCTGCACAACAGTATTTATCTCCACAGGAAGAAATATACCACTAAACACTGAACCCTGCATGTCCTTCGGAAGCAACTCCAGCAGCTGTGATATCATTGGTGAGGCTACTTCAAGAAAGAGTGTTTAAATGTTGCATTTAGTCAGGTCACTTAAGTTAACAAGCCAATCAACCACAAGTCACAAATCAATAATAAAATAAGCTCCATTAGCTCCAACACTTTCTCTGAGGAACAGTGTGCTATATCATGCAGGTAGAAATAAGCTACGTGTGCACAGGTATTAGCAGAAAAAAAAAAACAAACTAGTGATAATAGGCAATTTTTGTTCTATAATGGAGGTATTGAGCATATTGTTTCTTTATTACTCATGATCTCTTTCACTCTGAAATTTATTCATGGGTTTTACATATTGGTTTTGTCTGCTAAAACCAGCTATAGTGGTAAGACATAAACTAGTGTTTAATTCAGCAATCTTCTCATAAAAGTGGTTTCTGAAAATAACCCTCAATGCATGATCTGAGTTTAAGTCATAGCCACCTTTTTGTTTAGTTATATAATATACAGCTCTCTCTATATTATATAATATATAGTCACATAATTATATGTCTATATTGATATAAAGAGCCAGTATGATGTCAGAACCATTTTCATGATTCAAATTAAGAGATAATATTGGATATGAATTTAATACATTTGGCTCAAATATTTCTTCTGTAGTGTGATTAATTCATTGGAAATTTGACCCTACAACAGTACTTTAAGTAGAGATTGAATTGTTATGCAATCTGAGAAGACTTGCATTATGTGAATTTTGCTGACACTTTTTGTTGACAAATAGCTTCCAGCCATACAAATATGTTTTCTGTCAAAAATTTCACCATTCACAGAAGCAATTCAATACATTCTTATTCTAGAGTCTCAATACTGAGTCTATCCACTCCTCGGTCATGTGTTGTAAGTTATTAAGTATAACTTTAAACTGTTTTAAAGTATATATACATTATTTCCTTTAGAGAGACTGAAAATTCTCTGAAGATAGGTTTATATGTCCTATTTATTTATGTTGGAGGAAAGACACCTGGTACCACCCCAGGAGAAGGGTCTCACAGCATGGAGGAGAGCAAAGAGCATAAAAAGTCCTTCCACCTGAGCAGCAGTCCTAGGTACCGACCCACTCCATGGTTTGCAGGCGGCCAGGTGGCTAGCAAAAGTGTGGCTCACACAGGGAATGGTTAGATCATGTTCATTCATCTAGAAAGGAGATAAAAAAAAGGTCAGCTTCACTAGTAGGCATCCGACCCTGTTCTGGTTTGCTAGGGTGCTGAAAGCAATATACCAGAAATAGCTTGGCTTTTACAACGGAGATTTTTTAGTTTACAAGATTACAGTTCTGAGGCATGATCAAGGTAGTATCTTTTTGTTGAAGACCAGCAGCCAGCCATCCGGGACTCCTCTGTCACATGGCAAGCCGCCTGGCATTTTCTGCTGGCCTTTCTCTTCTCCTCTGGGCATCTTTGCTTCTAGCTTCTTCCTTCCATGGCTTCTTCTCTCTTTGTCTGAATTTCATTCTCTTAGAAAGGACTCTAGTAATAGGATTAAGACCCACCGTGAATGAGATGGGTCACATCTTAAGATCCTACTTACGAAAAGATCCTACTTACAATGGACCCACACCTACAGGAATGGATTAACTTTAAGAACATACTTTTCCGGGGTCCATCTAGCTTCAAACCATCACAGTTGCCAATGGCCAGTGGGTCTCTCTCTGCAGCTGATGCTGGGAGATGGTGTGTGTGTACCTTGCATTTGCCACAAATGTCTATTCTCTTCTTCTGGGAAGAGCTATAGCAGCTGGGTGGGCAGGTGCCATAAAATATATATACTTTAGCCAAGAAGCCTCCAGCGAATGTTTACATAAGCTCAGGTCAAAAGGATGGAACGTGCTGGCAGGCCATTATCTGCTAGGAGATGTATTTTATGTCAAGACTCCCCAAGAAAGGAGTGAGCCCACATATATCATCTACCTTAGGCACCAGGCTGACACATCTGGTCCCAAGCACAGGGTTTATTTGTGGGTCGCTGGGAAAGGAACATTGTCCCCCACTAAAATTTGTATCCCATTTCCTAGTACCATGCTAAGAAAATTTTAAGACATTTAGTAAATGTTTGGTCATAGAGTAACATGCTCTTGCCTTGACAGTAGATCCAACTGCTCTGTCTTTCCTAGTCCAGTAATCAGGAAATTACATTTGTAAAATATATGGCTAGAGAAAGAATTATAGAATTTGAGAACAAAAAGAGAAGTTTCCCCACAACTTCTCATTTTACTTTTAGGTCAATACTTTGGTTAATAAAAAAAATTGATGAAAAATCTTCTAGCCCTCAGCCCATCAGCCTTCTGTCATTCTGACTCAGTTTCAGTTCAGCTGTATAAATGGTACCATCTTCTCCATTACCTAAATATATAGTCTCTCCTTGGAAGCATGGCTGTCAACTGTCCCCCTGCAGAACATGACACTGGTCTCAGCCCACACAAACTTGGTTCCAAAAAGGGCAAGCCCAGAAGTTACAGCTCCCAAACTTCTTAATTCAGAGGGATTTCATTGCTCCATTTAGCTCTGAAGATTAGTCATTGCTCATACAACTTGGTTTACTGGGAAATCAAACCTGGTCATAACTGAATGTACCCCTTGCACTGATGGAGACAATCCTGCTTGTGTCCCCCATACTCTCAAGCGCAACTTGTCTAGAATGGCCTATTACGCTTCAGCTTAGAGACTAAGAATGTGGACTTTGGAGTCTGACTGCCTAGGTGCTAATAATGCTGGTTTCACCATTCATTAGCTGTATTATCTTTAGAAATTTATTTAAAAATCCATGCCTCAGTTTCCTCTTGTGCAAAATGAAAATCATGACATTGTAGATCACGTATGTTTGAAAACAATAGATGGTTTAGAACCGTGGCTGCCATAAAGTAAAGATTAAATAGATATTGGTTGTTTTTATGATGATTTTTCCTCTGTAGTCTGATATGAGATAATGTGGCCTGTCATAGGTAAACAAAGAGCTGCCCTAAAGCGGCACATCTCTATGGATCTAATGAGGCCTTTTTGGTGTTCCAGCTTCTGTGTTGAGGTAAGAGCATACATCTCCCCAGCATTTGTCCTTTGAAACAAGCTCTCCCGTCCCTGTTGATGAAGTGAGGTATTTGCCTACACAGATTGTTCAGTCTGTTCTGCTTCTTTTCTAATTGTGGAACATCACCTCCTAAGATAAAACCTGTTCTAAAATTTGCAATATAATTCATGATCCTTTCAAAATATGTTTTAGTTGGTTTATAGAAGTGTGCAGGCCCACAATTAGTCTATTAATACCTATTTACTTTTGCCATTGTCTTTTAATAACTATATTAAATTTTGTGACTTTACTGTATACAGATGTGAAAATTGAGGCCCTGAGTTGTTAAATAACTAGGTCAAAGCCATACTCATAGCTGGTATCTGGACAACACTAGAAACCTAGACTCTTACCACACACACCATGATGGACCCTTTGAATTACCTCTAATCATTAATTTCTAATGATATTGAGATTTCTTGGAGTTTGTTCATTACAGTAATGGCCAAGTTTGTTTATTACAACAATATCCAATTATAAATAGGTTGCATAGGGGAATTTTTAATTGGAAAAAATATTTTTTAAATATCTCTATATTTTATAGGTAGTAATTTATGGTATGTAAGAATATGCAAAAAGTCAAATAAATTGTGTGGTGTGTGTGCATGTGTGGGTATATAAATACATTTACACATACATGAAATCGGTATTATTAACACAAAAATATGTTCTAATGGAAAATATGTTTCCAGATAATAATCAGATAGGCCTTATTTACATTCTAATTATGTGTTAATCATTAAATCCAGAGGGTACTGGAATTGCAGTGAAAAACATTTAAGTTCATGTTGTCTTGTGATTTATGTGCCTACAAAACTGAATAAAATTACTTTATGTTGCTGAAGCATTTTCATTTTGCTCATTTTGTTCATTTGCTGTTATCAAAATTGACTTTATGCTCTCTGCTTTAGATAAGAGTGATCAAGTCTTTAAGGGACCTTCTGTTATAAGCATATATACCTCACTTTTCTGATTCATTGCAATATTAATTCTATAGTTACTCCAAACTGTTACATTTAAAACCAATATTTTTCAATTTTCATCCCTTTGATTCTTATTTCCTGTAGAAGTAAAATTATAACAACCATAGAAACATTATTTAAAAAGTTATAAATTCATCAAATCAACATTTTTTATTTTTCTGTTACTTTTATTCCTTTTTTGTATGCATATACATTTTTCCATGGTTGTAATAATTGAAACAAACACCATGTTTCCTTCAGATTTTTGCCACTGCATAAAAATGAATTTTATATGTTATTTTAATGGGTGAAAATATTTAATTGAATTATGTCATTTTTAAAATTTTCCTATATTTATAATATTTAAATTATACTCCTTTTATCTTTTTTTTCTAATAGTACTACATGCATGTCTTTGAATATTGTTTTCTATTAATTCAAAATACAGGACAATGGAAACACTATGTCAAAGACTGGGCAACTTCCTATGGATCTTTATACATATTGCTAAATTCATGGTAAATTAATCATTCTAATTTATAATTCCACTATGAATGTAGGTATATTTAAAACATAATATCTGATAATATAGTCAGTGTGTGGTTTAAATTTTATTTATTTTGCTAGTAGGTGTATTGGCTATTTCTACATCTGCCGCATCCTTACTTTATAAATTTTTTCTGGCTTGATTTCTGAATATCTGTTACCTTTTAACACCTATCTATATAGAGTCTGGACATGCCAATTTGTAAACATGTTTAAATATCACATGGAAATAAATCTTGGTCTATCGTTTTCTATAAGTTTTTAGTGAACCAAAGTTGTCTGGTTTTATATATAAGAGTTTGGCAGTTATTTGCAGTTGTAATTTCTTCTGTAATTTCAAAGTTTAGAAAAACACCCAACATTGATGACAAACAAATAATTTTAAATGTCTGAGCAAAGTTACCTCGTTGTAACAGAATTTCCAATGGTTATTGCTAGTATTAGCTATAGCAGACAAAATTACTCGTTATGCATTCATTGAGTTCTATCCATATCCCTAATAATATTTGTGAGCTTTTGAAAAAGTTAATAAACTTACCTTAATCACTATTTCTATATCTTTACATTTGTATCAATGTTACTAAAACTACATGCACTTAGAAAACAATTAAGTACATTGTTATCACGATATTATTTTTTAAAAACTGAATAAAGTAGAAAATATCACAGTAAGTATTGCTTTATGAAATATACTTTTAATTCAGTAAAATATCTTTCTGTGAGTGAGCTATACAAGTTCAGAGATTTTTTTTCCCTCATTGTAAAAAATATGGAAGACCCTAAGCTAAATTTCATATTCTATTGCTTTGTCCAGTTCATTAAATAATCTTCTGTTCATCTCTCTCCAATCTCCTCGATTTCAATGATTGTGTTTTTAAGTTTACAATTTTGATTTGATACTTATGAACAGAAGCCAGTTCTCTGCTGAAATCCTCCATTTTTAACTATTATTTTTAACATAATAACCACAGCTATTTTTCAGTAGTGTCATAATTCCCAATATATGAATTACTTACAAGTCTGTTTTCTACTACCTTTTTTTTCCCCTCTTGCACTTCTTCAAACAGGCCAAGCAATCACCTGTCCCAGGGACTATTTTCTTATCATTTTCTCTGCTGTATTTTTCTTCTTTCTCCTTCATTTTTGCCTAGTTTACTCCTAGCCATTCTTTAGGGCTAATAAACTTTGGTCATTTACTCATTCCTGAAATGTATGAGAGCATTTTTCATGAAAGATAATTATATTATTATTGTCAAAGATATTTTTCCTAATACTCTGATATAAATTACCTACAATTATGCTATTTCATGGCACCTTCTTTCATTTACGTATTTATCTTACTTTGTAATTTATATAGTTATTTTTGCATTCATTGGTTTAATGTCCAATTTCCACCCCAAATTCCCATTGAAATTCTAGAATATGGATTACTTTTACATCATCATTACAATTTACAAATACCCTGACATAGACAATGGATTTATTTCCCTGATTTGGCAAGTTACTCCAATAGTTAAGACATAAAGAGTCCATTTTTATGTTTCTGAGTTTAATAAAATTTTTACTATGACTGCATTAATAGTATGAATATTATCTTAGTTAATATATACATTTGGATTAGAGGGTTTGAATATGGACCTCAAGGTTCCTAAATTCAGCTGAATACGTAATAAAATTTTATTTTTAAAATTTTATTCTTTCTTTAAATTTTCAACCAGTTAAGTAACTAAATTATCATTACTACCAGAAATGAAGTGCTGCTAAATTATCTTGAGCAAACTGAAAAGGGAAGAAAGGTCATTTGTTTTGAGAAAGATGATTTGGGGTTTATCTTCCAGTTGAAATTGATAGTCATAGGTAATTAAGATGTAGATGAGCAAATTACTTTGGAAGCTGTTCATATATAGAGTGGATGCATTTGTATGTGTGTGTAGGAGAGAGTAAGCATGCAGGAGTATGTTCTTTTACCATCCAAAGAGTGAAATTTGGTAGTTTCAGAATATTTGCTAAATCAGAGTAGGAAGTATTTTGCATACTGAAAATAAAGGAAGCATAGGTTTCCTGCAAGCCTGAAGTAACGGGAGTGAGAGAGCAAATTAAGTTAACTGGATGGCTGTTTTGTTGTGGTTGTTTTTGGTTGTGTTTTGTTTTGGCTTTTTAGTTATTATTTTGTTTGTATATTTGGGTGGATTGTGTATTTAATTGTATAGCGGATGTTATTTGCTCCCAACATCCATTCACCCTTATCCTATTTATAATGCTAAAGTAAATCATCCCCTAACATCCAGTAACCTTATACAGCTGTAGAGCCTTATGTTCTGGCCAGTGAAAGGGGGAAGAGACCCTCTTAACCACCTTAGCCCAGAGGTAATACGCATCCACATTACGCTATGTACTAGGCATACAGTGGTGTACAAAACAGACAAATCACACATGGCGCTTACAGGCATCGCTTATTTGTACCCCTTGTGCTACCAAAAAAAAGTTATTATAGCTTTAAATAATAAAACATAAATATGACCAAATAGTCTGGATATTGCAAGATGCTTTCATAAGGAAGAAGTAGCAAAAGTGACAGAGTTGCAGCAAAGTCTCATGTTGCTCACATGCAATATATGTTTTAGTTGCCTTTCTTTCCTTACAACCCAAATGAGTCTGAGTTAGAAACAAGATAGAGTCCTCAAATCAGATCCTCACTAGCTTGGTACAGTGGCGTGCTGGTAAACGTTTAACAACTGACTCTCCAAGAGTAGTTCCAAGATGACGATTTTCTTGTATTCTTGTTTAAGTTAATGAGTAAGACAAAAGTGTAACCACAAAGACATGTGTTGGCACTTCACTTTTTTGTCAAAAATGTGAGGTACATCCATGCTCAATCAGATAATAGTTTTCAAATTCTGGAAGATATTTCTCAGTTTTGGTACTATTTACAAGCAATTTGGTGCTACAGACACAGCACAATTAATTATGAATATTTTCTTCATCATTTTCTTAAGTCTAGATAATCAATAAAACAATAAATCCTGCCTTAAGTTTTAGCCTTTGTTTATTTCTGTGGTATAAAGACTCCCACCACGGTCAATTTCAGCCTACAAATGTGAGGTCACTAAATGCTCTCTGAGGTTAAAAGAAATTCCCATCTGCAACCTTAATTCACATTATTTCAAGTCAGTAAATGAAAGTATCAAGTCTGCTGTATTAATCAATGTTTCTTATTTCATATAAAGCCTAAGTTCTCCCTCAGTCTCCAGGTAGAACCAGTTGCAGGTGGGTCAACTTCTACGTAGGGAAATACATGACATATTGTCATAATCTCATTCTTCCTTTACTCCTTCTGCAAACTAACTGCTGTTTCTGACTTTCCCAGGAAACTTCTTGATTGACTGACACTGTCATCAAAAGGAATTGTGATCTCTGAGTCTAACATGTTGAAAGATATTTCTCTCTCTCCTGGACACATTGATGTTTCCTTAATAGCCCCATTAGGAATAATTGACCAAACTTCCCATGCCAAGGATGATCCAATTTTTCCTTCATTCATCTGGTTCTTGTCCACACTTGATAGGTTTCTTTTTATTGTTGTTTTTTTTTTTTTTTTTGTCTATTACTTTGGACGTTTTGTATATATGCACACACACAGCTTGTTCTGTTGAGGGTCCCTTCAGGATTTAAAATGCCACCGAGCTGACTCTCCCACATAGCTCTCATCTCTTGCATGGAAAACATTTGTACCTAATTTTATACAGAGTCTGTATAAAATTGTGCAAGCCCATCCTAACACAACGCTAATTCTCCTTTTCTCCGGCAAACCCATTTCTTACACCCTGGATTTCCCTATCAGACACTATTCCATGGTGTCAATTCTTCATATTGTCTGTGGAGTCCCTTTCACTACAATTAATCTGAGGCGCTTTCCCACCCCTTTTCCTTGGGTGAAGTGGGGAGGGGATGAAGATAATAACAGACAGCTTTTGTAAAGAAATCTTCCACACAACATTCTCTGCCACTCTTAACTCATTTGATTCTCACAATGTGTTCAAGAGACCACTAAATGACTTTTTACATTCTTTGTAAATATTGCCTATGATATAGTATCTCCTCTGGAATGCCACATCTGTTCAAACTTAGTGCTTCAAACAAAACTTCCATTTGAGTCAGTTATTATACCAAAGATTGAGTAAGATCATGGTTTTTTCCAATTTACTATCAAAGGTGTTCCCATGCATTTTATTAAAAAATGTATATGCACAAATATATGCACATAGCACATATACAACATATATACTATAGCTAAAATTGGAAAATACAGATAGGTGGAAATAAATCATAAAACATTATATCAACTGCACCCCAAATGTATGTGGAAAATCTGCTTTTAATATTTTTCTGCCATGCAAACAGAAATAAATACAGAAAGAGACCCCCTTTGACCACTCTTTTCTAGTAGCATGTTCTCTGCCTTAAACCTCCTTTCTTTATACATTGTGGTCATTATTTCCTGCCCACCAACACAAATCTTCATTTTAATTTTAGTGATAGCATGTATTCTATTTCATGTACATATTAATATTTTCTTAACTAGTCCTTCTACCATTGGCTATTTGGGTGGGGTTTGTGTTTCTATATAAATTACTTTATAAATATGTGTATCATTTATGTTCATTTATTTCCTTAGACAGGTATATCCCTTTCAATAACCATAATAATATTGCCTCTAAGGTGAGCCTTTTCACTTTGGTAGGTATTAAGCCTTAAATCAAAGGCACCCATTTTTAAAATAGAAATTCAGGTATCAATTAAGGTGTTAGGGATATATTTGGGGGAGGTATTATCCCTTTTGTTCCTTGAAACATCTTAGGAATTAGATATTTGCCTGTGACTGCTTATAAATCTGAATCAAAATTATTATGTTATTCATATATTAAGACCCCCTTAATTATTAATATTTTGAGAGTTAGTCTAAAACCAAGGAATATATCTTGAAATGTCCATTTGCAATGATCCACAACAAATCTAGATGCTTATGTAAAATTCATTTAAACTTCTCACACCTACTAAATTAGGTTAGCAATCTTACCTAGCAGTCTCTTTCTGCATTACATTAGTTCATTCTTCTGGATTGTTCCAAAAATTGCTATCCGCCAGAGGATTATGAAATAAAATAGTAAAAAAGGAGAAAAAAATGGAGGCGAGACATTTTTTTCGAAGTTCAGTACAAGTTCAAGGAAAGTGTGTAGGTTTAAAAAAAACTACATATCTCATTTTGTCCTAATTCTGATGGTATGTTGCAAATTTTAGAGAAATACTATGGGGTTGTTTAGAACTGAAGTGGTTTTTTTTTTTGTTTTGTTTTGTTTTTTCTGGAATTGCACACTAAGTAATTAGCATGAGAAATAATTTGTATCATACATGTAGAAGCATTTAAGGAAAGTGAGTGCTTAAGGTTGTCAATCTGTAATTCTGCTCTTATCTAACATTTATTCTTTCTTAGTTATTTTCACCTTTGATAATAGAGTATTGAAGATAACTGTTTTAAGGTTAAATTTATTTCACTGTTAGAAAGTATGATCTAGACTTTCCAATAAAATGCCTGAAACTGCAGAATGTATTTTATCATAGGTTATTTTTAAATTAGACTTCAAAAATTTAAATGTAACTACCATTAAATCTGATTGAATTGTAATTTTCCCTGTCCTAAGTGGTTTGCTTGAAACATGTAAATAAATTTTAGAAACTAACAAAAACTAAACTCAAATAATTTCTGTCATTGAAAAAAATATAATAAATTCCCTATGATTTTTGCAGCAAAAAAAAGAAAAGAAAAAAACATATCCAGGCTAAGGCAACTTTTAAAAACCACTCATTACAGAATATTTAGAGAAGCAGTATTTTGCTTAATATTGGCTATCACTTGGGAAAAAAAACCCTTGGCATAAATCCTTCATAATTTATATTATTGGAGAGGAGAAAAAAGTGATCCTGTGCCTTTAATTTCCTTTTCTGAGCAAGGGAAGGCTGCACACCACTGACAGGCTCACTTGTTCCCGTCTTTAATGTGCAATCTGTTTTCTCCAGCGGAGGGCACTCAGCGTATCACAAACTCAAGCATTAGCACCAACAAGCTCTGAGCATCATCAGTCTCTGGAAAGCCTTCTGAATTAGACAAGGGCTGCCTCTCAGCACAGCTACAAAACACTTTAAACCTGACCAGCTAAATGGATAAACCTAGCCTTCATAGCTTTTAAACTGGGGTCTCACACAGCACAGAAGGCCTACTTGCTTGAAGAACTGAAAATCCAGAGGATGAATTGCTTTATCTGGGAATGGCAAAAGCCAGCACAATAAGGAATGCCAGGTATTCTGAAGATTTTTTTTTTTCCGTTTTTTTTTTTTTTTTTTACAGAGAAGTTGGTTACCTTCGAGATGGGCTGTAGCTCTTTTGCACAGATTGCCAATTACTGCTGATGGGTCTCTGGTGAATTACACAATGCTCCTCAGAGCTTAGAGGGGGGGCGCCCGCGCCCCACCCCCAAAGCTTCCTTCTCCCTGCCGGTCCCACCCGCTCCCCCCCACCCCCAGCCCACTCCGTGCCAAAAATTTTTGAAAGCTATATATAAATATATATACATACGTACATGCCTATCTATGTATATATTTGCCTGTCCTCTCCGGGGAAGTTTGTATGGGGCTACTAGATCACATGCGGGGTGAGGATGGCGTGAATGACAGCCGCACTGTGTCATGAAGGTGGTGGTGGTTTCAGCACGAAAGACCAAATAAGAAGAAAGCTGTGAGAGGGGGAAAAACGTTTTTGGATGACAAAGGATGGGTAAGTGAACTTTTGTTGTTTCCTTCTTTAGCAAAGCTGGTCCTCTTGGCTTTCTATCCTCAGCCCTGCTATTAGCTGATAAAAGACGGGGAAAAGACCGGCAAAAAGCAGCAGCCTCAGAGTTTGCCAGTTTGATCCACTCTAGTTGCTATTATATTTTTCGGTTACTTTGCTTTTTTTGCAGGTTTATTTATGTATTCATTTATTTTTTAATTCATGAACGCATAACATGGAGTTAACCGGACTCTAGAGAAAGATCTTTAAGATTGCCTCTACCTTCTGCGCATACACAGCTTGGGAATTGAGCCTGAGATAAATACCGTGTTCACTTCTATTTCTTGATAATATTAACCACGCTTGCATTTCGGGTTGCTGTCAGGAAGATTGTTAACACTTTGCTGCGTGTCTGTAGGGGTGGGGTTGTTACTTTATCAGAGGTTGCACAAGGGCTTGTTTTATCTTTGAAGCTGTATCCTGAGCACAGCTTCCAAATTTCTAGCAGTCATTTGCCAGTCTTATTTTTTCAAGTGTGACTGGCTTCCACCCCCCCACACACACCCCCTTTCTCCTGTCTGGAAGAGCTGGAATGTATTTCAATGAGCCTATAGCTGGCAGGAGGACAGAGGGCAAGATCAGGGTTTAAATTAAAAACAAAACACAACAAACAAAAAACAAGCCTAAACTGAGTGGAAGGAGGAGGGGGTTTTTAGATCAGGGGTGTAGTTGATTGCCTCTTGGTTAAAAATATGAATGTTTCAGAAAAAAAGAAACTGCAGCACACGTTTTTTTTTTCCCTTTCACCGCTAAGAAATAATAAATCTACTGTTGACAGGGGAAAGAAGTCCCTTAACATGCAGTGACTTAGAAATGCAGCCAATAGATTGCAACTTTGCAGGTTTTCTGAAGTTAATGGAGGTAGGAGAGGAAGGAAGAAAAAAAAAAGTCAGTGAGAAATTTAAGCAGCTCTGATGGGGAGTGGGGGAGGGAGGTAGTAGTCTGTTTCTCTCCTTGTTTATTCACAAATTTTTCAAAAGCAACTGTATTAAATAATGGCAAAAGTAATGCTACACAAGATTATTTTTTCCTTTGATGCAAATAATTCATAAAAATTTGACAATATTAACTTTGGAGGGTTTTCTGTTTTCAGTAGCCCCGGCTCTTAGTCTGGTTATCAGTGGGCAGGGGAAACACAGTTTTACCTGAATGTTGAGAGCACATATGCTGATTAACAAACTGGAATTACATTCTGCTGATATTAGTCTTCCTACCATGCTTCATTGGCTGCCCCTACCTAGTCCCAGTGCCATTTTTCAGAGCTCACATATTGTCATTCTCTTATGCAATAAGTATACAATTTCAGGCAGGGCAAACTTGCCTTATGTTGACAGCTCACCGAAGTTCCTTTGCTAAATCACTGGCTGTTTGCACATAGAAGAGGAGTCTAAGTACTAGGTTTACCAGGTCACATTTTTGCCATTACCAGAAGATTCAGTGCACTTCCTTCTGCTACTGGTATTCAACACAGTGACTAGACAAATATTATTGTTATTAAAATGTCAGCATTAAAGGGAAAGAAAGGCTCCCTGCTTTTCAGTGCTGATGTACATATGAACTTCTGAAACTCAGGTTTTGTGGCTTCGATAGCCCTTTGGTGATTTGAAAATCAAGGAAGAAAGAATCAGACCTAAATAGCAAACATGCAACACTAAAGAAAATGAGGCTTGAAATGTGGACTACATTGTCCTTAAACCAACTGTCCCATGACTGCTCTAGGTGAAATACTTCTGATAACGGTTAAGCTGGTGGTGATTGACTATAATGGCTTTACTATATGCATGTCTTCTTTTTCATATTGTAGGTTTCCATTTAATTACACAGCTGAGAGGCATGAGTGTGGTGCTAGCGCTGCTTCCTACACTGCTGCTTGTTATGCACACGGGGGCTCAGAGAGCTTGCCCAAAGAACTGCAGATGTGACGGCAAAATTGTGTACTGTGAGTCTCATGCTTTCACAGATATCCCAGAGAACATTTCCGGCGGGTCACAAGGCTTATCGTTAAGGTTCAACAGCATTCAGAAGCTCAAATCCAATCAGTTTGCCGGCCTTAACCAGCTTATATGGCTTTATCTTGACCATAATTACATTAGCTCAGTGGATGAAGATGCATTTCAAGGGATCCGTAGACTGAAAGAATTAATTCTAAGCTCCAACAAAATTACCTATCTGCACAATAAAACATTTCACCCAGTTCCCAATCTCCGCAATCTGGACCTCTCCTACAATAAGCTTCAGACCCTGCAATCTGAACAATTTAAAGGCCTTCGGAAACTCATCATTTTGCACTTGAGATCCAACTCTCTAAAGACAGTGCCAATCAGAGTTTTTCAAGACTGTCGAAATCTTGACTTCCTGGATTTGGGTTACAATCGTCTCCGAAGCTTGTCCCGAAATGCTTTTGCTGGCCTCTTGAAGTTAAAGGAGCTCCACTTGGAGCACAATCAGTTTTCCAAGATCAACTTCGCTCATTTTCCACGTCTCTTCAACCTCCGCTCCATTTACTTACAATGGAACCGGATTCGCTCCATTAGCCAAGGCTTGACATGGACTTGGAGTTCCTTACACAACTTGGATTTATCGGGGAATGACATCCAAGGAATTGAGCCGGGCACATTTAAATGTCTGCCCAATTTGCAAAAATTGAACTTAGATTCCAACAAGCTAACCAACATCTCACAGGAAACTGTCAATGCATGGATATCGTTAATATCCATCACCTTGTCGGGAAATATGTGGGAATGTAGTCGGAGCATTTGTCCTCTGTTTTATTGGCTTAAGAATTTCAAAGGAAATAAGGAGAGCACCATGATATGTGCAGGACCTAAACATATCCAGGGCGAAAAGGTTAGCGATGCTGTGGAGACATATAATATCTGTTCTGAAGTCCAGGTGGTCAACACAGAAAGGTCACAGCTGGTGCCCCAAACTCCCCAGAAGCCTCTGATTGTCCCTAAACCGACCATTTCCAAACCCGACTCAACCCAACCTACCCTTGAAATACTAAGCCCTTCCCCAGGGTTTCAGATTCCTGGCACAGAGCAAGAGTATGAGCATGTTTCATTTCACAAAATTATTGCAGGGAGCGTGGCTCTCTTTCTCTCGGTGGCCATGATCCTTTTGGTAATCTATGTGTCTTGGAAACGCTACCCAGCCAGCATGAAACAACTTCAGCAACACTCGCTTATGAAGAGGCGTCGGAAAAAGACTAGAGAGTCTGAAAGACAAATGAATTCCCCTTTACAGGAGTATTATGTGGACTACAAGCCTACAAACTCTGAGACCATGGATATATCGGTTAATGGATCTGGGCCCTGCACATATACCATCTCTGGCTCCAGGGAATGTGAGGTATGAACCCTGATCCTCCTAAAAGCATTTCTACTGCGGGGAAGGAGAGGTAAATGTTTGAAGCTCTAGAGGTGTCTCTAATCACTTAGAATGATTAATGACCCTTTTGCTTTTGGGTTTTGCTCAGTGTGAAAGGTTACTTAATTAAATTACAACCACCAGGAAATTGACTGTTTTTTTTTTTTTTAAATGGGTGAAACTTGAAGGAAGTTCATTCAAGGATGCGATTAAGTTGGAATAAAGCACTATGTTAAAACATCTGTTTTTTAACAGTTTGTATACAAGGGTTGGACTTAAAAACACACATACACATGCACAAACTACTTTCCAAACTGAAATTTATGTCTGGTTCTTGGTGTTTGACTTTTGTAATGGAGTAAAGAATGAGGGGCTAGCTTAATTTAAAAACAAAGAATTTACCAAAATTCTAGGAGGTAATGAAGATTAAACCAAAGAGCAATTTACCCAAGGGTTGATTTTGTTGTAAATTTTTAGTTTCAATTAAAGCATGCAACAGGGATCTCCTAGGGAGAACTGTTTCCGTGTTACTTGTCACTTAGATATTATACCAGCATAGAGAAGGTCAGAGGCCTACTGTGGAATTGGATCACACTTTTAAAAATCTTTCTCTTCCTTCCTCCCTTTCTCCCTTCCTCCCTTCCTCCCTTCTTTCCTCCCTTCCTTTCTCTTTTCCTTTTTTTCCAACTTTTTTTTTTTTTCCTTTCTTATGCTGTGATATAGATCACATTTCAAAGGTTTTTTTCTTTTTTCTTTTTAAAGTGCTGGCTATTTGTATGTAATCAGAATGAAACATAAATTCCATGTTTTGGCTCTGTCCCTGGTAACTAAAATCAGGTCATGATGTTATGGATGATTTAGCAATAACATAATGATAGGCATAAGAGGGACTGTTTTTTCAGTGTTGCTGTCATCCCCAGAAGAAATGATGTGTATTGTTGTTAAACTGACCCAAAACTAAGTGAAGCGAAATTTTTATAAATAAAAGAAGAGAAGTTTGAGTTCTGGGTAGTCTCCCTTACTGTAACAGCCTCGACTGAAGGCATTTTGGGTTATACTATTTTTTGTTTTCATGAGAATAAGTTTGGATCCAGTTTATGATTATTTAAAGATCATTTATAGGAACATGTTAATGAGTAGAATAGTAGTCACAGATTCCCAACTTGTCAATAAGTAATACTGGGTGTAAATTATTCTTTTCTTGGTAAAGTTGATTTTAATGTCCACAGTCTGTGACTGTCAAGGCTTTGTTGCTGGAATAAAGTAGTAAAGAGGGGTTAAGTTCTGGCAATTTGTTGCCTTAGTATCTGATTTTAGATGATTACTTTTTCTAAAGAGAGTTTATTGATATTTAAAGATGTTGCCCTTTTAATACGAGTTATAACAGTTGGAAAATGTAATTTGCTCTTTGACAATGTATACTCAAATCTTTTCATAGCCCTAAAGGCAGATGCTAAGGAAAATGTTTCCAGAAAAAACACTGACTTTAAAATAATCTTTAACTCAGTACAATTTAAAATATTGAACTTTTGTTCACAGAGTTCATTTTCTTTCTTTTTGTGTATTATCAAAAATAGAAAAAGAAATTACAGATATTAAATCCCTAAAAGCAACCTGTATAAGCAAATGCCCTTAAAAACTAAAGAGAATAAAAATATTTTCCATGAAAGTCTAACAAGGCTTAATGTTTTTATTCCAAGATAACACTTATGCTATATATGTGAACATTAGTAAAACAAGGCCATCCTATTTTATTCTGGGTTCTCCTATATTTTGTGATCTTCTTAAAGGAAGTAGCATAAAAAGAAGAAAAATGAAATCCAGATACAATCATTCATTAGCCCTTGAGCTTGAAGTAGAATGCTGATTTTTATTTATAAGCATCACTAAGGAGGAAGAAAGAAGAAATAAGATTCTTAAAGAACTAGGATTTGAGAACAGTGGACCGAAAAATTTCAAGAGATCTTAAATTCTGCAGATTATGTCTTCAAAGCCCTAGGAGCTACCATGATAGGACAAAAATGAAAACATGTTTTAGTCTGTAAAAACACACATGATTTAGAAACATGCTCTGATGCTACATGTGTTTTACAAAGTGGAGTTTCAGGTCATGAAATTGTAGTAACTTTATTGGAAATGAATGTGTTATCTAGGCATTAATCAAAAAAGAATTTAAAGTTGTGGTGATGCTGTTGAGTCAAAATGGCAGAGATAGATTGATCAAACTCTCCATGCTGTCAAAAGTGGAAAATGGTAGTTGTACATTTAAGGCCATTAACTCCAAATGGGAGTTTGTGGGGGTGAAGCAAATCTGCACCTAAAAGAATACTCACTTTATTTGAAACACAAAAAATGCACATGTCAGCTCTACATCCTTTCTTGGCAGTATGTTGGGTTTATTACATTTCTAGGTGGACATAGGAAGTGAGAAAGAGCAAATTATTAGAAATTGTTATGCAGCCCTAACTTCCCCTACTTATATATAACAGTATTTCCTGTTGAGAAATACTCCTTTAGAGAAAACTTTTCTACAGCTGAGGCAAATGAAGCCAAGAGAGAGGAATTATTTGCCTCAGATTACAATTTTTAGGAATAGTAGAGATATGATGAGTTTTAGTCTGATGTTGCTTTCATAAATCTCATGTAATGCTAGTTTAGAAAAATAAAGAGCAATTTAATATATTTCTGGTCCACTTTTGCATGGTAGATTTTTTCCTTTTTACTCAAAACACCAAAATCTGCCCAATAAAGCCATAAATATTTCATGAGGAAACTTAGCACCAATAGCTAATTTTCTAAAATAGTGCCTTGAAGAAAATTACATTAAATTGAAAATTTCACCTTTCCAACTAATTTTATATTCAGTTATCATGACATAAACTGAATTTAAATATGCTTTTGTCTGTTTGCTTCTTTTAAGATAAGAGCCATGTCTGAGAACCACGTGCATACAACATGCAATTTCCAAGTCCCATTATTTGGCTCTATACTTTGTGGTTTTAATTTCAAAAAGTTCATATGTTCATACCATGCTATTAAATTGAGGGAAGATATTATAACAATTTAGGCAGCAAAAATCTCTCATATCTATAAAAGAGGAATAGAATAGATCATTATGAGTAATTAATATGATAAATGGTGTAAGTATAAGAGATGCATGTATCTCAATCATCATACTTTGAGTGGGTCTGCATGCTTGGTTGAACTGAATCATTTAATTTGTCCTCAGTATGTACTCAGAAAAAAGAACTGAAAACCAAAAGGATACAATTTTGCCTAAAACTGAGTGAGATATTACTAAAAATCGAGAAAATCACAAATACTACCAAAAATAGCTGGTGATACTTTGTGTAACTTTGTCTCATTAAAAATAATATATGGATTATGATTCCATTTTGTTCCACATACCAAATTTTTACTTAAATAAATACCATACATACAGAACAATGCTTTGAGTACCAGACTCTTGTAGGTTATGTTTTATCAACCAAAAATAACAAGGATCTTTATTTAATTAGTTATTGCCAACAAAGGACAAGAGAGAACATTTCAAGTTTGTCTTTTAAGTTTAAAGGAAAATGATATTGGTAAATCATTAAAATGAATGGCAGTGGTCCCTAAAATGACTCCCCATCTAAACTGTTTTAAATGTTGCATGAATGAGAAATAAAACTTAAAGATCCCATAATGCTAACAGTGCTGCCATTAAGGAAATGACAATATAGGTGACATTACAGCTAAATATTCTCCAAAAACTGGATATTTTGGTTACATTTTTCAAAATCTTATATTATTTTTCTCTGCTGTGCAGTGGGTAGTATAGACCACTTCTAAAATTTTGTATTTATATTTATTGAATGTATTAGTTCAAGTCCAAACTCTTAACTTAAGGAAGGTTATTAAATTCTGTCTGCACTTTAGAAATTGTCATTTGACACTATATTGAATAGAATTTCTACTAAAATGCATAATATATGTTCAAAGAGATTCAAAGTAAAACAGGCCCGGTATCGTTGAGTTTAATTAATACTTCACCAATATAGAACTAGAGCAAATAAACTCTATTTGAGGGGGTTGACTACTACTAATGTGTTAGATTAAAATGTTGTAATGAAAACAAATACAGTGCATATTCACACAGAAGGTATATTTGTGTGTGTGTTGTGTGCATGTGTAAGCATTTACAAATGTGTGTATATACCGTGAGAGAGAGAAAGATAATACAAATATTTTTCATCAAAGTGAATGTTCAAATTTTATTTTCATTTTGATCATTTGAAATTTTATTGAAAAACTTCTGGAGTTATTTTCAGGATTTGTTAGGCATATATTTCTTAAGAAGAGAAATACTTTATTTTCTCTAAAAGTTACAAGTATATTATCTTAATAGTAAAATATTCATTTAAAAATAAAAACAGAATTTGCATCTGAACTAAATATTGCTATATTTGGTGTGACTTTGGGCATGTCATATCATCTCTCTGTGACCCATCACTGAAAAATAGCACAATATTTCCCAGCGCAAAGCTTTCCTTGGATTAGCAAACTTTGTAAAATCTCTGTGGTCAATCACATAGAGGATTCCACAAAATGCCAGGAGGAGTATGGAGAAAAAGCTTAGTTATCCATTGTCATTGCCAATGAGAAAAGAAACTGTATATTGAGGTAATAAAAATTGATTGCTCAGGTGGGAATTTACAAGATTTCTTTATGCTTGAGGGGAAACTATCTCTCTCACATATATGTGTACACACACCTACATACTGACACACACATTTATTTATCTTGTGAATTTTTCCATGCAACTTGTTATTTTGAAAGCAGTAAAAATGCCTTCTTTGGAAAAAAATCAATAGTCTGAATTTGAACCAATTAAAGTCTATTTGTGAATATTTTATTAGAATCTACAATTGGTAGTGGTGAAAAATGACAATTGCCAAGGAGGCCTGGCATGGCTTATTTAGGAAAGATATTAAACTGAAGATCAAGGGTTCAATTCCTCTTTCTAGAATTAGCTTGTATGCGCATCTTATAGGCATTTTTTTTTAACAATTGGTTTTCTCTGAGCCCACAAGCTGAGGAGAAATCTTCACATGCCACAGAATTTTTCTTCTGGAGACTTCCCTATACTCAATAAAATTTAATCATTTTAGTTCTCAAGAATTGCATTACCAACACTTTTATGCTTTAGAAAGTTTCTTAGTAATATTCATATTGAGGACTCTGTGACTCATCTGAATTTTCATGTCTCTAGAGTTTTATGATTCACTAAATCAAAATGAAGCATTGGCAATCTGTTTATCTACTAGACAATGGGAATTTTGAAAGTTTAGCATGTCTTTCTATCAGTGAAAAGTATGAAAGTGATGTTGGATATATTTTTAAAATTAAAATTGCTTCTGACAGTTCCAGAAGAACAATCATTCATTGAGTCAGTTTAACAAAATCTCAATATTCTTAAAAGGAAAAAGAAAGTACAAGGGTATTTTTTTCATGTGCTCCATAAACCATTAAACTTTTAATTGCAAGTTAAAGAAGGTTGAGGAAAACACAGTACTTCCTAGGACATGAAAAAAAAAGTGGCTTTGTAATAGATATCTGCTTGCAACTACTAGACATGTGTAAAGTCCAAGTATTTAAACTCCTCCTAAAGAGTTTGAAGAATAATGCTTTCATTGTCAAGAGAAATTAAGTTCTAAACAAATGTTGCTACAGAAAATAAGTCTGTAAATAAGAATTTTGACCTTAAGCCAAACTTTATATATTGTAAACATTTGTCAACCTAAAGATTGGGAATCAAATGACACCAAAGCTGATACATATTAATTAAAAGATTAGAAAAATGGTGAGAATATGGAAAAAAACACTCTGAAAAATCTTGTCCAAAGACTATGAAAAAGCCTCACTAAAAGAATAACATCAAACTCAAGGTGATAACTAGATATTAAATAAATAAGTACACAAATAAGATTATGGTATTCAGCACTATTGTTTATACATGGAAATGAGATACCCTAATATTTTAATCATATAAACCATATCCTTAAACCTAAATCTATAATTAACTGAAATAATATTGCATTTGAACATCTATATACATTTTTAAGACACACATATATAACCTATAAATATTTTAAAAGTACTGAAATATAAATTTCACGCAAATAGTAGATATATTTTATACTGTTGAATAAACCTAGTTCTGTGCTAATTTGTCCAATACATACAAATTGCTTCAAAATTAATTTGGGGGGTGAGATTAAGAAAGAAAAAAAGAGTGAAAAAGGCATCAAAATAATTTTGTGTTTTTTCTATCATATCCTCAATTTGGTATGATTATTTTTTTCTGGATTTTGAGGTAACTATATACCAACATCTCTGAGAAAGTTTTGTTTTTTTTCTTTTAACTCAATCTTTATTTAATTTTCAGACCTCAGAGTTAGGGATAAAAGTGGAATCATTAGTTCTAGCAAGAAGGGTCATCTGTTTCCTTTTTATTAATATATATTAAACCTATAGTTTGTCAATGGAAGAAAGTAATGTACATTAAACATTTTAATCACATTGATCTTCAAATAAAATTTTGTAATTTAAAGAAAGAGTAACTATAACCTAAAAACAAAACTTCCTACACAGAAAATTTAAAAATTTTCATGTATCATCTAATATTTCAACGGTTGGAATCTTCAAATCCCAATGAATTAATATATATAGTGCACTGATTTTAGTAACATATTTGAATGTTTCAAAGCAGACAAGCTAAGACAAATATTGGTGGTCAAGATCATTTAAAAATCACCTTATTGTCTAAATAAGCAAAATTGTATATTTTCATATAAGTGTATGTGGACTTATGAAATAATTCCATATTAGGTAATTTTTTAGGTAAAAGCAAAACTCTGTAGACACTAATTTTGGAATAGTGTATGATATAGAGAAAGAGGGGACATGCCTGAGATTTTTTCATTTTGGAAAAGCAATGCCACTTAACTCACATTTCCTGTCATCAGATAAAACACTGACATTCCACTGCTTTTATTAAAGCAAACAAATATGAAACAGTCTTTGGGAATAAATTCAATGCTTGCTTTTTAATTCCTTTCTCCTTCCTTAAGTCACATTCACTGAAACATTGGGTCTTTCATTTGCTCCTGGAGATCTAAATACTTGGAGTGATGGAAATTTTTAAAACTTGATTTCTTGTGTCCTTTAAATGACATCTACTAAATATATTTATGTTCAAAGGAAGTCCTAAAAATATTGCTTGCTTGTTTCAGCATAAATTTGATCATAATGCGATTTCATATTAAGTACATTGATAGTTATAATTTTAAACTGACACCAAACTACTGTTAATTGTTTCTAATAAAACTTTAAAAAGAAAAGAAAAATAAATTAATTATGTCTGAGTCATTTTTAGTATGGTCACCATAGATGAAAAATTGATATTTGCTTCTGTGTTTATAGGTCTGTAGAAATAATAGCCAATAAATCATTCTTAAATGACTTAGGTTGATGTTCAAACCATAGCATGGACCAATATTGCATTGGTCCAGTGGTTAGATCAAAGGGTGAAAAATGGGTCTCAGGGAGTTGAAACTGATTCACTTTACTTCTGTAATATTGGACAAGTAAATATGTATTTGACCTTTCTGTGATACAATTTTTCCATCTATTGACCTGGGAATAACTTTCCAACTAACTTGCTGAAATGATTAATGAGCTACTATTTGAAATCCACTTGAACTCCTCCATGAAAATCGTCAGTGTAAACATGAATGATTATTAACCATAAGCCCTACTTGTCTACAGGAAAAAAATGCAAAATACAACGTGGCTGTATTATTTTCATTGCTATTATTAGTTATAATGATAGTTATAATACTCCTGATGTAGAAACAAGTGTTATGGTTACATTTTTTACTGAAGTGAATAATAAATCTGACCTTTCAGTCCCTTGTCTGAAGCTGTAATTTAGTTTGGGTACCAGACAGACTAATTTTTAAATAGTACCCCAGGATTCGTAAAATACTACCTTGAATGAACATTTTATTCACCTTTTGAAGAAAGCAGCATTATAATTCTTTTGTAGGTACTAACTCTAAAGAGGAAATGGATCGTAGAAACAACTTTTAAATTTCCAGTCTGAACAAGCGTTGCCTTTCATTTTCTTAACAAGTTGAAGCATTTTTATTTCTCACAAAATGTTTATGCATAACAAATGGGTGTTTTCAAACAATGCATGGAGTGTGCCCTATGAATTAATTAACATGTGATTTCAAGGAAACCATATATTACTCTAGCATCTCTATATGTGAGGACACATTAAAGCTTTAAAATGAAATACATATCTTTTTAAGCTTCCTCTTGGAAAACCTCCTATGGTACAGCTATGTACAATGAAACAGAGAGATTCTTAGCAAAAACAAATGGACATATGGACTTATAAGGCCAAAAAGAAAGTTATCTTTGCTAAAGAAGCAAGTTGTTTTCTTTGTAATTAGGAAGGCAAAGTTATTCCAATGTAGGGATTCTGCCAGATACTTAATATGCCTATTCACATAATGGATTCTGGAACTGGAGAAATAACCACAGAATGGGTCCTGGGGCCTACTGAACTTTCTGTGAGATGGACCTGAACTAAAACTGCACTGATCACTTGACTTCAGAAAGCCCCCTGCTCTCACTGGTGGACCACAGAGGTCTTTTGGGTCTCCAGGCATTAGGCTCAGTTCAGAGCCAAAGTCTAATTATCCTCCAAAACCCTGTTTATTTCCTTTTCCACAATACACCATCACTCTGTTAAATGCTTGAAGGTCCCTTCTGGGACAGCTAAGAGAAAGATTAACAGAATAAGATTTTAGCTGTGTAAGCAGGGTCCTTTCTCAAGGAGACCCAGCCTCCCTTGAGAGGATTCGGGAGCTGTAAACTGGCTCAAGTCTGGGAATTGATTGTGGGGCCATGACTCTTCCTTTTCATGATTCAAGTTAGACTTCTGTTCGCTCAGTCTAGAACTCTTCCATTTATATAGATCAAGTAAGAATTTTGTAGACTGACCATCTTTTTATTTCAAAGAGAGGCCATGATTAGCTAACACCCTAGATTTTTGAGTTAGACGATTCTGATTTCTGCTTTGATTCTACTGCCCATTATGGTTACGATGTCTACCTTGTCTTTGGCAATTAAGTGTAGACACTAGGCCATTCCTGGATCCCATTATTCCCATTGCATTTATGGATCCCAGTTCCCCTATAACTTTAAGCTCTGAACCACAGGCATAAGCAACTAATGAGTCATTAGCCCGTATCATCCTTTTCTCAATCCCTTTTCCTTCCCAGTTGCCAGGTTGACAATAACTTTTTCCTTCTTGGGATTTGTCCTACAGTACTCAAGCTGGAATTGCTTTTTTTAATTTTTAATTTTTGAGAAACTTTGTTTAGAGGCCAATCTTGAAACCAGAAAGATAAGTGAAATTGAAATGTAACTATAATTATTTAATATTTTGTAAATATTAATCCCTTTGTCTTTATGCCCACTCATGTATTATCTTCTCTCAAATGATTGGAGCGTAAGAAATGGTTTTAATGTAATTTTGGCATTACATCTTCCTTTTTTAATGTTTATACAAGTCTTCACCCAAAACATGAAGATTGACACAGACCATGGTGCTGGAATATTGATAGTATTAATTCTCTTTCTCACTGCACTACTTACTGAAAATTTGTTGGAATGCCTAAGTAATTATATAAACAAATATACTATTTTATTATATACTTACATCAGACTCTTTGAATTTAAGTGTTTTATTTATTTTCAATTACTTTTAAATTTTAAAGGAAATGAATGATTCTTTAGAATATATTGAAAGATGAGGTCATCTATAAAAATAGCAAAAATATTAATCAGAAAATCCCACTATGCAGAGATAATACTATAATAATTCTTATATATTTAGTTATATTCACAGGTATGTGTATGACTGGGTGTATTTACACAATTAATTTCATGTTGGAAACTTCATATATACATTTGTATAAGGTTACTTTAAAATTCACATTTTATAATGAATGAAGTCTACTTTTTAAAATATGATTTTAAAAAACTTTACGTCCTGAAGATGTATCATATTTTACTAAGCCTACCTTTCTTGTTAGACATTTATGATGCTCAATTTTACTATTATAAATATTTCTTAAATGACCTTATCTAGATAAATTTTTAGAAGAGAAAATACATAGTCAAAAAGAATGAATATTGTAACCTTCTTAACTCTTATTGCCAAATTACTCTCTCAAAAATATATACCTATTTATATTACAACCTGCATTGTACAAGATTTCCCATTTTCCCACATATATATCAACATTATTTACTATGTTTTTTAAACAAGATGACAGGCTGTATTTTTAGTTTTTAATTTTTAGGTCTTTGACTTTAGGGCAGTGGAATCTTTTGTTTTATTTCTTTGGTATATTTTGCACATTGGAGTTCTTATTTTGAGATGTACTATATAAACAACCCATTGTAGTCAACAATAATAATAGTTTTCATTATGTTCCTTACATTGCTTTCATTTTTAGAAAAGCCTTTCACATCCTGTTTAAGTAAACTTTTGCTGCGTTTCGATCATTTCCTTTATAAATATCATTTCGTGTTTAATTTTTTATCTATCTAAAACATAATATAGCATATTGTTTGAAATAGAGAAGTAATGTTTTTTTCCCGCTAAAGTATTGCAATTTTTCCAGCATGTTTTACTTAATAATCTAAAATGTTCATATATTCAGCTTATTTTTGTGTTTTCTATATTTTTCCCATGGTTTCACTATTCTTGCATCCAAACCATATTTTTGTGACATCAATATAATTTTATAGTATGCTTTCATTATTACAAAGAAGTTCTCTTTGCTGCTGCCACTAAATTCCACATATTTAAAATAAGTGTTTAGGAATTTCTTTTCTATCTTTATTTGAAATAAATCTTGGAATCACTCTATTCTTATTTTTATTTTCTGAATACACACTTATGGTATTTTAACTGGGATTATGTGAATCTGAATTAATTTGGTAATAATTAATATATCTAAAGTTGTCAAAAGAAAATCTTATGGATGTTATTTATAATAATAGCATAGAACTTCATTTATTTCACCCTTCCTTATGTCCTCAATAAAGATGCATTGATATTAGAATGTATATGTATATATAATTAATACCAAGATTTTGGCTATACCCATTAATTCTAGAAGACTAAGCTAATTCTTTTGAAATTTCTGGTTTGAAAATAACTTTGCAAAAAACAAAAGGTGTGTCTTTCTAATCATTACATATCTTATTTACTTGTCCATATTACAGTGTATTCTAAAATAATGTTAATTACTTATGGTGATTTGAGCACCATTTTTTGTTCCTGATTTTAAGGGGAATAGTTCTTCTATTTTTCTCCAATGTATTTCTCTATTTACTCATTAGTTTCTTCATTGAACCAAAAATTATTTTCTATCTACTAATTGTTTTAAACTCTGGGCTGAATGCTGTGTTTTCAATAATGGATATAATGTTGTGCTTTAAGTTAAAAAAAAAACAAAACTATCACCATTATACTTATTGTATAATTTTAAAAATAAATATGTATCAGGATGGATACTAAATTTTACCAAATAACTTTTCAGAATTTTATTTTATGTTTTTTGCAAGATGTATCCTTTTATCTCATATTTTGGTTACCAAATTTATGAATTACATATGCATTTCTAGAATAAATTATGGTTGTATCTTCCATAGAATTCTTTCCTAGATCATAAATAATTGAATTTATTTCCATTTTGTTTGCATTTTTTATCTTTTTAATTAATGCACTGGTTCAATAATATGCCTTCTTATCAGTTAAGTTATATTTAATAATCCTTTTTTTCTATCTCTGAAATGTCTAAAGTAGTATGGACATTATCTTTTCTTTTAGAGTCCACCAAAAATTGCCTCTGTAGAGCCCCTCTTTGGATATAATACTAAGAAAACATTATGCAATTTTTCCAGAATTGTTTGTTTGTTTTGTTCACATAACTATAATGTTGTTATATTTTCCTACAAAAAATACCTATTTCCTTGAAAATTTATCATGTATAATAATTTATGCTATACAATAATTACTTATCTTTAAATATTTTCTCTAGTCATATATTTGTTTATTCAATCACAGTTTACTAGAAAATGTAAATGTCTACATACTTAAAATCCGGCATAAGATCATTAGATGGTTAGATGCATTCCTGTCCTTAAGAAGGTAAAATTCCTTTATTATTATGCTTCATATTTTGTTTTTCTTAATTTTTCCTTGTTCATGATTGCTAAATATTTGCAGTGTTTTTGATTTTTATTTTGTGACTTGAAGGGAATTACATTCAATTGGAGGGAATTATTTCAATGTTCTGTTTTCCAAGATAAAATATCACCTATGTCTGAATGGATACCTCCACCATACCCTGTAACATTCTGTGTAATTTCACCTTATTGGTTACCTTTTCATATAGTTATATAGAAAAATTCTTTCTTTGATCTACATCAGGCATCAGCAAACTTTTTATGTCAATGGACAAATAGTAAATTATTTTTTAAACTTTGTGGGCCATATATTCTCTGTTGCAACTACTTAACTCTGTCATTGTAGCATAAAAGCAGATATAGAAAATAAGGAAGGAAGAGATTCATCTGTGCATCAATACAACTTTAGTTGCACAAACAAGCAGTAGGCTGGGTTTGGCCCTTGGTTATTCTAGATCATTCTCCTTGGCTTTTAAAAACTTTTCAGTCTAATCCTTGAAAAGAAACAACATAGAGGCTTCTAGTAACCCCAAATACTAAACTACTACTCTATCTTGTTCCTCCAATTCATAGAAAATCTTTCCAAAAGATTCTAACCCAAGCTACTTTTCCTCATTTCTCACTAAATTCTTCAATCTTCTACAATCTGTCATCAGATCCTATCAAACCATCAAAACAGCTCTTGCTAAGCTCAACACTGATTCAATACCACAACATCCAATGAGTATTTTTTATTCTTTATAATAATTTGATATCTCAGTAATAGTCAACCATTCAACACTTGGTTTTTTCTTCCTCTTCAAGTATTTTCCTCCCTAAGCTTCTCTACACCGGACCTTTCTTCTTCATTTCAGGATGTTGCTTTTCTGTAGCCTTTGTAAGCTCCATTCCCTCCCCCTATATTTTCCCCTTGGCAGCGTCCTTGGCCCTCTGTAATCTCTCTCTCTCTCTCTCTCTCTCTCTCTCTCTCTCTCTGATCTCATTTACATAGATTATAGCCTTACAGCTTAAATTGCCATTTATTTACCCAAGACAAGTCTTTCCCTTACCAAGAGACACCTTAAACCCATTTCCAAAGCCAAACTATGGCCTTTCACTCAAAACCTGTTTCTCTTTCATTGGGCCCTGCCTTGTGAATAAAGCTATCCATCTCTGCACGTAGATTGTTGAGACTGACCTTAGACTTCATCTTAACCCTCAATTCAAAAGAAATCTGTCATGAAGTCCTGTTGATTTTGCCTCCTAAATTTCTCCCAAATCTATCCATTTCTTTCCATCTTGACTTGTACCTAGTACCCTACCCATCTCCCTAATTCCACTCTTGTTCCACTGGATTTATTCTCTACACTGCAGACAAGGTGCATCTTTTCAAAACAAAAGCTAATCATGACACCCTCCCCCTTTATCTCTTAGGATGAAAACTGAAATCCTTAACATAGCCTAAATTTTCTGAATAACCTTGCCCTGACTTCCCAGATTCTTCCCACAATATACTCCTCTTGCTCCTGAATCTCCATCCAAGGAGACCTTCACCTTCTCTGCACTGGCCTCCTTCTCGTTCCTTCTAATTTGTTATGCTCCCTCCTTCTGCAAAAACATGGTATAAGCCCAGGCCAAGAATGCTGCTCCCCAACGCAGGGTCAATTTCCATTCATCACTTCCTCTGGAAGCCACTTCTGAATTCCTTGAATTTGTCAAACCAACCTCTGTTACTTGGCCACCACCATCTAATATCCTATATGACGTGTGCCCAAGTTGAGATTATCCCCTCATTTTCTATAATCTTTGATTAATTTCTCTCAATCTTACTAGAATCTACCCAAAAGAAAGTACTATATAATTGGTTTCTTTGATGTTTTATCTCCAATGCTTTACTTCATGATTTGGATATAATGGGTGATAATAAATATTTATTGAAGAAATAAATGAACGCATTCCCAAATTTTATGTCCTTATTTTCTGCCTTTTTAAAAATATCCTCTTCCTTTCTTCAATTTTAGTTTTTTTATAAATTTTTGCCTCAAAAGATTGGTACATTTATTTCATTATTTAATGTTCAAAGCTTTAGATTAACTTTATTTTTTAATTAATTTTTTTTGAGGTACCAGGGGCTGGGGGTTGAACCTGGGACCTCATGTATGGGAAGCGAACACTCAACCACCGAGCCACATCAGCTCCCCCTTAGATTAACTTAGAAAATAGATTTTGGTGTTGTCCATTTCTAATAACATTGTTTCTCACTGACAAGTTTTCATTAATATGTAATTTTATCATACAGGTTTATGTTAAAAATAGTATATATATAGTATATATATAAGCAAAAGAAAGAGAAAAGTTCCTTTATATAACTTTTATTTCATTTTCTTAACATTTTTGTGAATACATTTTTACCACACAAATACAATTAAGATATGCAAAATTGTTTATCTACTATTTTAACTTATTGTATTGTGAGCATGTTTATACATCTGGGAACATTCATGTACACCATAATGTTAGGTACTGTATAATATATTACTGTACATAGGTTACAGTTCTCTTTCGGATTGTTTCAACATTTTCAGAATAAAAAGACTAAGATAACCATCCCTGCACTAATGTCTTTCTAAATATACTTAATGATTACTAATTTATATTGATATTTTACTTCATCGTTTACAGTTTCAACATTTTATTTTATTTTGGGGGTGATCTGCTCCAATTTAGATCCAATAGTATTTTCTTGTTATTAAGATGTTTACCACTTTGATTACTAATGATATATATGCACTTTTTTATATTGCACTTTGTATATTTTACTTTATGAATTTTATATTAATTTGCTTTGTTCATAATTTGTTATTGATTTATATTAGGCTTTAAAATAGTCTTAATCTTTTAAGTTTTGTATATATCACAAATAGTTTTATTATAAGCTTGTCATTTGGTTTTAATTATTTTAGGTGGATTTTTGATTGTATAATTAAATATTTAATTTGATATATTTAAATTAATATCTAGTTTTATTGTTTCTGCCCTTATTGTAATGGTCCAAATGTTATCTCTGGCAAATATTTTAAAAATTGACTCATATTCTTTTAATATTTCATTGTTTTAATTTTTGCATGCCAATCATCATTAATTCAAATGACTAAATTTTATTGACAACAATTTTTCAAGTTCTCCAAATTCATTGGTTATGTAATAAGAATTTTTGCACAACAATGAAAAATCATATATGTTAACTTATAAAACATTAAACATTTATAGCTCCATATATTAAAATTTATGTATATATGTTTGCATATGTGTTATGCATGTGTATTATATATCCATATATATGGAACATATTTATATGAATGCACATATTCCTTTTATTTTTTTTATGTTTTACTACACTGCTTAATCTGTGGTGTTAAATTTTCTTTTACTATCTTACTCTAAAATATTTTTAACTATTATTTTTCTCCAGTTTCTATATTTAATTTTAATAGCCATAACACACTGGCAAACACACAAACACACACAGTCACACACACACATATAAAGATCATAAAGTGCTTCTTTTCTACTGTCTTGTTTTCTATTGCCTTTTATTCTCTCCAGAACCATACTCTAGAAATAATTATTGTTAACCCTTTGTTCTGTATTCTTTGGATATTTTTATGCATATATTCATGGGTGCATTTTTCTTCCAAATAATATACTAGCTGTCCTTATCTGAATCTTCTTTGTATGATTTTGATTTTATTTGTTTCACGTAATATATTTTGGACATTTTCCCATGACAATAAATAAAGATCTACCTCTTTGTTTTTAATTTTTAAAATGGTCTCCTAGTGATAGAAAAGAGATGTTTGAGGATATTGAGATGAACTTTAGAATTATTATGTCAGTATCTTAATAAAATATTTTTGAGACATTTATTGGAATTGTGTTATTTTTCTATAATAATCTGGAGTGAGTTAATATTCTTAAATACAAATTGTTTCATTTTGGGATGTGGTAAATCTCTACTTATTTATTTTAATTTTTATTAATGAAGAAGGTACATAGCAAAATACTACAATATTCTTCATATAGAGGAAATATATTTTTAAATCTATTACAATTTTTAAATGAATTTGTTCCTAATATGAATATAAGGAATTTTCCTTTTTCAGTATTTTCTATTTGTTTTTGTTAGCATTTTTGTGTGTTTCTGGTTGTACTTTTTAAATGTACCTGTTGCAACCAGAAACTCTGATATGGTCAAATATTAATTCCTATTGTTTTAGCTTATTTTCTTTGGTTCAGTAAATACGCCATTCTTTATTTTATCCATCCTCTCCCATTTTCTAAAATTCTCATTTTAATTTATTTCATTATTCAAAACTCCTGAAATGTTTTTGACCAATTAGGAAGCCCTGAAGAAGCTCAACTTTCCCCTCTCTCACCTTCACAACAGTTCTGAGGAAGGCAAGCATTACTATGGATGGTTTGGGTTGAGGACATGGAACGTTCCAAGTGTTGAAGCAATGTTCACAGCCAAGTGCACTGAGACTCTTCTTTTGGGAGTTTCCTTCTTTCCAATCATATTCTAATGGGAAGAGGATATGATAAGCCATCTCCACTTTGGTAGTCTTCCCACCCTGGAGAATACACTTGATCATAGACAGAAATAGCATCTTCTTCTTTAGTACCTTGTATTAGGCTTCCTCTGGCTCTTATATTCTTAGCCATGAAAAACCAAGCAATTTAAACTAAGTGTGTGAGTTTGGGGCAAAATATTAGGAAGGTGTCTTATTTGAAATTGATTATTGGGTGCCTTTAATCAAGCCTAGGCAAATTCATATGCCTTCAGCAGCAGGAGGTAAGTGACATAGATGATATATGCAGCAGCACATATATGTGAATAAGGATTAGGAATTAGTGGCGCCTAGGAAAATCTCAAACTTGCAGAGTTGTATGAAGGCATTTAGAATTTTAACACTCTGCTGGTCAAATAAAATATGATTGGACCAGAGTTCTTCTGTAGTGTTCTACTTTGTATGATAGACTCTGGGCTTTAAAGATTTCAAAGCAGCCTTTGTGCAAAGATCCACATGCTTGCTGTACACTCCAGTTTATTAAAGCTAGGTTTAGGAACCAAACAATGCCACAACTATGTGGCTAATAAAGTGGGCTTTTTTTGGTTTATTCTGATGATGCCTTTACTATTTTGCCCCCTAGAGGAACCATTAACATCTGGCATAGCTGGGCAGGCTCAGGTAAGTGTGTAGATAACTGAGGCCTGGGAAATTACCCTAATAAACTCACAAATGCAGAAGTAGCTCTACTTTCAATGAATAAATTTCAATGCAGAAAGAAAATCTCCTGAAGTAGGAAAGCATCAACCTCAGCATAATTGATGTTTTTTTCTAGAGAATTATTTGTTATCGGGTGAGCTATTCCATACATTGTTGGACATTTAATAGCATTTCTGGCCTCTGCCTTTTAGATATCAGTAGCAACCCCCCTCGAGTGGTGACAACCAAAAGTGTTTCCAAACGTTGACAAACGTCCCTGGAGGAGAGGGGGAGGAAAGTCACTCGTGGTTAAAAACCACTGATATTTTAGATGGAATTTTGTCTTAGAGAGATGGAGCATGCATTTTTGGAGCCAAGAAAGGTTCACTAGGGACCCTAAAACTTTAAGTGTTTCAAGTTACGTGTAGGAAACAAGATGCAACCTATCCACTGACTGGTAGATATTGTGCACTCTTCAAAATTGAGAGAATTTCTGCATGCAGGCTTTTAACGTGATATCAGGTTTTTCATGATGGCATGGATGATGGGCTTCACTTTATTATGATTCTTAGCTTGCGTTAGAAGGCAGGCTGTTTTCTACAGATGAACAGTAACAGTCCTGTGTCAGGAAAGAATGAGAATGAATGAATGGTTTTGTTGCCACCATAGTAGCACCAGAAGCCTGCAGACTTTTGCATGGGGAGAGGCAATGTTGGGCTCCTACATAATTGGGCATAGGAAATAAAATTAGCAAGAGCCAGACCTAAGACTATTATATGTGTGAATAGCTATCATTGAATTTAGGGCTGTAACTTTGCTTGTTTGCCTATTATATGAAGGGAGAGGAAAGAGACCCTAATTAAAGAGTGTTTGCACTCAGTTTATCATCAGAAGCCCTGTAAAGCAAGGGTAAAGGGGGAAACTGAAAAGAAAATGAAGGATTTTGAATACAACAAATGAAAATATATAGGTGGAAACTAACCTCAGGAAAATCTTGGGGACTGGCAGAGACACTTCTGCAATTTTCTACAATCTTGAAAAAGATAGTTTTTCAGATGACATGCTCTGTTGGAGGAAACAATTTTCACAGATGGTAGAATTTTCCCCTATTATATGGAAGAGATACAGTTAAACCCTTGATGAAAGATTTCTTCCTATTGAGTTTGAAGCTCAGAGGTAATGAAATCTGAACAAATGTCCTAGACTGACTGATATAGGGAGAGGCCAAAATTTTAAAAGAAAATAATATTTTTCTTCTCTTTTCAGACACACTTTAGAGTCAAAAAGCTCTGGATTGAAACTGTATGTCTCCCATATTTAGCTCTGGGAATGCTTGCAGTTTATGTAAACTCAACCTATTTTCTTTTCTATAAAATAATCATACTATTTGACCCATCTTGGGTGATATGAAGACTTTATAAGATCACATAGTATAGGGCATAGCATAGTCTCTGGCATACAGTGAGTTCTCTTACAAAAGATAGCTGTTATTATTATAGTATTACATGTTCTTCCTCCTAATTATTTCCGTAGATACCACTAATTGTCTTTTATGTCTATTATTGTTTTCAGCAATGTGAGCCTAGGATAGAATTTGTGTTGCGATTTTGGAATATTCTATCACAGAAGATAGAAAAGATTATAATGATTCCATAAATATATAAATATATATGTTTCAAACTGCATATAAATCTACATACATATATATTCATGTGAATGTGTATGTATATTTGTATGCGTTTGTATATGTATCTGTGAGTATATATGTGAGTGTATATGTGAGTGTGTATATGAGTATATTATGTGTGTGTTAATATAGATGTTGACCTGGAACTAAGATATTATTTGTCTTCTTGACTTCTTGAAGCCATACATAAGTGTGGCATGATGGAGAGTTGGGGTTGGAGTCATTCAACTCTGATCTTTTTATGTGATGCACACAGGATAAGACTGTCCTAAATGTAACCTCTGAAACTAAGTATCAAAATTGCAAGTAGTACTTACATTGTGGCACTAAATGCTTATATTAGTAATGAATAAAAGTCTCCAAACAATAACATTAATTTCTACCTTTAGAACCTAGAAATAGAAGAGCAAATTAAGTACAAAGTAAGTAGAGACTCATAATTAATAAAGATCAAAATTGAAAAACACCAAATACAAAGCAGGAAAAATTTAAAGAAACTTAATGAAACCAAACATAATTCATTGCTAAAATAAATATAGTTGTTAAAGCTCTAGCCAGATGGATCAGCAAAAAAAGAGAATATGCACAAATTATCAATATCAGGAATGGGAGAGGTGAAATCAATACAGATTCTAAAGATATTAAAAAGATGTTAATTAAGTAATGCATATTAACTTATCAATTAAACTCAAACAACCAGAGTTCACTCAAAAATATAAACTGAATAGCTCTATGTCTATAAAAAATTAAATATATACTTACAAACCTTCCCACAAAGAAAACTATAGGCCCAATGGCATCACTGGTGAATTCGACCAAATATTGACAGAAGAAACAATACAAATTTACAAAAATTCTTCCAGAAAATTGAAGAGGAGAGAACACATTTGTGTAAAAATACTAAACAAAATTTTAGCAAAATTGTACCTAAAATATGCAATCATGAAAAATTGCTGTTTATACCGCAAATGCCAGGTTGAAATAGCATCCAAATATCAAAAAATCTTATTCATTACATTATTTAATAATTATTCATTATATTATATAATTTAATCATCTAAGTAGGTGTAGATAAAGCACTTGACAAAACGCAGTGCATATTTTTTATAAAAACTCAGTAAGTATAGAAGGAAAATTCCTCAACCTGAAAAAGGACACATATGAGAGATATTTGCAGTTTTCTTTCCTTTGAAAAACCTATAACTAACATCAAATTCAAATCTGTATTTTATACATATTCTGTAAATCACAAAAAATAAAAAAAAATTCTAAAAAAATGAATGCTTTTGCTCAAAGATCAGGAAGAAGACAAAAGTTTTGGCTCTCAACAAAGTTCCAGCCAATGTAATAAGGCGAGAAAAGAAATAAAATATACATGACTATTATTTGAAATGATGGAAATGTTTTGCTAATGATTGGTGGTAATGGTTATACAACATTTTGAATGTAATTGACAGCACTGAAATATACATCTGAATGTGATTAAAAGGGGAAATGCTAGAGTGTATATATGGTAACAGAATAAAAAATAAATAAATCCATGGAACTACACTACACAAACAGGGAACAAGTTAAGCCATGGACTATAGTTAATAGTACAATTATAAAAATTTGCAATCATTATTTGCAACAAATATTCTATACCAATTCAAGGTGTAAATAATAGAGTAGTATATGGGAATCCTATATTTTATGTGTGATTTTTCGGTAAACCTAGAACTTCTCTAATAAAGAAAAAAAGTTTTTTTT
Organism: Tolypeutes matacus; assembly: GCA_026826555.1. Lineage (NCBI taxonomy): Eukaryota > Metazoa > Chordata > Mammalia > Cingulata > Chlamyphoridae > Tolypeutes > Tolypeutes matacus. The sequence continues at coordinate 10,538,469 of JAKSZT010054030.1, forward strand.
TTTTTTTAAAAAGACAAAGGACATCATAATAAAGTGCAAAAACCTAGAATAGCCAAAAAATTGTACAGGAAAAAACAAAGTTGAAAAGGTAATACATTACATCCAAACTTATATAGAACTATAGTCCTCAATACAGTGTGGTATTGACCTCAAGGTAGACAAATGAATAAAAAAAATAAGAGCATCCAGAAATACACCCATGCTAATACAGACTACTGATTTTTTGATAAAAGTACAACGGCAGTTCAGAGTTTCTCCTCTGAGAAAAGCATAGGCTTTAAAACAAATGATGCTGGATATCCATATGCAGTTAAACTAACACTTAAATCCATACCTGATATCATTTTAATTATATGGTTCATAGACCTAAATGTAAAACCTAAAAGTATAAATCTTCTAGAATGAAAGAGAAATAAATCTTTGTGACCTTGTATTAGGCAAAATTTTTAGACACAACAACAAATGCATGATCAATGAAACAACAAAATGATAAAGTGAACTTAATCAAAATTAGAACCTCTGCTTTTGTAAAAACACTTAAGCGAATATCAGCCCCAGTCTAGAAGAAATGTCTGAAATGGAAAAGACCAATCATACCGATTATTGACAAAGATGTGGAAGAACTGGAATTTTCATACACAACTGGTGGGATTGTAAAATGAACAATTGCTTTGGAAAACCATTCAGCAGTTTCTTAGTAAGTTAAAGATATACCTGCCATGTGACCTATCCATTCTTCTTCTAGGTATTTAACCAAGAGATATAAAAGCATGTGTCCATACACAAAGACTTGTATATGCATGTTCATAGAGGCTTTATTTGTAATGTCCAACAACTGGAAATAACCTAAATATCCTTGGGCATGTTAATAGATATACAATAAAAAAGGAAAAAACTATTGATACATAAAACATAGACTTTTTTTCTGTTTTCAACTTTGTTAATTTTTATCTTCCCCTAAATATATATTCCTATGCTGTATATATCACCAAGTGAAAAGTATAGTTTTAAAATTTTCTTTCTTGTTTCATAATGAAAACATATAAGGTCATAGAATTTCCTCAGAGTATAATTTAGGCTACATTCCATGAATCTTGTTTGGAATGTCCTGATTGAGATTTTATTAGAAGTTTTGTTTTCTATTTTGGCCTTATATTTATTAAGTAGAAAGTTATGATTTTGTTTGTATGTGTTGACTTATAAGATTATTTTAACAATTTCTAATTCATTTCTTATTTCATTACATTAATATTTTTCCATGATGAGACAAATGGGAATGTTTAAAATGTGGATCAATATTTACACATTTTTAAATGTATGGGCTTTGGGAATGAAAATATATTCTTTCCTTCTATGGCATAAATTTCAATGTTAACCTTACTAATGAAGTATGTAATTTCTTACTTGTCTTTTGCTTATTGGCCTCTCAAAACTGAGAGCTGTGAGTTAATTCATAAAGTATCCTTACCTCTCAATCTTTTTTTTAATATGATAAGTTTGAGCATGTGTATTATTACTCTATATTATTCTATTCATAAATTTTCAGGAATTTATATGTACCTTAGGAATAGTCCCAATCAGAAAGACATATTCTGTTTTGTCTGGAAAATGCCTTATACCTCAATTCTACAGCATTTTATATTCATTTTGAGACTTTTCCTTTAAAATTTTTTTTCTAATATATTTTCTTATCATGTTCAATATTATGCCTATTATTTTAGATGTGAGGTTTCTTTGTTTCAATCTAAAGGACGACTCTTTTAAAATAGTTAGATTTTTATGTCACTTAATTAGATTTCCTCATAAGGTCCAATTGATATTGCTATTATGTGTAATTGATATATATATATATATATATGTATATTTAAATTTTATAAGATTGCATGATTTGTATTTTTTAGCTTTCTTTTTCTTTCCTTTGTTGTATTTTTTTTTGCCTGAATACTGTGTTTAATCTTTTACCATTTCCAATGTTATGTGACCTGCTTTATATTCTTCAAAAGGTGCCTTTTTACATTTTTAAAAGGAATTTTCTGTATTTGTCATTGCTCTAATTATCTGAGTGAAAAATGAAGAAAACATAACTATATAATTTTATTCCCACTATGAGTGAAAAGGAATTTAGCATCCCTTTACTCATTCCCTTTCTCCCAACAATATGCTCTTGTGGTTAGTTTTATAATTGATTTTTTTTTTATTATATTGTCATACAACTTACATATTATTTTAAATAATACTTTTACTTTCTCATATTTTCCTTGAGTGTTTTGTGTGTGGTTTGAACAACAGTATGTGTGCATATTATATATATATATTTCATTTAGATTTCTCTCTTTGTTGCTCCATTTTACTGTTATATCATAGCTTTTAAAGTTGCTTATTCTGCTGGGTGAATATGAAATTTTGTTCTACATTATTCTTGTAATTACAGACAAGATGTGCCAAACTGTGGGAATGATATTGGTAGGAATGCAATGAGCCATTTCCGTCTGTACATTGAGGTTTCTCTTCTCAGGGACATTTCTAATTTCCATCTGATTATTTTTGTTTTTCTTCCCTTATCTGTTTATTCACTGCTATATTTATCCATATTTTGGCTTTTTATTCACTTTCATCATTATCTGTCTTATAGCCTCTCAATATGTCATACTATTTTATCTGTATTCAAACAATTATTTTCCAATTTATTGTCTCTGTCACTTTGCAAAGAACTATTTTGTTCTATATTGCCTTTAATGCTTTTTTTTTTCCTTGCTATTTGGTCTTTTTAAAAAGTTCTTGAATCCCTTCTTCGTTCTCTGTCTCTCTCTCAAACTCTCTCTCTCTCATATTCTCTCTTCTATTTTTTTTTGTTCACTTGCTTTTTTTATTTCAACATTCTTTCTACTTTTGATATTCTAGCATCTGTGGCAAATTCCAGACTTGGTTGTAGCCTACCATACAAAAAAAGTTAAACCATTTTGTGAACTGTTCCTCTGGTTCTTTTCAAAGCTTTTATGAAGATTGTTTTTCCTTTCCTCCACTTTCCTCCCCTCCCCTTCCCCTTCTTTCCTCTCTTCTCCTTTCTTTTGTTCTGTAATAGTTCCTTACCAGGGCCACATTTTGTTCTTCCAGGGACAAAGGGAGATGGGTTCAGATGTAGTGTTTGTAAAGACACAGGGGGCCGGGGCTCAGCATTGTTTGCCCACCAGTCAGGCTGTTGAATCTCCTCAGATCCGTAGCAGGTCTTGAACTTGATTTGATGAGCTTACAGGTTCTGCCCTGATTTCTAACTCATTTTCACCTGGAGGACCTCTACTCTAATAAGATTCCATCTTCCCCCATCTAGACTGCTTGATTTTCTTACACTTTGAACCAAAATAGAATGAGGAAAGAACAATTTCTCTCCTGAACTGCTATCCAAGTTCTTATATAGTAACAAAAATATCCCCTGTTTCTAAGGATTTATCTTCTGACGAATGCAGCCCACAGAATATGCCATTACAATTTTTACTATTAAATGTGCCACTGTATCAGAAGGATTTAAATTTCTGCAGAGATATTATAACTCTTTTCTTTTCCGCTATTTTTTTACATTTATATTTTATTGCAAATAAAAAAATAGTTTACTCAAATAGTTAATGCACTAGCAGCGTTCCTTGGCATTTCTTTATTATAAAGCAATTTCTTCATTTTTCATCTCTTAATTTTGCTTAGTGTTTTCTCAGATAGACTCAGTCTTCAAGTAATTATTTCAAGGGCAATAAAGGCATAAGTGATAATATATTCGGGATCTTTCTGTATATGAATATGTTCCTATCTTACTTGTAAGCTATCATGGCTGAGCACAAAGTGTCTTTGGGGACACACATATTGCTTCACTACTGATGTGTAGTGTTGCAGATAATGTGTCTGAAAACCGTAAATGAAAGGGGTGGCTGGACAGTTTTTTTTTCATGGTGCAGTTTCTGGGTCTTTGAGTATGGTGGTAGAAAGTTAGAGAGCAATGAAATGCTTGCATTGCTATTTCCAGGGACCACGTATTTCATGACATGGACTATATTTATTCTGTGGAATGAAGCCTGTATAGGATTGTTTAGGTCTGCTTCTGTTTGTCTCATGATTTGGGAGAGTCAACAATATATTTGTAAGAATATCATCAATCTTAATTTTAATGATGAGTGGGGGAGAGACTGTATCAGAGACTGCTGGCCACATGGCATTTTGTTTTTACCAACCAACCAACAAACAAACAAAAAACCATACCCATGATTTTTAGATCTATCAATGTCATATTCAACTGTCAATAGTTCCCTTGGCTCTGGCATTACCAGCATCCTTGAAATGAATGAAGGCTCCATTCAAGGGAGCACTCAGCCCCAAGCTAATTGTGGGTGCTGGGCACCAAGGCCTTAGCTACTTCATGAAGCTACTATGAAAGCTGGGAACTGGTGGGAGTGGGGGTGCATAGCAGGAGACTTATCCTTGATGGAGGGGCCTTGGCTTCGGGGAAAGACTCAGTGTCATTATCATTTAAGGAACTTTCCACCCAATAACTATTTAGCTTAGGTATCCATATCTTTTATTATCTTTAAAAAAACTCTTTAAATATGTTTAAAAAGTTTAAGTAGGTTGTTTGAAGATACCTTATATATGATATCTTCTATGGTATAATTTCTTTATCATTATAAAATAGTTGAATGATTCCAATCACATTTTGCAAAATTTTCATGCATTAAAAACTCAAGGTAAACAATACGTTTTCTAGCAAGAAGTGGCTGGATACCTCCATTCTGTAAGCATATGTATCCTAAATACTTTAAATCTTCTTTAAATATCATTTAAGGAGATTACTAAGGAAGATAAAGGATGGGGAGGTGGAAATGAAGTTAGGCAGAACTTAGAAATCTAGGAATAAGGTTTTGTCATGTTGGCCTATCCATCCACAATTCTTGCATGTTGAAAGAGAACGTTGTTTATTTCTTTGAAGGTTTGTTCTATCAATGATTATAATAATTATTCCTCAGGTCTAGTTGTCCATGTTTTTGAAACCAAGAAACTCTTAACGATGCAGGCTGTTTTAACTGTTGAATACTTTCCCTTTAGTTCAATTATTATAAATGAAGTAGTTTATTCTGGTGAATAAGCTATTCCTGATGCATATCCTGTTGATCTGTGTAACCATAAATCACGGAGTCCAGGTTAGACATGGACGTTTAAATATTTTGAATATCAGCTCTCAGTTCTGCAAATCACAGTAAGAGCAGACTGCTAAGAAACACCATAAAATGTAGGCAAATTGCAGTTCTGTGTGAATGAATTCTGGAGGACTACCTGTGGATATAGCTCACATGCTAACTGCTACAAAAGGGTAACATTTACACAGGGTCAGACTGATTAAAATCTTCTGAATGAGAGGAAATTTGAAAAGCATCTGAAGTGAATTCCATAGAGTGATCTTGAAAAAACAAGATATAGAGAGGAACAATTTGACCATCATCATATGTGCTACCAAGATAGAGACAAAGATAGGGATAAATATAGATAGTGATGTTAGATAGAACAGTAGGTTTTGGGTAAATGTTTATGCAATTTTATAGGTTCACAAATTCACGTGGATTATTAAAACCTCTTGCCTCATACTAAATAGTTCAGTCCCTCCTATGATGCATTCTAATGCCAGGTTCAAACGTGGCAAAGACTATAAGTAAATGGATAAGAAGAGAAAATGTAGATTAAATTATTAAATTTTGCTTTTGGTTCTGTTTTAGTATATTAGAAATTAATTAATTTACATTCTAATTTGTACCTTGTATTAAAGCACAGCTTGTGATATTGATTGATAGATCTTTAAATATGTCACTTCAAAATTCCACTGAACTTTCAGTGTTGCTCTTTCCATTTAAATTTTTAAAATTTTAATCACTTAACTGCTATAGAATTGCAAATAAAACACAATGTTTGATGTGTTGTAAAATATTTGTACACCAAGAAATGTCTGTCTATTGAATTATTTTTTGCATTTTTTCTGCTTGCTAAGTCAGCACTGTCACTCTTCTTCCATTCAAATGAGAGAACATTCCTATTACAGCTCTGTCATTTTTAGATTTTTATCATCATAGTTGGAAGTGGACAATAACTCTCTGATGAAACACCAAATGGCATGTCTGTTTCTGTATTAACTCATTTCTCATTTCAATGCACTATTTAAAAGTATGATAGACCAGCAGTCAACCACAACCCATGTTAAAATAAAGGAACTTCAAGTAATTTTTCTTTAACTCTTTTAAATATTTATTAAACTTTTTGCAAACTGAATTCAATACATGGTTAATAACAACTGGTAAGTCCTGGGTTTGATAAATATATATATATAGTTTTGTTTGACTTAGTTAATAATATTGCCTTTTCTTTTCCAAAAGAATGATGTCATTTTGCTGGATCCATCCTTTTGATATTAAAACTTGGGCATAATTATGCCTTGTATTTTCTTACAGATGTTACACACTAAATATATCATAGTTTCTTACCTAAATTTTCACTTGACCAAATGAGTCAGATAAAAGCTTTATTTTATTTCTAAGACAGGAAAATATACAAAAAAGGAAGGGAATGTTACTTTTTATTCCCTCTTTGGGTAGAGAGAGATAGGACAGCAAACTCAATTTTTTTGTTTATTTCCAAAATCTATTAGTTATTATATTATACATTTCCATGAGAACAACATCTCTGTTTACTTGTGATGAAACTGCTTTACTGAGTTGGAAGGATCGGATATTCCAATCAATGCGAACCAATAGCCAACTAAAATAATTTTATAGATTAATTGTATAATAAATTTAAGTAAGGTTTTTAATCTATTTTTAAAATGCAACTCCTCCTTTGTACAAGTATATGGGAAAGGCTGAGAATATTTTCTTGAGTGCCTCCAGGACTGTCTTCTTCAAGAATAAATCTTCTAGCATCACATCCCTGATTTTAAAATCTCCCTTTCTCTTCTTGATGAAATAAAAGCTCATAACCGCTTTATAATCGATTTCAAATCTGCCTTCCAGATTAAACTTCAAGTAAACTTGCCATTGTACATTTTATGTAGTGGGGAACTGTTGATCTAAACTAAATGAACATTGCCTCTCTCCTCACTTTTGGATACTTGTTCATACTCTCCTCCCTATGTAGATTATACTTTGCCCTATTTTACCCACCTAGAAAATTGCTATCCTCCTTGAAGATCCAGTTCAATTCATCTTCAATTCTCCAAGTTGTTAGTGGTGCCCTCTTATGTAGTCCTAAGGCTTTCTTGCTTGTTCTCTCTCTCTCTTCTCCTCAATTACATTGCATGGGCCACTTTATTTTAACTCATTGTTTAAAAACTGTTCTCCACATGTGAAACTGTGTTCCTTGGAGTAAAAGCCCATATTATATTTATCTGCTATATCTAGGGTTCTAGTAAATTACCTGACACATAAAAGGTTATCAAATATAAATTTATAAGGTAAAAACAGAGTGAACATGTTAAATATTGAAAATGACTCACTGAACAGAAATCAGTTCTGGAAGTTATCATAATTTTACTGAGGTCCTGATTCATTGAGCATTTTTTGAACTGGATTTTCCTCATCTTTCTGCAAAGATATTCTGTGATACTATTTATTGGTTAAAATTCCACTAACTTCTGTGGGTGCTTGGGTAAACTTCATTTATATCAATTAAGTTCAATGATTACAAGTTTGTTCTTTATTAACCATTAAAGATAACAAAGAAAATTTATTGGTATAAAGAAGAAAATCTGGAAAACATGTACTGTTTTAAGCATTTGTATTTAATAAATAAAATTATAGTTATACTTGCTAATGTCAAAATAATTTCTGGGGATGCTTATTGAAAGTACTAAAAATTATAAACTTAAGCAAATTTTATTATAAATCTGGATCTCTGGCATTGATCTTAAGAAAGTGATACTTAAAAGATAAACTATAAAAATTTAAAAAGAAGAAACATTCCCATACCTTAGACCAAGCTTGAATCCATGGGCATCCCTCTGCAGACTCATTTCTTGTCTGGCTCAAAGATATAAACATCCCTTCAGATGCAGACAACAAACCTTACAGAAGGAAGTGGATGGTTCTATGATCCAATAGAATATAATCTACCACAAAAGAGCAGACCACATAAGTGTGTAGGGAAAAAAAAATGAGTATTCAGTATAAGTCAGAAACTTTATCATTGGGCTGTATATGTAAATGCCCAAGAAATCACATGTTGCTCGCTGAAGGACTTGGGTATCCAGGGGCTAAAAACCATAACTTGATGTCTCAAAGATAACCACTGCCTATTTATGAAGGACACACTTTTTGCTTGACTTATGTGTGCCTTGCCACCTGTCAGTTAGGCTTAAGACAGTCAAACAAATGCAGCCAACTGCATTTTGCTATGGTGTGGTCTAATGACAACAAAACAACAAATATAATTTGTGATATTAGATAAAGCTTCTAGCATATAAAACAAGACAGCATCTACAACAAAATGTTAGAGATTCTATGTGATGATAGGTAGATGATAGATAGATAGATAGATGATAGATAGATAGATAGATAGATAGATAGATAGATAGATGATAGATAGATAGATAGATGATAGCTCCCCTGGTGAGTAATAGGAAATCAATAAATTCATGCTATTATTGTTGTGAAAAATACTTATCATTCTGGCTAGACTTAGACGAACAGCTTGCTATCCTACCCAAAAATAGTGTTAGCGAAATTTATTAAGTAGATAAAATCAGTTTTCTCACACAAATCCTCCAACATTTCCCTAATCCACCTTCATTCATATTTCAATACATGTTCAAGGTCTTTTTTTAAATTAATTTTTATTTTTTTATTTTTAAAGAAACTTTAATTACATAGATGTTATGTTACATAAAAAATATAAGGGATTCCCATATGTCCCACTCCCTCTCCCTCTCCTGCTTTCCCACATCAAAAACACCCTTAATCCGTGTGGTACATTTGTTACGTTTGATGAACACATATTAAAGCATTTCTACTAACTGTGGATTACAGTTTACATTATAGTTTACACTCTGTCCTGCACAATTTTGTAAGTTATGACAAAATATACAATGGTCTGTATCCATCACTGAAATGTCATGCAGGACAACTCCAATGTCCCGAAACCTCCCCCAGATTACATCTATTCTTCCTTCTCCCATCTCTCAGAACCTCTGGTGGCGGCTGCCTTTATATCAATGATAAGAGTTCTTCCATTGCTAGAATAATAATGTCCTATAGTAGAATAATAATAAGTCTACTTTAGTCCATTGTCATTCCCCAATCTTGAGGATTTGCGGATGGTGATGCCCACTCTGCTTTTGAGTGAGAGGGAGCTTAGAACCCATGGGGAAGATGGATGGAACTATCTTGCTTGCAGTTGCAGACACTCTCTGTTCCTTGGGATGGGCGTTGTCCATCATTACCTCCTTGTTAGTTGTCCTGGGTGAGTCCAATGAACTGGAGAGTAGGTGTTGCTACTCTGCTTAAATTCAAGGCTCAACTGGCACATGGATGGATCGAAGATTTAAGCCTCTGGGACATATATTTATCAAGTATAGTGCTAATTATGGGTTCAAGTACAAGGGGCAAAAGAGCCCTGTGTAGAAAGCCTATAAATTAGTCTAATTCTGTTACACTGGGGAGCATAAACTCCAAAGTAAGGCCCACTGACAGGGTGCTGAATTCCTGAGCTGTCTGCCCTACTTATAGTTTCTGGATGTGTCTAGAGCACTCAGGAGCCCCACTATTTGAGGCACTGTTTGCTGTGGCAGTCAATGAGATCCTGCTGAGACTTGCCTAAGTGTAACCTCTGGAATGACCTCCTGACTCACTTTGAAGTCTCTTAGCCATAAAAACTCATTTGTATTTACCTTTCCCCCTTTTGATCAAGGTCTTTTTCATTCTCTATCTGCCTGGAGCTTTCCCCTAAATGTGGAACTCCACTTAGAGTCCTCTTCCCAGTACCATTCACTTTCTGTTTTATAGTCGCCTACCTTTCAAATAAATGAAAAATTTTTATGCAGTCTTCTAGATTCTCATCTAAGGTGAAGAAATTACTTATCATCAATAATTGTTATATGACATATATGCATTGTAGCTTAGAACACCATGGTGTTTAAGCCAGCAATGTGGACTAGATAGAAAAATATTTGTAGAGACAAACTAGTTTTGTCATTGTTAGTTAATGCTAGACTCTTTAATGTGCCTGTTAATGAAGTACATTTTAAATAAACAAGTGAATATAGTTTTAAAGTCTTATTTTGAAAGTGATAATTACTATTGTTATTTGGATTAAAATTATATATAGAAAATATATTTTGCCATGCCATCTTAGGTTTTAAAATGTACCAGTCCTTACAAAATGTAATGATTTTGAACTTCTTTTAAATTTATCATGAGATTGTTCTCTTCTTTTGTGAATCAAGACCCCTCTGGAATCTGCATCAAATTTTATTTTCTAAAGCATTCAAGTAGAATGCAAAGTTGATCACAGGTTCTAATGTATTTAAAAATATATATTTCTATGGATATTTTTGTACTGAAATGCATTGTTTTTATGGTAATATAAATTGAATTTTTTTCTTTCTTTGTCTTTTCATTTATTTCTTGAAGTCTCAATAATCTCATGTGGGGGATTCGATTTACAAGTCAATGTCTTGTAGGAGAGAAAATGAGAAATAAAGGTTCCCTTTGTTCTCTCACAGTTGGAATAAAGATTGGTCAGATCATATTGGAAGAAAGCTCTGGCAACTTCAAATTAGCAAGACCCATACATAGTCATTCATAAGCTGCTTTTCCCTATCCAGTATCTTCTTTTTTGGGAAGACACTGAGTCAAGCTCAGGAAAAGTTTAGCAGCCCATTGACCTGAAACATATAACATTTGATTTGAAATTTTAGAATATTTTTCATTATCTTCATACAGTGGTTAGAAACTAGAGTTGCACACTAGTTTCAGATCATAAAATTTGCAATCCAGACCTGCTAAGAGAACTGGTCTTTTCATGCTTTTGTGTAAGGTCCCAAAATAACTGGAAAGAATAAAGTAGTCTCCACCCTCTTCTTAAGTTAGGCTACAGTCATAAGGAAATAAATTAATCTGAAGGGGTTGTCCTTGTCCTTTGAATACTGGTACTTTTTGCAAAAGAGGCACTGTGTTTTAAGTATCCATAGAAGGAAACGGACAAGTAATGCCTAAAACAAATACCACACACTTCCAAAAAAATCTAACAAACTCAAAATAAGAGGCAAAGTAGATGGGTGAAGGAACAAGGGTGGCTCTTTCTCCATGAACAGACCTAGGATGAGGGAATCTCTGCCTTGGAAATTTTTTTATTCCATCTGGTGGGTTCAAATAGCTAGAGAACCAAAAGTTTTGCACTCCTTTAAATTTATGAAGGTTCTATATTTGGGTTCCAAAACAAAGCCACAGTCCACCTACTCTGTTCTACTCATTTACCTTGCTCTGTCTATACATTATTGTTCACGGTTAAGAAAGCAGGTTCTGGAACCAGATTACTGCATTTAAATCTCAGCTGTGTTACTTCCGAAATCTGTGATCCTGGGCAGATTACTTTATTTTCTCTGAACCTGTAAAATTAAGATAATGATAATAGACCCTGTCTCACAGGATGGCAGGGAGGATTTAATGAGCTGACGCACAGGAACAGTTTAGAAAAGACACTGGCACAGGGAACATGCTCGATAATGTTGGTTGTTATTTATTTTGCTTTGTATTGAAACAAGTAGGTGATGGATGAATAATCTTAGTGTAAAATTTGGGATTCTCCAGGCAGAGCAGGGTGTGGAAATAGGAGTGACAAATGGTGTATTTCCATACAGGTCATATTTGACAAATCTAGTGTCAATTTGAGATCCTGTTAGGTGTGGTATTTTGGGATCTGTTGGGTGATTCAATGGCTCTCTGTTGCATTTGGATATAGAGTCCAATGGTGGGGTAGAAGTCTGCAAAAGATCTATTTCAATCTCTCTCCCCCCCCCCCCACACACACACCCCTAAACCAGCCACATATAGCAAGTTTGCTTCAAGTGCTGGAGTGTTGGAGAATAATGCTAAATGATTCAGAAGGGTTATTTTTTTTGTAAATTGTGAGCTGTTATGCCTGCACTTTCTTTTTTACCCCCTGCTACTGGCAGTGCTTAATTTGCCTGGTTTATTAATAGTGGCAGTATGGAGTAGGCAGAAAGAGATCTATCTAGGAATTGAAATGATACATTAATTGATTTTCTTGAGCCTGTTTGCCTTCACAATGGCAAATTGAACAAGTGTCCAGTGAGCAGCTAGACATTAACCCTGGGTGAGGCAGCTGCTTCTTTTGCACGTGCTGTGTGCTCTCCTCTTTGCACTGCTAGCATGTTAAAATAGAAGGAATAAACTATTCTGTCAGGAAAAAAAATAGGACAAAAATTAGCACAAAGCATCTCTAAGGGAGGGCGAGTATCTTCTGAATCATCTGAAAATAATCTGCTGCTAGGAATAAGGCTGTGTATAGAGGTTCTGCTTCCCTTCTCTTCTGCACAAGCATCAACTTCACTTATCAGCAGGATTTGCTGAGATTGATCAATGAAGGCAATCCTTTTTAATGGAAAGAGTACAGGGCTGAGACAGACACCATCTCACTTACTCCAAATAGCAACTCTGTCCTCACTGTTGGATCACGTTAGCTTGGTGAAGTTCATTTCTGTTATCTTGATGACCGTGGATCCACCACCATGATATGCCAAAGCCAGCCAGCGGTGAGGGTGAAATGAAATTCTAGATGGAAAAACCTGGTGGCCAATGTAAAGCATTATTTGAGATTTGTTTGTTTTGTTCCCTAGACATTTATCCTTTGCCTGTTTCTATATTACTTGAATATCAGATGGTTTACAGCATTTGTGGGAAGGTTAACTGAGCACTACCTCTCAAGGGGCTTGAGCAGCCACAAACATGAGAGAAGGAGCGGGAAATGACACAAAGGAATGGCAAGATCCCTCCTGTGACCCGGGGATAGACTGTGGCTCAGTAATGAGCTATGCCTTCCCTGCAGGTCTTGTCACTTTCCCAGTCAAAGTCATCTGCCCATGAGTTATCTGTGTTTGAGAGTCTGAGGAGCTTAGTTTCCTGCTAAGGTGAACACTCTCCAGGACACCCTAATGACTCGATTTTTTAATCCACAGCTTTCACAAAGAGTTCTGCCTATTGGGTTTGTTCTTTGGATGTATTTTATTAACAGAAACCATACTCATTTCGGTAGTATCTGACTCACAAACATCTTTTTGTGTGTGTGTGATGGGTGTTACAGAGCCAATTAAAAGGACCTCACGTTTACTTTCAGCTCAAAAACAAATCAGACATTGTCATTAATGAAAAGGTCAAGTGAACTAACTTGCTTAAGAGACAGAAAAATCCTTATCTAAAAATAAATACTGAATTAGATAAAAAAGCTTTCAACGTAGGGGACTGGATTTTTCTTTTTCTCCTTAGGATAGATAAAAATTGCAAACACATATGTGTAATTACAGCAGAAATCATCTTCACATCAGAGACCACTTTCAGGTCTACAGACATTTAAGTGCCTCTGAAATGACAGGGACAAAGAGAACTTAATTTTACCTAATTGAATATCTTGGTAACCCAGACTGTTTTCCAGGAAAGGAGTTAGTGTGTGTTTGCCAGGGTATGAGTAGTGACAAATACCTGTCAATCGATGGGCATTTGTCCAGACTGTAAAAGGTGCCCAGCCCTGAATTAAATGTTTGGAGAAGCAAACTTGTTATCCTTAAGAACTCTAGAGAAAAGAAGAAAAGACTGAAAATGCTAACATGCGATGTTTAGATATAAGGTTTCTAAAATAACTTATGCAAACAATAATACTCTTTAAAGAAGTGATAGAGGAGAAAGGAGTCTCTATATTGGTTATGGCGCTCCATTGTGGAATTTGTGAAACCTTTCTTGAATGAGAAATAGCATTTACATATACATATACATACATACATATATATATATATATATATATATATATATATATAATTAAATTGAAAATCGGCCTTGTCTTTAATTTTATATTTTATTAACAATGAAAATAAATTATTTTCCAAAGATAAAGTTTAAAAATTGGCTTTCCTTATTTCCTCCATGCAACTCCTGATCAATTTTGACAAAATGAGAGCTAGTAAAGAAAGTAGAGAGGAAGAAACAGATTGAGGGGGCAGCAAGTAATAGCAGGGAGAGCAGTGGTTCTGCAAATGCCAATACTGGGTTTTAATTTAATGGTTCTTGCAATTTAGAATTTGAGTCACCTTGAGGAAGATGCTAAACACCTTGGAGCTTAATTACCTCATCCATAGGATGGCATTTGCAATACCTGCCTCATTGGTATTGAAAGGTTAATAAAGCATTTATATCATTTAAAACACCTACAGAGCCCAGATGTATATGCATCTCACAATGAATAGTTTTTAGAAAAGAAAGATAAAAGGGACATAATATGCTCATTTTTATTTATGGGCATCTTATATCCATTTTTATTCATGGGAGTGTTTTAAATAAAGTTTCAACTCTAAAGAAAAAGAATAGAACCATTATCTTGCCACATTTCTTTTGATGACTTTCTTCATTCATGTTGAGGATAATCTTTATATAGAAATTCATTACTTTACTATAGAAATGTCTATTCATTTTCTCACGAAGAATTTTAGAGAAGCATCTCACTAGGTATTTTTTTAGCCTTTTTAAAAATCAATTTTATTGATACATATTAATAAAGCATACAATCCATCCAAAGTGTACAATCAATGGTGTATTTTGTATAATCACATGGTTGTGCATTCATCACTTCAATCATTATTAGAGCATTTTCACTACTCCAATAATAATAATAATAACAAAACAAAAACCAAACATAAAACTCTAACCCCGAAAAATCACCTCTCAATCTCTCTATGCTTTATTTGCTGTATAGTAATATATGAATAATCTTCCTTTAAGGGTAAAAAATAAAGGAAATATACTAAGTGAAAGAAATTAGGTAAAAGGTTCTACATATTATTTGACTCCTTCTATAAAAAAATGTATTTACAAATAAATTAGAGAGTCACTATGTATTTTTATTTATTTTTTGGTGGTTCCTGATTTTCTCAGATTTCTTTGAATCATCAGAAGGTCTTCTCGAATTGTACTTGAAGCTAATGTTTGCATGTGGTCTAAATTCTATTTTCCTTTCTTTCTATTTTTCCCAAATTTACCCCCATTTTCCCAAGTCGCCGAAGAAGAGCAGAGAAAGTACAATAAACCTGTTATGCACAGGTTAATATTTATCATCCTTTTATCACATTTATGGGTAAAAACCACACACACACAGACACACAATCCTACAGAATTAATTACTCTATGTATGTCAGCATTTTTTAAACTTCTTTTTAAAGCAACAATTTGAAAAGTGAAATTTAAAGCATACTCCTGAGAAAAAGGAAGAAGAATCACCTATAATCTCACCACTCAAAGAAAGCCATTATTTACACATTTATTGGTAAAATGTACTGCAGTAAAATTTTTATTTAGATTATTAATTTGCAAAAATTGGACAATTATTCTAAATACTGTTTGTTATTGGTTTGAATATGGCATTTTTTCCACGTCATTAAATATTCTATTGCAACATTATTTGGAGACTGCATTATATGCCAGTGTAGATTTTCCAAAATAAATCTGGATTTGATTACAGAATTAACTACCTTTCATAGTTCTACTAAATTAATATACTAAGAATTTTCTAAATAATACTTTTGGATTTATTTATAATGCAAGAGTTATTAAAATATGCATTTGTTTATTTTTAAAATTCTAAGTGTTTAATACTAAAATTAATTTGTGTGTGTGTGTATTTTTTTTTCAATTGTGGTCAGATAATTTGACCTATATGTTAATTGGTTGTGAATTACATTGTATTATTTTTCACTTATAATATGACTAAATTTGTAACTCATGTTACTATTATGTTCCATGAGTGTGTTAAAAAGGTGTATTCTTTGTAATTTAGACATTTCAATACATAGCTCTAAAATAAAGTTTATTATATTATTTAAATTCTTGACCATCTTATTTTATGTTTCAACATGTTTGCTATATCAAGGACTAAGAAAGATATATTAAAAATTTCCCCCAAAGTAGAAAAATTAATAATATATGTGAGAATGAATAGATTTATAAGTCTCACACACAATTAGAGTTTCTTCCAAGTGAGATAATGGAATATAAGCTCAATGGAGTTAGAATAACAGGTTAAAAATTTTAGAAAAATTGAGATAATTTAATCAAATAATATAAGAGCAATAATAGTGTTCAGAATAAATGGACATATGGAAATAAATGAGATTGCTAAAGAACTAGAAAATATATAGGTGGGCATTTACATTAGCATGATTGGAGAAAGTTGTAGTTCTGACACTGGAGGGACAAAGGGACAACAATAAAGAAGGGGATTTCCCTACCACATATGGAATCAATTAATGACTTTCCAGTTGTTCATGAGTCGTCTACCACTGTAGGAAAAGTTTTGTGGGTTTTTTTTCCTTGTGAAAAGTCTTCTACTTCCATTAAATTTTCCAATATGTCAACATTAGAAAATCAAACAGGAAAGATATAAGTTTATTTTCTCTATGTGTCATAAAACATTAAACCAAACTATAAGGCAAGAGGAAAATATGTAAAATAATACAAGAAAAAATAGTTATTCTATTTATTAAGAAAAGTAGTCCTGCAAATCAATCAACAATAAAATATCATATAGCAAATAAAATTGGCAAAGCATATGAACAGAAACTTTGAGAAAGAAGCAATATAAATTGCCAATATATGAGCAAATGCCTAAATTCACTCACATAAAAAGAAGTAATTACCCTAAAAATGATTACCTTTGTTTTCTTGTCAGATTAGTAAATATTTTAAAATTTAGTAAACTCTAAAGTTTGTTAATATGAAATAGTGAGAATTTTTATATTGTTAGTGAGGGAATGGATAAATATTTCTCAAAAGCAATTAGATATATGTATCAAAAGACTTTAGAACATACATATTATTTAACCTAAAAATTACACAATTGAGAAATTGGCCAAAAGGAAAAACATGTTCATCTTTACCTTGTCTACAGAAAAAACTTCTATGATGGGGGAAAAGTCTATAATGAAATTACAACTTTCCTTAAATATAATACTATGTGTTCCTATAAGATCTATGATATATTTGTAAAAAGTATTTCACGCATATTATGCTTATTATGACAGTGACCTATAATATATGGGAATAAACTTTAGGCAGTGGAAATGGTGCAGACTTTTTGTACAAGTTTTAATTATTGTTTGTTTCTAGGAGGAACAATCTGCCCCAGAATTTAAGCTCAATTGATTGCTTATGAATGAACTGAGTTGTAAAACCAACACCACCTGTGTTTCTTTATAGGTGTGAATTGGGTTGTTTCCTCGGCAGCATACAGTTAGTGTATGAAGGAAAGAATAATTTTGCCCTCTTTTATACATCTTGGAAGAAAATGTTTGCCCCTCAATGTGTATCTTCACTTTTTGGTCACAGATTTTTTTTGTGTGTGTTCATATGTCTTATTTTCAAACAACCAATTTTGGGCAAGATACTGACCTTTTTTACTTCCCATTTCAAACTCACTTCACAAAACCAATTTGGACTTTTGGATATCAGCTGAATGAGTAAAATAATAATAATTAATAATAATAATAATAATAATTAGCATGCAGTGATACTGCCCGCCAGTCCACAACCAAGTTTTGAAAGCATTAAATGTACTCACTTTACAAAAGCATGTGTTGATTATTTGAACATTTCATTATATCATGCATTTATTATTTCATGAGGAGTACAGCAGAAAACAATACTGACTTCCCACACAATATAATTAAATAAAGGTGACAATTGCTGCAACTCATATTGAACCCTAGTCATAAACATGTTGGATTTAAATGGGTCAACTATGGATTGATAGTAAAGTGAAAAGATGAAAATTAAACAATACTTAAATGAGGTAAAAGTACCTGGACAGAAATTTTTAGGTGCAATGCTTCCATAATTTGTTGAGTTATCTTTTGTCTGTTATTTTATTTTTTGAATTTGGAAATAAAGTTTAGGAAAAAAAAGAATAATTAAGGGTATATAATTTCTTTAACTATTTTGGACAAGAACTACTATAAGATTTATTTGATTTTTGAATATTTGACTATCTTGAAATAATTTTGACAATTTTTGTTCTGAGCCAAATCTAACATTGGCTTCCAAACTTGGTCTTGACATTGTTGTAGCTACTCCTATTGAGAGTTTTCACTATGACAAGCTTATTTGGCTATTTTATACAGGATTAATCTATAAGAATTGGCATTTTTGCCCAATCAGAAAGCTATAAATATGTGTTAAGTAAACCCAAAACAAAAGATGTGACTGATAATTTGTAAAAAAAATCTTACCTATGTAAACAAAGAGCTGCAAACCCATTCAAATAGCTCAAAATCTACTAAATCTCTTTGGCCACCCTAAGTTTCTTGTTTGTGCCATCTCCCGCTCCCTTCCCCTTTCTTTCTCTCTCTCTCTCTCTCTCTCTCCTGAGCTCTAGATCTTTCTCTCCTTTCCTCCTTCTTTCCAGTTTTTTATGTTAGATTTTCCCTCTACATGTGTTAAATTTTTCAAGCAAATCTGTTTTGATTTTATTTTCTCTAAAAATAGAAGGAAAATACTATTAAAACAGTTTAAGTGTGAATTCCTTGGTTGATTTTTTTCTTCATCAGTGACCCAGAAATAAAATAAAGGCCGTCATATTTCTGTTTCCATTTAATGCTAATTAAGAATGATACTAAAATAAGAACAAAGCAAACAATTCTACCCGGCTCACTTCTAAGCAAGGGGAACACTTTCTAAATTGCCAGGGCTAATTGAATAGATGATTATTTGAAAAAATGATGTGCAAACAGGCTTGGCTTGAGCAGTGCTTAGAATTCCACCTGCCAAAGAAAGTGGAGAAAATGTACAATATAAGGAAATCTCTTTTTCATTTCTTTATTAGTGTCACATACATTGGGGCCAATAAAGCTGTCAGGCAGATGTTTTGGCTTAAATACCCTTGGCAGTAACTTTATTGAAAATCAACACTAAGCATGATCAACTATCAGTTCGTACTCCCCAAAGAAACAATTAAGCCAAAATGACATCTCAGAAGGCCTCTGGTGGCGAAAACCAACACAAAAGGTCTAGGAGTGGAAGGTGTTCCGTGTCACAGCTGCCAAGCTGCAATCATGTCAATGGTCCCTTTCTTTATTTGATTTTACTTGTGCACCAGTCCACTTATTTCTAGAAAGGAAAAAATAAATAAATAAAAGGAAAGGAAAAGGCTAATAGAGCCATCAGGTGAGCGCTGTGCATAAAATCAATCCCATTAGCCTGAAGAAAAAGCAAAACTCTTGTGTCTGAAGGATGTTAATTTGTGTGAATGTCTTTGATTTGACATGGTTTCTTATTACAATAGCTGGTTTACTACCTCCATATGGATTGCTAGATAAAAATTTAATTGTTTCAAATCCTTATAATAATAATTAATATAGCATAATGGTTGTTATTTTATTAATATGTCCTAATATTTAGCTATTTTCAAATGGCTTGGGCATTCGTTTTTCCCCTTGATTCCTTCAACAATCCAGGAAAGTGGATAGGAAATATATGTATATACGTAGGTAGGTATGTCTGTCTGTCTGTATTTATTCAACCATGCCAAATCTGTGCCTCAAAGTCTTGCCTGCTAATCCTCAGAGGAAAAATACCTTGACACAGGGGGAGGGTCTATATGTTCTGAATATATAGTTCTTTGCATCACAATTAGCTTGTTAACAAATGATATAAGTTTGTCTGTGAGCAAAAGATGATAAATTCAGCTTAGAATTAAATATACCTAAAATTGACTTGTTTAAGTGATTTATTCCTTCCTTCAGTGTATTCACCAACTGCAAAGTCATGCACCAACTGCATCTTTAGAGGAAGTGAGGTTGTTAGAAACCCAAACAAACTGCCAGATATCACATCTTAGCATGGCGATTACCATTTTGTTTCCTTAGGCAAATGATTGGCCTCCTGTGACAAGCTTTAGTGACCCCTACTGCATTAAATGGTCATGAGGATTAAAAGATATAATAATGTATTATTACTACTGAGCACCTGGTACACGCCAGGGGCATTTTCTGACATTGGAGATAAATTTGTGAGGAAATAAAGAAGACCTTGCTTTTAAGGAATCCCATACATTCTAGGGTAGAAAATCAGCCATAAAAGTAAACAAGTACATGTGTACATGCCTTAAATATACCAAGTGGTATAAAGTGTTATGAAGAAATATAAATCAGGGTAAACAGTCTAGGAAGCACTGCTGCTGCTGGGGAGGTTTTATTACAGATCTATGGTGAAGAACAAAGTCATCTTTGATAAGCTGGCATTTGAACAAAGACTTCAGGAAAACTAGGGAGTGAATCATATGGATATCTGTTAGGAAAAAAAGCTTCTAGAAAAAGAACATCAACTACGGAGAACTTGAGGCAGTAGCATGAGCATTTATTTAAGCAACAGCAAGAGGCAGGCGGCTGAAGTAGAGTGAGGTGTTGGAAATGGAGATGGGATCAGAGAACTCGCACAGGGGCAGGTCATGTGTGGCATTACAGAGGGTGATGGGAAGACAAGGGGGTTTATGCAGATGAGTGACATAAACTGATCTGCTTTTGAATGGTTCAGTCTTGCTGCAGTGGAGAATAGATGGGAGGAAGCCAAGGATCAAAGTATCCAATATGGCGGCTATTGCAATTTCAGGGTTTATTGCAATCCTTTGCCTAAGAGATGATGAAAGCATGGACTGGGGTGTTGAGGAGTGGTCAGATTCTGGATATATTTGTCATGTACAGTTAGTTGATAGGATTCTCTGATTGTACATAAAGTATAGGGAAAAAAGAGGAGTTATTAATAACTCCATGATATCTCCCTGTGGAACTCAAGGAATGGATTTGATTTTCAGGAAATGAAGAAGACTGTATGGAGGGTGGGTTGGTTTGAGGAATAATCAGGGATCAGGTTTTGTGTGTGTTAACTTTCAAGTTTAGAGTGGACACACAAGTATAATGTCAAGTCAGTAGCTGGTGTGTAAATTTAGACTTCAGGGGAAATGTCCGAGCTAATATATTTATAGAAGGCCAGTAACATATGGAGGGTGTTTTAAAGAGAGACTAGACGGGATCACCAAGCAAGAAGGATGGAGGAGAGACCACTTTCTAATACTGAACTTCACTACATGATTTGTGGCCTTTATAAGTGTTTGTACCTGTTTTATTGGTACTAATAGTATCCCACAAATGTTCCCATGATTTCTGAATCAATTGCTTTGATCCTGTCATAATCCATGTTATCTAAAGGAAGAAGCAAAATTGTCCATTTAAAAAACATCAGATTCTAGCTCAGAGACTCCAGAGTTGCTATGTTGTGTTTTATAACAGCAAAAGAAAAATCATTAGGCAAAACAAGTCTTGATCAGGCTCCACCTTACAGTCATGCCTAAATATTCTTACTTTTCCTGATGCAATACTTCTTGGGTCTATCTAGTGCTTATTCACCAATTTACCTTTCTTCTTGGGATAGGCTTTGCTAGGGAGACAAACCAAATGCTTTTTTGTTAGTTAGTGTTTTAGTTATTCCAAAAATATATTCTTATGTCTTTCTTTTCAACAGTATCCCATGCTTTCAAACACTTGCTTTGTGTCATTTGGTCTCTGTTTTATGTAATTTTCAACATATTTGGAATCAACTTGGTGTGCCTTCCAGAATTCTTGCGCCTATCCATCTGCTTGTCCATATGCCAAAAACCAGGATAAATGGCTGCTAATCCTTAGTCCTTACGGGACTTCATGGGCTACATGGAATGAATTGTCTCCCTTATTATATTATATGACCATGAATGATATACACAATTTCTCTTTCTAATATTATGCATTTATTACATGTTTTTCCCTATTTAGAACATATGTCCCTGCTTTTCTGTGACAG
Source organism: Tolypeutes matacus (assembly GCA_026826555.1). Classification (NCBI taxonomy): domain Eukaryota; kingdom Metazoa; phylum Chordata; class Mammalia; order Cingulata; family Chlamyphoridae; genus Tolypeutes; species Tolypeutes matacus. The sequence continues at coordinate 10,560,590 of JAKSZT010054030.1, forward strand.
CTCCACATTAGTTCTAAGAACATGTGCCTGAGGCAATGCAAACTGCTTGACCCAACCACGTCTTTCAAAGAAACGTGTAATCTTGCCTTTCTAAAATATAAATTTATCATGATTAATCGTCCTTTTATAAATAAGAAGCCTTTGTTTTAATCAATTATGATACTAAACCTATCATCACTTTAAAATAGAGATAATTACATCAACCTTACCTGTCACAAAGAGTTGGGTAAAAATGTCATAAAGAGTATAAAATGCAGTGCAAAAAGAAGGTTGCTCTTGAACATGTAACTTAAAATATTGAATATATTTACAGCCATATATATTCCTAAATATATATATTATATACAAACTATGCATGCATAAAGAAAAAAACTTTAATTATCTTCCTTTTCCAGGGTGAGATTGATGGCTTTAGTTTGTGCAATTTATCATCTCACTTTCTTAAAATCTTTTTATATATTCATCGAAGTTAGGGCTTTTATTTTGGGATCAGATGGAAATGAAATAAAGTCTCTGGCTTACTCATTTGCATAATTGCAAAATTTTGATTTATGTGTTAACCTGGCACTAATTCTCATCTATTTCTTGGCAGTGTCTTTACTGTTAGCAGCAAGCTTATTTTTTCAGTACATTAGCTCTCTATTACTAAATTTCGGCTTGAATTCTTTGTGGGATTTTTTTTCTGCCCCCTGACACATTCCCTCTTCTCCATCAAATAGGCTTCTGTTTTACTAGTTTATTAGCGGCCTTCTGTGAAATAAAGAGGCTTCTGTGTGGGCTGCGGGTTTGCCCGCTGCCCCTGCTTGCAATGCCAAACCCTCGCTACTTGCTTTGCCGGGCAGATCCTCTGCAGTTTTTAGAGACCACGATGGCAGTCCGTCTACTTTCCCCAAATGTAAATGTTTGGGCAGGAACCAAGCTAATCTTGTTCCGTCTTGTATTCTCCTCCTCACTGTCTTCCTTCTGTCCTTACTTTAAGAAAGCAGCTGAAGGTGAGCGCTGATGGACAGTTCTATGCTCATAACTGAAGCACCTGTGCCAATCCAGCACAGCTCATCTACTCCTGAGTCAAGAGCTGGGTTAGTGATCAATTTCAGCACAAAATATGGCAAAAATAGCCAACCTACTAGGTACTTCTAAGACATTAAAATCCCAAGGTTGGCCCATTTAGCAGACGTGACTGAGAGTAGAACCCTAGAGCTACTTGGAGAGAAAAAGAAAGGATTATTCTGGAACGTAGGGGTGTGGCCTGGGGGGTAGGCATCCAGGCTTGGGAGTTTGGGCAGGCAGAGATTCGCAGGAACCTGGGACCCTGGCGCCAGGAGAGCCAGGAGAGTGTGCGAGGCCTTCCCGAATATTGCAGTCAGAGGTAACGTCCTTAAATCTGGGTTAAGAGCTTTTAGATGGTCCCAGGTTACTGCCAGGAGCCCTGTCTTGGCGCTCAAGATGCTGCATCATAATTGCTTCTTGACCTGTTTTCCCCATCAGACCCAAAGTACGATGAGAACTTGGTGCCCCAGAGATAATAGATTTTCAATATTTAAAGAATAAAGATTGCTCCAAAAGTGCTTTAGTCATGCCTCTATTTTATAGCACGTTGTAACACACTGACCAATTTGAATAACTGTGGGCTTCTTGGCTACGCTTGTGTATTATACATCTTTTCATTTTCTAGTCAAAGATTCGTAGCTCCTGCGCCGACCAAGGGCATAGCATAGTTCAGTGCTTGTAGCATGAGTTAAATATTTGTCAAATAAAGACGCAAATGGAAGAATGAAAAATCTGAATCAGTGATAGCCAAACGCAAAGCTAATTAATGTGCTTTTGGTGAAGAAGTTACCTCTTGCAGCTCTCATATCTTTTAGTCTTTATTTTTTGGTGAAGAAATTGTGTGGTGGGGGAAGATGGAGTAAACACCACAATTGCTGGTAGGATAGTTCATGCTGGATATTTATATGATCATAGATATTTGAAGGGAAAACCAAGGAAAATTACCAGATAGAACTAATAGACTAAAAATAAACAGAAACCCATGTGGCATGACTTTTTTCATGCCTCCACAGACATAGAGAACCATATAAGTGCCTCTGATTGCAGCTCATAAGTGAACAATAGTAGAATAAGTAGACCAATAAATAACTTCTGAGTTACTCAATTTTTTTTTCAAGGTTTGATGCCCATTGATTTTTATGGCACACAATATATACTTCTTTACTAAAGGTTTTATCCTTTCCCCCAGCAACCAAACTGAAGATCATGTCTTCACATATATTTTTTCCTCAAAAATCTGTGGTTTTCACAATAATACGAATTGTTCAATTGTGTCTAAAATTTATATATATATATGATATCATATAATGTAATTTACATTATAAATCTTATTTTTTGTATTTAATCTCAGCCGATCCAATAACCAAACAGAGCTAGGGCCTAATTTATTTGATGTGTATCATTTTCAGAACATAGTCAAAAGAGTTCCCTCACTATCTTCTTGGCTAAGAATGTAAATGCGTATGCTTACACATATACATGCAATTATAAATGTGTCAAAGGATGGGTAAATATTCTTGGGCCACATGAAGAGGAATTTCATGTAAGCACCCAGATTCCATCAAAGGACGTGGAAAATGACTAGATTACCTCAGTCTCCTTCCTGGGATTAAGAATCCAGGGCAGCAAGAACACAGCTTTTGGTCATTCGTGAATCCCCACTCCATCTAGTCTTCACGCCTGGAGATATCCCTGAAGGGGCTGAGTCTTGCCTGTTACCTGTTAGGATGGTCACTCCAAAAAGGAGACTATATAAGAAAAGGGATAAATCTAATGTGCTGATCACCAAACCTAGTGGCACAGCTGCAGAAAACCCAGGTGACAAATGTATCTTCCAGAGATGCATCCTGCCCCCACACAAATATATTCTTCCCAACAAAAAAACCCAGAACACCAAAAAAGAAAAGGAGCCTCGTTTTATATAAAAATATTAGCATGTACCATTTGTTGTTTACTCACATTAATGATAGTGAATTAGTGGGCAAAAAGTCAAACTTGCAAGAGTTTAGAAGCTTCTATTGTAGCAGGGAATCTTTCACTGGAGACAGATTCTTGAAACAAAGGATTGGAAAAGTGGCTTTGTTGTGCATAGGTCTTATTTACCTGATTCTGTTGGTTTTCCACAGAGAAAAGCGGTGATTTTAAAGAAGCTTGATGTTTTCTTTTCAATGTTAATAATAATATGAAATGAAGAGATGTTTTAAAAAAGGAATTAGTGGAGGGATGGAAGAGGTTGTTTGTTAAGTGACTTTGGTGAATCACATCAGCAACTTTCACTTCCTTACATTAAGGCAACTCTCTCAGACCATTAACCTCATCTTTAAGGTTATAAAACTTGAAATACTTACACTTAGCTGCCAGATAGTCTCATTATTTTTTCTTGCTTAGTGGTAACCAAAACCCAATTGATTCTGACTCCCCTGGAGTAATTAATTTGGGGTCTTTTAAAAATCAGAATTATGCAGAAGCAAGGCTCTTTTCACTTCCATCCAATTAAATTTACAAGCCTTTACTGTTCCCCATATGCCCCTTTCTGATAAGCTTTATTCGGAATTGAAACTCTGTGGAGAGCTGATCTGAATTTAATTCTATTGTTCCTAAGAAATGCATCCCATAGTTAAAGTCTTGTTATTTTTTCCTTTAAAACAAAGATCCCTTCCTTACATAAAAAAGAGTCATAGGTGCTTAGGGCCAGAGTTAGACAAGTTTTATGTTCCAGGAATGGATTATAATCGCTTGGCAAAATAGAGGTGCAAAGGAAAAATAGTCCATATTGCATTTGAAAAGCCTGCTGTTTTTATCATTACCTTAGGTGCCAGCTGCCTATATGTACTATTCTGTAATGCCAGTTTAATCAGTGCAGAGAATAGCAATACAATATCCGTGAAACCCCGAGAAAATTTGCTTTAAACAATAAATGCAAACAGAAATCATGATGTTGGGACCGTTGCATTCTGAAAGAAAATGTTTTTGGACAACTGGCAGGTAGAAATGTTGGCAGAAACTCGTATATTTGTCACTTACAATCACTTGGCTGAATCACTTTTAAGGGGATGGGAGAATCTTAGGTGCCTTTCTATAAAATACAATTATAGGGAATTTTCCATGACCCTCTCCCCCAACATTGACCTGGGACAAAATCACAACTATTAGAGGCAACTCCCTACTCCCTAGGGACAAAAGCAGATATCTTCACATTTTAAAATGCAAATGAACCTGGGAGAAGGGACACCAGTTAACAAGTGGACAAGCCGTGGGCAAAGCTGTATTAAATGAAGGCCCTGTACAGATAATCCATTTTCAGTTCTAGCACAATCTCTTCAGAATACATAATATCTTCAATTTATGGGTTGAAAAGTTTTAGTTTAGTTACATAGTTAAGGAACTGATTAATGGAAATAAAGGTTTCATTCATTCTTCCATCAAATATTTGTTGAACATCTACTACTGTGCCTGTTTCTATTTTAGTAGCTATTTACAATTTTATCTTGAAACTGTACATCAGTCCTGAGCCTCTTGGAGATTACATGCTAGTGGTGGCAGAAAGACAATCAACAAACTATGTTACAGTGTGGGGTAATAATAAATGTTGTGCTATGAGTTGCAGAGACTATGGCAATTATGTATTCCACACTTTTTGTACCATAATGCTTCCTCTCAAGGGAAGGGGTGGCTAGAACTGATTCATCCTTAAAATATTCATGTGTAATCTGTTTATTTGTTTATTGAAATATTTTTTAAAAGCTCTGCCTCAATCTGCGTAACATTCATCTGGTTAGCTCAATAGAAATGCTGATTCTCCCCATCCCAGGAATTATGATTTACTAAGCCTTGGTAGGGTTTATTTGAATAAGTAAATGAGATGATACTGGTGCATGTGGTCCATTGGCCACATTTCAAGAAACTACTGCCCCCAGGAATAGATAATTAACATTGGTTATCCATCTTGATGTCAGTGAGAATTTTGAAGGAAAAAAATGCCAAAGACCATTTCATACCTGGTTTGTCTTATGCGTGTGACTCTTGAGCCCTTGATATGCGCAAGTCTTAAGCAGGGCTGTCAATGCAAAATACATATTGATGTGGAAAACATGTAAACTAGCCCTCTAATAAAGCTTACATTGACTATATGCTGAAATTATAATATATTGCATATATATTGGTTTAAACAAATTTATCCTTAATTTCATTTTTCATCTATTTCTTTATACATTTTAATGTGGCTACTAGAAAATTTAAAATGATACATATAGCTCACATTGTATTTCCATTAGACCAAAGCTGTTTCCGATAAAATATGAGCCCGTACTTCTTAAAAAAATAATCTATGGAGGGGAGCAGATGTAGCTCAAGTGGTTGAGCACCTGCTTTCCATGTATGAGGTCCTGGGTTCAATCCCTGGTACCTCCTAACAACAAACAAACAAACAAACGAAAAAACCAACTCTAATTGGGGAGCAGATATAGCTCAGTGGTTGAGTGCCTGCTTCCCATCTACAAAGTCCTGGGTTCAATTCCTTGTACATACTAAAAATAAAAATAAAATAAAATAAAATCTATGGAAAGTGTTTACCACTATCCTGGACTTTGATTTCCTGGGATCATGCTGCTATTGTACAGAATGGTCTTTCTTCTCTTTTTCCCAGCTCATCCCATACTTTAGCCACATCAAAACATGTGTGTTCTTCCCTTGCTAAGTTCTGTACCAGCCTGCTTCCAGGTCTTGGTTGAAGTAGCTTGTTTGCCTTGTCTACTCTTCCATACAAGAAATTATCTCTTGCAGTCCAACTATTCCATCAAGCTTCGTTTGAATTCCAGGTTCTCTAAGAAACTTTCCAATTCACCTGTTATATTTATTGTGTAGTTCTATATTCATTAATTGACTCAAAATTATTAAGCAGCCTCGATGTGGTAGTAACATAAGAGCTAGTGAACAATGGTGATGGAGATGGGTCTGCCTGTTCCCTGCCCTCTCATAACTTAAAATTCTCTAACCTTTCAGATATTTTTTGATATATTTAAGTTATTTTTGTAAGTATTTGTTGCTTCTCAAAATCTGGAGAGCAAAGTATGCATATTTATTCTCATTGTGTATTGGACAGTATCCAGCCATGTGTTGTAGAGGGATGTGTAATAGCTGACTACTAATATTTGTTTATAGTGATATTCAGAGCTCATAATTTACTAATTATGAATTTATGAAACATTTTCATTTATTGAATAGAGTTTTTGTATTTGTGCTTATTTGAGATTTGTCATGTCCAACTTGCTCTTTAAAATACCTTTATATAAAGAGAGAAATTTATTATTTTTCACCAAGATAATATAACCAAATAATGATAAAATCCAACATTAACAATCAAATTAATTAATCCCCTGGGCTTTTCAGTAATTTCTTTTTTGAGACCCTTCTGTCTTACCTCAGGTTGCCCACCCTCCCAACCCCAATGTACACACACACGGACACTTCTAGAATCCTTTCTTAAAACAAGTAAGTGTGCCTTCATCTCAAAATCCTTAAAAAAAAATATGCATTGATTTCTGCACAGGTAGGCACTTTGTGATTTTATTTTTCGTTAAGCTGATTGCTAATTAGAGCAGTTGCAAGACCTGCTTTGTTTCCATTTAAAAGCCTTTGCTTGGTAGTATTTCACCAGCTTTGAATCTGGAAACAGCATGAATATCAAAGTGAGAGCTGCTGGTAGATCATCCTGCCACCTGTTTTTATTTTTATTTTTTAAATTTTATTCCTTGTAAGCCAGTCATGATTTTCCATATACTAGAACATTTCCTGGTAGGGTGTCCTTATTTCAAGACAAGCCAATTATTAACTGATTTGTGGTGGTCAATAGTGAGGGCAAGCCTGGGTCAGGAAGTGGAGAAAGTTGGGCTCTAAATAATCCTTGCTGCTATTTTCCACTGACTGTGTTCATTTCTCTACCAAGGAAGTATGCTAAGCTACAGTAATTCCAACGTGAAGGGAGTACTTTCCAAACATCTGGACTTGATTGCTTTCCTTGTGCAATGATAATAATTCCTTTGGGAGGTTTGGTTTTATTTTGATAAGTCTTCTCTCTGAGATAGTTTGCTATATACTAGGGGTGCAAGGATGAACATTCCAGAGCTCACATCACGACTTTCATCATAATGTAGGGAAGACAGCAAGCAAAGTGACCATTACAATCCAGTATAAGTGCTTTGATAGAGTTATTATCAAATATTATGAGAAAAGAGTAGGTAGGGAATTTAAATCAGACTTTCCAAAGAAAGTGTCAATTGAGATGCAGGTTAAGCGACTGGATAACTAGAGGCAAAAGAGAAAAGTCATATTGTTCTCAGAGAAGAGTAAATTATTCAACTTAACTCCTCAAGGGCTCTGTCCTGACCAAATTAATTAATATGTACAGGAAGACAAAGACAACCAGTAAGTTTTTATTCCCCTGAAAGCAAACAGACAAATAAATAAAAGAAACAACCAGAGAAAGGAGTTCAGGCAGCTATTTAAAGCAAGTGATTGAAAAGTTCTCCTGTTTATTGGTCAATATAAATCAGTTCTCCAAAGTGAGGGAACAAAATTAGCCACAGGTCATGGACTGCTCAATGAAAATGCTGGGATGTTCCTAACTCCTCTGAATCAAAGTGTCTGCTTTACCTCTAGGAATTGTAGAAGTTGTAAACTTTTCGCTAAATGAGAAAGAAAAAAATCCTTATACCGGAAGGAAAAATTAAATAAATTACTATCTGTCAGTTTGTAAGACAGAAGAAGGGAGAATAAGTCTCTGGACATAAGAATAGTTGAAGGAGATTGAGAAAGACAACCAGAGGTCAACCTATCCTTTATTCTCTCTTACAATGCAACAAAAGTATGGATCAGCACATGCTCACCCTCCACTATCTGCCCTCAGATTGGGATCAGTATGTTTTGTGCTGTCAGAAATTGGCAGGCTTCACTCTACTCCACTGATTTTAAGATGGCAAGAACAGTGCCTCTAATCACCCACACTCATCCCACCACCTCATTACAAACCCTGCATCCATTTATACATGGAGCATTCAAGAAAATAAAAGACTGAAAAGTAAACAAGACTAGGAACAGAAACTTATATTTTGTATTACAGAGGTATATTTCCCACTTGGACATTACTGAGGTCTTGGCTTTGACAGGGAGATTCTTGGTAGTACTTCATGATGACTATTAGATGTCTGTGTCTTCCAGGAGTGTGACAGAGCACAATGAGCAGAGCTGAATGGGTGAATGCTTAGGTTCCCCCCAGCAAAAAAAGAGGTATGCATATAAACAGTTTTTTGAAAAAATAAAATTGGTATTTGTGATTTTAAAAAAATTGTAAAAATCATCCTCATTGGAAAAACAGCATTTCTTATGGTTATTTCAAAGTTTTGAGCTATATTTATATCTAATTGCATAGAGGTCATTAGAGATAAGGGAAGGGGATTTTAACATTTTCAGTCCAAATGGCCTCTGAAGTTCTTAAACCCTGCAATTGCAGAGCTTGTGATCCTCCAGTTACAAATCCAGGAAGGAATTTAACCAGCATTCAAATGAGCAGAGCCATTTACTGGGAATAAATGCCAAGAATTCTGGAAATTCTTGAGCCTGAATAAATTTCTCTGCATTTGAGGATAAGTAAAATAACCAGAAAATAAAATCCATGGTAACAGTGGATATCTCTTGGTGATGTATAATTTGTTCTTCACATATTCCAATGTTTTAAAATTAAGAATATATTTTTAGTCAAAGGGGAAAAAAGAATTCAAAATCAGCAAAAACAATTCTATTGCATATGCACACATATATATAACTATGTGTATGTCTGTGTGTGCATGTGTGTTAAAAAAGAAAAAAGTTGAACAAGATCAAAGGGTTAATTAAAATTATTGCCTCTTGGTTGGAGAATGTTTTTTCCAATTATTCATTTCTAAGTTTCAAATCCATTACAATTAAGACTATATTATATTTCCAGTGGTGGTAGGGGGTGGGAAATATGACTTTAAAATATATCAGGCTCATGAAAGGGCACAAGACATGGTTTGGTATTTCCATTGTCACAGAAGATGACTAGAACGGAATTACTGTATTAGAAGTTACTGCCCCAGCTACCAATCAGAGTGAGCCAAAAGCATTTTAGCTCCTGGGAATTTTATGGTGGTCCTTACCTGGTGTTTTATAACTTAGGAACAGAGAACCAATTCTTCTAAGAAATGCAAAATCAAACACTTAAAACATTTTAATTTTCCAACCAGCATACATGTAAGACAATGACTGTGGAATCTCAAACAGAAAGTTCTTTCATGATCAATTAACTTATTACAGTTGTATAATTATTTTTGGTCAAGCCATCATACAAATCATCATTTGAAACTCATTTTTATGATTGTCAAGACTTACTAAAATGACCTCAAGAAACAAGCCACTGAGGAAGAAGACATTTTTTTCCTGCTATGGACAAATGGGCATGCAAAAGAAATTTATCATCATCTTCAGATTAGTAGCTATAATGGCTTATTACTTACTGATGAATCAGAAACTCAAAGTAGTTAAGTGACTTAACCAAGACTATACGGCTAATAAGGTTTCAAATTCAGGTTTGTTTTACTCTAACAGTAATATTCCTTCTGCAACACATAATTAAGCTTGCTTAATGATATTTATTATAAAGGAGATAAACATGAAAAACTTGTACTTTTATTGACAGCAACCAAGTTTAGCCTGAATACATGAGGTATGTTCAGAGAATCATTTTATTAAATGTATACAGATTGTGTGTTAGTCAGCAACTACTGGATCTCTAGATATTTACCCAGTTCCTCATGTGTTTTCTTGTATTCCTTTGTGTATCTGTGGAAAATGCAGAGTGGAATTCTTTCAAGTAGTTCACTCAAGTGGAAAGAAAAATGTAATAATTTGAAGATTATCATTTTTCATCATGGTCATTGGAGAGACTGTGGCTTGATTAGATTGTCATTAAAATAACAAAGATTATGTGTCTAAGCATAATACAAGGCAGAAGCCCATTGCTAAAACAGATTGGCTCATGAGCACCTTGATTATATCAGCATAAAAGATTATTCACGGACCATGTAGATCGGTGGTGAGAATTTTTTTGAGCAACAATAAATTTATACACAAAAACAAAGCTCTTTAAATGTCACGGAAAAAGAATTCATCTCTGTCCCTAGTTTTTGCACAATGTATTTCACTGAAATGTATTTTGATGGAACCTCAACTGGGCCTAACATTAAATGTGGTAAATGTGAACTGTTTATATTGGTCCCATAGATGTCACTTTATGATGTTTTGCAAGGGATCAATATTTTAGTGTTACTCTATAGCGGAAACTGTGCAGGGGAAATATTCAGGGGATGAACCTTAATTAAAAAGTAAAACATAAATCTGAATTTGAATTTTATTTACAAGGGCTTTTAAAATAAGATTCATGGGAGAACTTTTTAACCTTAAACTCTGTAAAGATCAATCTATTGATTGTTTAAAGATTGAAAAAAGTTTTAACTTCAATATATTTCTTTTCGGGTACATATGAAATAATCACCTTATTTGTGCCATCCAAAAGAACTGAAAGCATGCTTCGCTTTTACTGTCCTCAGATGATCCACAGCTTAATAGCACTGTAGCAAGTGTGAAGTAAAAACCCAGCCCTCCTCTCCCGGGTATGAGGTGAAGAAGAAGCTGATTTTTTGAGGAGATGAATAATAGTCCCTTCAGGCATTTATGGAATGGAGAGTTTATTATACCATTTTTATTTATTGTTGTTTTAATCAAGAAGTGAAATATCAGGACTTTTTGAACAAACATAAATTACAGGTTTTGTTACATTTTAGAATTATTTTTGAATCAGAATTTTCAAATAACATGATAAACCTTCTAAAAAGTCACATATAAGGCAATATAGTATTAGATTCAGCGAAAAAAGGACACGGTGTCAATGAATCCAGGAGGGAGTAGTGGTATTTTGACTGGTCAGTTCAATGTGTGTTGAAGTGACATTCAGAGCTCACACATTTAAGCTCTCTTGCTCATTTTTGAATTTCCACCAAAATGACAAAAATAATACAGCAAAAGTGAAAATCCTTACCAATGCTGGGATCTAAGATGTCATTCAAATGTGAAAAATATTGAAGACATTCTAGAGAATAGAGTGTAGCACTGAACCTCTTAGAAAGGACAGTCAGCCATCCAGTTAGTCATGCCAGGATGGAAGAGAATGCCTGTATTTTAAGGATTAGGGAGTGCAACACGGAAGGCCTTCACATTCTTTGGATGGCACCAGCAGAAGCTGGAGCCAAAGGCAGTTTTTGGGAAGCTGACGGGAAGCACAAATTGATCTCATTATTCCCCGGATTTATACCAAACACTAGAGTCCATTCCATGAGAGGACGCTGCCACGGTGTTGTCTCCCAGTTCCACTGGCATGGAAAGCATTTTAAATAAAGCAGGGCAGTACTACAGCTGGCTCCAAATGGAGGAAGTGGTGCCAGCTCCAAAGAGTGCCACTGACCTAGCTAATGTCTGGTGTTCTGAGAAATACAAAAAGAAGCGATTTGGCAGAAAGGTGAAGCACTCTGCCTCTGTTCTTTCTGGCCGTGGCTTCCTTGCTATTCCACTCTGGCAAGTGAAAACAGAGCAACTCTGAAAACTTCTCCTTTGTTCATTTGTCTGGTCCTGATATATTTGAACAGAGATCAGCCTCAGCTCCAATAGATCCCATTTCAAATTCCAAATCTGGAATGAATTTTTTAGTAGACTCACTCTGTAAGAATGGGGAAAAAAGGACATAGCCAAGGACTAGGCTTTAAAAACACAGTTAATCTAAGGATTCAAACCAATACCATATGACACATATAAGACAGATTTGATCTTTCTCTCACCTGGATAATTTTAATGGTCATCTCCTTGGGCTCCCTGATTCTAACCTTACTTCTTTTCTCTAAATTGATTATCTGCCCTGCAAATGGAGTGAATTCTCTAAAATAAACCTGTGAAGGGAGTGTGGTGGGTGATGTGGGAAGTCATCTCTTAGAAAAAGACCTGTGAGCTGAGGCATAAGTGGTGGGAAGAAGGTGTCAGATAAAGATATTTGGGAGGGACCAAAATGTCCAAGGTGTTGATTAACAAATGAAATGGGCTTGTTAGAGAGACAAAAAAAAAAAAAAAAAGCCGAGGTGGCTTCAGTGTACCTAATGAAGAGGTTGCTAGTCTAAGAGGAGATCAGAGAATTAGGAAGTTGGTGGAGAAAGATCACATTAGGTCTTAAGCACATGATAGAGTGTTTGGATTTTTTTTTTTTTTTTTTTTTTAAGGTAAGAGAAAGCCATCTGAGTACTTTAAGTATGAGGGCTATTTAAGAGTGATTTGTACTTTAAAATAACATTCCAGCTTCTGATTAGGAAATGGATAATGGTTGCAAGATTGGCGTGGAAGCTGTTGCAGTACTCCAACTATGAAATAAAGGTGGTTTAGATTAAGGTTGTAGCTAGGGAGATGGATTATGTGCCACAATATAATGGAATTGAAAATTGTGTCGATGTGTGTATTTGAGGGATAGGGGTGAGGGAAAGAAAGAAATCATTAAGTGTATTTTACCTAACCAACTACCATCTACTGAGCTATAGAAAACAGAGAGAAGCAGACTTTACAGTGGGGTGGGGCTTTAGAGTGTGCTGATATGTTGTTAAGTTCAAGATGCCATTAAAGAGTTGGATATTCAAATATCCTACTGGGGTGGAATGAGCATCATTGCAGGTATAGTTTCAAAATTGAGAGCATATCAAGAGTACTTAAAATCACCAAAGGAAGAGAAGCAAATAAGGTTTACCAAAAAACCTCAGGGAAAAACATTTAGAAGTTTGCAGAGAATGTGGAGGCAGCAAAGAAGAGTGGGTGGGTGTTGAGAAGTAAACTAAATGTGGTGGTAGAGAATGTAAGAGAAGGAAGTATTTCAGTGGGAGGGTGTGCGTAACAGTAATGAAGGCTAAATGAGGCAGAATAACATAAGGTTAAGATATATACCTGGGGTTTAGCAGATGGATGTCATTGGTGACCTTGATAAGAAGCCTTTCATGAGTGATGGGGGTGAAAGTTTTGCTGTAAAACACCTGAAGAGGAGGCTGTAGAAGATGCAGGACTTAAAGTCAAGGGGGATTTTTATTTGAGATAAGCTACATTAAAGCTTGCTTGTGGGTGGATGGGAACAATCCAGTAGAAAGGGAGAAATAGAAGATGTTGAAGATTATGGGGTAATTTCAGGAGTGAGGCTAAAGAGTGAGTAAGAAAGGATAGAAACTAGATTACAAAGGGGCAGGTTGACCTTAATTATGAGCATAAACAATCTATTTCATAGGAGGTTGAAGAGTATTTGTGTTATAGAAGTAGGTATGCACATTTGATAACAGAAAAATAAAATAGATTCTTATTTTAACCATTTTCTCCATGAAGTATTAGGTAACATCATTAGTTGGAGGAAAGTATTAGAGATTTCAGAGAGATTTAGGATGGCATAGTAAATCATAAAGTACAGTAGGATTGTTGTGTTTACTGAGTACCCACATGGAATTTATAATCACAAGTTGAAAGTGAATTCAATCTATAGAGATTTGTGATTTTCTGAAACAAAATTCAGGTGATCAGGTTTAGCCAGTCTTGCAATTTTGACAGAAGAGTTCAAGGAGGGTAAGTGAAGGTATTTAAGAGTGTTGTCTAGGTGTGTGCCCTAAAGTGTTATGTGGATTGTGCCCTAAGCATCATATGTAGGTATGTTAGGTCATGAAGGAGATGATGGATATGGAAAAAGTGATACAATCAGTGGATGACAGGCAAAGGAATATTGGAGTGGAGCCACTGGAGTAAGTAACTTGGAATGATGGTGAATGCCATTGGAGAATTGGAAATGTATTGGAAGTGCAACTTCAGGTTTAAAAAAATATATAGGATATGGCCATGTATGTGGCTGGCTAATGTGAGATGGTAAAAAAAAAATGTATTACTGTGTAAAAGATTCTGGAACTGAGAGGTAGGGTGTTGGGATGCCCAAGAGTGAGAAGATGAGCAAGGTAGTAAATAAATGAAGGAGTGGCTAGAAGCTCTGATATACTGGGGTTGGGGAGAGAGGAGGGAAAGAAATAGGGGGGTTTAGAAGAGGAATGTCGAAAAGAATATGGAAATGAAATGGTGAGTGAGAAATATGCTTGTCCGACCTTCCAGCCTGAAGTGTGTGGTATGTGGGAGGCAAGCCTCTCTGAGAAGGCAGCACTGAAATCAGTGTCATTCAGAGCCATTCAAATTTCAGGAGGTGGAAGCAGGTTAACATGGAGGAAAGGGGCAGTATAAATAAGAAACTTTGCTGATGGCGACCTTGAGTTTTCTGCTTCATATTTCAAAGTTTATCTTGAATGATGAAATAAACATAGAGATACTTTAAAAATAATATGAAATTCATTCATAAAAGAAAGAAGAAACACGTATATATGAAACACGTAACATCTATCCCTTTGAAAACATTAAAAAGTGATGGTCTCTATCATCTCTATGTCCAGGATGGCATAAAACGTTAGGTCCCTTAGGGAAAATATGTGCAGAAACTTTAGATTAAAAAAGAAAGAAGCTTGTCATCCATTCCATAAATATTAATATTTATGGAGCACCAGCTAGCTATGTGCCCTATACTGACCTAGGGGCTGATGATGGAATAGTGAACAAAACAAACATCCTTCCTGGGTATTCAATTAATAGTCTAGCTCTCCTAATCATTCCCAACTGACTAGAAAGATTAAAACCAAAACAAAACTCTCCCCTCTATGACACTTATTGGTTGATATCCATGGCACTCTGACTTGTAGCTGCTAGTTAGCTACTTTCAAGCATGAACCAATAGTTTCTTCCTCACCCACTTTGATTTTACATTTAACCAGAGTCTATTGAGTTTATTCCCAAGTCTGTTACTGCATTTTGCTTGTTTTTTAATGGTGCAATTTAATTAAATATTAGGTAAATTTTGAGAGCTGTTTAGTCTATGAAAAATGACTTGAATGCTTTCAGAAAATGTGAAAAAGGAAAATCACTGAAAGCCATAGTTAGAAAATAGGTGTGGGCAAGACAACTCTAAATGAATGGGGAAAAATAATATTTAAAAAAAGCAGTTTCTGCTCTCAGATTCTCCAGCAGTTCTTTATATATGTCTTTTTTTTTTTTTTTCCATTAGAGAAGTTGTAGGTTTATGGAACACTCATGCATAAAATAGAAGATTTCCATATACCACCCTACTAACAACTTGCATTGGTGTGGTACATTTGTTCCAAATGATGAAAGCACATTTTTATAAATGTACTATTAACTATTAGTCCATGGTTTAACTTAGGGTTTGCTGTTTTTGTTATGCAGTTCCGTGGATATTTTTTCTAATTTTTATTCTACTAACATACAAAGAACCTAAAATTTCCATTTTTAACCCCATACAAATATATAATTTATACTGTTAATTATATTCACAAGTCTGTACAAAGTCTTAATCCACTTTTAAGAAATGAGACTTTAGCCTCTATCAAGAGATAAACGAAACTATATTTACAGGTTTTAGGGTAAACTGTTTCAAAAATTAAGGCTTGCCTGTATCATTTTATGAATCCTTTCTTTAAGAGACTTGTTGGAATTGACCCATCATAGGCCTAATATTATGTATAATATTATTATGTTTATCATAATCCCACAAATATGTAATTTAAAGTATAATCGAGGCATTAAAGAAGAATGAGGTGTTGTAGGAGGAGAAAAGACAGCAGGATCTGCTATATGGGATACTAAATGAAGGTTTGAGTAGAGATCTGAAAGATAGGCAGACGTTAACCAGGTGAACCACAGAAAATTGCTCTAGAGGATAAAAATATTGAGAGAGTTTGGTCAGAATGACAGAAAATGGCGGGATGGTAATAAGAGGAAAACACAGAGAGGTAAACAAAAGCAACAAAGTGTAAACAATCTTATGAAAGTATAAATAAAAAATTGCAAAATGACGTGAGTGGATTAAAGAGTATATAGGGAAGAAAATCAACCATATGACTTTTGTAAAAGATACACCAAAACCAAAGAAACATAAAAAACACAAGGATAAAATAAGATTGACAAACCAAAGAAATGCAAAAGAACATACAGAAAGGAATACTAATATCTAGAAGAGTAGAATTCAAGCTAAGAGCAATTATCAAATAGTACAGGTAAGTATTTTACAAGGAACAAATATGTAATTTACAGGTGACAAGCCATAAATGCCTTAGAATCAACACTTGCAAAGAAAATGAAAATTCAAGATGATACCGATGAAATAAAAACTATGGTGGAATATATTAATATGTTATCTATCTTTGGAATATTAAAAATAGACACAAACTACATAAATGTAAGATTTAAATAATAGAAGCATTAAATTTGAATCAGTAGATCTATATCAAACATTCTATGCCATCATCAGAAAAGTATTGCTTAACATTCATGGACTATTTGAATAAAAGTTCATCTACAAGGCCACGAGGAAATCAGCAACAGATTTGCTTGAGGCAATTTAATTTAATTCTGATTAACACTTCTTGGTAGCTTTCCATTGCCTATAAAATGAAATCTGAACTCTTCCCCATGCCTGTAAGGAGAATCTATATGTCTGTTTCCTGTCTACTCCCAACCCTCACTAATCTACCCTCCTCATTTGCTAACATCTTTGTATCTTGCAAATAGAAAGTTTACCAGAAACATCAGGATTTTCCCCTTTACACACCTGGAGCTCATTGTTGACTCAAAGCCTTTAAACTTTTACAAATCCCTTTGTGTGGAGGACTCTTTGCTTCCTATCGCCAGCTCCTTCTCATAATTCCTATCTCAACTCAACTGTCACATCCACAGACCTTTCTGCCTGAAATGGTCCCTCACCTCTCATCTTCAGTCCCTCTACCCTGGGTGATTACCTGCACAGTAATGATCACCATCTGAAATCAACTCAGTTACTTAGTTATTCTATTTCCACCCACTGCAAACAAACTCCATGGCAAGAGTGGTCTCATTCACTGCTGGATCATCAGTGCTTGAAAATGTGCCTAAAATTTAGGAGAAACTAAAAAAATTTTTAGATTGTTTGAATTACAAGTAGAATAGTACAGTCCTCAATCTCTAACTATTGTAATAATATAAAGAATTCACAATAGAAGAATGAGCAAGCACCCAGAAGATTTTTCCTGCATCCTAAATACAACACATACCACATCTGATTTAGCATTTTGAATCTTATCTCTAATCAAGTCCACTCAACCTCCATGTTTCATTTTCCAGCTTATCAGAAAGAATAACATTGATGCTCAGAGTGCATCTAAAAATCAATCAACAGATACTTATTGATTGCCTCTCGTAGGCATTGAGCAGGATTAGGTGATGTGGGAAATTAAAAAATATAATATGCAGTTTTTGTTCCTCACACCTGTTAGAGGGGACTGGATGCTATCTAACAATGCAGTGCCTGGGATACATTCCAAAAAGTTAGAGATGTTCATAAGAGATCACTGAGATTGGGGGAACCAAGGATTATTTCAGGAAGAGAAATACTTCAAATAATACTTAAAAAAAAAAAAAAAAAAAAAAAAAGATATGCTGGGTTGCACTGGGATTGAAGAACAAGGCTTTCCAATGCGAAATCTTTCCATGCAAATTTTGAGACAGACTATAAACTGTTCTGATTATTGCAAAAGTTTACTTATCATTTCCAAGGAAAATGAACTGGAGAGTTATATTTAGTAAAAGTGTGTAAACCCTTAAATGCTAAATGCATTTAAAAATTAAAATGTAGGCAATGGAGATTCATAAAATCTTTTGAACAGGAGAATAAGGTTGGGGAAAATGGTATTTTAATATTTAATTGACAGAGAGTCATAGAATAAGGTTTAGTGTCAAGAATGAGGCCTGAGAAAAGAGTTTGAAATATTTTATAATTGTCTACATATGAGGTGATAACTACTTCAATTTGAATGTTTACAGTGAAAATTGAACTAGAGGGATAAAGATAGTGAGCCTGGCACCTGTGACCAGAATATAGTTACTTTTGGAAGAAAAAGAAACAAATTCTTGGGTATTGTTTCAACTTGTGCAATTTGGAGACCAAGAGTAATTATTTCTCTAGACCTGGAACTGCTTAAGTCACTGACATACTATACCAGTCAAGGGTGATTGCTGTAAGCAAGCAAAACTGACTCTGGCTGATTTAAGTAGAAAAGGAGTTCATTTTAAGTACCGTTGGAGAGGCAGCATTTGAGGTGACATAGCCAGAGGGCATTCCCAAATTCATGCCAAAAGAAACCATCCAGTGAAGGCAATTGTCTTCAGCACAGGGCACCAGAAGCTGCAGCTGGGAAAACTGATTCTATGAAAACAGGACACTGGACCAGAGAAGTGCTAGCTTCTGGGAACTAGATGCAGCTGCTGCCTTGGGTACCTCCTTGCAAAGGGGTTCTGGATAGTCCCTGCTGCTTTATATCACTACTCACTAATTCAAGGTCTGTGGAAACAGCATCTAATTGACAGCGCCTAGGCCACATATGGTATTCTAGTAACAAGGGTCATTAGGAAGGCATCTAGCATTTTTAGCTTTTAAAGATATAGGAGGGCAATGCCTTTCAGAGAAAGCAGTTACAAAATTCTGAAAAGGCATAAAAACAATATTGACAAATATTCACTCCCTATTCATTATGTAATTTAAGACTTTCTACAACTCTGGCATTATTTAACTATTTAAAACATAAGAAAAGGGACCTGCAGATAATCTAATTAATAAATGGAAGAGCCCACCTTTGAACTACGTCCTGTCAATTTATAAAGCCTATGCCATCAACCTTTGGGCTTCACCACTTTTCTGGATTTACATGATTTTTTGGATTTCTTAAAGTACCATAAAATACTTAAAATATACATATATTCATATTGATTAAAGTAATCCGTTTCCATAAGATTTTGACCTTTAGTTACCCTAAAATTTATCACCTCTGACAGAAAAAGGATATGTAAAGAACTGCTACTGGGGTTGATTATGCACGCCACATAGACGCAGAAGGAATTGTAAAAGTTATCTAATATATCATTATTCAATATCATCTAATTTCAAATATTCCATTATCAGCTGAAAATACATTAAAATGTCCTGAACCCACCATAAATTTATTTCCATAAATATAATGTGAAGAGCATTGCTTATTGATATGGTTATATTTGAAAATAAAACAAAAAAAAATGCATTCTTAATCTTATTAGATACATGCAGAAATAATATATTATTTTAATTCTTGGTTACAGGGTACCCTCTTAAAAAGTATATATACAGCATGATTCAATTTGTATATTCGATTTCATATATTTCAATTTATATAAAGTTGAAACCAGGGAAAACCTGATAATATGCTTGTTTTGTGATACACCCATAATGGTGAAATTATAAAGTAAAACAAGGAGAAGATTTACACACAATTTATAGTAGTGTTGCCTTGAGAAATAAAGAGATGTCAGGATCATAAAGTGATAAATGTATCTAAAGTACGAGCCATGTTCTATTGTTTAATCTGGACAGTGTTTGTTTTCTTATTACTTTTATATTGTACATATAGGTTCTATACACTATTGATTGCATAAGATAATCACATTTAAGTAAAAAAAAAACAAACAAACAAAAAAACAGAGAAAGGTAATATATATAACTCTTTATGTTGCGCCAAAATCTACATTCATACCGAAGCTTGATTCTAGGTGACTGCTTTGTTTGGAGTCCTTTCCAAGAATATGAACTCAAAGAGAACTAATTCTATGCTCTTTAGTTCCAAAGGAATTTGAACTTTGCCTAATTCCTTTTCCACATTTTTCCTTTCTACCTTCGTTTTCTGTCCCTAAAGGGAATGCAGTATTGTAATCAAAGGGTTTTGCTTCCACAGCCTCTCTACCAAGGTATTACATTTGTTCTCTGTGTGCTTTATAGGCACAAATCTGCTATCAGCAACATTGCTCATTTCTGACCTTTCTTTCATATCCCATCTGCCCTAAGACCTTTTGTTATGTATTCCTCTCTTCTTGATTATGAGCACAAATGGGTTAATTCAAGTAGACTGTACATGTGCACATTTATTACAAATATATTCTTATTAATAAAAATCATAAGCATTACATTAATAACTGGGTTATTAACAGGCCACATAGTTTTTAAGAAAATTGCTTTTTGAAACAAAATGAGACAATTCTTCCTGGGAATAAAGCACTGTAAAAAATTTTTGACAAATCAAAATAAAACAGTTTTAATTAAACTCTGAGAGGCTTTCATTAAAATGCCCACACCTACTAACCTTTATACTTTTCTTATTTGTCATTAGGGTTCAGATTAGGCACAATTCACCTGACTATTAGGTGCAGAAAAGGCTTAGAGTGATAGTTAAAAATGATTTTATATTGATTCAGGCTGCAGCCCACCATGTGGTGATCATTAGATTAAAAATAAAATTAATAAAGCAAACAACAGAACTAACCAAAATAATTTGGACAAAGGGAAATTAACTCTGCTCTTGCATTTTCCTATTAATCACAATTTCAAAAGCACAATAGTGACTAACAATAACAACAAAGCAACAAACAATTCTCTAACAACACAATAAATGGATTGATTTTGACCTGAGTACTCCCAAATTGTAACTTCCTTCCTCTGCAGTTTCCCACTCTCATTTAATCAGTGTTGGCCCTACCTCGAGAGGTAGTGCTGTTTCTCTCTTTTCATCACAACTACTCACATTTTCACTCTAAATCAATAACCTAATAGTGAACAGAGAGCAGCATGAGATTTCATTATGTACAAATATATTCATATTCACTTTTTTCAAAGCGTTACTATCAGTAGTAGACAGGAAAAGGAATTGGTCTGCCTTGCCAGGAATTAGCTGTATAAATTTGAACATGGAGTTTCACCAATCAGGACCTGTTTTTTTTCCCAGCAGAACTGGACTGAATCAGAGAGTGCTTACTGACAAAATATGGGCCATAAATGCTCACCAGACATGTTTTATTTGGTGAGGTACAGTGTTCTTGTTGTTGTTTTATTGCTTTTCTTTATTAGAGAAGTCGTGGGTTTCCTAGAACAATCATGCATAAAATACAGCATTCCCATATACCACCCTATTATTAACACATTGCTTTGTTGTGGAACATTTGTTACAGTTGATGATAGCACATTTTTATAATTGGACCGTTAATAGTAGTACATGGTTTAACTTAGGGTTCACTGTTTGTGCAGTGTACTTCCATCGATTTTTAAAATTTTTATTCTGTTGCCATACATACACTCTAGCATTTCCCCTTTTAATCATATTCCGATACGTTAATTAATTTCACAATATTGTGCTACCATCACTACCATCCATTACCAAATTGTATGATCTCGCTGATTTGAAATAATTAGAATAAGCATACTCATAGCCAGAATTTAGAATAAAGGTTACAAGGGGATGGTGTGAGGATGAGGAATGGGAAGTTAAGGCTTATAATTTGCAGGGTTCCTGTTCAGAACGATGGGAATGTTTCGGAGTTACAGTGTTTTAAAGTGCTTTGAATTGGATACCAGCATTTAAGATTGGGAGGGCTTCACTCCAATAGGAGAATATCCAGTGTCTCTCTGTATCCTTTCAACTTCATGTATGTACTCCTCCCCAAGCCTGAACTGCATCAGAACAATTGGGTATTTGGCACCAGGGCCAAATCTACTTAACAAAAATCTTTTAGGGGGGACTCCGAATTCTGCATATATTGAATAAATATTTCAGCTAACTTTCCACCCAACTGAAATTGAAGAAATGTTGCCCTAAGTGAATATTTGTTTAATGAATCTGTCTACACCATTCTGTATAGATAAGAAATTCAACTTAATTTTGTGTTTGATTTAGTCTACATAGATCATAGCTCTTCTAGCTACTTGATAACACATCCATTTAAAACAAACAAACAACATTTTAATCAATCTAAATAGTAGACTTAAAAATCAACAGCTTCAGAATTCAACGAAATTGGGAGGAGGGGAGGTTCTCTTCCTGGAGAGGAAGGTTGTAAGTGCAAAGCTAACATTGACAGCTTCTTAAAGAGCAGATTTCATGGCAAGCACTAAAATAACATCTAACCAGTTAGAGGGCTTCCTTGAATAAGGCTGCTTGGATTTAAATTAAGTTATCAAATGTTATGAAAGTATCACAAATGTGATTAGTTTCGTGCAGGACCTCATTTAAACAGTTTTGAATTACTACTTGCATTTTAGTTACACAGACAAGGAACTGTCGGGTCCTTCTTCGTGCCACCATGTCAAATATATTTCCTCAGAATTCTCATAAGAAAATTAGGAAGTGAAAT
This sequence comes from Tolypeutes matacus, assembly GCA_026826555.1. Taxonomy (NCBI): domain Eukaryota; kingdom Metazoa; phylum Chordata; class Mammalia; order Cingulata; family Chlamyphoridae; genus Tolypeutes; species Tolypeutes matacus. The sequence goes on from JAKSZT010054030.1 coordinate 10,583,066, forward strand.
GCAACTTGGTTGTGAAGGTCAATTGCAAAATGAATTTTGCCTTTCAGCTTTTCTCTACTCATTCTTCTCTCTGCTCCCACCCCCATTCCCCAAAGTATATTAAATAATTTCTATAATGCTGTGGTATAAATTTACGATGGAAACCCAAGAGAGTTCATAATGGTGAAAAATGGAAAGTTTGATGTAATAAACCTCTGCTAAGATGCAGAATTCTGGAAAAGGCTGAGGTGGAACAGGCCATAGGTTCTCGCAGTCCTCTGTTTCTAACTCTTAGGATACCTGTAGTCAGCTGTATCTGTGGAGATTCAGAGATGATCATACCCCATGTTATTCTTTCCGCAAACTGACTGGGAAGAGCAGGAAGTGACTGTTCCTTGAGGGCATGGGCTGATTTGATCAGCTTCTATAGCTTCCCAGCTATAGATGTTGAATTAAGGCCATAAACAGAGAGGAGGGTTAAAGAGTCCCAAGGCTGAAGAGGAGCATGGGAGGGGGCTGGCTGAGTGGAAATAGAGTGCAGACATGGCTTCTTATATTTAAAGGTACCCGGTAGCAATCATGGTCCAATCACTTTCTAATATTTATAGCAATCAGATTAGCATTTCTTCCTCCCTTGGGGAAGACTACAGGAAGAAGGGAGGCTCAAGTGTCTGTAAAATAGGAAAAAGCACACATAACTTCCCCTAACCCATATCCCCTCCTTCCTTCTTCAACTTATATATTCTCTTTACCCAAGTTGAGAGGAGGGTCTCCCGATCTAAGGAGGAGTATAGTAACTATAGAGGAATCTGACTTTCTTCCATGTGAGGCCATTACTCAATTATTTAACACAGTTTTTTCTAGTCTGCTAAAACCTCTGAGAAAGCCAGACTTGTGCCACCAAATCCTCCAGGTCAAAAATTCACTCTGATTGCATTTACCATTTCAAATCATGCCCAGTCACAAGAGTCCAATCTGATTTTCCAGAGATCATATGATGAGTGCTATGTGAGAATGAGATTCAAATAACAATGAAGCATGTGTTGCATTTGAGTAACATAGAATCTTTCAAAATTCAATCACACACAAAAGAAATTAAAATCCAGAAAGGAACTCTCCTTTTCTGTGTCTTAGATAGACTGCCCCAAAATCAAAGTCCCCTATTGCAATAAGAAGAAACCCAGCATCGTTCCACATTTATGAGAGTAGAGAAGCAACTTAGCAAATGGTAAGGAGGGTGGTCTCTTTGTAAGTCACGTAACCATTCTGTGTTTCTGCTCTCCCATCTGTAAAAGAGGGTGATACTGTAGTGAAGGTTTAATGACTTAATACCTGTGAAGTGTTTAGAGCAATGCCTGACATATACTAAGTGCATAACAGCACTGAACAATCAGATTATCAAATACTGAATTCTCTCCTCGCTTTGTGAGACAACAACAAAAGAAAAAAAAAAAAAAAAAAAAGAGGGAAATGAGACCAGCATTGGAAGAGAATGGAAGCTATTTTCACTCCATAGCTATGATATATTTGGATCCTAGCCCCATGATTTGCTATTGTTAATATGAAGGCAATGAAACTAGGAATTACATATGTAGGTCACATTCACTTTGTAATATATGTAAGAAAATATTTTTATTGTCATTCCTTTGATGGGAAAAAAAAAAAAAAAGACCTAAAGAAGTAAGGCAGACAGCGAGGATAAGAGTCCTTGTATCTGGACTCCTTCTCGAGTCCTCTTTCCATTGGAATAAACAAGATAATGGCAACTTTAAAATTCAGGCTGCAGAGATGAGCAAAGATAGTTGAAAACTATTTTTGTTTTTCTGATAATATGAGAATGATAGAGATGCAAATCTGTAAACTTTTCCACTCGAGAGATTTGGTTATTGTTGTAGGCAAAATAATAATAAAAGATGAGGCTTGGGAAAGTGGGATGTATATTATGAGTGACAATTCCATCCTTTAAGTAAAGGGCTTACCTCACCAGAAGCCAGGTATGTTCAAGGGTTGCCAATGACCTCTTGGTGTCTGCCATTGACCCACAGCCCTGTCAGAACATGCTGAGTTATCAACATCACAACAGCTGATTCATGTGCAAAATCTTACTAACAATGACAAATGAACTAATGCCACCTCCTGCATAATATGGCACACGTCCTATATTCTAGCCCCTTGAGCATGGATGAGAAATTAATTATAGAATGATTAAGAAAAAGGGAAATTTTCATAATTTATTTTCTTCTTTTTCCACCTTTCTCTTTTTCTCCCTTATGAGTGGCTCACTAATCTTCTCTTTAAATAATCAATGCCCCTCCTGCTTCTTAAGGAAAAGGAGAATGCTTAAGAAATAAATTGTACTAACACAATGCTAAAATACACACATTCAACATTAGTTACCAAAACCTTTCTGTCAGAAACAATGGCTTAGATCCAACAAGACAGGTCATATTCGGCAATATCATTAAATTACAGTCAGGTCTGCTATAACACAACATATGCATTCCTAAAAATCACTGTGTGGTGCAAAATGGTGCAGTAAAATCTACAGGGCCCATGGGAAAATGGAGTTAGGTACACAACACTGAAAAACTTTGTCAGTGTCACATTAAAAAAAAAAAAAAAAGAAATAGGAAAAGGTAGGAACCTAATAAAAAGTGTAGCATAGTTTTACTATGTTGGATGATTTAGAATGTAGAAATGCTGCAATAAATATGGCATATTACCTTGAGAAATATGTGAAGTTGCTTGTATAAGCAGATGTTAAAATGGTTGAAGCTTGTGAGTTATTATAAAGTGGTAAAAGGTGGGTTTTTGAAATCTGACACCATATGTGGACAGATATGGTGAATAACACACAGTGAACTCAGGTAAGTGGGAGTTGTTTGAGATCTGTGTATTTTGTCTGTTCCTACCTGGTTGAGATCAACTGCCTGCAGTTTCCTGAATTCATCTACTGTTTCTTGCAGACACAAATGCATATACTGAAATATGTCTATGTCTACATAGATATACTTCGTTGCATCACACATATGTCAATTGCCTTGGAACATATTTTCATTTTCAAAACAAGTGTTATAGCAGATTTGGAGTTAGTGAACTGTTGGAGAATCTGATGAAAGGTGTGAATCTTCTCCCATAAATATTCGCATAATGTGCATACGTTTGCACACATCTCGTGTACAATAAGAGCCATCTTCAATATGATTTCTGCCTCTGGTGCTATGTTTAAAAATTTATTTTGCATCACAACATCATGAATACTCTTTACTTTTATTTTTTACTTGCTTTGATTCCTACCTTGGAAATTGTAAGCTCTCAAATGACAAACAGTTATTTGATTAGTCAAGGAAGTTTTGGATTCATTCCTAAACATGTTCCCATAATTTCTTGTATCTTTGTGAATCCCCAAAGCCCGAGTTATTATTTCCAGTGCTTTTCTAAACTGTCAGTTGCACACTTCAACAAATCTGGATTACAGAGTGTCTTTGTATCCCAGCTGCTAATGACAAATACCACACAATGGGTTGACTTAAAGAACAGGAATTTATTGTCTCACAGCTTCTGAGACTAGAAGGCTCACATCCTCCTGAGATCATTAGCAATCCGGCTGGCTAGCAATCCCTGGGATCCTTACCTTCCCATCACATGGGGATGTCCTCTCCTTTCTCTTCCAGTTCATTCCACTGACTTCCTGCTTCTGGCTCCCACCTGTGGTTTTCTCTTTTACAAGCCCTCCTGTAATAGGATTAAGACCCATTGTGATTCACTTGGCCACACCTTAACTGAAGTAACCCCATCTAAAAGTCCTATTTACAATTATTTTACATCCTCAGGAATGGGATTAAGATTAAGAACATCCCCCCCCCCCCGCCCCCGGAGTACATAATTTAACCTACCATACAGAGATTGCTAGAGCATTCTTTAAGGGAAGAACAGCAACAACAACAAAACAGCATTTGTTGGGGGAAGTGCACATACCACGGGCATTATTATTTTACAAGATCCATATGGAAAGTGCTGTCTTATTGTGGTTAAATTCCAACCTCTGACTCTTGTTTATATCAACAACATGAAAAGAGGAAAATTAGTGGGGCTGTATTAAGCCTTAATGAAACAAAGAAGGCATGCTGTTACATTGGAACTAGAGGAAAATTAATGTCCTCACAAAAGGCTAAGTTAGTTATAAGAATCTCTTGAAATATTCTTATTCTTTTAATGTTTGATAGAAGTTAAAATCTTGTTGAAAAGGAACACCTAACACTCTTATCTCTGCATGTCAGTGTAATGCAGGGGTTGTCCACCGGGACAGTTTTGTCCCCCAGGGGACATTTGCCAATCACTGGAGACTTTGCAATAACCATGGCGGATGCAACTGGCTTCTAGTGTGTAGAGACTAGGGGTGGCTCCTAAACATTGTATGATGCAAGGGCAGTGCCCCACAGCAAAGAAGTATAGGTCCCTAAATGATAATAGTGCTGCAGCTGAGAAAACCTGAATAGAGGAAGGATAAAATTTATTTAAGTAAATGAATAGGCTATTACACACAGGATTTTACATTGATTAAAGCATTGGTCTCTGATGCCTATAAAGGATATATAATGTTGGTGCTGTTTTGAAACTACACACATAATATGACAATCTGGTCCCAAAGGAACTCAGAACTTATCATACATCTTCTGTTCTGTCATTCCAATATCACTTTTGGCAAATTAAGAGTAATACTAAATAAAATAAAAAATAATACTAATAATATCGACAACTTACCTTTACTAACTGCTTACCATGTGCTAGAAAATGCTTTGAATACTTTGTGTGTTTTATTTCATTTAATTTTCCCATCTGCTTATAGTGTCAGTAATATTTTACCCCTGGTTTATGCATGAGGAAACTGAGAGTTTAAAGACCGGAGGTGTCCAGCTTGCAGTAGTAGTACTAGGAAATGGGAAATGAAGACGATTTACTTATGAAACCATTGTTATAGACCTTAAAATTAAGGGACCCAAAGTATATTTATAACTGTGACAAAATATATTTTGTTTAGGGGTATGAAATTTTACATCGATATCCTGATTGTGTGAAGCTTACTTCCAAATGTACTTCAATGATGCTTAGGAAAACAGTAAACTCTGCTCTACTACCCTTCCATCACAATGTTACATACAGATAAAAGAATCATTTGAAGAGTAAATAAAACCTGATGAAAAGGATGAAGAAAGAAAAAAATAGGAAAGGGGATAAAAGACGAAAAGGCAAAATATGCTGGAGATTTGCCCTATGAGTGGTAGAAGAGGGTCTTGGATATGGAGAGACTTATCCAGAGTCAAGGATAAGAGAAGAAAACAGTTTCCCAGAGGCAGAGAAAATCATGACAATGGATACCTACTAGGTAATCAAGCACTCTTCCCAGTATATCACGTGGGCTGATTTACATAATCCTCACAATAATCCAATGAGGTAAGCCAGCCTATTGCTCCCATTTTCCAGATGAGGAAATTGGCACAAAGAGATTTAAGAGTTTTCCCAGGTTATACAGATAATGAACAAAGGTTCTAGCCTTCAAGCTATTAACCATACTTAGTATTGCTATTTAGAAGATGCTTGAGACCCAAAACTAGGAAAATCAATGCCGGAGAACAGAACATGTCTGGGCAATGTTTCTAAGCAAAAAGAGACAAGAATTGATCTTATTTAGCTAATCCTGGCATGTGTGTGTAAAGAGAGAGGAGAGGAGAAAAAGAGCAGGTAGGCACAGTACTTTAATTCATTTAAAGCTCATATAAAATAGGAGTAGGAAACGGCATAAGAGAATGTGATCCTGATGAGTTTTTTGCTACTTTTCAGCAAATAGAAAGCTTGAGGTTGAAATAATTTACTGAAAGAAGTTGTTCAAAAACCTGTCAATTTAATAGACCCTCCTGTTTTGGGCTTAGTAATTATTACATGGCTGATATCAATGATAAATTTTTACATTTTTAAGTCTAACTTTTTTAACTTGATGTTTTCCAAATTATAACAGCAATTATGATCACTGCATGAAGTGGAGTAAAAAAATACAAAGTGGTACATTGAGAATTACACAGCTCCACAACGTCTCTTATTATCTGCTCTCATCCCCAAGGAAATCAATTCATCAGTCTGGAGTGCACCCTACCACGTGGTTCTCCAATAAAAATAACATAATGTTGATGACTGAATCATGTCTCCCATGAAAGACCTGGAAAGAGATGTCAATGTCTTTCAGGAAAGACATTCTAAAAACATGGAAAGTCATGACCACCGGGAAAGGCATTTCAAGACAAACCAATTATTAACTGATTGGTGGTGGTCAGTAGTGAGGGCAAGCCTGGGTCAGGAAGTGGAGAAGGTTGGGCTCTAAATAATCCTTGCTGCTATTTTCCACTGACTGTTTATTTCTCTACCAGGGAGGATGCTAAGAGACAGTAATTCCTACGTGAAGGGAGTACTTTCCAAACATCTGGACTTGATTGCCTTTCTCGTGCAATGATAATAAATCCTTTGGGAGGTTTGGTTTTATTTTGATAAGTTCTTCTCTCTGAGATAGTTTGCTATATACTGGGGGTGCAAGGATGAACATTCCAGAGCTCACATCACGACTTTCACCATAATGTAGGGAAGACAGCAAGCAAAGTGACCATTACAATCCAGAGTAATAAGTGCTCTAATATTAATCAAATTACGATTAATCATGATAATTATAATTAATAAATTAGCATAAATTAATTAACATAACTTATGATATCAATTATAATAAGTGCATAGTATATTATGGGAAAAGAGTAGGTAGGGCATTTAAATCAGACTTTCCAAAGAAAGTGTCAATTGAACTGCAGGTTAAGTGACTGGATAACTAGAGGCAAAAGAAAAAAGACATATTGCTCTCAGAGAGGAGTAAATTATTTAAAACATCATTTGACTTAACTCCTCAAGGGTTCTGTCCTGACCAAATTAATCAATATGTACAGGAAGACAAAGACTATCAGTAAGTAGTTTTTTTTTTTTTCCTCCCTAAAAGCAAACAGACAAATAAAGTAAAAGAAACCTGGGAAAGGAGTTCAGGCATTTAAAGCAAATGATTGAAAACTTCTGTTTATTGGTCAATATAATTCAGTTCTCCAACGTGAGGAAACACAATTAGCCACAGGCATAGACTGCTGAGTGAGAATGCTGGGATGTTCCCAATTCTTCAGAATCAAAGTATCTGCTTTAAGGTCTTGGAATTGTAAGAGTTGTAAATTTTTTAGCCTTTTCAGGAAAGACATACAACACATGGAAAGATAAGCCTTCCATGGAAAGACATGCTCAAGTCCTATCAGCTGGCTCTGGGGTATGAACCCATTTGATAATAGAACCTTGAAGATGTTATTGTCAGCTAGGCTTGGATTCATTTGTGAATAGGATCTTTGAAGATCTTATTTAGATAAGGTCAAATTGCACCAGGGTGGGTCTTAATCCAGGTGAGAGGAGTCCTTATAAGCAGAGGAAATTTAGACGCAGTTGGTCAGAATTAAAAGTCGGAACAAGGCAGATAATGAGGCAGATCACGATGTGTCAGAGGCAGAGATGCAAACCAAGCACCCCAAGGATAGGGACAAGTCAGCATCAGAATGCTTCAGACTCCATAAGAAATTATGGCCTGTTGAGACCTTGATTTTGGACTTTTACCCTCCCAAGCCATGAAACAATAAATTCCTATTCTTTAAGCTAACCACTCTGTATCATGGCAGCCCTGGAAAGCTGTAGGGCTTTTTATAGGGTTAAGAGGAAGCCATTATGTTGTTACAATGAGAGATTTAACTTCAGGAATTATGATTTTTTACTGGAAATATAAAGGTTACATGTGTTGCTTAAATGAGCTCCTGGAAACTTTGTGACTGTGAATTTTGCTATTTGTACCCACGTGAGCCCTATCTCTTGCAGGTGAACCATATGTTAACTGTCTCTTCAGGAGCACCTAATGGTGACATAAATGTTGTCTGAGTGATTGGGTATTACATTTCATTAGAAATGAATTTTCACCCTTAATTATCATCTTGAGTTTTGTTAAGCTAACTCTCTTTTAGAGGTCTCCCATGAACTTTTATTTACCTGCCTAAATGGCCTTCACAGTTTTTTCTTAACAATTTAATTTCTTTAAATAAAGCTTTTATGGTGTGACTAAGATGGGATTAGCATACTCTTTTCGATGTGTCTCCCTTCAAGTTTCCCTTTTTCCACCTAATTATTACTCTTCATTTTTTTCTTAGTAGTTAACCTAACTCAGAGTTTTATTGTTATTGATGTGTGGTTACCTGATACTACTTTAACTATCAAACAAGGTGGTAAAATATATAATTAATAAGAATAAATCAGCTATTTCCTATCGAGTGTCTCTATTAGGTACACTATTATACTTTGTATAAAGCATTACAGGACAATGCTGCGACTCTGAAAACGCTTAAGTTATTTTAAGGGTTTTCTTTCATGAAACTCAGAATGTTTGACATTTAACACCTTTTATCATCCTAGTATCTAATAGCTAATGATAGTGGCAATTATAATAATAATAAATAACTAGCATTTATTAGGTGTTAGACACTGGTAAAGACAGTAAAACATAGTAAAGATTTACCTCAAGTAGATGTTGCTTCTGGGATTAGAAGAACTTCATTTTTATCACCCATTTTAACAAGGGAAGCTTTGTGTTCTCTCTACCTACACATCTGGATTTTCAAATTATACTAAAATACTCAAATGTTTATTGAGCACCACATAGGTGTTATGTTCTCTGTGGCACCATTGTCTTTTTCCTGGGCGACTACCACAACATCTAATTGATGGCTCTGCATCCTGTCTGACACCCTTCCAATCCATGAGACTCATTAGAGCCAGAGTCATCTTTTATAAGCACAAATATGATCAATTAATTTATACTCTCCGCCTTTAAAGCCCTTCTACAAAGAAAATGCAGTACAGCTTTCCAAGCCCTGGCTGGTTTGGCTCTCATCTACCTCTCCTAGCCATTTTACACCATTTTGTGTTCTCTCTTATCTCTTGAGCCACACTGCCTGTCTTTAAGACCCTCTTAGTAGCCACAATCTCTCATGACACAGGGCATGCTATTATTGCTGCTAATAATAATATTAATGTTAACACAAGTAGCCAACCTTTACTGAATCAGCCCTTACTATGTTCCAGCTGCCTAGCAAAGCACTAAACGTGAAATAAATCACTTAATTCCCACAATGGCCATAAGATTACATCCTATTAATATGAATACGTGGAATGATCCCACACACCCTCCCCATGGAGATAAAACCTTTTGGCACAGTCAGATCTCCACCCAGGTATCACTTCTTCAGGAATATCTTCTTTGACTTAGTTTCCCAGCTGCCAAGACAAATACCATATGATGTGTTGGCTTAACAACTGCGATTTATTGGCTCATGATTTCAGAGATTAGAAAGCTTGTTTCCTTCTGGAGTTGGTTTCATTCTAGCTGTCCAGTATTCCTTGGGGTTCCTTGTCTTTTCTGTCATAAAATATTATCCTCTCCTTTCTTTCCTGGGTTCCACAGACTTTTAGCCTCTGCTCCTTTATGTGACTTTCTCTTCACAATACCTCCAGTAATAGGATTAAAATTAGGAACATGTTTCCTCCCCAACCTGGGGTACATGAGTCCCACAGTCTACCCTCTGCACTCTAACCAGACATGTTCTTCCTATATGCAAAATACATTCATGCCATCACGACATCCCAAAAGCTTTAAGTCATTTCAGTAACAATGATAAGGACAAAGTCTTATAGACTTATCAAAATCAGTTATGGGTCTGGTCCACCCAGGCCAAAATTCCCTTCAGTCTGATGGACCTGTGAAACTTAGAAAACAAGTTATTTGCTTATAAAATACATTAATGGGGAAGGCATAAGCAAATATCCCCATTCCAGGAGGGAGATATTGGTAAACAGGGTCATGGATCCCCAGCAAGTTTGAAACCCAGCAGGGAAAATTAGAACTCAAGTTCTCAGAATCATTTGTAGATGGATGTTTTGTCCTCCAGGCCTGGCAGAGTGGTAGCCCAGCCTTTACAAGCACTTCTGCAGTGGACAAGCTCTCCACCAAGGTGGGGTCATAGGCCCACCCTTTTGAGCATTGGGATGGTAGCCAGTCTCTCCCTGAACATTGGGGTGGGAGACTCACACCCTCAAACACTACAACCACCCTCTCTTGGACAGGGAAGACCTTTTTGGTCCAAACTTCTGCTTTCATGACTCTGTCCTTGAAGTCATTCCTCCTTTAATTAGTCCTTTTTTTGTCCCTTTCATTCCAGGCTGGCAGTGGTTCTGCTCATACAAATATTGCAAAAGCCTTGTCAGCTTTGTGTGACACTCAAGGGGGTCCAAACCATCAGACAAAAGGATTTCCCACAGATCCTCCCTGGATAACTGCATTGCTAATCCTGACTTCCACTGAAATGGCTTGGATCCATGTTGATCCACTCCTTCTTTGGCAAACCCTGTTCTGTTAAACCCTTGTGAGGAGCCTGGTTCTTTGGGGACTGATTTCCCAGAAATTCAAGGAGAGCCATAATAGAGTCGGTTCTGGCTTTTGCCTCAGAACACATTACCTAGATAGGTCAGAATTTTTCAAATCTTCAGTTGCTGGGTCTTTTGTGTTTAAATGTTCAATTATCAGCTTATCCCTTTCCTCTCACATTTTATTGTAAGCTGCAAGGAGAAAACAGGCATTCCCTTCTACACTTAGTTTGGAAATCTCCTCAACTAAATATCCAAGTTCGTCACTTTCAAGTTCTGCCTTCCATCTGACATCAGAACACAATTTTGCCAAGTTCTCTGCTACTTTATAACAAGTATCACCTTTCCTCTAGTTTCCATTAACACATCCATCATGTTCATCTAAGGCCTCATCAGAGGTCCCTTTTATATCCATGTTTCTACCAAGCCTCTTCAAAGAAATATGGATTTTCCTATCTAGCACCTCAAAGTTCTTCAAGCTTCTACCCATTACCCAATTCAACAGCCATTTCTACCTTTTTAGGTATATGGAATAGCAGCAGTCCACTTCTGGATACCAAAAACTGTATTAATTTCCCAGTTCTCAAGACAAATACCATACAGTGGGTTTGCTTAACAGCAGGAATTTATTTACTCACAGTTTCAGAGGCTATAAGTCTTGCTTGTTCCTGGAGTTGGTTTCATTCTAGCTGGTCAGCAATCCCTAGGGTTTTCTATCACATAGCAGTGCTCTCTCTTTTCTCTTCTGGGTTCCAAACATCCCAGCTTGTCTTCCACCATGTGACTTTCTCTTCATAATGCCTCTAGTAATAAGATTAAGTTTAAGAATATGGTTTATTTGTTTGTTTGCTTGTTTGTTTTGTTCTTTCTGGAGCACATAATTCAACCCACCAAAACCTTGACTTGGTCAAACCCAACTAATTACAGATCTTAAAACCTGGTGCCTTTCTTCACATAGCATATACACCAAGTGACATGAGCAAGGAAAGTGGCTTTCATTGCTCATTTACTTCTTAGAGTTTTTTTGCAGCTTGGAAAACTGTTTCAACAAATGCACATATTGATAATGTGAATTTGATATGTGTGATTTAAAGGAATTTAACACATCCTCAAATATTTTCACATGTCTTCAGGCAAGGTTGACACCAGAAGAGCTCAACATAGTTTTTAATGAAGAAATCATGTAGAAGGTGATAATGTAAAAGATGCTGCTTTGTAGGTGGGTGGAAGAGTAGTTTGAGTTCTTTATATGAAATATCTTCTTCCTTCCATCCAAATACTTGAAAAAGTGTGTTTAGAGAAATCAGAAACATCAGCAATTCTAAGACTCATCATTATTTTATGTATACTTGTTTGGAAGGAAAAAAAAGTCTACCAATGAAAATATGGGTCAACTGGGAAATAAATTAAGCTGCAAGGCAATAAAGGTGTTTACTTGAGATCTTAGAATTGCAATTCAGGGAGCACAGATTCAGGTAGCACCCCAAATCATGTCCCCTCTTGGTATTCCCAGGCAAAGGTTTTTAAAAGAAAAGAAGTAGATTAGACAAGTTATTTGCGGTTGGTAGATATTTGGAGTACTCTAATTGTCCTTTATGTTAGATAGTTAACTGACTCCTTTATCTTGTGGTTTATTTGGGGTGTCTGGATATCCTTAGCGTTTTGAGGAACATTGTTCCTTGAGGCTTTACATATTTTGGCAGTTTATGATATCTGCCTGAGACTTGCCTAAGAGTAACTTCCTATGACTTCCCGACTCCATTTTAAATCTCTTAGCCATAGAAACAGTTATTTTGTTTTCTTTTAACATATGATATGTAAATCCTCATCTGCAAATGTGGAAATAGCAAACCTGTTAGCTCATTACTGTGAGGATCAGATGAGGTAATCCACATGAAATGCTTAGCAAGATACCTGGTTTAAAGTAGTTCCCAATAAATATTAACTTTCACATTGTTCAACCAATATTTATTGAGTATCTACTTGGTACCAGTTACTGTTCTAGGCATTGAGTATAAAGCAATAAATAAAAGAGTCCCTGCAATCTTGAGCATCTGTTCTAGTAGATTGCTAATAGATGTACCTTTTTATTCTGAGGACTTAGTTAAGTCAATTATATCAGATCACTTTCGATTCAAGATAGAATAGGAGTTGTTTAGATTTTAAACAAGGTTTCCCCAAATCTATTAAGATATACAAATTTATTAACAAAGTTTAGTTATTTATAGAACTTATTTCAGCAGATTTTAGGTCATTGTGAGAATTATTTTTGTGAGAATAAAAAAGGTAAACAGGGAAACGGATGTGGCTCAAGAGGTTGGGCGTCCGTCTACCATATGGAGAGACCAGGGTTCGATCCCCGGTACCTCCTGGTAAAAAAAAAACAAAAAACAAAAAAGCACACTTGTAAAAAAGGTAAACAATTTTAACCTGTAAAATTGCAGAAAAACAAGACTTCTTTGAATTTGTGAGATTGCCTCTTAATTTATATATGATAGAGTCAACCATAAATTTTGTGAGCATATATATCTATATATCTATTTATATACACACATATATACATACATATATATATGGCTAATATCTGATTAAAACATAGGCACTGATTCCCCTCAAAATCAAATCTGGGGGAGTGGATGTAGCTCAGTGGTTGAACTCCTGCTTCCCATGTACAAGGTCCCAGGTTCAATACCCAGAACCTCCTTAAAAAAAAAATCGAATCTATATGTTTAAAGAAGGAAAACATATCTGAATTTTCCTAAGGCTCCTCTAACTATACTTACCAGAGGAAATTTCTTGCTGAGTATAGTTTGACGTTTTGATTTTTTAAAAAAGTGATAAAAGTCAACATAGCCATTAAAAAGAAATTGTATTTGCATTGCTTTGTAAAAATTCCTTTGGAATCAGTAAATTAATTCATAGCCCCTGAATTAGTACTGATTTGCAAATTTAAAGACAGGAACTGCTAAGTTTATTTGTCATTAATGTTCTGAGAGATCTGTGTACAAAATAACATTATGTTCATATCAAACATCTAATTTTTTAGTAAACACAAGAGGAGAAACTTATTGCTGATTTTGGTCCCCAGTAGGCAGAACTTCCATGTGGTATTAGTACTCATACATGATTTTTAATATATTCTTGGGCTTATTTGTAGAATATTCAATTGCATCCATCTCTCCTTGCCAGTATCACATTAGTTTAATAACTATATAACAGAAACCTTTTATTATTTAATAGGGCAGACATTACACTCTATATTTAGATGGAGAGTATAGTCTTTATATTCTCCATATAAATACATCTTTTTTTTCATTTTATAAAAACTATTTATTTCCTAGATGGGCAGTACCCCTCATTAAACAATGAATATAATATGTGGTATACAAATCATACATTTAAAACATGGAAAGACAACCAATATCTTGATGTACATGCAAACCAACTTCAGGAGACATACCTTAAAAAAATATCCAATATAACCAAAATGGATCTGAACTTTACTAACAAATTGATTCATTCTAAATGGAATTAGTATTTAAGAGTCCATTGGCTTGGCCTCTTCTGTACTGTGACATTTAAAACATTACTCTAATTTTCCCAGCCCCATTGCTTCATCTTTAAAATGGCAGTGATGATATTTTCTACCACATCATTTTGTCCTGTATACATGTGACTTAGGACATCTCTAGCCTTTGGTTAGTGCACAGTCTAACAACTCTCACCGATTATTGTTATCATTGTTGTTTTTCCTGTTTCAGGAAAGTCCATATTTCTTAATATATAAATACTGATAATGTTCCAAACATAATCCTCTTTGGATGATGAATACTGTTGCTTTAAATTTATAGATTAATTTTGGAAAAATAAGAATGTTTAAACTAGTATGCCTTCTCATTCAAAATCTTTTTTGTTTGTTGGTTGGTTATACTTATTTCTTTCTAAACGATAGCTTGTTTGTGTGTTTTTTTTCCAGTAAGCTTCTGAATTGAATGCAGATTTTCGGTCTTCCCTGTTAGAAAACAAAAGAAAATTAGTATTTTAAATTTATGATAATTTCCACTGAATCCATATGGCTTTATTACATAAGAAGATGAAGAGGAGGAAAAGAAGGTGAAAGGGAGTAAGGGAATAAAAGCATTTATTGTCATAAATCCTTTGATATTGGACTGCTAGGGGCTTTAAGTAAATCATCACATTTAATTTTTACATCCTCAGTTTGCTCATGGTTTTATTCTCCTTTTATAGCTATGGCATCTTAGATTTAAAAGGATTAAGTAACTTCTTCAGGTTCACAACCCTTAAGCCTGAATTTGAAGATGGTGAAGTTCACATTGTGCTGTTTCATTTCCTTACTTTCCAAAGTACCTGTAAATGTGGTTTTGAATTACTCTTTATCTCATGTAATTTAAGGCATTGTTTTTTTTTACTTTCAATTGGCAGGATGACTTGGTTTACTTTTGTTATTAAGTTCTGTGACATAAATTACAAGAGTTTAAATCCATAACAACTTTACAATAATAGCCTCATTATTCTTATAAAGTAGCTATATTTATAGAGAGTACTGCTAATTGTTTATAATGGTTTAACCATCCTTACAGAGCTTCCCTACCAATTTGGAGGAAATTAGGAAACAGTACATTTTGTACATTATAAATGCTCATGAAATATGTATTAATTTATTTAAGTATTTAATCTGGGAAGAAAAAAATTATTCAAAAAGAGAATGAGATAATATTAAATGGCCTATAGGAAAAAAAAATCTAAAATAAATATCCATTAAAAATTCTGGCCTTATATTTTCTATCAAATATGATTCAATTTATTTTTGGAATGTACTTTTCATGTTCTTTTTCACTATTTTGATGTTTCACAAGAGGAATGTTAATGTTTTACATTTGTCTAGTGAGCTGAATGTCCCTTTTAGAAGTATACCCTTTTCCGATTCAATGGATCTTCATTCTTTTATTTGAAAAGGTTATGCTCCAATTTCTTCAAAGCAATTTGGTTATTTTTTAATATATTTCATTTAAAATATTGGGTATAATAGCTCTAATAAAGAGTCAGTGGAGTTGAGATAATGCAATTACCTTGTTTTCTTGCATGAATCAACAAATAGAGTTCATTAAAGGGTTGAATCTTTGTATAATATGAAGCTGTTGTGAAAGGCAAAATATATCTAATTTCTCATGCTTGCCTGTTCAGAAGGGCATATTTAATAAGCTCAATTTTTCTTGTTTAAAAATTTCATTGATATTTCTAATTTTTTATCCTAAACATTTTGCTTGATCAAAAATTCATAAAAATCATCATATTTAGCAGTGAAAATGTAACAGATCAGTAATGTTGAAAGGTCATTCTTAATTAAAAGGAAAACTCTTAGCAAAATTATTATACTCTGGCTCTTTCTAATTAGATAACCGTCAAAACAGATAATCATTATTTTCTTCCTCATCCTACAAACCAGATATTTCAAGTTATTATTATAGATCATACATTTATATTAATATTTAAATTGCTTTATATTGCATGGATTCTCAACTGAAGAAAAATATTCTTTGCTGTAGTTGTACCCAAAACCAACTAAGTTACATTAAGCCTGTGTCTTTAAACTTTATCTTAAAAGTTCATAGGAACTGTTGACAAGAAGATTTGTCTCTACAAATAGAGAATTGCCTTCTTAGCTAATTATGCTACATACAGAAACTTGTTGTGTATCACTTATCATTTTAGGACTAATAGCAGAAAATAAGCTCTTGGTAAGACTGGAGACATAACATCTTTACTTCCTTTCTCTTTTTATTATATCTCATAATCCAAAAATTATTAGTTTAATTTATCATCCATTTAAAATATCTAAAGCTTTCTAGAATCATTGTTTGTGCTTGAGGTAATGAATTCTAGAATAAATTAAACGCTCTTTTATTGGTCTAAATTTACTTCTTCCTAACATCCAGTTGTGTTTCCAATTTTAACCTCACTTTTCATCATATTATGTAATTATATGAATTCAATTATATTAAGTATCAAATAACATGATAGGTGATATTATATATAAAATAACTAATATTATTACTTTTATATAATTATAATACCCTTAGCATTATCTTCAAAGGCAGATGCTTTTTATATGTTGAGGATCCAGTCAACATTAGACCAACATCACCCAGAGGCCAGGGTCAGTATTATAGCCTATACTTTGAAACACACTAGGCTTTAGTAAAAGGTTGTATAGCTATTCATAATTTTTGTTCCTTCTCTGTGTATTCTTGTTTACAGTAATCCATAAACATACACAGCATACTATCCTAAAAGGGTGATTCAATAATTTTACTAAAGCTTTAAATATCTTTCCCTACACTATTCTATCTTGTTTGAAATTATTAATAACTCTCCTAATCACATATATTTCCACATAAATCAAGAGTGAAAACTATCTAGGAATGGATGCCAGGATGATGGAAATAAAACTAAGGGAAATTAAACCTGAGAGAGGTACTGCATCAAGCATCTCTTAGTACCATTGGTTCTTGATTTTTTTCCCATGTGGTTTTGGCCTAGATAAATATGGTTTTACCCTCCTGGTTTTGTCATTGAGCACGTTTTATGTTTATTATTTCATTTCTTTATCATTATCATGTTATTTAAAGTGTATATTATTATATTATCTTAGAAATGTGGAGCTATGCACAGGTAGAGTAATTGACCTGTCTAAGAATTTTCGACTGAGCAATAAATCAGTTCATTTCAGCAATAGTTGAGTAATATAAACTTGAAAACATGTCTTCTGACAAATTTCTTTCCAGGAATTGGAGATATCGCTTCCACTCTTCTAATGACTTGTAGTCAAGTCTTCACCATCATCAGTTATGAGAGAATATGAAATCACAAAACCAGAAACAGGACAACTGGTGAAATAAAGGTCATTTGAGTGGCTACTCAACCATTTTAAATGTTACCGAGTGGTTCTCAATGGAAGGGGTGGCAGTTTTGTCCCCAGGGGACATTTGACATTATCTAGAGATATCTTTGGTTGTCCCAACTGGAGGTGGGACTCTACTGGCATCTTGTGGACAGAGGCCAAAGATGCTGCTAAACATCCTACAGTACACAGGACAGTCCCTTTCAACAAAGAATTATCCCATCAAAGATGTCAATAGTGCCAATGCTGAGAATCCATAAACTGGAAGAATGGGTCCACTGAGCTAAAATATGGACGCAAAATTATTAGCTCCACTTCAGTTTATACCAGCATCCCTCTAGTATTTAGGGGTCTGAGTATTGGTATGTGTATACTTGAGTTTAATTCTGGTTCTACCACTGTATTAGTCAGCCAAAGGGGAGCTAATGCAAAATACCAGAAACTGGTTGGTTTTTATAAAGGTTATTTATTTGGGGTAGAAGCTTACAGTTAACAGACCATAAATAATAAGTTTCTTCCCTCACCAAAGTCTATTGCCACATGTTGGAGCAAGACCGCTGCTGATGTTTGCCAGGGTTCAGACTTCTTGGGTTCTTCTCTTCCCGGAACTGCTTTTCTCTCTGGGCTTAGCGACTCTGTTTCCTCCAAAAGGCCAGCTGTGATCTCTCAGGCGAACGACTCGTCTCTATCCCAGGGTGTTCTCTCCTTCCTTACCAGAACTCCAACATCAAAACTGCTTCAACTCTGTTCTTGCCATGCCTTTTATATTTGATTCCCCCACCCACCAAGGGGTGGGGCTCAATGCCCTATTGACGTGGTCCAATCAAATCCCCATTTATAACTTAATCATGCCCAGATGAACAGATCAGTTTAAAAGCATAATCCAATATCTATTTTTGGAATTCATAATTACATTAAACTGCCCAATGGCTACAACCATCTATTGGTTGCATAACATTTGGCAAGCCACTTAAACTTTATATTTAAAATGGCAATGCTGCATTTTTTGTAGATAAAATAATGCAGGCAAAATACTGAATGCTCTACCTGGAGAGTAGATGCTCCTTAAATGCCAGCTATTATGTTAATCTTATGTACCAGTGGTTATGAAGGTATATTGATTGTGGTGTGCAAAATATTTAACCTTTCTTTTGCATAACTCCAGTTAATTAATGCTGCTTGTCCTCTCTAACCCAGTGGTAAAACAAAATTAGTGAATTGAGGATAAGCTCAATTAATTCTTAATCTAATAAGGGTTATTAAGTTAGCCCTTTATTTCCAAAGTTGCATATGAGTTTCTGGCTCCCATCAGAGTCTATGAGAGGCGGCTGGGTGCTTGGACACCATCTTCCCATGCTGGTACAGATAGCACCTTCTTTATGCCCTGTAGTCTTCACTCACCAAGCACTATACCTTGTTGATATTTGGGAGATACTCATGTTCCAAGCTGGGCTCTGGTAGAAGCTCCATAAACCTCATTCTGCCTATTCCACATCATGACACTGATATCACTCTTTGTCCTCAGGAAGTCCTGGCAGCTCTATGTGCTCCACAGGGATATTTTGGATGTTATTCTATACTACTTTGGTTCTGAGGGAAGCTCAGCTTAGTGACCTCACACCTAGATACTTTAGATAAGCATGTCTATTTTACTGTTGTGGCAAAAAACTACAGAATGGGGGAATTTTAGAAACTTAATGCTCTCTCAGGTCCATGAAACCAGTCTCAGGTATCCTCTGCTCTAAGATCCCCAAATTTAGCTGGAAATTCTATTGTTTAGCTGGGAATTCTACCATTTCTTTTTTCCTGAAACTCAGGGAAGGACCATGGTTAGAAGGCCATTTCTTAAAACTTTTTCACAAATCTACTTAATTCCACTGGATTTCTCTGTGATGCTCTCTCAGGCCCAGCTCAAAGGTGGTGGGTGGAGAGAAATTTATACGTCCCACTAGCAGTCACTGGCATCTCAGTGTACTAGCCATTTTTCTTCCAATACTGTTGTTTGTGCCAGGCTTCAGTTTTTGAAATCTCAAAAGACAAGATTGTCCTTTTTCATTTTTTAATGTCTGCTCTGGCTTCCCTTAATCGATGGCAATATGGCTGAAGGACTTATAGCAACTGAAAATTAAAAATGCATATATTAAAATATTTCATAATTATTATATTACCTCCCTTTACCACACAGATATTCAATTCCATAATAAAAATATTTCATAGGTATATTAGCCCAGAAATTCTTGGATTTCTAATGTTAGTGCAAGATTGAATGGAAGGTAATTTCCTCTTTGCTCAACAACTTGTTTTGGTTTCATTGAGGACATTGGTGATTCTGTTTGATATTTCCCTATTCTTCTTTCTCAAAATATAACATCAGAGCCACCAAGTTCATCCTATTTTCCTCATGCTGTACTCTTAAATTTCTGTTAATCATTCTCTCCTATTCCCATTCTTAAGGAAATCAATGGAAAGACCTGCCCAAGTCATTCTGCAAGGCAGATCTCTTCAAATGATACCATCCCTTCCCTGGTGTACAGGAAAACGATCCAAGTGTTACAAGTATATTGGTAGATTCAAGAGATTTGATTTCCACATCCACATAAACTAATTCCTAACATAGATTTACCTGAGAACTGTCTGAAGGGTAAAGATTTTCTTTTCTGACCTCATCTTTCACATTTGGCCTCCTCCCATTTTACAGAAGACACACCTCTGACTCAGCTAAGATCTTTCCACTGACTTAGAGAAGTAAAAACCTCCAGGGAACCAAAGAGAGAGACTATTGGAGAATGCAATCTTCCTGAAGGAGCAAAGCAAAAAAAGTGTTCATAACAAGTATTGAAAGGAACAGAGTTTTATTTCATCCTAGCTATATACTCCTTGCCTATAGCTAGGATTTGGATAAAATAAGCCTCTGCCTCTTTCAATGCTTCTTACCCGCACTTTCTTTGGAGATCACATGTGTGCTTGTATGTACCTCTTAAGCTCTATATCTTTATCTCTTTCTATCTCTGTAGTAATTAGAATTCAGTAGTGAAAAGATTTTCAGAAGGACATAAAATATGTTGATTTTCATTTAAAAAAAGTCAAGTCCTGCTTTTTCTAAAGGAAATATGTCTGCTTTGCATGAATCATTTGAAAATGAGGACTGGGTTTTACAATGGCATTTTATCAAAATTGAATGATGTAAAGCTGCCCTTCTACATTTTAATAAATAATTTTATATTTAAAGGATGCATACAAGAGACAATTTACAAAAAAATTCATCTTTAACAATTATTTCAAAATAAAATAATCTCAGATGCAATATTTAATGTGCAAGAGGTTATCTAGTATTCAAATTCTTGTATGGGGCATTGGAGAAAATATTTTTGAAGGGATTCTGAAAAGTCACTTGAATATATTGAAGATATAAATTATTACAGTAGTTTTCTGCATACTTTTTATGTAGTGACAAACTATATGTTGACCACTTTCTAAGATGTAATTTTCTATTGAAAATTTAAAACAATAACAATTAAAAAACTCTTCAATTGAATAAATCTATCTTCATTGAGTATTTTTCACATTTTCACATGCAATTCTCAGAGTTTATCTCCATTTAAAATCTTACAATGTTTGCCTGGAGATATCTACACATAGGATAATATGTGACAATATTAAAGAAATAAATATTTTGAATTACTTATTAAACCTTAAAGTCTTTAATATAACTACCAATATAAGCCATATATTAAATTGCAAACAGAAATAGATAGATAGAATATGAATTAGAGAAAAACAGAACATTCTCCATTTTTTTAAAAACACTGAAACTGTTTTCAATGTTAGATATGAACTAGCAAATAATTTTTCTTGATAAGATTATTCATAAAATGCATTTTTACATGGTACTAAATAAAATTTTTAAAAAATATTAATAACATTATTTTCCTGATTCCAGAATACTCAACATTTTCTCTAGGTTTTCAATTTTCTTCATTTCTCCTATTTTTGGAAGAAGATAGGTATATCAGCAAAAGCAAAAATTCTGGACCCAGAGTTTGACAATTGTTTTGCCAAGTGTTTCCAAATTTTGAATTAAAATAAAATATTTAGTGAAGGTATTTAGTATAATAAAGATAGGATTTGCTGAAAAATATCAAGGGCCATCATTGATCCATGTATTTATAGTGGATTTATCAAATGTCAATTAGCACTCACTCTATGTCAGCCAATAGCTATGGATGAGATCCATTGTATATGGATGAGATGAAAATATACAATAAATCCAATTAGAGCAATACAGTATCCTAGAAGCACACAGAGGTTTTACAAAATATTATAGCTTTTGAAAGGAGCATCTACTAATATCTGAGATTCAGGGAAAGAGTCCATGTGAAGGCAGTCCAAAACCGGGTCCTGCTGGATGAAGGGTGTTTGACAGCAGTGGGCATGATGGGGGAAGGGAGTATTCCAAGCAGACAAAATGCAAATTATAACTGCAAAAGCTCATTGTGTGAGAAAACTTGATTTGTTTGACAAACTCCAAGCAGCTAGATTGCCCAGTGAGCAAGACACATGAGTTTGTGGCACAAGACTAGGAGAGAACTAGGAAGTGGTAGGGGACAATATAAATCTCTTTAGATGTTAGGCAAGACAATTAAACTTTATTTTAAAATTCCTGGTAAGTAAATGAAAGACTTCAAGTAAAACGTGATAATATAATATTTTAAATTTTCCACAATTGCAATACTAATTAGTATGTAGTGGGATGGGTGGGCATTATGGAGATAAAGGCCAGTTGGGAGAGGTAAGGAATAATAATGGCTGAACTAAATATTGACAATGGGAACAGATGAAAAGTATACATGGTGCAATTATGAAAAGAAAGTCCTCCGATTTAATAATTGCGTAGATGTGACGTTATGTGAGAAAAAAGCTAAAATGACTCCTGAGGTTTTGCCTCTGATGATTAGCTATGTGATTATATCAGTGTCTCTCTCTAAGGTACAGAATATATGAAAAATGACATTCTTTGGGGACAAAACAGTGAGATCAGTTTTGAATGTGTAATTGATGACATGATCAAGGAATATCCCGATGGAGATGACCATTCAGTTAGAAATGTGTCTGCATTTCAGAAGAGAGGTTTGCACTCCGAATATGTCATGAGCATCCACCAGCATACGTCATGTTTTGCTTAGTTCCTTTGTAAGAGGCAGAAGCCCAGTTCAAAGCAAGATGCTCCTGGAATATATAGGACTGTCTTCAGAAGGTTCAGGTTTATTTGGGGCCCAGAGATGCCATTTCTGGGTTATTTCCTCAGGGCTAGTCCTATTCTCAAGGTCCATTTGGAGGCTCATCAGCCTTAGGCTCCTCTCAACAATCACTACCATCTAGATGCCACATTCTCATCTTAAAAGAACCTACAAAAGGTAGAATGCTTCTCTTTATCAGAAGCCCACCAAACACCACGTCTCCTTTACTCAGACTGTGTTCGTTGTTCTTCCCTGAGCTGGTAATGGTGGTCAAGGTACTGGGTATGCTGAGTGTCATAAATTAATCTTACCTCTTTGGAGGTACAAGAAGCATCAAGTTCATCTAGAAACACGTGGTCCCAGAGCAGAAAAAGGGGAGGTTCTCCCAAGGAAAATTAGAATATATTACCGAAGAAGAGAAATTGATTGCTGGCCAGGAAAAAAATTAAAAAATTGAAACACATACACATCAAAGGGAAAAAGATCAAGAAACTGCCTTTATGTATGGTCATTAAAACCATGAGTTTGGAAGGAGATTAGCTTGGATAGTGCATAAGGAAGAAAAGACATAGGATACTGATCTTTTAAAAAATTGCCAACATTTAAGGAGTACATGCAGAGCAAAATTTTGGCAAAGACTTTTTGAATGAAAGAGCATCTAATAATTCTTAGATCATTTTCCTGAATCATAAATGCTATCTCATAACCTATTATTCCATATCAGGAATTGTTCTTCACATTTGCCCACACTGGAGCTAAGTTGCCATTTGTCTTACCCCACACAGCTTCATGAGTTCTTCCTGCACTTTACTCCCACTGACTCAGCATTCCTTTTATTAGAATAGCTTGGATAATTTACTGTGTACTCCCACTGTTAGGTTATTTATAAAAATGTTTAAATAAAATTGCTGTCTAACCTGGGGAATGACACTGTTAAACTTTCCAAACCGGTGGAGAATTAATTTAGCGTTGCCCTTTTTCTCTTGTGTCTATGCCCTATCCATGGTAATCAATATGTATTTATTAAGCAGCACACTATGTGCTTAAATGTACACCAGAGGCTTAGGGCATGCTGATGAATTCTAAGGTATTAAATGGGATTCTTCTTAATCACAAAGCAATTAAACTTTATTTGCTTTTTTAACTGTCTCAATAATGAAACCTTGCTTAAAGAGCATGCATTAATTATGTCCACCATTTACTATTCTGATTCTTCCTTTAATGAATGGCTTTACCTATGCTTCCATTTGACAGTATACAATTAGACTTCAACTTTTTTTCTCAGTTTTAAATGCTTATCTGATCAATGTTGAAATTATTTGCAACTTATTCCTGAAAAATGTAGGTCATTTCTTAAAATTTATTATTAAGAATGGGAAAAAAAATGATATTTTCTGTGGGCTGAGAATTCTTCTCATTCACATTATATGGTTGGTGATTCCCAAATGTCAAATTATGGACCTGGGCCAGTCTCCTGATAGAAGTTTTGCCAGGTCAAGGTGAAATGATAAAAAAATAAGGATACTCACAACAGCCCACAAAAAGCTCTATTTATTAATTAAAAGTTCTACCGTTATGTCCTTATGATTTTGGGGTATGTGTGTGTTAACATATACTTTCTTATACTTGCTTTTCTGATGGCATGCTTATTAAGCAAAGATCATGGGCATTTTTAATGTCCTTAGTTGGTGTTGTAGTTTCCTTGGATGCTCAAGAAAATACCATGCAGTGGGTTGGCTTAAACAATGGGATTTTTTATTTTATCATTTAATTTTTTTAAATTTATTGAAGTATATTACTCATACATGAACATACATAAACAATAAGTATATAGCAATAGTTGTGAACTTACAAAACAAACATACACAACATCACACAGGGCTCTCATTCCTTACCCTACCACCCGTACCTGGTATTGTTGTTAAACATTTTTAGCTAATGGTTAAAGAGCATCCTCAAAATATTATTACTAACTGAAGTATTTTCCCCCAACCCACCCTATTATTATTATTTTTATAACATTTATACATGAACATACATAAACAATAGGTATATACTAAAAGTTGTGAACTTAAAAAGCAAACATTCATAAAATCATACAGGGGTTCCATACATCAATCCTCCACTAACACCTTGCACTGTTGTGAGACATTTGTTGCAAATTTTGAAAGAATATTGTAAAAATCTTGCTACTAATTATAGTCCTTATCTTACATTTGGTGTATTTTCCCCCCAACCGAATATTTATCATTTTTTAAATATATTTTTGTTACAGAAGTTGTAAACTAACAAAACAATAATGCACATGTGTAGAATTCCCAAAAAACACCCCTCCATCAACACACCACATTGTAGTAGAACATTTGTTACAGATTTTGAGATAATATCATCTGATTATTACGAGATTTACAGTGAAAACCTGGCACACATCTTCCATACTCCCCCAACATCAACACAGTACATCTTTGGCATAAATGCAAGAATATTACATTATTACTGTTAACCACAGTCCATAGGTCACTCCAGTTGTATTTTTCCCATGCTTCTCCACATTCCCACAACCATGCAATAGTGATATACATCTGCTCTAGCTCATGCAGGACATTCTTGCATCTGTACCATCAACCACAATTCTCATCCACCTCTGGGTTTACTATGCTATTCAGTCCCTAGATTATTCTCTAGCTTTCTGTCAATTGGCATTTACTTCCCTAGATTACCATTTTCAGCCACATCCCCATTTATAAATCAGCTGTTACTAACTATAATGTGTTACCATCGACTCTGTACATTTCCACACTTTTACAGTAAAGCTAATTAAAACTTCTACATACATTAAATATAAGTAGTAAATCTCAGTCCTCTTCTTATCTCCTTTAAGAATCCACCACCATCCACCAGGTCTTGAAGATGTTTTCCTACATTTTCTTCTAGAAGCTTTATGGCTTTTGCTTTTATATTTAGGTTTTTGATTCATTTTGAGTTAAATTTTGTATAAGATGTGAGATAGGGGTCTTCTTTCCTTCTTTTGCTATGGATATCCAGTTTTCTCAGCACCATTTGTTGAATGGACTGTTCTGAATGGGTTTGACAAGTTAGTCAAAAATCACTTGACCATAGATGTGAGGGTCTGTTTCTGAACCATCAATTCGGTTCCATTGATCTATGTGTCTACCACTGTAGCTAGGTAATATGACTTAAAGTTCGGAAATGAGAATCCTCCAACTTTGCTTTTCCTTTTTAAGATGTTTCTGGCTATTCAGGACCCCTAACCCTTCCAAATAAATTTGATAATCATGTTTTCCATTTATTTAACAAATGCTGGTGGAATTTTTATTAGGATTGCATTGAATCTGTATATCAATTTGAGTAGAATTGACATCTTGATATTTAGTCTTCCAATCCATGAGCAAGGAATATTCTTCCAATTATTTAGGTCTTTTTTATTTCTTTTAACAATGAGTCTTAGTTTTCTGAATATAAGTGCTTTATATCATTGGTTAAGTTTATTCCTGAATATTTGGGTTTTATCTGTCATATTTTATTTTCACCACTCTTTTGACACTTTAGTTACTTTTATTGATATAATCTTCATTTATAGACTCTCTTCTAGGCCTCTCTCTCCTGTCTTTTCTTTTCAGGCTGTAGCATACCCTTTAGTATTTCCTGCAAAGTAGGTCTCTTGAGTACGATCTTTCTCAGGTTCTGTTTATCTGTGAATAGTCTAAACTTGCCCTAATTTTTGAAAGA
This sequence comes from Tolypeutes matacus, assembly GCA_026826555.1. Taxonomy (NCBI): domain Eukaryota; kingdom Metazoa; phylum Chordata; class Mammalia; order Cingulata; family Chlamyphoridae; genus Tolypeutes; species Tolypeutes matacus. The sequence continues at coordinate 10,609,487 of JAKSZT010054030.1, forward strand.
CAATCTTGCCAGATATAAGATTCTTGCCTGGAAGTTTTTTCTTGCAGTATCTTAAATATATCATACCCTTGTCTTCTTGCCTCCATAGTTTCTGGTGAGAAATCAGCACTTATTCTTATGTGGTATCTCTTATATGTTATGCATGGCTTTTCTCTTGCTGCTTTCAGAATTCTCTCTTTATCTTTGGCATTTGACAAAGGACAAATTAGTATGTGTTTCAGAGTTGGTCTATTCAGATTTTTTCAGATGGGAGCATGTCCTGCTTCTTGGACATGGATATCTATGTCCTTCAATAGGGTTGGGAAATTTTCTACCATTATTTCTTCAAATATTTCTTCTGACGTTTTTCTCTTCTCTGCTCCTTCTGGGACACCCATGACACGTATGTTTGCACGTCTCTTGCTGTTGTTTAGTTCCCTGAGAATTTGTTCAATTTAATCCAATCTTTTCTTCATCTGTTCTTTTCTATGTTCACTTTCAGAAGCCATTTCTTCAAGCTCATCAATCCTTTCTTCTGCTTCCTCAAATTTGCTATTATGATTCCAGTGTATTTTAATTTCATTTATTGCACCTTTCATTCCTATAAGATCTTCTATATTTCTTCGTATGCTTTCAGATTCTTCTTTGTGCTCATCCAGTGTTTTCTTAATAGCCTTAATTTCTTTAGCCAATTTATTAAGGAGATTTGTTTGAACATCTATGATGAGTTGTCTCAACTCCTTTATGTAATCTAGATGCTTATCTTGTTCCTTTACCTGGGCCATATCTTCCTGTTTCTTGGTGTGAATTGTAATTTTTTGTTGATGTCTTGGCATCTGGCTTATTAGAGTATTTATTCTGGGTGCATTTTTTCTCATTAGTTTAGGGCTTCCTGCCCTTTCTCCCTGGCTGGTTGTGTAGTAGGAGCCAATGATGTAGTTGGTGTTATAAGTTGTAGAGGCTCAAGCTGCCCTCATTCTCCCAACTTTCTCCTTTGCCAGGGGTAGGGACAGAGCCACAGCTGTGTGGAATAATCCAATTCATCCAGGCCTAGACTGTAGTTGCTGAGAGACTGATGAAGCTTCACACCCCTTTCTCCCCTGTCTGGGGCAGGGATGGAGCTGCAGGTGTGGGCAGCGACTTATACAGTACAGGTCCAAGAAGACCACAGTTGCCCAGGTAGACTTCCGATTGTTCTGTCTGTGCTAGTGAAATGTACCTGCAGTTACCTGGATAGGCTGGTGCAGGGCCCACCAGCTTTCTCCCTGCCAGAGGTAGGGCTGAAGCTTAGGTTAGGGCTGTAGGCCAATCTGGGTGAAAGAAACTGGTCTCTGCAGTATCTGTGATTTTCAGTCTGCCCAGCTTCCCCTCTTGCTGGGGGTAGCGTCAAAATGGCAACTACCACCTCTTTCTGACTTGGACAGGTTCAAAATTTAACTGTTTTAGGGTTATTCTTCAGCCAGACGAATTTACTAATCAGTAGCTCAAATCAGTGGCCAACTGTCTCTTCCTCCCCTGTTTTTGAGAAATGGTGCTTCCAATTCCTGCCACAGAACAGCTCTGGGGGTGGCTTGTGCTGTCAAAGTAGGATAATCATCGGCCTCAGTGGCATGGTCTGTAGTTTCCCAGAGAGGCTGGTGCAGCTCCCCTGAGCTTCCTCCCTGCTGAAGTGGGCCTGGGGCTAAAGCAGTAATCTGATCTAGATGGAAAGAAGCCGGTCCCTATCATCACTCTGTTTTTCAGTCAGCCCTGCATCCCCTCCTGTCAGGCTCAGAGTTAAGATGGCGACCACCAGCATCTTTCTGACTTGGACAGGTTCAAACTTTAGCTGTTCTTAGGATCATACTGTAGCCTGTCGAATTTACTAATCAGTAGCTGAAGTTGGTGCCCAGTCGTCTCTTCCTCCCCCATTTTGGGAAAGTGGAGCTTCCAATTCCAGCAGTGGAACAGCTCCTGAGGTGGCTTGTGCCTCCAGTGGAGGATGGGCACCAGCTTCCATGGCATGGAGGACTCTACTTACAAATCTCTGCAGATGGGCTGTCTCCTCCTTCCATTCTTTCAAGGATGTTTCAGGATGCACTTCTGGTCTCCTGGAGCCCCCAAACAAGTGCTTTAGATAGTTCTGGGTGATTACTAAATGCCTTGTAGGGGGAGCTGATTCTAGGAGCTCCTTACTCCTCTGCCATCTTGCTGGTTGTAGACAATGGATTTTATTGGCTATAGTTTGAGGCGATGAGTATTCCAAAACTAAGGCAATGATTTCCTTCTGAAATTGGCTTTCTGGGACCAGCTGCTGGGGATCCACTGCTCCTCTGTTACATGGCAATGCATATGGCTGCTGGGGATCCACTGCTCCTCTGTTACATGGCAATGCATATGTCAACCTCTCCTGGCCTCTCTGTTCACTTCTAGGTTCAGTTGATTTTCAGCTTATGGATGCTGCCTCTGCAGAGTTCTTCCCCTCTCTCTGAATTTCTTTCTGCTTATAAAGGACTCCAATAATAGAATTAAATTCCATCCTATTAAGTTGGGGCCACATCTTAATTGAAGTAACCTCATTAAAAGGTCCTACTTACCATAGGTTCATATTTATATGAAAAGAGTTTAAGAACATGTTTTTCTGAGGTTCATAGCTCCAAACCATCACAATTACAAAGTTGTATTTGGCAAAATACAAGGCTGACAAATTATAAAATATGAGATTCTAAATATTAGTGACATTATGTGCCAATAGGCAAAGAATTTTATCTACTCAGCTAAGCCTTAGTTTTTGTTTTTTTTTTTTTTAAGATTTATTTTATTTATTTCTCCCTACCCCCTCATTTTTGCATTTTCTGTGTCTGTTTGTTGTGGCTGGTTTTCTTTTTAGCAGGCTCTGGGAATAGAATCTGGGACCTTCGATGTGGGAGGTAGGTGCTCAACCACTTGAGCCACCATCACTCCCTGCTTTTGTTGTGTCTCTCATTATGTTTTCCTCATGTCTCTTGCTACATCACCTCGCTGCACCTGCCTGTCTCATCAGCTTGCTGTCTTCCTCATCTTAGATACTAACAAAGAATCAGGCACTTTGCTAGGTGCTAGTCAAAAATAAAACCAGACATGGCCCTGTTATTAAAAAGTAAAAGGGAGGCAGGTATTCACCAATCACTTTATAAGAAAATACAAATTTGTGACTGTGAAAAGAGAGAAGAAGATATATATGGAATATAAATCAGAGGCATAAGTGGAACTTAATGAAAAGGGAATTCAACGTGAGGTGGAGAGTCAAAAGCTGCAGGGAAACAGGCAAATGTGAGGGGTTAGTTGAAGGCCATGGTGAAAGGTAGGTAGGAGTAACTCAGTTTCTAGAAGCAAAGGAAAGTCTGTAAGTGTTATACCCAAGGAATGCCATTATCAGAGTAAGATCTTAAATTGGTCCTTAGTTTCCAGATACTTATGTTATTTTGAGCAAATAAAAACAAGAAGAAAAACTTAAGAAATATAAATGAAGGTGTTTGAAGATGATTAAATACTAAATTTCTCACTGTATGAGTGCAGTTTTATTTAGCAGAGGTCTTTAAGTAATTGGCATAGTTTTTTAATAGGCACCATGCTTAATCATCCTCGAGAATCTGTGATTCAAAGATGTGCCTTATATTCCACTTAAAATATCAAGCATCTAAAATAAAAAGAACATATTAGGTCATCTCCTGGAGCTTTGAAATATTTTAATAAAAACAACCAAAGTTAATAATGGGCGCATTAACACTTGCCTCTGCCATCTGTAGGCATACCTGGATGTACAGCCAAATATAGTGTGGAAGTGATTAAGGCAAGAATTTCCTCAAGTTTAAAAGCAAATGTGCACGCCATTTGTTTATTCTGACGAATCTTGAGTTCAATAATCTCAAGAAATTCATATTAAATTATACAATCATTTCTAAGGTATCATTTGATGGATTCTGAAAAATTTCCTCTACTGAAAGATTTTGCCCATCAGAAAGTTGCTAACAGAGACATCACGCTATTAAATATGCATTTCATTGGGACAAGGGATTGGTTTTAGTCAAAATTAAAATATTCCATTGGGGAATGATGAATTACCTCATGTCTATTATTAATGCTTTAAAGTGACAGTGAGCTGAGATCAGCTCACTATATAATAAGACATAAACTTTGGAAGGCTAAGAAATAGAACAGAATGGCCATCATTAATGCACTGTCCATGGAAAATGGGTGAAAAGACACTATTTCAAATATTTTTTTCTTCAAATTCAGTTTTCTAGGAATGGCTTATTTTATTAACAACCCTAAAGAACTAAAACATCATTCTTGCTGTGTGCCCCACAGTGTGCCAAGTTCACATGATTGATAAGGCTGAAGCTTTACACAAAAATAGACACCTTAACTTCAGATTCTGAGCTCTCAGTTCTTCCAATCACTAAAATATCTGGTTCTGTCCAGATTGTTGATATGCATGGTTTAATAAATATATAGATGCCTATTAAAGTAGTGACAAAACATATACATAGATAATTCATAAAAAAGCTGATAAAATTAATAAATATACAAAACAAATCAAATCTTATTAACAGTCCAAGAAATGCAAGTTAAAACAATCTAGAATCTCATATAGATTTATTTAATGATATGTAAGTGATTGTATCAAATATTGCCTGCCATTTAGTACTTTGAGATTCTTGGTCAGTGGCTCCCATAACATGAATTGGCCCACTCCGCATTCATTCCCATCTGTTTCTTCTACTTTATGGAGTTTAGAAAACTAAACACTATGTTTTCCCATGAAACTTCTAGTCATCCTTGACCTTACAAGCTCAATTCTGAGCAATGAGAAGTTGGAAGAAGTCTGCTAATAATTACTTCCCTTTCTAAATAAAAAGACAAATTCTGGAAAGAAAGTTTTGGCCCTCACGCCCAATTCCAGTCTGGTCCCGAGGATATGTTGCTATGGCGACCTGATTGTGACGGAGAGACTGGACTAAGAAGGCTATTTCATGGTCAGTGGGCAAGGGACTTATGTTACCAATGACATCATGTTGCCACTGCAGTAGCTCTGGACATTTTATTATGTGAGACAAACAAACACTTATTGTTTAAGCAATTGTTATAGGATTTTTAATGTTTTGCAGCCAAATGCTTAATCTCTGCAGAGTGATTTGGTTTTATGTCTCAATAATCTTTAGAATGATGATAACTGATATTCAGCTATTCAAATTCTGGGCATTATTCCAAAACAATGGATTTGTTCAAGACCTATATGCCCTATAATAAATGAATTTGGATAAGAACATATATGCAAAAATGTTAACTTCAGCACTATTTATAATACTGAAAAGTAGAAACAAATTAAAGGGTTAGTTGGGGTTGAAAAGTAAATTAAACACGTGATGTTTATTTAATGGACCATTATCTCATAAGAAAATAACTGTTGAAAATGAATATTGCTAGGAGTAACTTATTTTAATATAAATAGAAAGTAAAAATTAATATTCAAAATTATATACAGTATGGTTAAATGATAAATTTAAGCAAATATAATCATAAAGTTTTTGTCAGGTTGATATATGGTATGGGAAATTTTGTTGCTATTGTCTTATCTCTTTTTATCTTAAATTTTCCTTAATACAACTATAGTATTGACTAAATTGAACTTGTAACATTTTAAAACATTTATTATGCAAAATCTCAAAAAATATACCAGAAAGAATGGCATAATGAATTCATAGCTTCAACTTGTTTTATTTCCTTTCTTTCACAGCACTCTCTCTCTCTCCATCTAGATTAATTTGAAGCAAATCCCAAATGACATTATTTTTCTGTAAATACTTCAGTCTGTATCTCAAGAAGATAAGAATGCTTTTTTCAAAATATGGCTATTAGATCACTATCACACTTAAAATGATTTAAATATTTTCTTAATATCATTCAAACATTTAATTTATATCCAAATTTGCCAAATTCTCAAAAATTGCTTTCTGCTTATTTGTATTTTTTGGAATCTAAGAGCATTCATCTATTGCTGTTGATAGTGTCTCATTCATCCCTTACTGTTTCTTTGTAAATCACTTTTTGAAGAAACTGTGACACCTATCCAGCAGAATTTCCCAGAATCTGGATTTTGCATCTTTCATCATTTAGCATCATGTATCATTTAACATGTCCCCTTGTCAGATATGGACTCCATTTGTTGACAAGAATATTGTGTGGAAGGTGTGGTGCTCTTATATGATGTCAGCAGCCATTGATAATCAATGATACTGTCTACTTCTTAGTGGGGATTGCAAAAAAGGTGATATTCTACTTTGAACACCTCTACTTTGTTTATTAGCTGGAATTTTTCTACATAGAAAAGTTTCATCTCTTCAGCTAGTTATCCCAGGGTTTCTCAATCTCACCCTTATTGAAATTTTGGACTGTATGATTCTTTGTTATGAAAGGTTTTCCTGTGCAAAGTAAGATGTGTAGTAGCATCTGGCTTCATTTCCATAGATGCCAGTATCTCCTTTCCCCCAGTCACTATAACTAAAATGTCTGCAGACATTGCCAAATATTCCCTGCAAGCAAAATGCCTGCAGTTGAGAATCACTAGGTTATACTACGGTTTAAATAGGAAAAGCAAAATATGTGTTTGAGTCTTTTCTTTTTTTAAATTCAGTTCTCAAAATGCAGATTTAGTTTTCAAGCATTACTTAAAGAACATAGATAAGATTTTCTTTTCACTAACATTATGATCTCATGACTTTAATTTATGTGTTTCAATACATTGTAGTTATTATTCCTATTTATACTAATATTTTCTTAGGGAAGAAAGTTTCTTCCAAGTGATTTCCAGATTCATTTGACTCCTCAAGTGCTTTCTGCTAAAGCAAGTTATTCTAAGCAAACCACGTTCATTTCTCTACAAATCCTGGAATCCACTTTTCTCCAAGGACCCTTGGTTTTCTCTGTAGGAAATAGAATTCAGAGAATATAATCTGGATGCTGGAGATTGTGTGTTTGTTTTTAGGGCTTATTAGTGGAAAAAAATAGGAACATATACATATGTGCAATTTTTTAAAAATAAAGTACATTAAGGATTTGTACTGTTACTACTGACTTCAATTAAGGACTACAGGATTTTTACTTCATCTTTATCATTTCATGTGTATCTCCATTCTCCACTGTTGTAAATTCTAATATGTAATGGTATTGATACAGTTACTTATTCATTTTACACCTGTGTGGAGGAAAAGTATCTCAGAATCATTTTCATAACTTTCATTTCTCTTATTACGAACAAGGCCCAGAAACTTTTCATATATTTTATATCCATTTGCAATTTTTTCTGCTCTTTGGTCATATCCCTTGCACATTTACTATCAGTTGGTCATTCCATTTAGCTTTCAGGAGCGCTTTACATAGTAGCGCTATTAATCTTTTATGATATAAGTAGAAAATACTTTGCCCAGTTGACCATTTGTATTTTTATTTTTTTTCACGTAAAATTTTATATAATTTATTTTCTAATTTATCATTGTTTTCCCTTATTTCATCTGGAATTTGAGTCACATTTAGGAAAATTTCTCCATCGCCAAAACAGAGGGGAATTCAACTATGTTTTTTTTCCCCCTAATAATTTCTTAGTTTCTGAATCATTTTGTATTTATTCTGATGTAGAATAAGAGGTTCAATTTCAATTTTATCTTTTCAATGTGGCTATCCATTTATTCCAACCCCAGTAATTTTTAAAGGTTAGCTTTCCACCTCTGATTTGAGAAGTTGAGTTTATCACATATTAAATTTCCAAATATATTGGAACTATCTGGATTTTTTTTTCTTTAACATTGGTCTGTTAAATCACACTAATTTAATTATAAAAAATATAAGATATGTTTTAATGTCTGAAATGTTTTAAAGTTTGAAAGGCTAGGCCCCTTTTCAGTAAAATATATTCTGGTAATTGGCGTTCTTTTGTTTTTCAAAATTTGGTTATAAAAATTAGTAATTTAATTAAAATTGCAATAACTTTTTAAGGTAGATAGGGCAAACATTGTTATGATACTAAGTTCTTTTGTTCAAAAATGAGGTGTACCTTCCCTTTTGTTCAAATCTGCTTTTATGTCTTTCAGGGATATAGAGTGTGAGATTTTTTAATTAATTCTTTGTCTGGGTTTGTTTTGTTTTGTGAACAACTCTAAATCGGGTTTCTCTTCCATTATATCTTCTAACAGGTTTTTGTTTTTATTATGAAAGCCATTGATTTTTTATGTTGATTTTATAATCTTCTACTTTGCTCAATTACCTTTGTTCATAGTGCATTTCCCATTAACTCTTGGGTTTTCCAGATCTATAAGAGTATCATATGCAAAAAAGAGAGTTTTATATTTTCTTTCCAATTCTTATGCCTCTAATTGCTTTCTCTCTTCTAATTGGATTGGATAATACTGCCAATAAAATCTGTCATAATGGAGACAGTGAGTATCTTTGTTGTATTTTCAACATTAACAGGAAAACTATAATTCCCTGTTGAGAAAGATGGTTTTGGGGCTGAGGTATCAATCAATTCTTACTTTATGGAGAGAATTCTCTCATGAAACCATCTGGACTAAAGATTTGTTTTGTTTTGTTTCTGTAGCAACTTTATTTCTTCTTTGGCAACTGGCCTTTTTAGATTTTTGTCTCTACTGGGGTCAAATTTCAGCTGCATGTTTTTGAGAAAATTATCCACTCCATCCAAGCTTTCAAAATAGTTTCTCACTTTTAAAAAATTACCTGATTTTGTGGATATTTTTCCTTGCCATTTTTTTTCGCCTATTTGAGCTGTCATTGCCCAACCTAGGTTGGCAATGTGTACGTTTATTTTTTATTATTATTCCTCCCAAAAATGGTTTTGGTATTTACTAACTTTACTATTTTCTTTTGCCACTGCTATATTTGCAAATGAAATCACTGAACATGCAAAATAATCAAAATTGAAGCATTGTATTGCTGACAGATCCCATAAGAGAGGAGCCCAGCAGGGCCATTTGATCTGAGGTTCATGCTCAAGGAGTGCTCAAATGTTGGTTGCTAGAGTAAATTTTTGTAAGGAAGCAGGGTGAAGCTTGGTCAAATGTATTGTTCCTAACATAAAATTAACCAGCTCTTATTCTATTGAAATCCGAATGTCAGGACAATTTCAAACTCCTCAATGTCTGGAAGTTATGGGGGTCTGATGTACCTGGTTAGTTGTAGTTAAATTTACATTGTAAGGATATGCTAAAAAAAAAGAAAAAGAAAAGAAACCCAGGAAGTTTGTTGTTTTTTGTGTAACCCTGGTAAATTAAAAATGAAAGAATTATTTTATGTTTTAGAAGTCCCTAAATACAGAATATTATTTGTTGGCATCCCCTAGTCATATTTCCAAGCCCATGGTAATAACTCTAGTTCTTAGTTCTAGTTATTGACAGCAAGTGAAAAGGAAGTTGTGAGCAACTTCGCTCAAGAAGTCACGCTAGGAAAAGGATCACTTACGTCTACAGCCAAGAAGACAGAATTGCCGAGCAGTGGAATCTTCATTTACCACTTTTGAATCAAAGCATAACTGAGGTCAAGTAATTTGTATCTTTATATCCAGGTGCCTCAAATTTGGTAGGTAAATGATTTGACATTAAAACAAACTCAATGCTGGACAATCTTTTTAGCTGCCTAGAAAAATGGAGCCAGAAACTCCAAATCAAGAATAGGGAACTCAGAAGCCAGAGCCACTTTGTTGGTGTGCAGTGACCACATGACCCTACATCACCGCACATGCTCCCCGTGTAGCCCACTTAATTTAAGGGTGTCTCTGCTGATGGTTCTCCTGGCCCCTAAATTGCTGGTTTTGGCTTTCCTGTGAAATTCATATGCACTGTTGTACTGTAAATGTGGTGATAACTTCATTCCATTACACCAGGGTTTCTCAACCTCAGCACCATTGCCATTTTGGGCCAGATGATTCTTTATTAGGAAGGCTGTCCTGTTCATTGCAAGATGTTTAGCAGCATCCTTTGTCTCTACCCAATAGATATGTGTGTGTGTGTGTGTATGTGTACACTTCCCAGATAAATCCTTTATAATAACTTCTTGAACTCCCTTATGGATTAGAATTAAACCTTTTTTCCTTTGGTCTTAAAATCCTCTCTTATTAAATCTTCAGAGACCATCACCTATTGCAATTGGTCAGTTCGATCATCATTCTTTGAACCACTGAGTCCCTTATATGAACATGAAATTCCTTTTGTTTATTCATACTATTTGATTTCACTCTAGACTGACTCTCACCATCTGTGGGTATTTAACTTCAGCTTCAGAGTGCAGGAACTAGGAAGCTGTTGTTCATTAGACAGGAAACAAAATAACTTACTTAAGCAATTCTTTCCCTCTTGGCTGGCAGTAAATGAGCTTCAGAGAAGAGCTCCTTCCTGAAAAGAATGGGGAGGTTTCTAGTTTTCAATCTTTGGCAAGAGAAGTGATGTTAAGTCTCCTGCATTTTCATGATAGAGAAATAGTTACACTTTTTTTTTTTTTTTTTTTTTTTTTTTAATTTTGAGCAGAGCCCCTAGAGAGCAGCAAAGGCAGCAAGATCAGGAATATTTTCCCAGATGTGAGCATAAGATGCAAGTGGAGGCAACTCCTCCCCTACTGTTGGTGGGAAACGCTGAGCCAGCTGGTACCCAGCAAGTACACAACACTGGTTCACATGCTAATGATACCTCAGAATCAAGGTTCCATCTGGGTGGCATCCCTTCAGACCACAACCCCTGCCTTCCTCCATCCTTCTTATCAATTTGTATGAGTTGGGTCAGCCCAGCAGGATATAGCATAGTTAAAGGGAAAGTCCTTCAATGTCTATTTGGCCTTGCAGGAGCCAAGACCCCCAACATAGATTTGAATTTATCCTTTTCTCCCTCATTCTGTTCTAGGGGTCAGAGTCCACTTCAATTTTAAGAAATTTGCTTTTTGCTTCCCATGTTGTTTTATTTTCTTAGAAAGGAAAGTAGAACAATTTAATAAATATTCTCATTTAACAACCATTTGCTGTCTTATTGGCATTTGTAGAATTCTGTACTAAGTTTAATTGATTAAATAATGAATTGAAAGAGACTTCCTGGCCTTTGTGATTTTATTATATATTTAGAAGTTCAGGCATGATGAAATAAATAAAAATAATCAAAGTAAGCCTTGGAAAACTTCCTTGCTGACGTTGATGTAAAGGTCTGTGGAAATATAAAATAGGCAGTGTCAGAATGAATTTCCCATTCACCAGGAGAATTAATGGAGAAGACTTTTTGAAGCAGTTCTAAAGGACATCATGGATGTTGGTGAGTGCAAATTGTTACCTAGCCAACATCAAGAATAAACAAACATGAGAATGAATGTATAAGGATGAATTGAGGACTCTTGAGTAAGCCAAGTTCAGAGCTTGTCTAGTTGATATACTTTTTTTAAAAAAAGTTTGATTTACTTTAGCATATAAATATTTTGCATTTCATATTCAAAATTTGCTTTAGACTTCACGCATTCAAGCTGACTCCATAAACCTAAAACAATCTAGTTTCATTGATAATTATCAGGTTCCTGCAATGTGATCAGTAGTGTTATAGGCAAATAGTGTGTATCAATGTGTCTTATTGTCTGATTCCACTAGTGGTGAAATCAGTTTAGAAACACATGAAACACATACTTACCTCTTCCTCTGACCCTGACTTGTTTAAAGTCTAAATGAATCTCGGGGAGGAAGTATTTCTGATAGTATCTTAATGGGAAGTATCCTTAACCACAGAAGTAAGGTAAAAAACATAGTTTAAAAAGTGATATATATAAATAAATAAATAAAAAAGAAGTGGAAACAGAGAGATGGAGAGGTGAGGAATTTTCTTGTTAATTGTTTGTCATTTTTTGTTTACTATTATTGTTGAAATAATGAAAATACTCTAATAATGATTGAAATGATGAATGCACAACCATGAGATTATACCAAATACTATTATTGTGCACATTGAATGAATTGTATGCTTTGTTAATATGTACCAATAAAATAGATTTGTTTTAAAAAAAAAAAAAAGTGTTGGCTGAGAGTTTCAGTGGATGTCTGATGGAAACTAGTCTGCTTAATATATGTGGGCAGTTGATACATTTCTCCAGGAAACCATGAATAGAAAAAACAAACAAACAAACAAAAAAACACAATAAAATAAATGGAAAGTAAGATTGTTTTCTCACTGTCTTTCTTGCTTTTGACTCAGAAATTCTTGAGATTCCATTGCATTTTCAGTCCCAACAAAATGATGAGATCATATGAAAATAACCCAAAGGAACGCAGTTTCTAAAATTGAAGTTCTGAAGGAGGCTATATTTGGTAACTAAACTCTTGAAGTGATGATGTCACCAAGTTCTAATGACTTATAAAGGGACATTGAACAAGAACATCTACTCTTTCAGTCGTTTGTGGAAAAAGTCAGATTATTTGAGTGTTTCACTCAAGAATGACAAGAATAAGAATTTATTATGCAATGCTTATTTTACAATTAAAAAGACAACCAAACAAGCAAACGAACCAAAACAGGGTACTAGTTTATGCACTCAGATGTCCAAAGCAAAAAAAAAAGTTATGAAATTAAAACACTTCCTTAGAAGACAAAGATACTGCTATGTGTTTTTTAAATGCTTAACCTTTACCATTTTCAAATTCCTTACTTATGTATTTAGTAACATCTGTTCTTGAGTACCTTTGCAGAATTAATCATGCTAGCAGACTATTTACAAAGTGTAATTAATGCAAATAGCTTTCTAAGCAAAAACAAAATTTTATATTTTGTGAAATAATTAGATTTTAAAAATTAATATGCATTAATGTTAGAAAATATTTTTGAACCTGCTTTTTAAGAAATGTAAACCATTTAGGTTCTTAGGAAAAAAAGACTTTCTTTTTACACTTAATATAATTTATTAGGGCATGAGAAACTATATCTGCTATTAGTAACTGACCTACTTCCTTGAAAGCTCTACATCCCATGGTGAAGATAATAGAAATATAATAATTTAGTGAGCACTGCCCCAGTTGTCTTCACAAGATGTTGGTATAGCATTTAATAAGCAAGAATCAAGTTTCATTTTTATAGTTTATTAGATACTTCTCAAAATAAATATTATAGATTTTGCACTTTTTCTAAATTATTTTTAATCCAAAAATGGTAAGAAAATCCATACTCCCCTTCCCCTAAATAATTTAAGATTGATAAATTCAATTCTGTGGGAGAAGTAGGTAGGGCAGTTATAGTTTTGTAATTTTTGTTCACTGATCTACTTTTAGCATCTAGAACCATGTAGGACACAGAGTAGGCACTCAGAAATATTTATTGAATGAATATATGATTGAATGAATGGCTGCTTTAACCATGTGTATTTATTATTTAATTTTTGAGTCCACAAGTAAAATGGCTAATGAACTCAAGATTTTTGAAGTTCTTTTGTAACTAAATCCAATGAAAGATGAAATATCATTATAGTATTTTAATTATACTTCTTTATTTTAGAGACCCAATTATTCAGTTACCATAGTAATTTCTTCATATCTTTTTTACTTTACCTCAGTTTCCTCATGAAAACTGTTCCAAACTATAATTTTCACCTGAAGTGGTATCCTTTTACTAACATTCCATTAATGAATTTCCAGAGTAAAAGAGACACTTAGACAATAGTAATTTTCTGCATTTATTTAAAGGGAGGATCAGAAAAGTATAATTATTTTGAGAATGAATTTGTAACCATTTTAAAGTCTGGCAATGATAAGCTTTTGGAAAAAATGACATATGTTTAAAAACAAACTCAAAGCATTAAAGAACAACACTTACAAATAAATATTGGAGTATATGCCATTAATTATATAGTTATTTCAGAAAATAATTTTAGACTAACTGAATAATCTGTAAGTGGCCACAGAATAACAGAATACCACCCATTTCAATTTAAAAAGCCAAATAGTATAATAACTGCAGACATGCTTATTTGTAAGCTCCTCAAGGCGGTAAATATTTACTAGTTGTTAGATGCTTAAAATTGATTTTGCACTCATGATTTAAAAGTCTACATGATTTAAGTGACAAAATGAAAGACATATTATTTTACACCATAATGAATTATTTTGGGAAAATTAGGTCATCACACAAAAGGAAAAGTATAAATTAAATTTTCTTTTAAAGAAATAAGATATGAACTATGGAAAGAAAATGTGTATATTCTCATATTACACATTGATTCTAGGCTACAAATGAATGGAAATATCAGCTAGTTGTATAGATTTTCTATTGAGGATTTCAGTCATAATCTAATAATCACCACTAAATCATAAATGGATTGGTCAGTTAACTAGCATTTAATCAGTGGCTTTCATTTGTTTCTTATTTATTTATTCATTCAAAAATCATTTAGGGAGTACCTACTGTGTATCAAGTACCATCCTATGATCTATGATACAGAAACTAATTTTGTCTCATCAAATTAAGGCCAGTGGGATACACACAAATAGCCAACCATAATTCACAATGTTGAGAGAAGCGCAAGATGCTATATAAATTTTCTAAGAGGGCACCATAAAGGGGATTCTGGAGGAGACACCCAGCAGAAGTGGTATTGAAGATGAAGCTATAAGTTGAAAAGGATTTAGACAGGCAAATGTGATACAGACAGAAAAATATGTGTAAGTGCTCCCATAGGGAGACAGAGTGCATGATATTTTGCAAGAGCTGAATGTAATTCAATGTGGCTTCTTAAGAAGGTCAGTGGATACATAGAAGAGAAATATTCCAGGCAGAAATGCAAAGACCGTGAGGTGTGGGTGTGCTTCTTTTGTTCCATTAGCAGAATTGGAAGGCCACTGATGCTGGAAGAATGTGAGGGTGGTGGAAGATCTTAGGATGGGGTGAAGGGTCTTAAACATGGTCAGAGATGTAAAGGCAGTGAGCTAGACTTTGTAGGAACATTTAAGCTATTGTGCTTTTCTTTTAAGAGGGATGGGAAGCCCATGAAAATTTTTGAACTCAGAAATGGTATCAGCATTCTCATGTGTTCTATCAGTATGACCGGTAATTTATGAATAAATTTTCAAAGAACAAGGAAGGAGATGGTGGTCTAGGTAGAGCTGCTTGCTTGAATCAGATGGCAGCAGTAAAAGTGCTGAAGTTATGGATGTATTTTATATGCAGGCCAACAACATTTACAGGTAGATTGACTGCAAATTGTGAACACAAAAGAGGAGTAAAATATTGTCCCCAATGAGGGTTTTTTTTTTTTGCTTTTAAAAAGTTTTGCTAAAGGTCTTTATAGGGCAACACCCAGACCTGTATGTTTTTGACCAAAGCAACTGGAAAGATGGAGGTATTTGTTAGTGAAAAAGACCATGTGGGGGGCAGTTTGAGTGACTGGGGAAGTTCAGGAGTCTGTTCGGGACATGTTAAGTTTCTGATGCATAGTAAATATCCAAGGGGAAAGGTTGGTTCTTAGTTATGTAATAGAGTTCAGAGATGCAAAATAAACTGCAGATAATTTGGCAGTCATTTGTGTGTAGATACTGTTCAAACCCATGAGGTTCAGTGAGATCCATCAGGGAATGCATTTAGATAGAGATGCTCAGTGCCTGAACCTGGTGCATTCCAAAGTTTAGAGATGGAAATTGAGGCATCACAAAAACTGACAACTAAAAGAGCTATCCAGAGAGGGAAGGAAACCAGGGAAATTTCATGTTCTGGTGAAGGAAGTATTTTAAGTCAAATGAAGGAAGTATTTCAAGGAAGAAGGAGCAAGATGAGGACTAAGAGTGGGAGGGGCATAATTAGCTATGAGCAGTCACCCATTACATTTTTCAAGAGCAAAAGTACAAAATTTACCTATGATGGGAATTCCATAATTTGATTGGTTCTATGAAAGATGGGCTACATATTTATACTATAAACTCAAGTATGTATATATTTAGTATATATGCAGTATGTTTGTGTGCATGTATTGTTACGGGAGAGAAAATGTACTATTGTACATAATCTGCTTTATGTAAATATATGCAATATGACATCAGAGAATTTGCCATATCTATACTTTGGAGCTCCACAGATATTTGCTGAATGAAGGAACAAGTGAATATGAGATGGGTAGATACAAATAGATGTTAGATAATAGATGGATGGATGGATGGGTAGATAGATGATGGAAGGAAGGAAAGAATGAAGTGAGTAAGGAATGTGGAATAAAAAGTTTGAAGAAAATTGAAAGCCATGATCTTCACGTGATTAAAAGTAGAATCACAATTCCAATTTATTTCTATTAACCCTAGTTCCTTGAGAAAATAATTCATTCATACACTAGAAAATACTGATCCTGTTTTCTTAGTTGTCTTACTGTTTTTATTTACGTTTAAAATCCATTAAGCATAAGCACCTTTTAAAATATATATATAAATATATATATATAAATTTAAATATAAATATATATATATAAATAACATTTTTGTAAGCAAATACACATATATGCATATATATTTATATATCATTTTGCAAATGTTTGTATGTATTGTGAGAATTTTGATTTTTACCCATAAAAAAAAAAAAAATCCACTAAGCAATTTGATATCTGCAAAACAGAGAAAGAATGAATTTGAAGAATTAATATGCTTTTGCACCTTGAGGAATGGAAAACGACTTTCAGTCTTCAGATATATTATGGAGAGCAATCATTAATTCTGTAAAAGTGGTTAAGTATTAGCATGAAGAAATGAATTTCCCAAGCAAAGTCTGTTACCTATAACAGACACATGATTTTCCTAAAAACATTCCCTCAGAAAGAAATATGTATCAAATATTTGGATAAAGTGAGCATTCATTATTTCTTCTTTGATGATTTTACAGTGAATCTGATTTGCAATGCACTGGAGTGCAAACACAGCAGTACAATTTAGAACCACAATCAATATCCACTCCTTCCTAAAGCGCTGCCATCAAATCTTCTAAAGCCGCTTATAGAATGATTGGATTTCAGTATGACTTTAGGGATTACCTTGTCTAACGTCCTCATATTACGTGTGAAATTGCAAAAGCAAAAAAAAAAAAAAAAAAAGCAAAAAAAAAAAAAAATTAGTCATTGAAAATATCAATGTCCACCTTATCTTTAATTTTCATTTTTGATACTTTATTTTCTATTTAGGTTGCTCAGACTGTGGAAGTGAATAATTGGCATTGACTGTGTGTTGTCACACAGGGGAAGAAGGATCTAGTGGTTGTGTAGGGACAACAGGGACATTCGTTTATGGAAGACATAGATCAATAGTCATAACTTTCATGCATGAACACTAGAGTACACTCTTGGTCCTTCCCCGAAAATCTTTGCTTTCCTGAGAAAGCCTGGTTGGGTCAGTACAATCCCTTATCCCAATAGTCATTCCCTGTGAAAAACTGTAGAATAAACCATATCCTTTACTGAAGGCTAATTATACATAAGATCTTGTCTTATGCAGTCACTGTCTCTAACTTGTTCTGCTGCTGGTAGTAGTTGAGGTTGTAAAAGAAATAAGGAGACAATTAAAACACTGTGAGCTTAAAAAAAAAAAAAGTATAGAAAGGGCTCCTTGGGAACACTGGAAGTCACTAACAGATTAGTTTTGGAGAAAGGGCAGAGCCAGTCTTCCTTAGGCAGAGACAAGCGGAGTTTATAGATAATGTCTCCATATAACAATCAACATTTCTCTTTTTCAGAGCATTTATGAGGCTAAATTATACTTATCTGAGTACTTGTTCCCTTAGAGCAGGGGTTCTTAACAAGGGGTCCATGAGCTTGAATTGAAATTTTAAAAATCCATTATTCTTATGGGGACATGTTGGTACAGGTGTGATATATTATTAAATAATACATGGTATAGTGGACTTAGTAAGGGGTCCGTGATTTTTACCTGACTGGCAAAGGGGTCCTTGGAACAAAAAAGATTAAGAACCACTGCCTTAGAGACAAGGATTCAGCTTCCTTCAGCTTTGATTTCTCAACTCCTAATACAATGCCTAGCTAGGAAGACTTCAATATCTGTTGAATGGAAGGAAGGTAAGAAAAGAGAACAAAAGGAGAAGGGCTGAAGAAAGAGAAGATGAGAAGGAAGAAAAGAAAACTGACATAATCATGAAGATTAGGAATAATCTTATTTCAGCTAACAGTGTAGTCTTCTCCTAATCCTCATACACCTCTCTAGTAAGGAATATTGCAAATATTTCCTTATTTTCCTGTTATGATGAAACCAATTTCTGATAAACTCTGCTTAGGACAATTTCTCATTGACATTTGGTGATTAAGTTGCCTGCCAAGTTAGGGTCACAGCTGAAAATATCTCTCAGGAAAGTAATATAACGTGCCATAAAACTGAGCAGAAACGACATCTATTTTCCTGGTGTTTTCTCCTTTTCAAAATCTTGCCCATATATACACATACATACAATTGTGTGTGCATGTGCCTGTGTTTTGGAAGGGGAATGAACAAGGGTTAGCTGTATAGAGGGCATTTTGGGTTTTGCATCTCAACATTAATTCTTCCTCCTGCTGGCAAGAGTTTTCCTAATTTCCTATGAGAAATCACCTCTCTTATTCTCATATTTGTGTAGAATTTTCACCAACACCAGGTGTGTTGGCTTAAGTCAATTGAAATACCCATCTCACAAGTAACAATGATTGGTTGAGAGTAGGGCACATATCCACATTCAGAACAAAAGAGAAGGAAGTGTATTTTGGGGCTTCTGAAAAGGAAAACCTTTCACTGCCTTTGAAGTGATATGAGTTTAGGATGATAGGATCACTGCAGACAATTGGCCATCATGACGGGAGACAGCTTGATGATGGAATCAATACCCAAAAGAAAGAGACCTGAGAGATGGATCTCAGTGACGGCAACTAAAGCTAGATCTACCTATATTTTTTTCAGTTCTATGAACTAATAATGTTATTTTTGGTCCTAGCCAGTTTGGGACAGGTTTTCAGCCAATTTACAAGCAAAATAATCCATAATGATGCAAGTAGTGAACTGAGAATTATAATACCACTATTTGAGTCAATGATCTTGCCAGTAACCAACTGCACTTAGGAGCAAGTCATCTTCAGAGTTGAGAAGACAGATTCTCAAACAACAAAACAAAACAAAAAACATTTCTTGTCTACTGCTTTAAGAGATTATTTTGAGTCTCAAAAGAGATAATATGTGTGAACATTATATTAGTCAGGGTTTTCCAGAGGATATATATATATATATACACACACATACATACACACAATTTATTATAAAGAATTGACTACTGAAAATATGTGGCTTAGGCAAGCCAAATTAAAACAAGGCAGGCTAGAAACTGGAAAATCCAATAAAGGTGACACTGTAGTCTTTAGTGCAAATTCCTTATGGGATGTTGCTGGCTAGAAATTCTGGCAAGATTCAGTGCTAAAGTTGAGGCACATATTCTTTCCCTGAACTCTGAAATTCTCCATTCTGGCTTTTAAGACCTCCATTCTAATTGGACAAGACTGCCTACATTGCTGAAGGGCTGTCTCCTTTGTTGTTTGTACATGCAATAATTGACTGTAGATACAAATCCCAACTCAAAATACCTACACAGTAACAAGCAAGCCAATGCTTGAACAAATAAGTGACACCATAACACAGCCAACATGACACGAGAAGTCATATAGTAGTAAATTAATAAACAAATGTAAGGGGATATTATTAATCCTCAGGGATGTAAAATAGAATCAGTATCATTTCATTTTTACTGACAAAGACACTGAGGTACATAAACTAGACAGAAAATTAAAGTATTTCAATTGCCTAACAAAACCTATGAGTGCTACCCTCTCTGGTCTTTTTATTTATTTATTTAATGTATGTCGAAAGAAATGCTCTCATTCTGAGGTAAATGTGGAATGATTTTCAAAATTCTCTTTCATTAATAATGATCATTTCTGATGAATATTTACAGACTTCTGCTCTTTATACTCTTGCGGCCAAAGTTACACTTGTGGATTTTGACTCCACAGGCATGATCCTGTATTTCAATGTTGTCACGTCTTCACTTACAGACAGACATGATTTGAAGCAGCCACATTTCCTTTTTACAAACAGTAATTCGCATTTAGGCTTTTCAAAATACTCTTGGGGTTAGCACATCAAGAAGGCATTATCCTAAGATTAAACATTGGTTGCTGCTTGCAAAATGCTTGCAAATATGGACTCTTTGCTAGGTGGTGGAACAGATGCAATCGTAGTGTGCTGTAGAGATTTAGGGAACCCTGAGGCATGGAACATATTAAGAGAGGATACTTTTCTGCCAGTATCTGCCAGTCTTTCTTCAGGGGTAAATTTGTTTCTTTCAAATGACTCCATGCAGGAATCCTGGTTGCACTGCAAAATGAAATGCTGTCCCCAGATTTTCTACCTGTGCTTAGTGTCCTTATTTACCCCACTTGTCTACTTACCACTCCTTGCACTGAGGAGACATTTATGTCCGAAGTACTTGGAAGTCCTATGAATAATGTCGATGGGAGGCAGAAATACAGCCTGCACAGTTCAAGGACAGGGGTTAGTCAACCATGAAATAGCCATGGTTGTTCTTATGGTAGGACCAGTGTTGAGGCAGGTGGGGGGCTTATACCACAGAAGTTGTTTGCTAGAAAAATGAGATACCCAAGAGAACTCCATGATCTCATAGCCCAGATGCTCAATGATAAGGCTGTTGTCTGGTGTCTTTCAGAGCCACGGTCATATGGCTAAATGAATACATTGGCATGGTGATACGGTGGGAGTGGTTCGGATACCTTAGCCCATGGCTACTTTAGCTGAGGCTACTTGGTAACTCAAGCCTAGCATAGTTTAGAAATACAGTGAAGTCTTTGGATGTTTAGTGAATGGATTTGAACCCAGTATGGTTGACAACCTTGTGTTTTATGATAACGAATTACTTAGAGAAATTTTTAAAAACATTCAGACTGGTTCCATCCACCAGAGATTCTGATTCATTCAGTCAATTGTGGGGGTTAGGACATAATTTTTATAGCCTACCAGATGATTCTGATATGTGTTCTGGCTTAAGAGCCATTACTTTAGTGAATGGAAAGGAAAATAGTGTTGCTTTCCAAAAGATGTATCCTTATAAGAAAATTTAATTTTACTAAATTTTCTTTAGTTTCCTGCCTTGCCTTCCCTGTCAGTAGTCCTCTCTTCCTTTTAGGTACACCTTCCTCAATGTGTTTTCCCATAGGACTTATCTCACTTAATTAGCTGCCTGCCAGATTGGAAAGCCATCCCTGATCAGGTGTTAGCTGATGTTTCCTGTGGTGTAACATCCTGCAAAGCCATTCCAATTTAATAGGGAAATGGGAGGACAAAAATCTTTAAGGACTTAGGAAACCTAAAAGAGGTGTTAATCACCAGTGTGGGAGCATTTCAGGGTAAGGGGGGTCTTTCTAATATATCTTAAAACTCACAAAAGAACTGGTCCCCTATTCATGTGGCTAACCCCATTTCCGCCAGTAGCAGATCCCAGTACACCTGATATGAAAATGCTGGATTATAAGTACTGATGTTAAAAAACATTTATGTATGGATTGTCCATTTGTCTACAATCTTGAAAAACCTATACAATATGTGTAACCTCTTGTTTATTTTTTCTTCTGAAGCAGATGCAGGAAAAAGGATGATTTCTTCCAGAAACTCCATGAAATCAGAACTAGCTCAGTAGTAAAAGGTTAATGCAAGCTGTCTATTTTCAGGAACCAAGTCAAAGTTTTCATGTTGGGGGCACATTTTCTGCTTTCCTCATTGTGAGGTTAATTGGGAAAAGAAAGGGCAGGCTTGCTATAGGTTGGAGTAGTGGTGGTGGTGGTGGGAGAGCTACACTAGGAGGTTGTAAATACCTACTGTTCCCTACTATGGGTTTAACTAGTATTGCTCCTTAATCTTTTTCAGCCAACTCCAATATCGACTTCAGGCAGATGAGATAAAACTAAGAATAGGTCTAAAATTTAGGTCTTCCACCTAAAAAGAAGGTTGGTGGATAGACATCATGCTGTATTTTTTAAAACAGTAAGAACAGGAAAAATGCAATTTCTTAAGAAAGGAATTTTGCCAATTATTTATATTTTTTATTTTTTAGCTGCTCCTCTGAAGGAAGTAAAATACAAGTAGACACACACACACACACAAATAGACATTATTCAACTTAAAAGAGAAACAAATAAAATGTCTTCCATTGGTTAAGTGGCCTACTCTCAGTCCCCAGTCCGTCCCCCCCCCCCCCCCCCCCTAAATTACCTTGATGAAAATCCTTGTAGCAGAATTCAAAGCTTATCAGAAAGAAGTTGGAAGGACGGGAGGGAGGAAGGAAGGAAGGAAGGACGGATGGAAGGATGGAAGGATGGAAGGAAGGAAGGAAGTAAGGAAGGAAGGCAGGCAGGCATATTTTTAGTGGTAAAACATTACTTGTTTCCCTGCAGAAGTTGGCTCCATTAGAACATATTCTTTATAAGTATAAATTATTAATACCAGTAGACAGTGGAGCAAGTACATGTAATTCATTACACATTTCCTTAATTGACTGCTTATTTAATATTTTTTTCTTTAAAAATGCTTAGTAAGCAGATACTATAAAGTATTAGATATTGGAGAATTCAATGTAGACATAGTTTCTTCTTTGGAAGACCATCAGTCTGATGGGAAATACAGAGAAGTAAAAAACAATTATAATACAGAGTGAAAAGAACCACACTAGAGAATCAGATTTCATCATAGAAGGAGTACCTAACCCTATATGGAGACTTCTGAAGCTTCTGAAGACATTCAGAGCTCACTGTTAATTTGGATAAAAATAGTCATCAATGGTCCAGTTATAGTATTTACTTATTTTTATGAGGAAAAAACCACAATGTAAATAATTTTTGAGCAGAATTTCATCAAAATGAGATTGGATATTATCTTACATAGGGATTTAACAGGTAGATGAAAGTCCTAAATTAAATAGTGGGGATATCTTTTAAAGACATTTCAAATTAAGATTTAGGGCCTGATTCAAAAGTCTATAAAAAATAATGCCTGGATAAATATTTAGAACCATAATAAACACTGGACTATTAAAAAGAATCACTAAATTGGGAGATAAGTTTGAGTAGTAGAAGTGAGACCAAAGATTCCAATCCCAAAAGGGTAGGAAATATCATGAAAGAATATCATTTACATGACAATGTCCTTACTGTTAAAAATCAAATATAGACAGGAAAAAGCCATTCCCACTGGAAGGTAGTTTCTCAATGGGAACAGAAAGCATTGGTGCTGAAAATACGTTAAAGGTTGAAAATATATCAACCTTTATTATGACAGGTATTTTCCTAGAAAATACCTGTCATAATAAAGGTTGATATATTTTTAGAATGTTTGTTGAAATAGAGATTCCTATATGTGGACGTATACAGACTTTGATCTGAAATTTCCATGTGAAACTTACCAAGGCAAGAGGACAGATTATGGGTTTGAACCAAAGAACAAAGCGTTAGGCATTCATTATTCCTCCTCATTGCCAGGCTCTCTGGTCATCACTATGTTTTCAAAAGATACACCTGGATCAAAGAGAAATTTTTCTAATGAGATCTGGAAAAGGGCCTGTCAAGAATGTTCAAAGGCAGTTTTTTTTTTAAATGATTGATATGGAGGCAGTGGCCACTGGAAGTTCTGAGGGGAGGGAGAGGGAAAAACAGGCGTAATATGGGGGCATTTTCGGAACTTGGGAACTGTCCTGAATGACATTGTAATGACAGATACAAGCCATTATATATCTTGTCATAACCTACAAAATTGTGAGAGAGAGAGTGTAAACTACAATGTAAACTATAATCCAGGCTTAGTGGCAATGCTCCAAAATGTGTTCATCAATTGTAACAAATGTACCACACTAATGAAGGATGTTGTTACTGTGGGAAAATGTGAGAGGGGTTGGGAGCCGGGCATATGAGAATCCCCTATATTTTTTATGTAACAGTTATGTAATCTAAGTATCTTTTAAAAAACAAAAAATGCATTAAAAAAAAAAAAAGGCAATTATGGAAAAATTGAAACAGTCCTGAAAGTTGTAGGTGGAGAGACTTGAGGTCCATTAATTGCATAAACATGATTTTTACCATGCACTGTTTCTGTGAAGATTTACCAATGGCTTTTACCTGCCAAAAAAAAAAAAAAAAAACAAGAACCAAATAAATAAATAAATAAATAAACACACTAACTAATAATAAATCTAAAAGTAAACAAAACAAAATATGCACTCAATAGAGGATGTGGTTTTGTCGAAAATTAAAGCTTCACTTCAGAGAGCATTTGTTAATCTGTTATCTACACATACCTATTCAAAGGAGCTCTGGAGATTTTCTTGCAGTGATTGCAAGTCACACATATAAAAATATTTCAGAACACATTGTAAACATAGTGAATATTTGCTTATTTTACATGAACTCTGGTTTCTCCTAACTAAATATCTTTGTCTTTATGCATGTCACAAATTTGTCTCAAATAAGGGCACAGAAAAGTGACATGTATGTATAGATGTATATATGTACATAGCTTCTGCTGTGATGAATATCACAGAGCAAACAGACAGATAATGATTCTTCATGAGGTTTTTTTGGTAGGATTTACTTTTAATTACAAGTGAGCTCAATAATCCAGGTCTAAGGAATAAATTCTTCCTCTACAATTAGAAATTATCTCTTTAAAAGATTGGCTGTATTGACCAGTTTCACAGTAGTTAACTTTGTAGGATATGCATCAGCAGCCTGCTGAAGAAGAATTTATTTTTCCCTGAGCATTAGGCAGTATATATTTTCAGTCATTTCCCATTAGGATGGAAAGGCCAATTTTTTTGATGGTCATGCATTTTAAGATAGAAGATAACTGCATTTTGGTTTTTCCTTTATACTTTGTGGATGTAGAAGAAGAACCTTATTTTCTTCTTCTACATTTTTTTATATGAAATAGAAATGCTCTTTCATTGCACTGAAGCAACAAATTTGAGCTCACTCCATGTGCTGTGCAAAATGGCCTGATGGCCATCAATGCTCATTGTAATCACTTTATTATTGTTTTAATATAAAATTATTTTTTTTACTATTAACCTAAAATAATTTTAACAAAGGAGATGCTGTATGTAAAAGTCCTTATTATAGAACCCAGTACAGGTTAATTAGTTACTTAGTTTAGCATTTGGTTAATAAATTGTCAATTTAATTTTTTTGGCCCAAAATCTGCTCAGCAGTTTCCAGGTATACCCTTGCTTTATCTCTTCTCTGTTTTGTTAGTTTTTTCCCATTGTAGGAAAAAAGTACTACGGTGAATATCAGTCTATTAAAACATGGGCAATGCTGTTGATTTTCCATTGCTTGTTCATTAATTTATCCTTTCATTTCTTTATCTGTTACCTACTGGGAATATATCAAGCATATTTGTCTCTTTGCTATAGAGACAAAGGAATGAAATATAGAGTCCTGTTTTCAAGCAGCTCATTATCTACTGTGAGGTTTGAACACACAAAGATGGTAAATAGAAATAGAAGCTGTGGAAACCAATGGAGGAACATCTTAAGCAGGCTGATGAAAAGATAAGAAAATCACCTCTTTCCTTAACATAAGAAAACACAGATAATCCAAGGGATGCAAAGCAGGAAGACTGCGTAAATGTGGGGTAGCTGGACTTGAAGCCCTGAATCTTGACTGTCAACTTCCCCTTCCCCTTCAAGACATAGTAAGTGGCCAATTATAGCTTCCAACACCTCTTTTGTTTTAGAAGTAGCTCTGTTGCTAAATTAAATGCATTTGATTAGAAGATTTCTGGAAGAGTATATTATTGAAGGAACTACTGAATGAAAATAGGTGTTAGCCAGGAGAAGTGTGTGAAAGGCAGGGAGTGGAGGAAGCCATATTGAGGCAGAGGGGTAGGTGTAAAAGAAGGGGCATGTCCCTGTTGAATGCAGAAATGAAAATGTGTTCAAAGTCTAAAAGATATTGCACATTCAAGGAAATGTCTGCTGTTCAGTAAAAGAGAAACAAGCTTGTAAAGGGCTGGGGCTCTAAGAGGTGGGTCAATTCATAGATACCACCTCTCTCTACCATGTTCTGGAGTTTCTTCCACCCCTACCACAGTTTTGATGGGTGAAGAAGTAACATTACTGCTGGGCTTTACATAATTCCCAAAAGAGGAGCCAAGTCAAAATTAGCATTTTACTCATAAATCAAAGTAAATTGTATTAATTTGGTTGCAATTGGAGTGAGACTGATAAGTGGGAGCTTTCAACTCAAACATCTGTGGAACCTGAGTTTTTATATCAGACTTTTAGAATTACATTATAAAAGTAATTTATTTAAATCATAGCTTACACCTGGTATTTAGTAAAGCTGATTGCAGAGTGTTTAATAAGTTTATAAATTTACCTTAAAAAATGACATTTGCACATTTACCAATAATGTGAAAGTTCAATGATTTACAAAGGAGGAGGGGAGAGGGTTCATGCGAAATATTAGAAGCATTAACTGCCAGACAACCAATATTTCCTGTTGCTTAACTAAAAATGTTATTTTCTACTTTTACTCCATGTAGCTACTGATTTAGAAGTTTCCTGTGGCCATTTTAATTAGTTTTCCCACCACTCCTGTGAGATATGCAGATAGCATAATGTTTAGGGTTAGCTGAATCTGAAAATATTTTTCATAAACATTTTGAGATTTTCATGTTGTTAAAAGAAAACCCAAAACTCTTGAGTCCATTTGATAATTCACAAAACTGAGGCATTCAAAGGTCAAATTATGATTGTGATTATATGTTAAATGGTATATCCTGCTATTGTATCAGCTTTTCCTCTCCTTTCACAGGGCCTCCTTTACTTCTTTGTCTATTAAAGCAAAATATTTCTTTTGTTATGAAAAGATTTAAAAATCATTTGGGTTTGTGAAATGTATTGCTCAATATAGAAAGGCCTAATCTTTAAAAGAAATTAGGAGATCACATTATTACAATAGTAAAATGCTGAGACATCAAATTGAATAAAACTCTTAGTCTATATTAAGTAGCAGCATGCTGAAAAAAGATGATGGGAAAATTGGAGATAGTGACAATTGAAGAGTGTGCCTTTTTTCTAGCACACAATTACCACAATTTCAAATTTGCTTTTCATTTCTATAAATTAGTTATGTGACCATATTGTTAAGTAGAGAGACTTGCTAAATCAGAAACTGGAAGTCCATCATTCGGTATTCCCATAATAAGAGCTGATCTAAGGGCTATTCTCATATACAAAATAATAAACTGGAAACAAATGGTATTATCTTATTCATCCAGGCAAGACAACTTATGATTCTAACTAACCAGTGTCTATGCCAAGATGGAACCTTTTAAACTATAACAATAAAGTGTGTTTTATTCTATATCGGCTATATCACAGAGTGATAAAATATCATGTAATAAACATTTTTCTTCCTCTTAGTGAGAAAAAAAGAAAAATCTCTCGACCAAATTTCCTTTCCCAAAATATGTTGTCTGTTTTTCATATAAACAGGAGAAAAAGACATAATAGCCTTAACAACAACCACAACAGAATTGACCATATTTGGGGGCTGCCCATTACAGGGTATAGTCCCAGACAGGGAAGATTAGATTTCAAGAGGGTAGTGCCATAACATGACACACACATCTGAGGGCAGATTTAAACATCTATTACCCAAACATTTGCACCCCTCAAAGAGAAATTTTGCACCCCTTAAGCAATAGCCCTTTCCCCACATTTGCTGCCCCTGGTAACCTGTAATATACTATCTGTGTCTATAAATTTTCTAATTCTATGTATTTCATATAAACAAGATCGTACAATACTTGCCTTTTTGTTTCTGGCTTATTTCACTCAACATGATTAATTCTTAAGACTGTTTAAGCAATATTTTAGCATTGCTTAAAAAGAAATGGCTCAAAAATATATTTTGGACATTTGCACATCCTGTGCAATGTATAAATGTATATATGTACATATCCTCTGCTGTGATGAATGATTAAGAATTAATAGCTATTTCAAACACAGAAAAAGGGCAAATCCCCAAGATTCTCAGCCTCTGAACATTTTGGTCACACCCTGGCATGACAGCCTAACTTCCTGTGTTCCTAGACAAATCACAGAAGACTGCGTCACAAGTTATTTATTTTACATTTGCTGAAATGTAAAAATAGATCTTGGTCATGTCTGGCTACAAAAATTTATAACTTATTTACAAAGTCAGAAGAAAACCACGAATGGTGAGTCTCTTTTCATCCCACTAATAGAATAGGGGAACACAAGCTAGACAAACATCACATGCGGGGGTAGGGAGGTTGGAGCTAATTGAGGTAATATTAATTTTTTAAAATTATTTTTATTAATCCATTCATTTCATAACAAATATTTAGCACCTCTTGCCAGACAGGCACTGGTTTAAGAGCTAGGAAATCAACAGTGAACATGATAGATAAAATCAGTATCTGTATTCTACTGAAAGTAGTTAGAAAATAAGTAAATACTGTATATATATATATATACACACACACAATATAATGTCACCTAGTGATAAATTGTATGAATTGAAATAAAGGCAAGTTATTTGAAATATAGTGGCCAGGATAGTGCTCTACAAAGATTTGTGTTACTTGAATGGGTAAGAGAATTAACCATTCAAATATCCTAAAATGGTGGTTCTCAAATGCAGGCATACATCAGAATCTTCTGGGGAGTACATTAAAACACAGATTGCTGAGTTCCATCCCCAGAGTTTCTGATTTGGCAGGTATGGGTGGGACACAAGGATTGACATTTTTAACAAGTTCACAAGTAAGGCTGACGTTGCACGTCTATGTGCGTGGGACCACAGTTTGAGAATTATTCTAGAACAGGAAGTTGGCAAACTTTTTCTATAAAGGACCAGAGAGTAAATATTTAGGCTTTGTGGGTCATACATTCCCTGTTGCAAAGACTAAGCTCTACTGTTGTAGCCTGAAAGCAGCCTTGGAGAATATGTAGACAATGAATGACATTTTCCTTATGGACACTGAAATTTGAATTTTTAATAATTTGCAGGTGTCATGAAATACCATTCCTCTTTTGAATTTTTTTCAACATTTACAAAACATTAAAAATTAAAAAAAAAATTTCTTAGCTCATAAGCCATGCAAAAACAGCCATGATGCAGATAGTTTGAAGACCCTATTCAAGAAGAAAGGAATAGGAAGGCCAAAAATCCTCAGGCAGGAGCACATTTGGCCTTTCTAGGATCAGGAAGGAAGATACATGTGTCCAAGAGAAGGAAACAAATCCTTGAAGGAAGTGGTTAGTTGGAACACCCACTTGGGCCAGGTAATGGAATTAAATAATTTACTGGACTTTTAGCAGAGACATTGCACAATCTGAGATATTTTTGAAGCCTGTGTCTGGCTGCTCTAAACATGAGACTGAATTATAGAGGATGCAGAAACAGGGAGACTTGTCAGGAGCCTCCCTCAGTATCCAGTAGAGTCCAGTGGAGATTGAACATAGATGATGGTGTAGAGGTGGTGGAAAATGGTCTGAATGAGACATAAACCACCCAGACTTGCTGATGGTTGAGTTATGGGATGAGAGAAAAGGAAAGAATTCAATGATGGTTTTAAGTATGTCAGTGTTGGATGCCAGGTTAAGTGTAGGACCAATTATGCAGCTGTAGGCAATAGAGCATTTAGAGTTTAGGAAAAGAAGTAAGCCACCAAAAAAAAAAAAAAAAAAGAGAGAGAGAGAGATGAAAATAAGGAATAGCAAGTTAGGATGGAAGAAAACTAGAAGAATACCATATCATATAACCAAGTAAACATACTGGGTGGAGGAGAACCGTGTTTGAGAGGTAATGTAAAGCTGAAGATTGAGAATTGGCCACTATACAACACTGGTGGTTTCAGAAGAACTGTGCTGGTGGGTTGTGAATTGTAGATTAGGTTCAAGAGAGAATAGTAGGAAAGAAGTAGAAGGAGTGTTTACAGATGGTTCTAAGAGAGTTTTGCTGAAATTGGGAGCAGAGTATGGTGAAGTGGCTGAAATGGTGTGGAGATAAGCCCTTCAGATTCTACCTCCAATTATTCAAGGTAGAGATTCTGCTCGCCAAGAAGAGTTTGCTTTACCTTATATGTGGTTCCCATTGTTTAGATATCCACCCCCACACACACCGTTTTGGTACAAATTGGAAATATTACCGCATGTTTATAAACTGATATGAATTATCCAAACAAGGGGAAATTCTCAATGAAGGAGAAGAGATTGAGAAAAAATCTTTTAAGTTAGACTCTTGAGTTCGTTAGAAGGGATAACTTTCTGTCCATGGTTGGCATCATAGGAGCAAGGACAGTTCATACAGTGAGATAGGAGAGAAGTGAGAGCAATGAATACTGATGTGGACTAGTTTATGTGCTGGAGGATGTGCGTGTTCTTTTCTGATTGCTTCTATTTTAAGTGGTCTGGAAAGAGCCCCTAGAGTGAAATGGGGTAGAAATAAACAAAGGAAAGACAGCTGCTTCTTGAACAGATTTCTGAGGAATCCATTTTATACAAGGTCAGCCTGATTTCATGAAGGTGTTCTAAAAAGAAATTAAGGGAAAATGTCGATTAGCAAATATTTTGCAATTCAGAGAAAGGGTCTGGGAGAGGGGCTCAAATTAGATGATGTATAAATCATTGTCGGTGTATTAGTCAGGATTCTCTAGGGAAACAGAATCAACAAGAGATATCTGTAAATAGTATGAGATTTTATAAAATTCTTTCACATGACCATGGGGATGCACAAGTCCAGGTTCCCCAGGCAGGCTGCAAACCAGGGACTCTGATGAAAGTCCAATGAAAGTCCTTGATGAGTTCCCAGGAGACATTGGCTGTCCGAAGACAAGCAAGAAATTCTCTCTGAATGCAGAAATCACTTCTGCTTTTAAGGCATTCATCTGATTAGCTAAAATGTCACACATTGCTGATGGCAATCTCCTTGGTTGATCGTAGATGTAATCAGCCATCTATGCGGTAAACTCACTGATGACTAAAGTCCATAAATGTCCTTGTGTTACAATTAGCCCAGTGCTTGCTTGACCAAACAACTGGGCATAATTATCTAGCCTAGTTGACACATTAGCCTAACCATCACAATGGGTATATATGTCCAAGAATGAACTATAGAATGTCTTTGTGATTGGGTGGTGTCATTGGTGGCAATATGGGAAGATAGTGGTCTGACCAGGGGAAAGAGGAGTTTTGAGCCTGTACCTTAAGTCCTTTGGGGTCAGGATTGAGACCTGGACAGGGAATAAGAAGCAACCTGAGCTTGGTGGGCTTCTTCTTAAATCCTGCCAAGGACAGTGTCCTGGCAACTGAGCATCATTTGTGAACATAATCTGTGCCAGGACACAGGACATTATCTCATTCAGTTTTCTTAACCATATTATAATATAGGGACCATGAACCTGCCATTTCATTAATTATCATTAAGGAGTTTGAAGTGCTTTGCTTCAAATTTTTTGAGATACAATTCAGGCTACGTTGTCTGATTTCATGGTCTGTACTTTTAACCACTTATAAGTGGGTGCAATGAGGGAAGAGCTAAAAGACTTAAATTTAGTATAGTGTCATGTTGAAGGGCAAGGCCACTGATTTTGATTATATTCTCAGCAACTTACTCGGCAACTTGGAGCAAGTTGCCAAAATATATTTTTTTTCTTTCTTTTTTTTTTTTTATTGTGGGTAAAAATCAAAATTTTCACAATACATACCAACATTTGCAAAATGATATATAAATGTATATGCATATATGTGCATTTGCTTACAAAAATGTTATTTATGTATATATATAAATATATTTTAAGAGGTGCTTAGGTACCCAAAATATTACACGGAACCCAAATATTTTTGAGTGTTTGATTCCTCCTGATTTACATGTAGAGATTAATAGTACTGTCAGAAAGAGAGACACCTATGACATGCTCTAGGGTGGAGTCTTACCATGTGGAGGATGGCAAGAGCAGACCAATACTTGCCACCAGGAACTCAGGCCCAAGGCAACCAACTCATACCACACCATCAGAAGCATGACTCACACAGCACTGAATGGAACAATGTTTTTCTCACATAGAGAAGAGACAGTGCAGGGTCAGCTTCTCTAGTGGGTGTCTTTTCCTGATAGCCAGTGGGTCTCAATTCTTGGCTGACACAGGGAGTTATTCTATGAGGAGCACCCCTCTGTTGTGTGAGTGTGTGTGTGTGTGTGTGCATGCACATACACATACCATAGCGGAAGAAACTGGCTCCCTCCCTGCCAGGGACAGATAAACCACTGGCATGTGAGCCAGATGCCATAAAATCATGCCCACATTACTCAGAGTGTCTCCAGTGAATACTTCCATATACTTAGGACAATAGGGGAAGGAATGTACCAGATGTCCCCTTATCTACTAGACGATTGTATTTTATCTCACCTGGAGGACACATCTGGTCCTGAAAACAGGATGCATTTGTTAGTCCCAAGGAAAGGCAGCAGGCAAAGCTAGAACTGTCCTCTACCACAAGTACCTATGTTACAACATCATGAAAATGTAGTAGTCACTCACTAAATGGAATTGGTTATGATTAAAGACCCAAATCCTTCCATGTAAATCTACAATCCACTCTGAAAACTGAAAGTTGTATTATAATTCACTTGGCATCAGAACTTGACCTAAATCTATATGAATGAGACTCTCAACCTTTATTTATCCCATTTACTGTAGATGATCATACATTTATTTGCTGAAACTATATTTATTTATTTAAAGGTTATAGCACAGGCCTTTTTTAGATGTAATATGTGTTATATAGAATATATGCTTAATTACTTTTCTAAAATCAGAAATATTCAGAATTCCTGATCCCTTAGTTTCAGTAAAGATGTTTTGAACCTGTTATATCCTTATTATTTATTATCCTTTACTGGGATATATTGTGAATCGATGTGATTATATGAAACCCCTAATTCCTTTGCATGAAAAATGTTTTAAAGTCATAATACTGTTAGAATATGATTTGAATTGGTAGAAATATTTACACTGGAGTATTTATAGAAAAGTCAAAGAATTCGTTAAAAGAAGGGCACAATGATATGGATTGTTCTCTTGGGTCAGTGCAGCTAGCTGGCTCCTTGTAAGCTTGGATGGGTAGCTTGACATTCAAAAATTTGCTGCCATTCCAGATTCTGGCCTTGAGCCTTGCAGTTTTAGAAATATGTCATAACCTCTTCGAAAATGGATGTGTCATTTGGGGTTTGACTCACCTTTAAGAAGCTCATGAGACTGATGTGTAAACTACCGTGACAGCCCACTAATCTCCAATGGGAACCATCACTGCCTATGGAATCAGATATACTGGTACACAATTTCCCTATAGACAAAAGGTATAGAAAGCCAAATTATACTCAAAGCGTCAGTTTAGTAATTTACTGATAAGAGGGCAGCTCATTCATTCTGGCACCTGGGAAGTCAACAATAGGCATAAATTTATTTATTCAGCATAGAATCAAGATAAAAGAAAAGGAGCAATAGTTATGGGTTTAAATGTTAAGTGGCATAGAACGAGATAAGCTAGGGGTAGTTTAATCCTAAGAATTACAATGGACATAGAGAAGACTGTGGAACAAACAAAGACCACTCAAATGAGAACAAGGGAAAGTTATTTATTCAGAGCTTGCTCTAACAAGGGAGTCAGCCACCGTCACATGCATTTGGCAGCTACTCAAAGGTAGGCAGAGGAGTGGGAAAGCTTTATAGTAGAATAAAAGAAAGGCTTCAGTTATGCCCTGAGTGGAGTCTGTTGGCATGGGGAAGCTGCACGTGGGATAACTAGAAGTGGGGCATCCTCTGTGATTGGTTAGGGGAGCACATTTGGCTTTCTTCGGTTGGCCCTAGGTTGGAGGAAGGGGCAAAAATTAGGGAAGCAGTCAATTATTGATCAAGTCCTCGCTATTGTGAGCTGATTGTTATAGGGATTTTAGTTTAGTCGTTGTAGTTAGTGGCCAGCTTCCTGGACAAACTACTAACAGGCAGTGGACCAGAGTTTCCTGGTCTGGTTACTGCTGATAGTAAGTCCAACTTTCCTGAGTCATTGTCCATTGGTATCTTCAGTCTCTCCAGACAAATCAAACTCTTGGACTAGAGAACCTCACAGCTTTGCATCGTTCTGGAATGAGTAGTGCAGAAATTCTCCCATGTAAATCTTCTTTGTATTTTATGACATGCAAACAGCAACACCCCCATTTCAATGCATTATTCTCTAGGAATGAGAAATAATTTGGTCAAGTTATAATCACATTCTGCTGGCCTGTGAGCTATCAAGTCTCTATAAAAGGTCTTTTCTTATCTTTTCCCTGATTCATTGCTTGCTGATGTCTTCATTTAATTGTTAAAAGGCAGGCTTCCAGGTCTACCAACCATATCTCCTTTCCAAGATGCTGAGGGTTAGCATATTGTAGTATTTAGGGGCTGAAAATATAAGCAAAGACAATGAAATATCTAGTCAGAGGACCTGAGTTCCAGTCTCAATTTTATAACTTGTTCTAAGATGGAAGTTATAGCTGCACCTTTTACACATTAACTGCTCAAATAGAAATATTTTAATGATGACCTCACACGCCAGTTTGGATAACCAATTAGAAAATGCACGTTAAACGAAATGTGGGGACTACAAAACTATTTAAATTGCATGTTTTATTATTAGCTCTAAGCATGATATCTTGTATACTCTTTACACTCAGTAAACATTTCCTGAATGAAATAGGCAAATCACTTAGTCAATCCATATGTCAATCATTGTGTCCTGATGTATATGAAGCCACAGGTTGGCAATTCCTGTTACACCTAACTTACACGTGGATGAGAGCAGAATAGCAATAAGAGAAAACAGCAGCCACATACTTTCAACACCCTGCCCTCCTTGCTCTTCAGAGTATAAATAGCCTTTTCTGAAGAAACATATATTCAGACATGGATTTCAATTGACCTTATTGCTCAACACTCTAGCAACGACAGTGCCACTTAATCACTTTGCCATTCTAAGGTATCATTGAGGAAAACAGCTGTTATGCAGGTTGCCTGGTCTCACTAGTAAAGAGCATCCTAGTTGTCAGCTGTGTTGCTGAAACATAAACCGCCAGCACCATTATTCATTTAATTCTCATAATCTACTATGCGTTGTTTTTACCTGTCATGAAAAAAAAAACTGTAATCTATCTTGGAGTTGAGGTCGCCCCTTACCATGTATGGAATGTATGTGCATTGTGTGAATTACTCAGAAACACTCTCAAAATGCAGTCCTAGAGATGGCTAGCAGTGTATGGGTTATTTTTTTCCCCTCCCTCCATTCTCTGTATCTATCTTTCTCTCCTTCTCTCCTTCCCTCATTCCATCTCTCCCTTCATTCTAACCCCTTCCCTCTCTCATTTCCTTTCCTCCTTTCTTCATTTTTTTTTCTTTTCATTGTATTATTTTTAATGATTTGGATACTAAGGCCACCTTATGTTTTAATGTAAGCATCAATCTGGTGGCAATATATGAAAGCATGATAATTTCCCTTGCTAGTCATAGACAATATCTATGACCGGAAAGAAGTCCAGATATACAGATATTTTTGCCTTTCGGGCCAATGATGAGGAAAGAGGAAAATTGGGCTGCAAATGTCTGTCAGTTGCCATTCTCTGTGCGTTCACATGAAATTCTGCATGTTTCATCAATGAACAATGACACTGCAGGGACCCCAGGTTATTTACCTTCTTTTATTCAGCACTTGGTTGGATCATAATAGACTTTTGGTAACTGATAAGGAAGGAATGAATGAATGATTTCCATATGATCTTTCAGTAATAAGATATATTTAAATATGTCACCCACAAAGATGGAAAAAAATTTTACAAAAATGAGGGTTTTTTAGATTTCAAAAGTGAAGTATAAGTTTATTTTAGAAAATTTAGGAAATACAGAAAAGCATAACAGAAAAGCCTAGACAACTGTTTTCAACGAATATGCCCCTTTCTATTCTTTTCTTTGCACACAGTACCTTCTTTTAAATAAATTGTGTACTTCAGTGGATGGCTTTTTCCTGTCTCCTGTACCAATGGCGGGCTCACCAGTCTTCATGTTTCAGGTATTTTTTTTTTCTTGGATTTTAGCTTCCTCTTGGATTTATAAAGATAGTAGGTTGGAATAAAGGTAGAAAGTTCTAAGAGAGAGAAGGCTTTTGGCTGCCTGTTTTTATGGTTAGCAGTATAAACAACACATTTTTTTCTAAGGATTCTCCATTAAATAAGCAAAATAGGACATCTCTTGACTTAATGCCTGGCTTTATGTCTCTCATTTGTCAACCCAATTTCAATGGCCTGATAATTCATTTTATTGCTCCTCAGATTCAGGTATTAAACTTTGTATCAATCTTAATGTTCAGTAGTAGTGTGAGATTTTTCTCTCTTTTTCTATATATTCATTTGTATTTAAGTGGAGGGTATCATACTGTTGCATTGAAAGCTGCTAGACGATGCAATTTTGAACTATGATTTCTTTCTTTTTTTATTATCAGGTTAAGTTTCTCTCTTTTAGGCTATGACATTTAGTACAAAAAGATTTTATGACTACATTCCTATATATTGCTATATTCCCTCAACTTAATATACCTTTTCTGGTTTTATTCTATACTGTTTTTACTTTAGATTTATCTTTTTCTCTAAAAGTGTTTTTTTGCATTTCCCGCCAGAGTGCTCTCTCAGTTACATTAAAGATATATGTATTTTTTGTTTTTGATGTTGTTGCTATTTTAATTCTATCAATCAAATCCTTTTCACTCAGTGAAGCAAACTTATACTATATATATGCAAAATCTTTTTGGAGATAGTATCTATATTTCCCATTTACATATTTTCTACAAACATATGATTCTATGTAACTGGGTAAATTATCGGTGTGAAATTATCTGACCGTTTCACACTGATTTCCTAGTATGGGTTGATATCTTTTACCTTAAAACCATCATTTTACTTTCCTTTCACATAATGTTTCTTAGTGCTCTCGAAGATCATTAAAATAAAATAAAAGGCCAGGTATCTGGTGAAAGCAAGTTTACCATTGGTGGCAAAACAAAATAAGAGGTAAAACAAGAAACAAAAAGCTCACAATCTCAATTCTGCAGTCTAGGTTGAAAGAGGGATAGTATTTAAAATACCTAGAGGAATACATGAATTATGGGATCTTTGAGTAACCCAGGAGAATATTCACAAAAGTAGACCAACATAACAGTAAAGGTTATATTCTCAGTCAGAGGAGTGCCTTTCTTAAGGTGAACCTGGACCTATATTTAAGCTGGATGTTGTACCTTCCAATGGATACATGAACCATTTCTCCCAAGGTCTTTATGGCTAGGCAAAAGTACAATGTTGGGGAAGTTGTTTTCAAAGTATGAGATACCAGTTTTATCTCCTTTGTTTTCATTTATTATATCTTGCATTGAGAGCCTTTTAGTTTAGTACCTGAGTCAAGATTAACCTTCATTCAAACTGTTTAAAAACAACTAATGACAAAGTACCTTGTTTTTGTTTAGTTTTCTTTTTATTTTCCTGAGCTATAATGGGCATGGGCTCTCATTCAGTATAGTACAAAGGCAGAGAAGAGAAAGTTCTGTGGAGGGCTGGGTGAATACAATTAACTACAAGATATAAGTTTTGTAGGGCTTAGAAAATTAGACTCATAAATGTAGACACGATGCAGTAGGCAATCGGAAGCATGCATTGTGGATTTTTGAGAAATATTGAAAATGATTTGTCAAGAAATAATCTTGCCTTTGCATATTCTATTGAGTACTTCTTTCACCATCAACTGAAAATGAAGATAGATGGCAACAACTGTGGTGAGCCACATCTTACAGATAAGCAGAGAAACCTGCAGCCTGAAGCAAAGAATAAGAGGTAGAAGTGGCCTTGGTTTGCCTCCTAATGTGGAATAATTTCAAGAGGTAACTGCAGATAGGTCATACAAAGCTCTATATCTAGTTCAGTACAGTGAATATTGAGTAAGTGAGGATGTCTAAAATAAGAGATTTCTGTTATGCAATAGGTTGAAAAGGATTCTGAGGAAATACAGTGTTGAAGAAACAGAGAATTGATATTTCTAAAGAAGTCAAGAAAAGAACAACCAAATCAAAATAGATAATACAAGTAACGACCTTAGGATATGAAAGTTGCTCAATAAATGTTCTCCTTTATTTATATTGAATTACAAATATTTTTACTATATCATTTCAAGAGAGAGATAAATTTTATTCATATGTATGCATATGTTTTTGTGTATATACATATATATTCATATTCAGAAAAGAATGTATGTGGGTATTTTATTTAATGTGTCCACTTAAGTGAAAAGAAATAGACCCACTCAGCACAAGATAATGAAAACAATGGCAAAGCCAATGATAGTTATGATTTGGATTATTTTATTTGATATGTAGAATAAACTTCTTTAATAGGTACTATAATTAGGCCCATTTTGCAAAAAAGAAAGCTGAGACACAGAGTTTATGTAACTCACTCAAGATCTCATAGTCAAGCAGTGACAGAGTCAGGATTCAAATTCAGGTCAGTTTGACTGAAGTCCAGAAGGGCAGAGCTGTTAATTAGCCCAGAAATGTATTAATTTATAACCCCAGACTAATTTTCTTGCTTTTCAAAATATGTGTTTTATGTAGACTGTCATTAATAGGCACAAAACTTTGAACACATAGTTGATTAACAATGATTAATTTAATCTGCATACGCCAATATTGTCCCACTGTTCTAGGGAACAGTTGTGTTTCATGGAAAAGTAGGAGGTTAAATTATCTACCAGGGATTGAATTCAGATTATCATTTTTAATCTGCTTGGGTGGCTGAAAGGATGGAATTTAGCTAAATCAAAAAATTAAATCCCAAGGCAGCTAAGAGGCTGGCAATTTCCTATTATTATTATTATTATTATTATTTTTAAAGGAGATTTAGATTACATAAATGTTACATAAAAAATATGAAGGATTCCCATATGCCCCCCTCACCATCCCTCTCCCACACTTTCCCACATTAACAACATCTTTCATTAGTGTGGTCATTTGTTACAATTGATAAACACGTATTGAAGCATTTTTACTAAACAGGGACTACAGTATACATTATAGTTTACACTCTGTCCTGCACAATTTTATAGGTTATGACAAAATATACAATGACCTGTATTGGTCACTGCAATGTCATGCAATACAACTCAAATGTCCCAGAAATGCCCCCATATTACACCTTTTCTTCCTTCTCCCATTCCTCAGAACCTTTGGTGGCCACTGCCTTTATGTTAACGATAAGAGTTCTTCCATTGTTAGAGTAATAATAAGTTCATAGTAGAATAATAATAAGTCTACTTTAGTCTGTTGTTCATTCCCTAGCCTTGAGGATTTTGGAATGGTGATGACCACTCTGCTTCTAATTGAGAGGGAGCTTAGATCCCATGTGGCAAATGGATGGAACTCTCTTGCTTGCGGTTGGTGACACTCTCTGTTCCTTGGGATGGACACTGTCCATCATCATCTCCTTGTTAGTTGTCCTTGGTGAGGTTTTGAACTGGAGAGTAGGTTTTGCAACTCTGCTGAGATTCAGGGCTCAACTGGCACATGGAGCATTCAAAGATTAAGTCTCTGAGGCATATATTTATCAAATATAGTGCTGATTATAGGTAAAAGGGGCAGAAGAGCCATATGTAGAGAACCTATAAATGATTCTAACTCTGTTACACTGGGGAACATAAATTCCAAAGTAAGGCCCACTAGACAGAGTGCCGAATTCCTGAGCTGTCTGCACTGCTTATAGTTTCTGGATGTCTCTAGATTCCTCAGGAGCCCTGCTATTTGTGGCACTGTTTACTGTGGCAGTCAATGAGATCCTGCTGAGATTTGAATAAGTGTAACCTCTGGAATGACTTCCCAACTCACTTTGAAATCTCTTAGCTATAAAAACTCATTTGTATTTACCATTTCCCCCTTTTGGTCAAGGTTTTTTTCTAGATGCATTGCTAGTTGGTGCTTGGTAATAATCCTTGGTGCCAGGGAGGCTCATCCTCAGGTGTCATGTCCCATGCTGTGGGGAAGGTAGTGCATTTATATGCTGAATTTGGCTTAGAGAGAGGCCACTTTTGGGCAACATGGAGGCTTTCAGGAGGTAACTCTTAGACAATATATAATACAGGGCTAAGTTTCAATTTCACAAGAAAAGACTCATATGTAAAGTCATCAATATCAAGGGCCTGGTATAATGATCCGTCTTCCTTCACTAGGCACTGCCCTTGCACTCGGGGGATTCTTGCTGTCCTATTAGAGAATGTAGCAGAACTCCCCAGGATGGGAGTTCGGTATTCTTTTGGTTATAATGTGGATCTCCACCCACCATGACAATGCCCCATGAACACTTTAACACATTCATATGCCTTAGATGCATGCCCCAGATGAACCCCTTCCCAGGTATATGCTATCACTGACACCCCGCAACAGTGATCATCCCATGTCATTGTTGTGACCCTTCTGTGATCCAAAATCTCTCCAACAATGAAGCCAACAAAATAACCAAATAAAATTAACAAGTAAATGAACTAATAATTTAAAAAATAACCAGTAAAATACAAAAAAAAATAAAATTTTTTGAAATACTAAAAAAATTTTTAGACATTGTGTCTTTCATCACTGTAACATCTGTTGTCTTGTATATATAGGGATATTTTCTTCCATATATTCCCCCAGTGCCTTAATTTTTTTTTTTCATTTTAACTTCAAAGCATCTTTAGAATACAGAAAAGTCACATAGAGAATACAGGGGATTCCCACATACTCAATACTCTCCCCCTTTCCCCCTCTCCTCCATCAATACAATTTTACATGTGGATGGTACATTTGTTACAATTGCTACTAACCATGGTCAATGGTTTATATTATGGTTCACATTTTGGATCATACACTTTTATAGGTTTTGATGAAATTTGGAGTGTCCTGTATCCCTCATTGCAAGACCTTGCTGAAAAATTCTAATGCCTCTTATTGGAAGAAATTCCAAAATGTACCTTTGATTTCCTCATATACCTGCTTGTTAAAATTGGGATTGAGTTTCCTTGGCTTCTTGAAAGGAGAGAACAGCTGTTTGTGGGATGACAGCCATTTGGGTAGTCATTTGCTATTTATCATAACTTTAGAGGAATAGCAAAAATTACAAATATTTGATTTAGGCAAATCACTAACCTGATTGCTTTCATATGTTTACACACACACACAAACTTTATCATACAAATAATCTAATGGAGGCAGGTACCTTGTTTTTTAATTCAGTAATAGTCAAAGAACATTGGAAGATAGGATTTTAACATTCTCTCTGGTTATGTACATAGCATACTAATGATTTTAGTTGGTAATGACCAAATGCTACAAAATAAATACATAAATAAAATATCACCTTGGTCCCCCTCCCCCCCCAAAACAAAAACAAAAACAAAAAAACATCCTCTCTGGCAACAAAGGGACCTTTCTCTGTTTCATACTTTCCCTTTCCCTTTAAGGAACGAGTTTTAAATCTCTAACCAAGGACATTTCAGCCCAGGACACCAAAATGGTTTTCTCCCTTGAAATTAGGAAAATCTGTGGCAAAACAATTGTGAGCACTCAGGTATTCAAAGACCATTTTGGTCAAGGTTGATCCCAATCTTCTAGACTTTTTACTATAATCCTTAAGACTTTCCACAGTAATTGTGGTATATTCTATCTGGTCAGGAGAAAGTACAATCCTGTGGCTTCAATGTTTGACATTATCAAGATAGCAATGCTGACACAAGGTGAAATTTAACCTAAATTGCTAATGGAATAAAGGAATATCAATTTTTAAAAACTCTTTTTTTTTTTCCCTCTTAGCTGCAGTGCAGCAAGAAGCAGAATATCTTTTTTCCCCACTTTTGTATACCACAGTGCATTTTGCAAAATTTCTCTCCTTCTAAGCATACACATTATATTTTTCAAAAATTTTAATGAAAGTCAAGCTTTAAAAAATTATTACCTGCATCTGTAGTATTCCTTTATATAGTGTAATATTCTTTTACTTGATGAGTGTTGCCTTGTTTTTGTTGTTGAAGAAAATGTATGGATTTTTTAAAAGTTTTCTCTTGAAGGTAGAAAATGTTATTTATAGTTTTATCTTCACCCTAAAATAATAAGAGTGAAGTTTATTTATCTCTTCACTGGTAACAAATCTATTGCTAGAATATTCCTTTTGAACGTGCAGATGTGGAAAGGTGACTAATGTGAGTTTATTTGCTTAGGTTAGTTCTAGAAACCTGAGCTTAATGGAAAGGTTCACCATGTGCAGTCTCATTAGGGGTACTTGGAAGCTTAACTGTTTTTTCTCTTAAAAATAAAAGTATCTTCTAGAGACCAGCCATGCTTCC
Organism: Tolypeutes matacus; assembly: GCA_026826555.1. Taxonomy (NCBI): domain Eukaryota; kingdom Metazoa; phylum Chordata; class Mammalia; order Cingulata; family Chlamyphoridae; genus Tolypeutes; species Tolypeutes matacus. The sequence continues at coordinate 10,652,028 of JAKSZT010054030.1, forward strand.
CTCTCTACATCACTCTAGCAGCATCAAGAGAGGCTGAAGTACCAGAGGAAACCCTTACTAAAAGCAACATCTCCGGGAAGTGGATGTGGCTCAAGCTATTGGGCTCCCATCTACCATATAGGAGGTCCAGGGTTCGATTCCCGGGGCCTCCTGGTGAAAACCAAACTGGTCTGTGCAGCCAGCTGGCCCATGCAGAGTGCTGGTCCACTCAGGAGTGCTGGCCTGTGTGGAGCTGGCACATCAAGATGATGCAACAAAAAGAGACACAGAAGAGAGACAATAAAAGCCACAGGAGACGAGGGAGCTGAGATGATGCAAGAGATTGAGCCCCTCTCTCCACTCTGGAAGGTCCTGGGATTGGTTTCCCATGCTGCCTAAAGAGAAGATAAGCAGACACAGAAGAGCAGATAGCGAGCAAAACAATGGGGTGGCAGAAATAAATAAATAAATCTTAGGAAAAAAAAAAGGAACATCACTGAGTTCAGATGGGTATGACCACACCTACTCTTGTTTTTGCTCTTAAACCTCCTAGTTCAGCTGATTCTGAAAGATTGTTGACCCAGAATGGCCAAAAGTGTTTCTTGCAGAATAATTGCATTCTTCACTCCACTTCTCACTATTTTTGTTCCAGTATGGCCAAAAGGGTTTCTCACAGAATAATTTCATTCTTTCCCTCCAGTTCTCACCTGTCTAAATTAAGGTATGTTTATGCAGTTCTTTTGGCTTCTTTTCCACTTATTCAGTGGCATATTTCATTGCTTTTTCAGAAAGTAGATGGCCATCCTTCAATTAGGTACCATTTCAATTAAATGACAGAGCTCCCTTTACATTTCAAAACATGGATGTTTTCCTACCCTATTAATAGTACATATGAAATTTTTCTCCCCTTTAATATTCCTTTGTTTATTTCAGTCAGCTTCGAGCAGATGGAAGGATTGTTTTAGTTGCCTATTCTGAAGCCATCACATTCTTGGAAGACCCCCTGTGTAATAGCTTTTGATCTTTGGCATTCACAGACATTCAGTTAAGTTACTCTATCAAGAACTGATATATTTATATTTCCCTGAACAATGTAATCATATATAATGTATGATTATATATGACTATATAATCATAAAGCAGGACATTAAATCTCATGTATTTTCTATTTTCATCTTAGAGTCCTCTTTAACCTTACAATACAATAGCTTGTCCTTTATTATTTAAGAAAAAATTTAAATTTGTGGAATAAAATACATCAATATGAAATAAAAGTTTAAGAGAAAGCTTTTATAAGGACTAGATTTATTGCATTTAAATAAAAAAATTTAGACTGAGAGGTCGAATAAACTAAATTTACTCTTTTCTGTCATTCATTTAACAATATTTAATAAACACTCACAGTATGCAAAGCTGTGTGCAGCCACTGTGGGAGCTATAAAGATGAATTAAATACAGCTCCTACCTGGAAAAAAAACCTTATGAGAGACAAGAAATATGCATAAGCAGCTAGAATACTAGCTAGAAAGATGAAGACTGTCATAAGCGGAGCATAAACAAAGTTCTATTAAGTTCAGCAGCTACGGAGATTACTTTCCTGCTGAAAGTAAATGTGACATACGTATGCAGAGATGTATGTATGCATGTGTGTGTGTATATATATATATACACATGTATATTTATATTATGTATACATATAAATATGTTAATCAGTCTTTAAAATGAATAAATCATATTGTGGTTTTAATAAAGAAACCAGCAAAATGAAATATGTCTTGATGATAGAATCCAAGTGATTCAAAATGGGATCCTGGTTTTAAGGTTCAAAGAAATGTTTTAATACAAATATCAATTAAAGCACATGAAATATATGAAAAGATTAATTATAATGTAAATTAACTCTGTCTCCTGGCAAATGTCATAGAACCACATCAATTTATGTCTGATTATTGAATAGTTAGCAGTATTAGGAGGAAACCTGGAATAGTTAAGAAAAATCCAAGATGAGCTTATATGATACGAAAATGAATATAAATGAGTGTTAAAATATGACAATGTTTTGTGATTTTTTAAAAAAATAATTTGAAATATGGCCCTAGCCCCGTCAACTTGAAGCATAGAAGTTAAGTTTAGAAAACAGCACTGGTCAGCTAATCTCATTTGTCTCTTATCACAAGGGGAGCTTAAGATAGAGTTTAAGAATTTCAGAGAAAGAATTCTAAATATGAAGGAAGCATCAGAGAAACTTATTAATTGTCAATATATAAAATTCTATACATTGAAGAAAGAGGCCTGAGACAAGTGGTGCATGAGGTATTCTTTTCAAGGGAATTGGTATAGTAGCAGAGTCAAAACTGTCTAAATTCAAGCACTGGCTTCCTTTGGATCTAGCTGTGTGGTTTCAGACAAATTCTTTTAACTTTTCTGAGTCTCCCTTAAAAAGTAGGTATCTAAAAGCTAGGAAAACAGTAATAACTACAAAATCAATTTGATTTAACAATTAAATGAGTTTTTCCAGGTGAAGTTTAAGAATCGTAACTTCTCAGTAATTAAATCGCTGTAACTAATTGTTACCTACAAAACAAAAACAAAAATATATAAATGACTGCAGGATAGGAGGGGAGAAAACCCTGATACTGGAATACTGATTGTCAAAAATACCGTGAGGATTCTTTACTCTCCTGCACTAAAAACTGAGTGGAAACAAAAGGTGTTATAACAGAATAATTATATTTTACTTTGTATTTTTATTATTTTATATTTTCATAGAATTAGCTTTCTTTTTCTCTTTGTCCTATCTGGTCCTAAATTTGTTTCTTCTGTTCTATTCTTGAATTAAAATTGAGTTGTTTTAAATAACATATATGACTACACCTTTGTTACAAGGTAGTGGCACTAATAACTCTGGCTTTATTCTTTCCTTCTTCCAGTACTCTCATCCTCTTAAAAAGCGAATTATCTTAAACACAAATCTGACACTGGTAACTTGCCTGGTATAAACTCATCAATGATGCCCAGAACATTCTGGATAAAATTTTTGTTTCTTTATTTGTTTTGGTTTTCTTTGATTTTCCTCGATTTTTTCTTTATTAGAGAAGTTGTGGATTTATAGAAAAATCATGTATAAATTACAGGATTCCCATATACTACCTCACCACCAACCCTGGCATTGGTGGGGAATATTTGTTACAATTGATTATATCACATTTTTATAAGTATACAATGAATTAAAGTCCATGGTTTAACTTGGGGTTTACAGTGTATTGTAGTTCCATGGATTTTTAAAAATTTTATTCTGTCACCATATATACAACCTAACATTTCCCCTTTCATCATATTCAGATATATATTTCAGTGCTGTTAATTGTGTTCACAATGTTGTGCTACCATCACCACCATATGTTACCCAAACATATTCCAAATAAGAACCCTATACATTTTAAACCTTAACTTCTCGTTCCCTATCCCTAACCCGTTCCCTGGTAACCTATGTTCTAGATTCTGATTCCAATTCTGATTCTCATGTGTTCTGAGTTTGCTTATTCTAATTATTTTAAAACAGTGAGATCATACAATATTTGTCCTTTTGTGTCTGGCTTATTTCATAACAACATGATGTCTTCCTGGTTCATCCATGTTTTTGCATGTATCAGGGCTTCATTGCTTTTTATAGATGAATAATCTTCCATTGTATGTATATACCTCATTGTATTTATCCACTCATTGGTTGATGGACAGACACTTAGGTTGCTTCCATCTTTTGCCTATTGTGAATAATGCTGCTATGAATGTCAGTGTACAAATATCTGTTCAAGTCCTTGATTTCAGTTCTTTTGATTATATACCTAGTAGTGGTTTTGATATAGTAGTTCTATACTTAGCTTTCTGAGGAAGTGCCAAACTGGCTGCACCAATTTATATTGCCACCAGCAATGAGTGAATGTTCCTAATTATCCATATCCTCTTCAACACCTGATATTTACTGTTTTTTTTTTTTAATAGCAGTCATTCTAATGGGTATGAAATGGTATCACATTGTGGTTTTGATTTGCATTTCCCTGATGATTAATAATGTTTATTAAGCATCTTTTCATGTGCTTCTGGCCATTTTTATATCTTCTTTGGAGACCTGTTTTAGTCTTTTGCCAGTTTTTTAATGGAATTGTTTGTCTTTATGTTGTCAAGTTGAAGGATATCTTTAATTTACATTCTATTAATCCTTTATCACATAATGCTTTTTCCAAATATTTCTCCTTTTCATTAGGTTGTCATTTTACCTTCATGATAAAGTCCTTGAGGAGCAAAAGCTTTTGTTGTTGTTGCCTTTTTTTTTTTTTTTTAAATTTGGATGAAGTCCCATTAATCTATTTTTTTTTCTTTTGCTGCTTGTTCTATGAGTGTAAAGTCTAAGAAACCATTGCCTAACAAAAGGTGGTGAAGATGCTTCCCTATGTTTTCTTCTAGGAGTTTAATATTTCTACCTTTTATATTTAGGTCATTGATCCATTTTGAGCTGATTTTTGTATATGGTGTGAGAGAGGGATTCCTCCTCTTTTTTTTTTTTTTTTCAAATAGAGATCCAGTTTTCCTGGCACCATTTGTTGAAGAGATTATAGGTCTTCTAAAATTTCTTTTAGCAATGTTTTATAGATTTCTGTGTACCAGTCCTTTACATCTTCGGTTAGATTGGTTCCTACATATTTGATTTTTATAATTGCTATTTTGAACAGTTTTTTTAAAACTGATTTCTTGTTCCAATTCTTTATTGCTTGTGTATAGAAACACTATTGAATTTTGGGGTGTTGATCTTGTACCCTGTTAATTTCCTTGATTCATTATGTCTAGGAGCTTTGATGTGGCTTTTTCAGAATTTCTGTATATAGGATCATATCATCTGCAAATAGAGGAAGTTTTACTTCTTCCTTCCCAATTTGGATGCCTTTTTATTTATTTTTCTTGCCTAATTGCTCTGGCAAGAACTTCCAGTTCAATGTAGAATAACTGTGGTAGCAGTGGTCATCCTTGTATTTTTCCTGATCTTAGAAGGAAAGCTTTCAGTCTTTCACCATTAAATACGATGCTAGCTCTGATCTTATATATATATGACTTTTATCACGGTGTGGGAGTTTCCTTCTATTCCTAGTGTTCTAACTGCTTTTATCAAGAAAAGATGCTGTATTTTGTCAAATGCCTTTTCTGCATCGAGATGATTACGTGTTTTCTTCTCTTAATTTGGTGTATTACATTAATTGATTTTCTTATCCTGTACAAACCTTGCACACCAAGGATACATCCTGCTTGATCAGGATGTATGATTCTTTAAATATGATGTTGGATTTGGTTTGCTAGTATTTTGTTGAGGATTTTTGCACATGTATTCATAAGAGATATTGGTATGTTTTTTCCTTTCCTTTTGATATCTTTAACTGGCTTTGGTCTGAGGGTGATATTGATCATATAGAATGAGTTAGGGAGTGTTCCCTCTTCTTCAATCTTTTAGAAGAATTTGTGCAGAATTAGAGTTAAGTCTTCTTGAAAAGTTTAATATTATTCCCCTGAGAAGCCATCTGGGCCTGGACTTTTCTTTGCGGGAGGGGAGGAGGTTAGATTACTGATTCAATCTCTTTATGAGTAATTGGTTTGTTGAGATGTTCAATTTCTTCTTGAGTAAATGTAGAATTTTTCCATTTCATCTAGGTTGTCTTATTTATTGGCAGGCAGTTGTTCATAGTATCTACTTATAGTCCTTTGTATTTCAGCAAAATTGGTAATAATATCCCCCCACTTTCTATTTCTAATTTCATTGTTTATATCCTCTCTCTTTTTTTTATCAGTCTAGGTAAAGTTTTGTTAATTTTATTGATCTTTTCAAAGAAGTGACTTTTGGTTTTGTTGATTCTCTCATTTTTGTTGTTGTTTGATTGTTTTCTATTTCATTTATATCTGCTCTAATATTTATTATTTCCTTCCTTTTGCTTGCTTTGGATTGAGTTTGCTCTTATTTTTCTAATTCCTCCAGTTTTGAGATTAGGTCTCTGATTTTAAGTTTTTCTTCTGTTTTAATGTAAGCATTTAGACCTATTAATTTCCCTCTGAGCACTGCCTTTGCTGCAGTTTATAAGTTTTGGTATGTTATATTTTCATTTTCATTCACCTCAAGATATTTCCTAATTGTGCTTCTGATTTCCTCTTTAACCCATTGGTTGTTTAAGAATATGTTGTTTAATTTCCACATACTTGTGTATTTTCACTTTCCCCCTCTGTTATTGATTTCTAGTTTCAATATATTGTGGTGAGAGAATATGCATTGTATGATTTCAATATTTTAGAATTCCTTGAAACTTGTTTTGTTACCCATCATATGGTGTATACTATTAAGTGATCCATGTACACCTGAGAAGAATGTGTACTACCTTTCCATGGGATGCAGTGTTCTACATATTTCTATGAGGTGTAGTTGGTTTAGTGTACCATTTAAGTTCTGTATTTCCTTACTACTCTTCTGAACAGATGTTCTATCCATTATTGAGAGTGGAGTGTTATAATCTCCTACTATTAATGTAGACCTGTCAATTTCTCCCTTCAAATCTGCTAAGATTTGCTTCATATATTTTGGTGCTTGGCTGTTAGTTGCATATATATTCATAATTGCCACATCTTCAAGTTTTTTTGCCCACTTTATCAGTATGTAATGACCATATTTGTCCCTTGTAACTGTTTTTTACTTAAAAATTGTTTTTTACTTTATTTGATCTGATATTAGTATAAATACCCCAGCTCTCTTTTGGTTACTATTTGCATGATATATTTTTTTCCATCCTTTCACTATCATCCTACCTGTATATTTGACTTTAAGGTGAGTCTCTTGCTGACAGCATATAGATGGGTCAGGCTTTATAACCATTTTGCCAATCTCTGCCTTGTGACAGGAGACTTTCATTCATTTACATTTAAAGTCACTACTGATAATACAGGTCTTTCTTCTGTTATTTTGCTATTTAGCCTTTGTAAGTCTTAAATGATTTTTGTCCCTAACTTCCATTAAAGCCTACTTTTATATTTATTTCCTTTTGTGTTGTTGCATCATATTGAGTGCCTTTTTATTTCTATCTGAATATATATTTTCCTCTTTGTGGTTATCATGTTTTCCCTCAGCTTTTGTTTACCCAAGAATGTCTTAATCTCTCCCTCGTTTTTGAAAAAGAGCCTAGAGGGATATAAATTTCTTGGTTGGCAGTTACTTTCCTTCAGCACTTTAAATATTTCAACCTACTGCCTTCTTTCCTCCACGCTTTCTGATGAGAAATTGACACTCAATCATACTGGGAATCCTTTGTACTTTACATATTGCTTTTCTCTTATAGCTTTTAGAACTCTCTCTCTTGTATTTTGCATTTGATAGTGTAATCATTATATGATGGGGCATATTTTCCTTCACATTTATCCTGTTTGGTGTTCTCTGAGTTTCTTGGATATGCATCTCTACATCTTTTGCTATGTTTGAGAAATTATCTGTCATTATTTCTTTGACAATTCCTCCTGCTTCTTTCTCTCTTTCTTCTCCTTTTGGGACTCCCATAATGAGCATATTGGTGGGCTTGATCTTGTCCCATAGCTATCTTAAGTTATATTTGTTTTTAATATTTCTTTTTAAAATGTTTGCTCCTCAGCTTGACTCATTTCAAGTGTCTTGTCTTCAAGTTCATTGATTCTTTCTTCTGACAGCATCAACCTACTCTTGAAACCCTCCTGGGCATATTCTATTTGTTATTGTGGTCTTCAACTACAAAACTTTGGTTTGGTTCCTTTTTAAAATTTCTATATCTTTATGTAGACTCTCATATTATTCATTCATTGTTTTCCTAATATGTTGTAGTTCTTTTTCTGTATTTGCCTTCATCTCCTTAAGCATTTATTTTATTTTTTACCTTTTAAAGATATTTAGATTTCATAAATATCACACAAAAAATATAGGGGATTCCCATATGCCTGCTCCCCACACCTCCCATATTTTCCCATGTTAACAACATCCTTCATTAGTGAGGTACATTCATTGCAATTGATGAGCATATTTTGAAGCATTGCCACTAAGCATTGATTAAAGTTTACATTGTAGTTTGCACTCTCTCCCACCAGTATTTTTTAAGATCATTTTTAAAAAAGACTTTGCTCAGGGTGCTCACATTCTTGTCTTCTTACTTGATGTATTTGTATCCTTTTCCTTTGGAAGGGCCATCATTTCCTGTTTCTTTGTTTGTCTTGTACTATTGTTGCACACTGTGCATTTTAATATTTTAAAATGTTAGTCTGGGAGTTATTACCTGGAATGTATGTTTCTTGATTTTTTAAATAGCTATTAATAAGACAGAGATTTTCTTGCACTTCAGCACATCTCTCAGAAAGGTCTGCCCCAGGCAAATGCAATGTGCAATGTTATATCTGTATTACTGGGCCTATGTCTTTCAATGAGCTTTGCTTGTTACTTATTTTGGAGTTCACTTGTTTACAGGAATGGTTGTCCCCTCTGTTTCCCAGGGGACAAACTTCCCTCTCCCAATTATCTGCATGCTGCAGGTCTTTGTCTCAGACTGCCCGCCTCTATAATTTTTTATGCTCTTTTCATTTCCTCATGCTGCTTTTGTCTGGAGGGCAAATTCTGGGAAGAGGGTCACCCCAGGGAGAACTTTCCCAATTTGGTTTTCCCAACCAAAACAGGGCTAGGGACCCATGAAGTGGGCAAAGACAACTCCAAAGTGCACTGTGCACTAACAACTTCTCTGACAGGTCCCCAAATCTAAGATTTCCTGGTCTGCCCAGCAAATACAGTCTTTGAACTAATTTTTCCCCACAGCTCTGAGGAAGTGCTGCATCTCTTTAAATCTCCATCCCATCTGCCCCTGTCCAGGGAAGGTTGAAACAATGGCTACCAACTTTGTTCTGGGCAGGGTTGAAATACTGGCTGCTGACACTATGGTCCAGGTGAGTTGAAACTATAGCTGCCCTCAGAGCCAGGACCCAGCAATCAAATTTACTAATCAAAAGTCATGATATGTATTTGGGCATGCACACTCTTGTTCTTGGGGAAGATTTTTATGTCTTTTTCTGTCAGCAGTTGCTAGCCAGGAACTGGACCCCACAGCAGGCTGAAGTGAGATTGGGGGATGGGCTGTGGTAGCTGTTGTGAAGAGAAAGCAATTTACAGTTCGTTACCATAATTTATAAGCCTCTTCTTTCACTCTTCCCCAGATGCTGTACAGTGTTCTTCTGACCTCTGGAGTTTTAAAATAGTTGATTCAGACAGTTCCTACCTGTTTCATGGTTATTTTTGTGGAAGGGAAGGACTGAGTACTGGAGTTCCCTACTCTACCATCTTCCACAGAAGTATTTCCTAGGTAAAATTTAAACTCCTGAGTAAATAATGTCAAGCCCAATGTTATCCAGGACCTTTCTTCCACTCTAGCTTCTCTTCTGTAAATTTAACTGTGAGCCTCATTGTTCCTTCAAGATCTTTGCATGTCCTCGTCTCCCCTGCCTGGAAAGATTGTCTTGAAATTTCCACCCTCTTTTCCTTAGCTTACTCTTGCTTGCCAGTCTAAGTTATGTGCCTTTTGTCTTATGTTATCCCATAGTGTTGTCAGATTTTCTCTAGGTTCTTGGCTAAGCTACAAGAAATAAATTTCAAGAGCAAGCCAGGTTAGATAAGCCAGTAATTTATTAAGGTCGGGAGGGAAGAGAAATGGGAGAAAATAACAGATCATGTAGATCTACTTCCAGGTAGAGAGGAAATTGCTGAAACGTAATAAGGTAGGCTGATTGACAGACTACAATTCCCCATTACATATTATAAATCCCCAGGTTTACTTGCATGTTGTTCCATGTGGAGGGGACAGCAAAGGTCAGAATAGGGGATGAAGAAAGCAAGAGCACGGGGTAGAACACAAGAATGGGGGAAAAGGCAAGAGCAGGGCCAGTTTGATTTCCTGCTTACTTTTTTTTTTTTTTTAATTTATTTTTTTATTGTGGGTAAAAATCAAAATTTTCACAATACATACCCATATTTGCATGCATATATGCATATATGTGCATTTGCTTACAAAAATGTTATTTATAGATATATAAATATATTTTAAGAGGTGCTTAGATTACCTAAAATATTACACGGAACTCACTGGAATTCCCATGTTGCCCACCTCCCACACCTCCCACCACATCCCACACAAACATCTCCCACAAGTGTGGCCCACCACCCTCAATGGACTTACACATCCTGGGGCCTTGCCACCAACCATAGACTACAGTTCACATCGTAGTCCTGCTTACTTTTTAAACCGTTAATTATCCTGCCCCTTTGCTAATGACAGGGGAGGAGTCCCAGCTATTTGCTGTTTTGATTGATTACCCCATCCATCAATCCACTGGGAGGGCCAAATGATAAAGACCCTGGAGAATATTTGGGGCTTCTCCTCGCTTCCAGAGGAAATCTTGTTCTGAACCAGGGATCTCACAGGTTCTTCCAACAGCCGTCTTGTGGGTACCAATTTCCACATGGGGTTGCCAGGTTCCAGATCCATCTATTGATTCCTTATTGTACTAGCCTGCCTCAATAGTGTTCTAGTTTTAGCAATTTATAACAATTATTAAATCATATTGCAATATTCTCAGTCCCCCCACTATTATATGGGAGGGAAAGGAGTATGTCTATTTAGCTTTAATACAAACTCTTTGACAAATTTTTATTTTTAAATGTGTTAAATGAATGAAGAAAGAAGTCTTTCATTTAATCATTATCAGAGCAGCTGGTAAGATGAAATAAGAGTATTTTTGCAAAGCTATAGCAGCATCAGAAAAGCAAGATTCTTAGTCAGCTCTTGCATGTTGCCCACCTTTGACTATTCATTGTCAGCACAGTTCTTGACATGCCATGTATATTTTTTAAATAATTGACATGCAAGTATTTTTTTAATACTGTAAAGAATTATAGTTCATAATATATTTTTAAATACATTGAATTGGTTGTGATTAGCATGAACTGATAAACTTCCTTACTTCTACTCAACATATTTTTGTACTTTGATTTTAAAATCATGTATTTTTGAATCTACACAGATGTTCAAGTATTACAGAAAGTATGCTGGCCCCCACCCACCCAGCCACCTACCTCCTGCATTCCTTTCTAGAGACATTTTATGCATTAAGCAAATATATGCAAATAGAAGCACACATACATTTTCATTGTTTCTATGGGTAATTAAATCTACAACTAGTAAAGAATATAAAGTTATAAAGCTTTCAAATGAACTATTCGAGCAGTGCATTTCAGGAAAAAATTTTATTTTGCTCTCTTTCATTGTTTAGATCAGTCATTAAGTAATTAAATCTTCATTAATAAATAATTTTCAGTGTCCTTATTGCAAATTTTCAGTGTTCTTATTGCAAATTTCTCTCAAGTTTTAAAAAATCTAAGCAGACTACCTCTCTGAAGATTTTATATTTTCTTTTTTTCCAGCACTTTTTTTCTTTTCTGAGTTGCATTTTAAATTTTCTATTTCTCTAATAATCTGTCTCATTGTGAATGCTCAAAATGATAAAAACAAAACAAAACAAAACAAATATATTTGTTTGTAAGTATATAATATATTGGTATATTGTCAGCAAAAATTAAAATTAAAATATCAAAATATTAATGTTTAAAAGCACAATGTCTATTTTTCTTCTGAAATATTCAAAATTTATCCTATAATTTGTATTGTGCCTTTTAATTTTACTTAGTGTAAATCAAAATGTTAAGTCATCCTTATATTAGGATAATTTTATTAGTATTTAGCCTTTTAAAAACTTAAATACATAAAATATTTTTATTATAATCATTCTATTTGAAACTCTAACATTCTAGAATGCAAAGAACATTCTGATTGTCAGTGTAAGAAAAGAGATCATATATTTTTACATGCTATGTCTAAACCTTCATAAATACAAATGTGTCAGTGATAGAAGTTATTTCATACTGCCAAATTCTCTTCTGCTATGTGCAACTTACATGAAAGTTGCACTAATGTGTGAATAGCTCTGGAAGCACAAGGTATAATACAAGGAAAGATTGATGCTCAGCAATTCCCGGAGATTTTCTTTAAGTAAGAATTATTGCCTTCCTGCTAACTTTGTAAGTAAATATATTTGAATTGTTCCTTACGTAAGCCCATCTATTGCTCAGTTCCCTGCACATTGTCTGAAGTATTGTCCATCTTCTTATGATGTGCTACACACAAAATTTTACAGCACCAGATGAAGGTGTCTTTGGTTGGTGAGGAGTAGGACAAAAAATGTGGAAAGCTGTTTCCCTAACATCTGAACTATGTAAATTTGTGAGTGGAGGAAGGAAGGAAGGAAAGAAACAAAGAAAGAAGGAAAGTTCTTATACATACTTAGTTCGGCAGAGAATAATTTTCCCTGCGTGCTGGATGATGGAATGGTAAGGGTTTGTGAGTTTGGGGGGAGGGGGGCGTTACTCTTTTGAAACATAATTTTAAAGTACTTCTCAGTGATAAGTATTTTTGAGAATAATGAAGTATTGGTCTTGAGATTCTCAGCCAGGGAATAGATTTGAAATTTCAATTCAATTTGCTGACTGCGTAGCATTTAACAACCCCTAAAAATATAAAGTCTTTTTAAAGTTTGTCCTTTAGTTTTCTATCTAAACAAGGAGCTGGTGAGCAAGTAACCACGTGATAATCAACTGTCGGAAATAACCCACTTACTAGTTACTTTTGTCTTATTAAAACATTTGAATGGTTCTATGTAATGACAAAACTGTTTTTGTGTTATATTTGGCCCTAACTCTGAGCAAGGCTTCAGGAGCATTTCTGCAGATAGATTTTTATATCTAATTCAGTCCCTCAGGGTTTTTCAATTTCTATGTAAGCTTGTAAAATTTGTACTTGGTATTTTTTTCATGTTCAATTAAACTTAGTTTCATAAAATTTAAAATACTTGTGAATAGAATACACAATATTTTGGTAGACATTGTGGAAAATATTCTGTCTTTCAGTATCTAGCTCTTTATAAAATCTGAAATTTCCTTGGAATTTCTCAGTATTCTAGCTTATAGTAAAATGATTCTATTACATTAATTGATATTTGTATTGCCCAAATTACTATTTGCAAGACCCTTTCATTTACATATGGAACTTAAACTAAAAATAGTTTACATAAAAAATATGTACCATATACAAATTTATATATATGTAGTTTTATATATATATTTCAGTTAATGACATAAAACTCCTTCACTGACATAGATTCCTTGAGAAATATTGGCAAAAAAGACTTATAGAAATCCTCCAACTAAGTTCAAAAACTGAAATACTATTAAAATCAAATTGATTCACTACTTTTTCATAAATAGATCTCTTTTATGTTTGCTATAAGTTATTTGACATGTAAATAATTGTGACAGAAATGGAAACTACATAAATTATTCTAAGTGAGAAACAATATCAATCTCATAAAATGCTTAAAAAAAGAGAAAAAGACATAAATAATAATCCTACTAAAGTGAAGGAAAGAGACAATGAATGAAAAAGAGAAAACAGCTCAGATTTATTTTCCCCCAAATCAAAAAGATCATGACTACAGAGTGCCTTGTTCAGTCACAGTTTGGGATGTCTGATATAGAGAAAGAATATGGTGGCCTTGGTGGCCACGTAGCTATGAGATCTGCGTGCAACCAAGTACACCGTGTGGCTTTGAGTAAGTGGCCAAATCTCTTGAAGACTTGGACTAGATGATATGTAAGGTTCAATACAGTTTTAACTTTCATCTATAATCTTTCTGAGAAGATTCATTTCATCTACCTCTCTACACACAGGATCTAAATGATTGTTCACTTTCAGGAATCCCTTAATTTTTTAACTTTTTATTTGAAATGATATCAAGCTTACAAGAAGGTTAAAATAATACAAACCCCATTCAAAGAACTTGACCATCCCCTCAACCTACAGATACCCAGATCCACCACTTTTAATATTTTACCACCTTTTCTTTATCATTCTATCTGTCTGTCTTCTGTCTGTCTGTCTATCTATCTATCTATCTATCTATCTATCTATCTATCTATCTATCTATCTATTTATCTATCTTTCTTCTGAACATTTGAGAGCAGGTTGCACACATCATCCTCCTTGAACACATAATACTTCTATGTTCATTTCCTATGAACAAGAATAATCACTTGTATGATCACATTAAGTGCAGTTATCAAGTTCAGGAAATTAAATGTTGACATAAAGCTTAAAGTCAATATTCCATTTTTTCTTATGTCCTAATAATCTTTTTTTTTAAAAGATTTATTTTTATTTATCCCAACCCCCCCACACACCTTGTTGTTTTGCGCTCGCTGTCTGCTCTTTGTGTCCATTCGCTGTGTGCTCTCTGTGTCTGCTTGTCTTCTCTTCTCGTCTTCTTTTTAGGAGGCACCCGGAACCGATCCTGGGACCTCCAATGTGGGAGAGAGGCACTCAATTGCTTGAGCCACCTCAGCTCCCTGGTTTGTTGGGTCTCTCATTGTCTCTTCTCTTTGTTTCTTTTGGTTGCTCCAGCTCTCTGTGTGGGCCAGCTCTCCACGCAGGCCAGCTCGCCTTCACCAAGAAGCCCTGGGAATTGAACCTGGGACCTCCCATATGGTAGATGGGAGCCCAGTCGCTTGAGCCACACCCTCTTCCCAGTCCTAATAATCTTTTAAACCTTTTCTCCTGCATACTTTGATCTCATCCATGAAAATGTATTGCATTTAATTGCCATCTCTTTAGTTTCTCTCTCTTTCATTCTCTTCCCCTTCCTTCCTTCCCTCCTTCCTTCTTTCCTCCCACCCTCCTTCCCTCCCTCCCTTCCTTTCTTCCTTCCTTCCTTCCTCTCTCTCTCTCTTTCTTTCCTTCCTTCTTTCTTTCATTGTGTACATATATATGCAACATAAATCTTTCCATCCCAGCCCCACCCCAGCATACCATTCAGTGGGATTAATCACATTCAAAAGGTTGCAATACATTCACCATCATCCATTACTAGAACTTTCCCTTCACTCCAAACAGAAAGCCTACACTCATTCAGCTCTCCATTGCCCTTGCCCCTACCCCTTGGTAACCTGTACTCTTCTTTCTGTATCTATAAATTTGCATATTCTCTGATATTTTCTTTGTGATTATGAAGAGGTTTAAATTTAACATTCTAAATCTTTAACAATCTTATTGATTTGATACCAACTTTAAAACTTCAGTAGCATATATAAACTAAATTTCTATAACCCTCTGCCCTTTATGTTGTTCCAGTCACAAATTACAAATTTATACATTATGAATCCAAAACAATTGAGTTATCATTGCATTTTAATCATTTATCTTTTAGATCCTGTAAGAAGTAAAAAGTGGTGTTACAAATCAGAAATTCAACAGTACTTGTACTTTTATTGAACCATGTCATTACTGTATCAGAAATCTTTATTTCTTCATATGGCTTCAGTCAATTGTCTAGACTGTAGACCTGTAGAACTTCCTTTAGCATTTCCAATGGGGCCAGTCTAGTGGTGATAAAGTCCCTCAGCTTTTGTTTATCTAGGAATGCCTTAATCTATTTCTCATTTTTGAAAGACAGTTTTGTGGGGTACGTAATTCTCAGTTGGCAACTTTTTACTGTCAGCATATTAAATATATCTGCCTTCTTGTATTCATAATTTCCAATGAGAAATCAGCACTTAAACCTAACGAGCCTTTCTTTATGTGACATGTTCTTCTCTCTTGAAGCTTTCAGAATTCTCTATCTTTGGCACTCAAAAGTTTGATTATAACTGGGTGCAGTGTGAGTCTAGTTGAGTTTATCATATTTGGAGTTGTGCGGCATCTTGAATGTGTATATTCGTATATTTAAATTTGGGAAATTTTCCACTATTATTTCTTTGAATATTCTCTCTGCCTCTTTAGTTCTTTATTCTCCTTCTGGGACTGTCACAATCTATATATTGGTAGTCTTGATGGTGTCCCACAGATTCTTAAGGCTATGATAAATTTTCTTCATTCTGTCCTCTTTCTGATTCTCAGACTAGATGATTTCTATTGTCCTGTCTTCAAGTTCACAGATTCCTTCTTCTGCCAGCTCCAATTTTCTATTGAATCCCTCTAGAGAATGTTCAATTTCTTTCACTGTGGCCTTCAGTCCTATTTGTTTCCTTTTCATATTCTCCATCTGTCTTTTGTTATTCTCTTTGTGTTCATCCATCATTTCTCTGGTTTATTTCAATTCTTTGTCCATGTTTTCCTTTAGCTCTTTGAGTATATTTAAGACTACTTTTTAAAAGTCTTTGTTGGGAATATCCCAGGTCTGATCCTCCTTACTGATGCTTTCTAATGCTTTAATCTTCTCCTTTGTCTGGGCTATTAATTCTTGTTTCTTTGTATATTTTGTAATCTTTTCTTGAAACCTGGGCATTTTGAAATTTTAGTGTGACCCTGAGGCATCTATCCCTTAAGCTTCTGTCCAGCTAGTGTTATGACAGAGCTTTCCTTGAATGTCAAGAGCTAACAAAAGAAGAAGAAGGAGAAGGAGAAGAAGGAGAAGAAGGAAGAGGAGGAGGAAGGGGAGGAGGAGGAGCATGAGGAGGAGGAAGAGGAGGAGGAGAACAAGAAATCACTCTTCCTAATCTTTGAAGATTGACTTGTGTAAGTGCCTCCCTCAGGGCTTATCCATATTTTGGAAAATAGCTGCAAGCCAAAGCAAAGGGATCCCCCTGATTCTTTCTGCATGTATTTCTCATCTTGAGCATGGGTGCATAGCCTTAGGAAGTCCAGTTTACATGGATAAGAATGTTCCCTCTTCCTTAGGAGACAGTTTCCTCATAGTCCCAAGCACTTCACTGTATGTCCTATAGCCAGAAGTCCCTTGGCCCAGAGAAGCTCAGCTTGACTGCTCTTCCACAGCATTCCACAGGAGAGCTCAGTGAGATGCTTTCTAGACACAGGGAACAGTGATTCCCTCAGACCACCAGACAGTTTGGGCCAAACATACATGCTCCCAATATATGCATAAGGGTTACTTTTCTCCCTCCAGAACTAAGACCAGGGACCCATACTGAGAGTGTGGGCTGTACTCTGCACACAGTGGGTGAGGGGTAGAAGAGGGGCCAACCAGGGCACCTAGAGATTTTACTGCTTTTAAGTGACATGTTTCTTGATTAGGTGCTTACCCTGTTACTATAATCCTAACTTTTTCCTGAAGCTTTTAGAAAATGTTTCTACTGATTCTTGCTGGTTGTTCAAAGCTTCTGTGAGGAGGCTGGAACCCTGAAATATGTCACTCCACTATCTTGATCTACTTTTTTTATCTTTGAAGACTGAAATTACTAATATGAGTTACTCTTTTCTGAAGATGGTCCTGTCCCTTGGTCTCCCAGTACAGTATGTGCTAAGTCAATTTACCTTTCAGATAACAGCAAAGGCCTTCACAAAATCAGTAACATACAGTTTATATCATGAGTGATTTGAACAGAGAAAGAACAAAGGCCTGATCTTATTCCTTATCGTGTGAAAATACGAAGTAAAGAACCAAAATTAATAATCATAATTATTTTTCACTGTCAGTAAAGTGATATAAAATAAATGTTTGAGGATATTTTAATATTATGATATCTATTCAAGAAACATAACATGGTGAAGTAATTTTATTAACTATTAACCTCATGCTTTCAACTCATTATCTTTTCCCTAGTTTTTACATAATTTTTCTAATCAGCTGGAATGACTTCCCTTTATGTAAGCCAGTCCTCTCCAAGAACTTCAAAGGACCTGAAATGTTTTCATCATTGCAAGCTTAGTTAGCATGCTATGAAAGCTGATAAAAGTCACAAGACTCAAGGCACAGGAGGCAGAATGAGCTTCATGTTCATATGGTTTCCCTTACCACTAGCCCCACCAAGCCTCATGGGGTCATGTGGAATAGTTCAGGTGGATGCTGGTTAATGTGTCAGATGAGTAGGTTTATGTGTCAAATGAGAAATCTCAAACTTAGGAAACCCCAATCTTTTAGTTGGCTGCTAGCAAACGTACCCAAACTTTGCCCCTGAGATCTACCCTGGACAAGCAAAGAATCCCATGCTTTATACATAAGACTTGAAGAAATACAAGAGATCCATGGAAAATTGTCTCCCAAAAGTCCTCAGAAATAAAAGCAAAAAGAACATCCATAATTTGCCTTGATGTCAACATGCTCATAGAAAGGCATGTTGACATGCCTTGAGTCAATATGCTCATAGAAATTAACATGTCCACTTCTCTGAAGTGGAAGCAGAGATGCCATAATCAACTGAATTCACTCATATCTAACATCTATTGATGCTTATCATTTGTCAGGCATTTTCATATACTTTTACTGTAATTCCTAAAGCATCTTCATGAGAAACGCTATACTATTCTTGATTGTATAGGTAAGGTAAAGAAACTGATGTTCATGTGAGGAATATCACCTGATCTTGGTCATAAAACCATTCCATGGCAGCACTAGAATTTAAATCCAGTACTTCTTACTACAAGCCAAGGCTGTATATAGCACATGAGGCCTGAAAATTGAGTGAAAACAATAAACAACTTTTCATCACATTTCCCATTATTTATTCACTAAGTACATGCTCTGGACTTCTATAATCTGCTTGTTAAGATATAGCTAGGTACATTATTTAAGTGTGCTAATTTAAGACCAAAAAGTTTTAGAGATATATGAATCAGTCACTCTTATTCATGGTAGAAAGTTCATGCATTTCATATCTCCAACACTTTTTCTCTCATTTTGGTCTTTTAGTCTTTAAAAGTAATTATTATTTTTTTGGATAATTTGCTGTGGAATTACACTCAATGACATATCTTAAAATACTTTATTTTAGAAATAATACTGATCTTCCACATAAGAAATTCTAAAACTGTATCATGTAGCATACTGTAAGTATATTCTAGATATTTAATTTAGAAGGAAAAGGAGAAGAAAAGAAAAAAGAAAATGTGGTTATTCACTTAGTACAACCAGTATTATTAAAAGAGTGAAAATGTTTGAAGTTCATGCACTTCCAAAGCATGTTTTAAAATAATCTTTTTGACCATTTAAGGATTTCAGAAATCTTGCTTATTCAATCTTAAGTGTTTAGTTAGAAAACTCCTCCTATTTTATGGATCATCAGTGCCCTTGGGAGAACTGCCCAAGCGGTCAGTGAGTGTGTGGGTTAATCCAGAAATACAGAATTACGCTACACAAACATTTTCAAAGCCAACAGCAGCTAAGAGGATTTGTTCTTTACCAGTGAATCTCCTTTGGAAATCTCTTTGGAACTGCGGTAAACACAATTCTATTATCTTCCCTATTGTTAATATAGTTGTAGGTTGACTTAGTTTTGGCTAAGCCCTAAGGATAAAAGGTTGAGAAATGCACAGTTAGAAATATTAATGGATTTATAAAATCAAATGGGTCATTAGAGTGCAATCTACTGTGGATCCCTTTTGAAAAATTCTATTTTCCATTATCTCTTGATCTGTACCCAGGCTCAAATTTTAGCTTACACAGATCCTGCTGTGATTGTCACCTCTTAAAATGCATGACCCAACAATGCTATTTTTTAACCATTCTAACAATGTTTTCATTCTTCCCTTCACAGTTCCTTTCTACCAACATACTTTTCACTCTGCAGGGTGTTTGGTGGATTAGAAATCCAGTAGAGCTGGGAGATTATTTAGGCTCTGTGTAGATGCCTATGACTCAAGTATGAGCTTCACCATTTTGCTTTAACATATACTATTTTATACAGCATGTGTAATTTGTCCTTCCTAAAGATGAATATTGGTTAATAACAAATTATAGTCCACATGTATTAATTCTATATTTGAACTTGACCCATCTTCACCTATTTTCATTCACAATTTCTTTACCTCATTAAAGCTGGTATATGTACTTTTCCAGAAATGTTCTTAAACTTTCTCTATTTACAGACTCCATTCCTGTGCATCAGAGGGAGACAAAGACAGATGTTACACAATTTAGGTGCTATCTTTTCTTTAAACTTTTCCTTGAACACCTCAATACTTAGTGATATTTCAATTGCCTCAACTTCTAAATAATACATTGTTTTTGCTGCTTATTAGTATCTTAGCATAAGTTGTAGTCAAGCGCTATTAGAAGTAATAAGAATAGTAGTAGTAAAAAAAGGTAGTAATGATAAATAATTAACATTTATTGGGAGCTTCATAAATTTTAAATATTGTGGAAAACACACATTTCCTTATTTAATTCTCATGAAAACCTAATAAGTCAACTTCTTTTAAGGAAGCTTGAGGAACTATTTCAACAGTCAGATAACTTGGCCACAGTCACACAGCTAATCAATGTTGGAATGAGGATTCAAACCCAATTTTTCCAATTCTAGACCTCACATTCAAAGCCATCACAATATATATAGTATTTTCAGTGATTGTTGGTTTTAGTCCTTCTTATCTCCCTAATTATATACTGTAAGCTCTTTGAGTGAAATGGCAATGTTTTACACACTCTAGCTCTTCCCTCATAAAATCTAATGTCTTATACACTGAAAGTTCTTGATGAATATGAAATCATTAACTGAACAACAAATATAGCAAATTGTGAAACAGGTTGTACAACAAAATATAAATGTTGAGTAAGAATAAAATAACCCAAAATTGATTTATTTATTCCAGCGTATCTCTGCTATTAATTTATAACCTGCTCTATGCTAAATTAAGCACTTAAACAGTACAGCTTAGTGTAGTGGTTTTCACACTTGCATTTGCATTAGAATCCCCTGGAGGACTTCTCAAAATGTAGATTACTGGACCTCATCCTGAGTTTCTGGTTCAGTAGATTTGGGCTGAGCATGATACTTTATATTTCTAATACATTCTTAAGTGATGTCGAAGTTGTTAGTCCAAGAGCCACTATTTGAGAGACACTGGTTAGTGGTACTTGAAAAAGTATTGAGCTCCATTACTTAAAAGTTGTGTGAACTTGAGCAAGTGATTAACATGTCTGGGTCTCAGTTTCTTTGTCTATATAAAAGTGGCCACCAGAGTTTTTATATGGATTAAATGGGGTAACATATGTAAATTTTTAGAAGAGTTCCTGCCACATAAATAGTAAATGCACAATACATACTAATCATATTTGGTATCATATGATCTATAATTATTGTCACAACATCTATATCACCAACTCTTTTTAAGATGGTCTTTTGTGTTGTAGTGCAAAAAGCAAAGCATTGAGAAATAGACTCTGATGTGTGATTCTCACAATAGCAGAGAAGAAAGGCGTAAGGTATGAGAAAAGCAGGAGAAAGTCCTAGTAGAAAAAAATATCATTGGAATATTCAGTTCCTAAATAGTTCAAAGAATGGCGAGAGAACCTCGAAAAAAGAGATCTGTATGAAGAGGGAGAAAAAAGAATGTTATAAAAAAGGAATTTGGAAATTCAGGTAAGATTTTAATAGCCTGAGGCTCAAATGTACAAAATTTAAGATGACTGTTTTTCACCATAAAATTATCACTACTTTATGGGTAATGACATGATTCACAGTTTTCTTAACCATTTTACTTTAGTTTAGGAAACATGAAATTGGTATAATTTCCAAAATTGAACTTGAGGCCCCAAAATCTGTCATATATCCTTGCTATTCTTTGTGAATATGTTAGCAATAAAATTAGAAACTGGGGGAACTTTGCAATTTATTGCTCTGAATGGAGAACCACAGCATTCTTTCAATTAGTATATTTTCTTAACAGCAGGATGTATTATACCACAGTTCCATTGCCCAGTCAAGTTTTTAAACAGCAAAGATAACAGTATAAGCTAATAGAATAACACTTAAGGATATGAGGGATATGGTTTTTAGTATGACTAGTACTCTACCAAATTTTCATATTTTCCATTTTCAGATTAGGTCACTTGCATCCTTACATTTCAATTTAATTACAAAATATAAAAGGGGGAAAGCAAAAATTCCTTTCCGTTTTTAACAAGATCATTTTATTCTAATCTACAAAGATCTGAAGAGAAAATGCAGCCGTGGCATGATTTCCAACTCAAACGCTTCCAGGTAAAAGGTCACTTCATGGTGACTTTCATGAGAATATGTTCATGGTTTTTTGAGCATACTTCATGTGGCAGACTTTGAACTTCCAACCTCCAGACACAGGAGAAAGTAGGAGAAAGCGAAGAGGTAATCAAAATGGATTAACATTGCCAGAATTTATTAAAGGACTAATATTTCTGGCAACGTTGCTCAGAGTGTAGTGTGTGGATACTTGGCCCAGAATCACCCAGAATTCGTGTTAAAAATTTAAGTTTCTGGGCATCTCCCAAAACCACTGACTCATGAGCATGGATGTAAGCCTAGAATCAACCTCTTTAGAGCAACCCAGAGCAATTTCCATGCTCTCTAACTTTCTCTCCAGAGATTGAAGCTATCTGATGTTGACAAGTGCAAGCTTCTTGGGAGAAATTAGATGGATAAAACAAATTACATTTTGTCCTCAAGGTTAGGAAATGTACAAATAAATTAAGCACACCAATCAGTGATAAAATATCTGCTGAAAGAACAAAGCACATATTAATTAATATTCAATTTTATATTTAGCTTGAAAATGCTGCCATATTTTCCTGTATGCCAGAAATTCAACACAAAGAAATCTTCAAAGAGTATAAAATAAACCTGGGTACTTGAGTCTTTAGCATTACTTAAAAGACAGCAGAAAAATTCTGGAAAATATCTCTATTGCAAGCATGTCCTTTTCAAGCAAACACTCTCACTCTGAAAAGATCTTAATAAATATATATATTTAAAGATTTATTTACCCCCCCCCATTGTCTTTATGCTCACCGTCTGCTCTTTGTGTGTTCTTCTGTCTGCTCTTTATATGGCACTGAGAACCGATCCTGGGAACCTCTGGAGTGGAGAGAGGCTTCTCAATCTCTTACACCACCTCAGCTCCCTAGTCTGCTGTATCTCTCATTGTCTCTCTTCTTTTGTGTGTCACCTTGCTGCGCCAGCTCTCTGCATGGGTCAGCACTCCATGCGGGCCAGCACTCTGCATCGACCAGTTCTCTGCTTAGGCCAGCTTGCAATGGGGGCCACCTTGATTTTCACCAGGAGACCCCGGTAATTCAGTCCTGGACCTCTCATATGGTAGATGGGAGCCCAATTGCTTGAGCCACATCTGCTTCCCAATCTTAATAAATATTCATCCCACATGATATCAATACATACTAAAACATATTCTATAGCTTGTTTATTATTATTTCAGCTGAGAAACTTAGATGCCTTATATATTTTTCAGGCATTATAAATTATATATCACCTTTTTCCTATTCCATGTAAAGTTGATCATCCTGCCATAAGAAAATAAATTGTATCACACGTTCTTTTTTCTGTGCACTTATGTGTATGTATATCTGTAGAGTAAATATCTAGAAGTGGGTTGGTTTTCAGGGTATTGGCTTTCAAAAAAAAATTACCAAATCATCTAGTAGGTACTTTCATCAAAGCATACAAAAAATCAACTATTTTTCCAAATTCTCATCCACATTAGCTATCAATAACCTTTTTCATCTTAACGGTCAAATAGAGAGAAATGTGTTTATTATAATTGGCATTTAATTATGATTGAGGTTACAGATTTTGTATGCTTATTGACTATATATTTATTGGATAATTCTTCTACTGGTCTGTTTGACTTTATTTTATTGATTTGTAAGAGACTTTTTATGTTAAGACAATGTGCTCTCACTGACATATAGTTAACATTTCTTTCTGGGTTGTCATGTGTTTTTTGACTTGGCTTATTATGTTTTCTGTGCATGAGATTTAAAATGTTATATTATAAAATTTAAAAATCTGTCTTTTTATGCCTTTGGCAACATGTGTTTAAAAGGTCTTTTTATATTTTCTAAGGTTGAAAAGTCTAATTTGTAAATCTGTATTTTGTAGGTGCTCTCAATACATAATAATTATCTATATTATATATTACATATACCTGGTTTACATCAAATCAACTTGTTCCTTGTGTTTCTACCATTCAAAACAAATTGTTCTACCTCCTCATAAATAGAATTCATATAGAAAGCTTAAAAGACACAAAAAATAAGAAATAAAAATGGAAATTATTCATAATCATATTACTCAGATACCAAAATTAGCATTAGTTACTGCATAGTCATTAGTCTTTTAATTATGTTTCAAGTACCTACCTATCAGTTGATGTATTAATTAATTTTGACCAGACTTTTATCTCATGATATATTTTGCTTTATAAACTATTTTTTCATATTTTATATCTATTTTTCATCTGAATTTCCTTGAAAATATTACTTTAATTGCTATATAAGCACTTTATCATGTTTGCATAGTATGGTTTTTAAATACTCTATTCCAAGTTAAAGTTTTGGCTCTTTTACAAAAAAATTGTAATCTTTTTGCAGATTCCTTTATGTAAAATTTTAAGAATAAATTCTTAGAAATAGAATTATTGGGTAAAATTATATGAATATATTTTCAGCTTTGTCCATACATTGGCAAATTTTTCTCAAGAGACGTTTTACAGACTGTTGTCTCATGAGTTGTGAATGAAGTTTTCCATTTAACTTCAACTTTACCACATTTAATGGTGCTTGCTTTTTTAAAAAAGTCAGATCAACGACAAAATCGTTTAAAATGTATTAGGGAATTTTTTAATCCAAAATATTTATTTCTATGCAAAAATTGCCCTTGTTGTGCCTTAACCAATAATCTAATCAGCAATTAGAGTTGAAAGGCCTATACTACTTGACAGGCTCACTGATATTTCCAATGTATAGCCTACTGGTTCACAAAATATTAGTGAATGTGAGCCACATATGGCCCTCTGCCTATAAACATGCTGTTGTGAAATTTTAGACTACAAAATGCTAAATAAAAATTTCAAATGCAACCTAAGGTAAAAGAGAGATAAACCACAATTAATAACAATGAGACTGAAAGCAGAATTTCCAACAGCAACAAGATACATAACAAAATAATAAAATAATATTTTTTTATTATTTAGAAAAAGATAACTGCCAGCCTACTCTTCTATACACAGATGACCTACCATTGCAAGAAGATGGCAAAATAAAAGTTAAAACCAAGTAGCTTATTTGTAAAGCTTTCTAAACAACTGCTAAAAAGCTATAATTCAGGAAGAAAAAAAAATTAGCCCAATAGAAAGTATAGGAAAGTAAAAATTTATGAACAAAGAAATTGATAGTCATGTATGGAAAACGATATGTAATTAACTGGAAATATAAATATTAATTATGGCAACTAATGGGAGAATCAAAATCAAGGTGGAGGTAAATAAAGGACAAGAATAACATCGTGTGTGAAGAGCCACGGGAGTTAAATTAATCTAAGTTAAACTATATGAGATGATATTGAAAGGAGAGTGGAGTTGTAAATTTTCTTTAGAAATTGCTTGGCCAGGTATCCATGTAAAAAATATACACACAAGAATTAAAATCATATAAGTATAATGCATTACTTCCAAAACAGTAAAAATAAAGAGAAAGGAAATAAATTTAATAAAGAAAATCCATCAATGAATAGATGGCCAGAAAGGAGGAAAAAGGAAAAGAAAAAACACTGAAAATAAAAGCACAAAATATGGCAAAAAAAAAATCCAGAAATATTAGTAACTAAGTTAGAGCAAATAAAATATATTCTTAAAAGACATTAACACATACATATTGGGATGAAATTTATAAGGGTATGAGTGTTTAAAAGAGACATCTCTGAAACATAGTGATATATGAAGCTTAAAAACAACAGGATATTCTTTTGGAACACTGGAGAAACAAATGAGTTTGTTTTTAGGGTTAAATAAGATAAATGAGCCTGGACAGGATTTTTTAAAGCAATACTTCCATACTTTTTTAAGCTGCCTTTAGCTGTTATTTTATATTCTGAAGTTGAAATAAAGTTATTAAAAAGAATGGAAAGATATACTAGCAATTACATACCAAATGAGAGCTAAATTAGACAAAATGAGCAAAAAGCATTTTTAGTGATAAAGAGCATCATTTCACATAATGACGAAAGGAATAGCTCACCAGGAAGATATAATATTTCTGAACACTTGAAATGTGTAATGGCAAACATTATGCCACCCAGCTCATTCCAGGCAAGGCTCTGAGTGCTTCATATATATTAACTTGCTCAATATTTATCACAATGAGACATAAGGGTCCAATGGCACATGAGGACACTGAGGCAGGTGAAAGTTTGCTCTACCTGAGCTCACACATCTAGCCATGAAACTAGGTCTATGAACCCATTGAGCCTGGATTCAAGGCCTGGGCTAGTACAGAACACAGGAGAAAATATCATAATCTCAGAAAGAGACTTCTACCTCATATCAGACAGATTACAGAGGGTATCCAAGCACATGTGAAACTTTTAACAGTATCTGATCAGGTCCCAGAGTACAAAGAATCTGAAATATATTGATAATATACAGAGCAGGTTATCAATGCTTTCAGTAAATTATCCAGAAAAAAATTATAGCCTCCAAATCCTTATACATAAAGAAATTTTAGAAAGAACAACAATAACAACAAAAAACCCAACTTTAGTTAAGGAATATCTCAAAGAAGGACTCAATTTAAGCAATGAAAATACCACATATCTAAATTTGTAAAATAAACAGTGCTTGAAATAAAAATATAATTTTAAATATATTAAAATAAAAAGAGAAAAGTAATTATATTTATTTACCAAAAGGAGACAAGAGGGGATACACCTCTAAATCTAGAAAAAAATGACCCAAGCAGAAATTAATAAAATGGGAAATGAATTATAGAGGATAATTAATATCCCCAAACTTGTCATTTGAACAGAAAAGTAGACAAATATAAACTAAAATTATAAAGGGAAAAATAAGATAGAAAACACAAACAACTAACATTTAAAGGATTGTATATATTAGAGAAAAAGTATTTTTAAAATTATAAACAAATATTGTGAGCAATTATAAACCGATAACTTTCTAGAACAACCTAAATTACCAAAATTATTTTAAAATATGTAAAATTTGATTATGTATACAGATACTAAAAAATTGAATGAGATCTTAAAAGATTTATAGGTGGTTTTATGTAAAAGAAATATATGCAACACTACAAACTAAAATGTTAACATATCCAATAGAGCAATTAAAAAAGAAAGCATCTTGAACAAAGAGAGTTTATATCAGACATGGAAGCATAGCTTAACTTTAGACAAACTATTCATCTATTAACTGTATTCAGTACATAACTTATAATATTAACTAATTAAAGAAGGAAAATCATCACATGATTTTTGAGATGCAGAAAATCATTTGATAATGTTCAATATAACTGTAAGACAAATAATTTTTAGCATTTTGTAAATAGACAATTACTTCTTTAACCTGATAAGTAATATTATCAAAATCTTGCAGAAAACATTGCACTTAGTGAGATGTATTAGACAGTCATTTAAAGACATAAAGAAGAAAAGATGCCACAATTTAACATCACAGAGCTAGTTGCTATTCGGCACTTTAGTGCATTGTGGGAACACAGGTTTAGGCACAATAGAAAATTACAGCAAATTTATTATTTACCCAGAGCAAAGGGTCCAAAAAGCAGGGGAAGAATCCCATCATGGCTGGTCCCCTGGGAGGCCAACAGCTTGGGTCAGGGTCAGTGGATGGTCCTTCCTCATGCCCCACAACTTCTGACAAGAGAGGTCTATACTGCCTGAGGGAAAAGTATTGATACACCAAGCATGGTCCTGGAGCTCTCACCCAAAGAACAATGCAAAAAATAAAGCGAAAGGTATAAGTATTGGAGAGAAGAAATAAAATTTCCATTTTCAAAGACAATCTGATTATCCATGTAGAATGTCTGCAGAAAAATATTATATATAATAATTTTGATATTTTTAGATCTAATGTTGATAGTTTTAAGATCTATGTAAAATCAAGAGTGCTCATAGGCACCATAAATAATTACCGAATATAATTTTTAAAAGATCATCCATTCATCTCCCAGATCTTGGTTTCTAATGTTGTTGTCCAATAAAAGGAATCAGGGACACTTGGAGAAATGGCTTATGCTAGGGCTAGAGCAAGAAATATATAAGATGAGCCTGGAGCATCTTTTTGTGTTAGAAAGTAAGAAAGTTCTCAAAAATAATACATGGGTCCATCTCAATGG
Organism: Tolypeutes matacus; assembly: GCA_026826555.1. Classification (NCBI taxonomy): domain Eukaryota; kingdom Metazoa; phylum Chordata; class Mammalia; order Cingulata; family Chlamyphoridae; genus Tolypeutes; species Tolypeutes matacus. Next base: position 10,680,285 of record JAKSZT010054030.1, read on the forward strand.
AACATAGGAGCTAACCTAAAACACTTCCAATAGCCAATGCTGGAACAATTTGAGTCACTAAATAAATGACACCATATCCAGTAAGTAATATTGAATCATGTACCAAATTATAAAATAAATATACTTTAGTCCAAACTGATAGAAATTATTGAATAAATAAATATATAAGGTAAGAAACAAATCTCACATACAGAAGAATTCCTAGTAATTTTTGTAAATATCCCCCTTCCAAGGAAGTGAAGTTTAACTCCAGATTCCTTTGCTATGGGTTGTACTTATGACTTGTTTGCAAAGAGTAGAATATGGAAAGGGGCGTGAAGTCACTGTAAAGGGAGAAACCAGCAGGGTGATCAAAATTAATTAACATCATCAGTGATAAATCATGTTGGTAGTGTGCACCCTTGCTATGATATGATGAGAATGACAATTTACTTCCATGGTCTTCCTCTAAAAAAATAAAATAAGCACAGTCTAGTCATAAGAAAAGCATTAGATGGAGGTCAGTTGAGGAACATTCCACAAAATATCTAAGTAGTGCTTTTCAAAACTGCCAAGGTCATCAAAACAAGGGAAGTCTGGGAAACTGTCTCAGATAACAAGAGGCCAAAGAGACATGATGGCTAAATGTAAGGTGGTACCCTGAATGGGATTCTGGAACAGAGAAAGGACATTGGGGAAACACTAATGAAATCTCAGTTAATAGCACTGTACAAATGCTGGTGACTTACTTGTAACAAATGTAGCATGGTGATGTGAGATGATATCAGTAGAGGAACCCAAGTGGAGTTCATGGGGACTCTGTACTATGTTACAACTTTTTCTATAAATCAAAAATATTTTTCCTTTTTAAGAGTTTATTTACAATTTTTTTAAAAAAGCCTTATTGTTCAAAAAGGGAAATTGCTCAAAAGAAGAAAATCTATACTATTGCTAGCAATAAATCTAACAGAAGAGGTACAGTTGTTGTACTACTCCCCACCTGCAGATATTTTTAAATGCATAAAGACCAGAATAATGGAGACATTTATCATTTTGATAGAAGGAAGAATCCTTATTTTAAAACTTCAACTATCTCCAAATTAATCTACAGGAGGGGGTCAGAAAAGTGACCCAAATATTAAGAATGAATTTTTAAAGTGTTGGAAAATAAAGAGAGAAAAAAGAGAGAGGGAAAGAGAGAGAGAGAGTTTACATAGGTTAAAATATTTACTATTACTATGTGTCCCTTTACAGAAAAAATTTGTACTAATAATGATGATAACAGCATCTAATATACATAAATCACTTCTAAAGGACAGGCAATTTTCTAAGACTTTAAATGTTTTAACGTTTCTTCCCTCTCACAAGCACTCCAGGAAGCAACAGCCACGTTTTCCCAGTTTACAGAGAAGGAAACCAGCGTACAAAGTCAGGGTTACTTTTTCAACACTTTAGCATGGGATCCGATTCAAACTATCTCCCTCTAGTTTGCATACTTTCAAATATCAAAGGGAATGACACACACTAACTTTCAGACAGTGGTTACATCTGGAGTTGCAGAAAGGGAAAAAGGCTTGGAAAATATAAATTTAAATGTAACTATAAGTTGTTTTCTGTTTCTTTCCTTTTTGGTTGTTGATTTTCTCATTTAGCTGTGCTTTTTCTTTTCAGGAAGAGCTGAAAAAAATGTAGCAAAATACTTAGTTTATAAGTCCATGAAATAGCCACACTTATGTTTTGTTTTGTTTTTCAATTAAACAAAAGAATTCCTCCTGAGGTGGAAAAGATGGCAATCTGACATTTGTTCCCAGGAACTCTCACTGAATGCTAAAGTTCTCAGAAAGGCAGTGAGGGAGGAAAAGAAGTAATTCAAGAAGAAAACATTGAATGGAAGAAAAGTATATATATTTTTTTCAACTATGAAATTTGAATTTCTAGAAGAACATCTTCTAAAAGTTATTGGCTGAGTCTAGTAATCTCTCAGTCAGTAGCACAGGTTTCTTCCAATCCTCTAAGCATTCTAAGTTTGTTTCCTAAAATTCTTCTGAATCTTAGTCCAAATCTTTTATTTTTAAATACTTTTCTTCCATTTCACTAAAGGAGACCAGAGAATTATTGACTCCAAAATGAATTTTAGAAATTAAAATTGACAGAAACTAGATCAAGTCGTGGTTAAACCACCAAATTTTGATCTTACATTTATGAACTAGGTATAGAGAAATCATTGAGAGAAGATGGTCCCTAGTCAAGAGTTTTGAAGGCAGTTAAGGCTGGCATTAAAGTTTTCATAAGTGAATTTAAACAGTGATTTAGAATAAACACTCTGCTAGGGACATTCTAGCCTGAGGAGTGTGTTGACTTCCACCCAAAAGAAAGAACTCAAAATAAACCCTAGAATTACCATTTAGTGAGCCTCACTTCCAAATGAGAAAAAAAATGATAGGATCCATGCAAAAATGTTAGTGTCCTGCACATTTAAACAAATACTTTTGAGGAGAAGAAAGATGGTGTGTGGTGTTTTTTGTTTTTTTTTTTTTTTTTCAGAAGGAAATGTTGATCTAATTTGGAAATACAGAGAAATGACTCCTAGGTGTTGGACCCTAGATTATTTGTTTTTAACATCTTTGTAAATTATGGTGAGAGGAAGTTCACCACCTGATTTTATTGCATTCTCTACAAGTCAATTCTCTCTTCTGCCTTCAATATATTTATTTCCACTCATTTTTAAATTCATCTCCTCAATCTCACATTTAATCACAGCACATTCTTCTTAGATTTCAGTCTACTTTTTTTTTCCTGCAGCTATTTCCTTGTCATATTTTCCTGTAATCTTTTGAGTATCTCAGCCTTCCTGGCATTTTTGAGACTGTGGATGGGCAAGGATTTGTGGAGTTAAGCTTGTTTCTAGTTTCAGATCTTAGAGAGGAGAAGAGTGGATGCCAACAGCTCTTTGTCTAGTTCTCACTTCTAGAAAGTTTTCATCTTTCTTGACGCTGTAGCTGAAGCAGATTCATCTCCATTTTCACTATATAGTGTTCTGGTACTGTCAACTTGTAGGCATATTAAAAAAAATAAGTAGACTCTATTGTACAGTCACTTAGACTGTTTCTATTCCTTCTTAGACTTTTCTAGCCCCACTTTAAACCCAGTTCCCATTTCCACCACACTTCCTCACCCACTATTTTCTAAGAATTGTATATCTGAATATAGAGTTTAAAATCTAGTGATGGGGGAAGGGGCAGTGGGAAATAAACACAATAAAAAGTGGAGAAACCCAAATAAACTCTGTTGTTTAGTTCATAGTATGATATGAATATCAATTTCCTGTTTTGGCTAATGTTCTTGGTTTATATAAGATGTTTTCATTGAAGGGAGACTGGAAATTTACAGTACTATTTTACAACATCTTATGAGTCTAATTATTTTTTTCCAAAATAAAAAGTTAAAAAAAAAAAAAAAAAAAAACAAGGGCAAGAAGTTGGGTAGTGTCCTACATACCTGAAGACAGATATTGTAGGATTACAGCTGTCTCATTTTATGTTTTGCTCCAGAGATGGATTTCTGAGTTTTGAGGCAGACAACAGTTGAAAAACAACATTTTCTCCTACCATTCTGTTTCCTCAAGGAATTTTATTTCAGGAAGCAAATCCTGGTTGTCTATAACGCAAAGACTCATATTATTTGTTTACTTTGCTCACAATTTTTTTTATTACTCTTATAGTTAATGAAAATTCTTCAAATATTCTCTTTGGAAATTGTCCATCAGTCTTAATTTAGATATTTTAAGTGATATTTCCTCTTTTACTCTATTTCCATGTTTTGTTTTGTTTTAAGACTGAGAAAGGTTGCTTCAGGGTCCACAAGCAGATGCCATTTTAAACCCAAAGACTCCCAAATCTGGTATATAATATCAGTTGATATTTCTTATGACCCTCTTTAGTAAGCTTATTTTCCAGAAATCATTAAGTTGTTTCTGTGAACAAGTAAATTGTGTTTGACCAGCTGTTCTATTACACTCATTTCCAGAAAGAATTGAATTTACTTTTGAACTCTGAACTCACAATGGCTAAACTTTGCAAAAAGTGTTTTCTCATCCTTACCCCAAAAGACCAAGCACACACAATAATTTAATATAATGTGATTTCAACTATTGGCTTAAAATGAAAGGGAGGCTCACAGCAACTACAATGGTAAAATTTCCATGAAGTGCCATTTGTGTCTTATAGAGTGAAGAAAGTACTGTTAATGCTGAAATATTATTTGCAATTTATTCTTCTTTATTGGATCAATAATAATATAAGTGAAGATTCTTACCAGACTTCAGTGCCTAGTAACTTTTTAGCAGTTTATAATGAAATGACCATGGGTGATTTATGATTTATAATTAAGGGCTTTTAAAAATCACCATTATTCCTGAAATGTGCAATGAGGTTCATTGTGCATATTAAGAATTCAATAAGATTATTCAAGGTTGGCACACTGTGTAATGCATCTCTGTAACTCCCCTCCCAGCAAAATATTTAGCACGTAACACTCAGTATACTCAAAAGACATTTTCCCCCCTTCAAATCAATGAAAATATAAATAAATGAAAGGCAGCCTGTTGAGGAGCAATTCTCCATGGCATTTCTACATTTCTTGGAATAGCTTTTGTCCCAAAGTATCTTTTCAAGAATGTTTACATAACAAAAACTTTGGACTGTAGAGATAGAATATTCCTCTTTGTCAAAAAGCTTATTTGTTCCTGACCAGAATAACAAAGATCATATCTTCTTCTGGACAAAGTTGGAGAATTTTCCCAGATGTCTGTAATAATATTGGAGTTTCCTAAGTGCAGATGGTTCCTTAGCTGCAACACAGAGTCATTCTGTTCACATCATCTACCTGGGCATCTACATGAGCCCTGCAAGATCTGTGGAGGGTAGCAGGAAAGGGGGAAGCAATTCAAACATAAACCTCATGCTCCTGGCTGAGTTCTAAAGTCCTTTGTCTCTGACCCAGGCTTCTTATGTCTTGTACTGGTATGTAAAAGCTGTGGGAAGCTAACCTGCCAGCTTTCAAGGAGAGTAAAATCTCACTCCCTTTAAAGTTCTCTTACACAACTACTTGGCATGGAGCACATCATGCCTATATGAGTAGCTAGAGAAGAACATAAGGCCAAGGGAAGATTTTTAGGATTTGGGGGATGAAGCCAGGAAAAAAGAGCCAGCAGAAAATGATGCATAAAGGAGATCAGACTGATGGAATCAGGTCCAAGACCAGAACTGAATGGAGAACTTCAAAGGTGCAAGGGTAGTGGGTGGCTTAAAGCAAAAGGAAGACCACTTCATCCAAGTGATTGGAGAAAAGAGAGAAAGGATGGCTGTGGAAATTGAAAGTTTAATAGATAAATGATGGAAGCTTGAGGGAAATAGAACCTGGTGGCCATAGTTTTCTAGGCAATCAGGTGATCTCTTGAGAGAATGGGCTGGGAATTGAGTACAGAGAAACTTTAATAAAATGGGATAGTTCTGAAATTGTCGGTGAAAGGATGGAAAGGTAGTTGACCAATGATAGGAAATGAGATTGACAGGTCATGCTGAGAGTCCAGATGAGTTCAGGGAACATAAATATGTAGAGTTGTTAATATTTATTGTATTATTGTGGACTCTGACATTATCAAGTTACTCTGAAATAAGAGAGAAAGCCAGTTTTAGAAGTTTTGATTTCCTAATGAGGAGAAAGAACAATATACATTACCAAATACTTTGGGATTAACCTTAAAGTTACTTGCCTATCCCAGGTCCTAGATAATTGTACATCCACATAAGTGGCTGACCCTTGAGATTTTGGATGAGTGACATCCCTTTAACAGGGTACTAACTTTTTGATTCTCCAGTAAAAGTTGATACTGACTTACAAGTTCTAACACTTTTCTTCTACTTGGTACAGTTCTCCCCCATCCAACCAACCATATTACAGATTAAATTTGACTTCTCTTGATGTCATGTAATAATGAGGGGCCTTGGGGATAGAAGGAGTGTTAATTTGCATGGAGGCCTCTGTTCTTTTATTGCTGAAGTCTAGCCAGATCATGTCACCAAAAAGCTGTGAGTGATGGGGAACTTCAATGAAGCACTTGGCAAATGCATGTCAGAGAAATTCTTAATAATAATAAATCCTCTGACAAGACAAGAGCACTTAAGTCTGATGGTGACAGTTTAGTTTACAGAAATAAAGCCAATGTTCTCTCCTCCATTTTCAGTGTCTGAATGGTTTTAATCATGCTGTTTGACAGATAGCTACATCAATCCATCTCATCATATCTAAATTCTGCCATCTTTGGCTAGTCATCCATAGACATATTTCTAAACTTCAAAAACAAATCAAACCTCTTTCTCCCCCATTTTTTGTTCGGCAAGCATAACAACATTCTCTCATTTACAGTTTGAAAATAAATGAAGCCACTGAGAAACAAAACAATGCTGTTTCCCCCAAAATTAGTGGCTAAAGATTACTCTCAAATCAATCTTCTGCAGAAGTTGATATTTTTAGGAAGCAACATTGCTAGAGGCAGTAATTACTATACTTAGACTCATTGATTTGATGAGGTTATATATCTGCAATATTAAATCAGGGATTATCCCCATTTTCTCCCACTCCCCCCTTGCTTACTCAAACCAAGTTCAGTCCATTGCTTCTTTCCAGGCTTGAATTTAGATTAGCCCCAAAGTTTATGACTGACTTTATGGAAATTGGGAATGTGTGTGTGTGGGGGGGGGGTGATTACATATCTCTGAAAATGGCATGTACACAGCCTATTCATAAATAATTGTTGAATCTTATTTCTGGCCCAAAGTAGCTGCAGATTCCTCTACTCTGGTCAGCTAATCTGCTTCTGATAGCTTGCTTGCATTGATCAGGAAAGTTTGGGCATGCTCTCAGTCCCAGTCTTTTCCTAGGATTCCCCTACATTAAGTACATGGTCGTACTTCAATATCCTTAATCCTTGTATCTTTCCTACAGCATGAACTACATGGTTTAAAACTATAATTAACCAAGGGTTCTATCTTATTTTTTTGTCTTCAGCATTGGGTACCTTGAAAATATAATAACATAATGGTAATGGGGCATGTTTTCAGTTTATATATACCATATAGATTTGAATTTGGGCTCTAGTGATTTTACTAAACTCAGCATATAGTTTACTCATCTGTAATTAAGAATATTATTCAGAAATGGAACCAATTGATCCCACAGTTTTTATATTTTCTGCAAATTCCCCTGCCTCAAGAACTTGAAACAGATGTACCCTGGAGTGGGGCATCAGCATTGCTTAGAAAGAGTAGACTTAGTTGATTGCTGCACTGGAGATCACTGGGTTTCCAAGGGTGAGAGGATTTGCCAGAAGTTGGAGTGGGGAGAAACAAAAGGGGAAGAGAACAGATGTGGTTATAATCTGACGGTTTCACAATTTCACTGGCAAGCTGCCCTGTCAAAAATCCTTTAGACAAGTTACTCACTTTCAAAAAGGAAATTACTTCAAGTAGACTATGAATTAGTTAACTACAATTAATCTTTTTTTTTTTCCAGGTGTGCATTTTCATGCTGGTTGTAATAATGAAGAGAAATAAGCAGGCTCCTGTTTTCACATAGCTTAATATTTAGTAGGTGGTGCAAAAAAAATCAAATACTGACACCACCAAGTGTGAGTGCCATGGGAACCTGTGTAGAGGCCAGAGTGGCATTGACCAAATTTGAGAGGACAGGAAGGCTTCCCTGGGGAAAAGCCTCCTTAGCTGAGAGCTGTAAAGGGAGTAAAGTTAACTAGCTGGGAAAGGCAAGGAAGAGCATCCCAGGCAGAGAAAATAGCCTGTTTGAAGTCCAAAGGTGGTGGGGAACACAGAGAGTGTGAGAGATTGACAAATGTATAGTGTGCTTTGAGTGACAGGGCAATAATGTGTCAGGGTTTGGTGAGAGAAGTGAATGGAGAGGCAGGGCTATTTTAAGGAGTTTTATCTTCATCCTGAGAACAATTGGAACCCATTAATGAAGGGGAAGAGGAGGAGGGAGTGGTGGTGACATGATTAGATTTGTAATTTTGGAAATGTCACAATGACTAGAGTTTGGAAATAGAGAGGTGGGAAGAAGTTGAATGGCTAACACAGTATCCAGGAAAGAGACTGTGATAACTTGTGCTGCGGTGTAGTTGGCAACAGAGAAATACTGATGCCTTTCTGTAATTGAATTATTTACCCCACAAAAGACATGTTCAAGTCTAAATCTGTGTTCCTGTGGGTATGGATTCATTTATAAATAGGACTTTTAAAGATGTTATTATTAGTTAAGCTATGGCCAAACTCAATAAGGGTGGGTCTTAATCTAGTACAGCTGAAGGCCTTATAAGCAAAGGAAACTGAATGCAAGAGATGATACCAGAAGTATGAGAAGTCAGAGACATAGATAGCATGAGATGAAGGGTTGCCATCACCGGAATGCTACAGACTTTGGAGAAAGCATGGCCTTGCTGACATCTTGACTTTGTTCTTCTAGCCTCCGAAACTAAGAGTCAATATATTCCTGTTGTTTAAGCCAACCAGTGTGGTATTTTCCACAGCAGCTCTGGAAAACTAAGACAAATGCAAACAAAGCTTGGGTGGAAATGAGACAGCAAGGAATAGACTATAAAGTAAGAAAGGATGTGGCCTAGCAATAAGCCTTGAAATCCTTGAACAGTTAATCAGTTGATAGAATAGAATAAGACTGCAAAAACAGAGAAGGTGTAGCTAGAGATGTGGAAGGGAAAGGACATGTCTTGGAAGTCAAGAACAGAACAAGTTTTAAAGAGGGAGGAGTCAACTGAGTTGAATGCATTGAAGAGTTTAAGCAAGTTGAAAACCATGAAACAGCTACTGGATTTGGGGACCTTGCTAAGAGCTGTTGTGAAGAATGACAGTAAAAGCCAGATTGGATTGGATCTATTTTTGAAGGGGAGGTAAAGTAATGGAGGTAGAAATTATGAATGGTTATCTTAAAGTTGGCTGTGAAGAGGAGACTCATTGCATTATACCTTTTTTTTTTTAATATGCTAGAATTAACTTTCAAAGAATTACAAGTTTGGAACTCTTTACTTCCTTTATACCTATCATAGACCTATAGTCACCATTCCATCAACAAATATGGCTTTATGCTTTAGACATTCAAAAATATTAAATAGAGAAAAATATGCACATAAAGCATCCACAATTCCAATAAGCTAATTCATTATTTGCATATTTTGTTTCCTCTTACAGTCTTCAATATGGGTTTGCATCATTTTTACACTTAAGCTACTCTGAAGATATAATTGTGGTTTATGTTTATTCACTTCATGTGATACCAAATTTTTTACCATATTGCAATAAATCTTTATAAATCTTTTTATTGGTGGCATAATACCCCAATAAACCGGTTAAACCATAATTTTTTTAAAAATCCACAATATAGACACTCTAGCTGCATACAGTAGATAAAAGACAGAGATTTTACTAATAAGTATTAATAGGTACTTTTTATATTAATATTTATAAATAAAGTAACAAGCAAATTCTTATTATCTTCCCTCTTATTTAGAGGGAGGCCTTGCAACTTATTTTAGAGAGATGCTTACATAGTTTACCCTTATGAAAAAATCTACACCTAAGGGACAAACCATGAGAGGTTATGTTGTTGCTTGATTATTGAATAACTCCTTAGTTTATTCATAATTCTTTCATGTAATTAAAAAAACCTAAGTGGTTTGGAGGGACATAATTAAGCACTATGTTCTAAAGATGCAGCTGAATTCCATAGTATTTGGAATGTAACTAGTTGATTGCAAGCATTTTCTTACTGACTGCAACATTTCTCTGAGAACATCAACATTCAGTAAATATCTTCTTGGTGAATTGCATTCCATTTGAGGCTGTTTTTGTTTGTTTGTTTGTTTCTTTATGTGTAAGAGTCCAAATAAGGTTCTTTTGATTACCTGTGAAAAGAGAGGATATTATTACTCTTTACTTTTTTCTTTTTTTTTTTAATATTATTAGTTCCTTTATCTCTTTAGTGTTTGACTTCCACCCTGAAAATAGAATATTTAATAAGTAGTGGCTTGGGCCCTGAGATCGTTGACGGAATCCATTAAAGTGGAATCCTTCTCATTGAAAGGATCAATGTTGGTTTTAAAAATTTGATTTAAATAAATGTTGTTTGTTTAGCTGCTAAGAGGTAGGATTATGTGATTATTGGGGATTTGTTCTACTCCGGTGATTCTAAAAGCAATGTTTTTCCTACACTGGGAATTATTACAACAGTGATAATAACAAAAATAATAGAAGTGGTGCTAGTTATGATGGTGATTCTATGATCTCTGGGCTCATTTTATATGCTTGCCTTCCTGCTAAGACAGCTATTTATTGGAATGGATTCAGTCAGACTGCTGAATTCCTTCTGGCGGTGCCGTCATTAGAGGCTATTGACTCACCTAGGGTGAGGCGATCTGCCAGCAGATGGAGGAGGCAGCAGCAGCGGGAGTGAAAGGGCATCATGAGAACGACAGAGGAAACAATGGGAATTCAGACAGACAGCTCTGTAAACTCTGGGAGAGGCGTCTGCGAGTTTCATTATGGCTGCTAGGCAATCGGAGAATTGTCCTTTTAAAATACGGCCAGGCAGAAGCTTTGCCTGTGAGTGAACATTTAAGTCCACTCCTGGTAACACATCCTTTCTAGTTTGGACTTGAATCCACAATTCTCTATACTCCTCTAAGTCCTTTAAAACGTAATCAATTTTTGTAGCTTTTTCCAAATACGGCCCCTTTGCATAGCAGTTAGTTTGACGACTCAAGTTTTAAACAAATGTGTCCTGGAGCAGAAGGCAAACTATTCCTGCCCTGAGAAGTCACCCATTCCTGCCATAACGCCGATGTTGAATGCAAACGTTCAAGCAAACACAGAGGAATAAGCAAGAAGGCTTTTTGTTGTTTTTATTCTTGTTAGTCAGACCTGGTGTTCTCTGCTTCGAAATGTATGGTTTATGAAAAAAGCATTAACAACTACATTTCCCTTTAGGGATTCAAATTTAGGTATATTTAGAGAGAATGCATGCAGCTCATTTATCTTTAGTAATTTCGTAACTATGGTAAATGTGTCAATCATATGTCGAATTATATATCACTGGTAATTGAAGCTTTCCATTATACTAAAAAGCACTGTAGTTCAATTATTTTAAAGGGTTTCTTTTCACTCAGGAATTCAGGGTTACATAATGTGTTAGGATTCTAGAGCATTCCTCTGAATATCTTCTTGAGGAGGAGGGGATAAGTTTTATGTAGGTACTACATGTTCAGTCAGGTCTGTGTTCTTCACTTAGGGGATGCAATTATTTATGGTAAATTTGCTACCTTTTATTGAGATCTGATGTTAATGAGAGCATTTTCAATAGCACGTTCATTAGTCATTTACTATTTATGTCAGGCTTCAGAATCAAAATGGAATTTTGCGTTCAATGCAAAGCTCAGTAAACCATATCAGAATGATAGGACACAAAGTACGTGAAATTGTGCACTGCCCTGATTTCTTAAAGGACATCAGGGAAATTACCACCACTACTCCTATTCAGGAAAATGACAGTAATAACCCCTGGCTTTGTTAGATTCCATCTCATGGCTGTCATTAGGGAGAACACCAGTGTCTATGTCAGTTTGAAGCAGTATGCAATATTCTTGGGAGCACATTTTCCTTTTCCTTCTGCTTTCCTATGCTTTTCTGTCTTATTATTTTTCTTCTTCATCTATTACTTTATTTTTTCCTTTTCAATACTTAGTTCTGAGGCATGAAAATAATTGTATAGCCTATGACAACTACATAATATAAAATTTGGAGGCTTAGTGTAAATTTTTTATTATGAGCCACAGCAAAGTTTATTGTGAATTTTAATTATGGAAAAGGTATAAGTTCTACTGGAACGAAACAGCACTGTGGTTAAGGACATGGATTCTGGGTCAAACTTCCTGGCTCCTAATCTCATTTTTGTCACTTGCTATTTACTGACCTCGGGAAAATTATTTAAACTCTTGGCAGGGGTAAGGGGGTGGCAATAATAACACCCACATGGGATTTTATGAAGATTCTTTTTAAAATAAATCAAACTGTGTAATAAAAATTAAATTAAGCTTTTCTTACTTTTTCAATTAAGAAATGGACTAATATTGACTCTGAGCCAGCTTGAGTTGTTTTTGGACTAACTGTTCTTGTTCTCCTAATCTTACTGGCCTGTTTTATCTTACTTAAGAAATATGCATATCAAACATTGAGAAGCAAGACATTTTCATTTGGGGGTTATAAGTAAATGAAAGGAACGAGTGGTGACAGTCCTCTAGTTTATGGTGCTGATCTCAGAACTTACCCAGTCAGATGATCCTTAACACTAGGGGGTCAGATTCTACTTCCCATCAGATTGGGCTTCTCTGGGGCAATACCAGAATCAGACCAGTTCCCATATTACTTGTTCATGGGGCAGAAGGAGGAATAGGGTCGGTGGTAGGGTGACACCTGAACAGGTTGTGATAACACCAACCAAAACAACATCAGCCTGTGATCAAAGCACAACCCTCTCATATTCTGTCCCTAACTCTTGTCTTTCAAACAAATTCGTTTCTCCCCCAAAAGTTGCTATATTAGAAGTGGCAGACTTATCTCTGCTTGGTTTATGTTCTCACAGTCAGTGTGGTGTGGATCTTATTTGGGAGACATTTTTAATATACTGTAACCTTCTTAGGACCAGGAAAATTGAGGACAGCTAAGAGGACAAAGATAAGTGTGATAGTTGAAAGTATGGCCCAAGGCAAACAGCCTGGAATTAAGCTCTGGATGTGCCACTTACAGCAAGTTACTTCACCTTTCTGATCCTCAGTTTTGTCATCTGTCTAATAGCAGTAGCTCTAGCAATAGACATAGAGAAGGGGGGATGGATTTAAGAAATATTAAAGAGATCAAATGATTGGATGTTGGGGTGGAGGCATCCTAAGATAACAGCTAGACTTCTAATGCCTTCAGTTTACAAATTTGTTGCCAGTTTTGTTTGTTTGTGTATGTCTTTTATAATTATTGTAAGGGATAGTGTGTAGGTACATCAAGTGTAATCAGTCCACTGAAAAGATAAATTGAATGTCTTCTAGACTGTTCTTTCATGTAGCTTTGCAGAAGATATAGATTTGAAAGAACATATGCATTTTAAGAGGAGATGAAATTGAGTATAATAATTTGTCTAAGGGAATAAGACAACAATAACAAAAATATAAAGAAGGGATAGAGAGGATTAAGATGATTGAAAAAGCACAATGTCTCAGAAAATAACAGGAAATGAGAGCCGGAAAAGAAATCTTTTTAACTTAAATGGGAAAGCAGGATGGAAGAATGCACAAAGAGTTTGATTCATTTGCCAGTGGCAAAAGGAGGAAGTTTAAAATGTTTTGTTCAGTTGTCTTTGTTTTTGTTTGTTTGCTTGTTTGTTGGTTGGTTTTTCAAATGAAAACAGAAAGAAGATCATTTGCTGAGAGGATGGAGAAATGTGGGATCAATGGGAGATGAGGAAATAAATCAGTATTTGAAATGGTTCCTGAAGGGGTCAAAGGGTGCTATCTAGGCATGCATGGGGGTGTGATCAGGCAGAGTTTAGAATCCAGATGAAATGTTATATTTCATCAGGGTCTAATGAGCTTGTGAGATTGTTCTTAGGACTTCACTCAGCTGCCCAAGACCAGGAACAGAGAAGCTGAATGATTGGATTTATTCCAGCCCAGGGCAAAATGTAGATTAGGAAACGGGAAAATTGATCCCAATAATGATACAAGGATGAAAATGGTGGCACATCAGATAGAATCTGAGTGGAAGGATATTGAGATATTGAGGGAAAGTGATTGATTGAGGAGAAAAATAGTGTATGGAGGTTGAAATGCAATTTTTAAAAAATATGCAATGACGTAAGAGTGTGCGGAGTGATCATTGACTATTAAACAATAGCACTTACAATTTATTTGTTGAATTACATTGAATTCTATTCAGTTATATTACAGTGCCTTGGGATATTGGAAATAGAGTTCAAAGCCCCAGTTCCATTGTGCTACTCTCTAGCAAAGTGATGTTAGGCAAGTCATTTTACTTCTCAGTTATGGTTGATTTATGCAGAGATTACAGACACTAATCACTACTGGTAGTCTTTCAGGTGAAATTATGAGTAAACAGAATATTTTAAGAATCAAGTTGACATAAACATTACTGTAATACATTTAGACAACACTACATTTCCTTTTCTCAAATATATAAACATATATCTTGTTGATTTTTAAAGAGTGCAAAGGAGAAGAATTCATATTCTATTATAGTAACTAAATTAGAGCTTGTAAAAAAATTTCACTGTCAGTAATGTCTCCTTTAATAAACAAAATTGGTCATGATATATTTCAAGTTCATTTACTCTGTTGAGTAGAAGTGCAAGGAAATGTATAAAGCCCATATTATGTCCTAAACAGGTTGCATCAGTAGCTTTCTTTTTCTCAATATGCACAGCTGCCATTTGAGGGAGTTATGACTGCCCCTATTTTATAATTGAAGTCAGTGAGGTCTAGCATAATTGTGTTATTTGCCTAAGATAGCACAGTTTTAGATCCAGGATTCAAATCTTGACCTGTGAAGTCAAACAAACTCTCAGGCGCCACCTTCCCCCCCACCCCCCCATATGCATTGCTTTTATTTTTCTGAGATTTAAAATGCTTTCTCTATAATATAATTTATACCAATATATTTAATAATACCTAAACATATGCTGTAGTAAAACATACTATTCATATTGTTCTCTATTTTAAAAATTCTAGAATAAAGAGGGAATAAAGGAGGGAAGTAACAGGAATATGATGGTAACTATTTTTAACCACAATAGATAATGTAATGTGGTATTGATGAAGAATAGATTGAATGAGAAACTCAAAAAAGCTACCCTAAAATTTGTAAGAATTTTACATTGGTCACTTCAAAATAGAAAGGAAATAAATGATCACATCAAAAATTTTGCTTGAATACCTGATTTGAGTTGGGTGGAAGCACCTATAGAACCCTACTTCACAGCATATAACAAAATGAATTTCACTCAGATTAAAAGGTGAAAGTTGAAAAATAAGAATACAAAATAATTAAACGGGACTAATTATCTGATCTTAGGCTATAAAAATTGTATGAGCAAATCCAAATTCAAAATGAAAAGAAAATTTTGGTAAATTTATTACAAAACATTTTAAAAGTTAGTAATCAAAATCACAAAAAATAAAGATAATAGCCTAGTAAAATGTTATAATTTAATGGCAAATAAAAGGTTAATATAATTAAAATATGACATGCTTTCACCAATCAATATGAAAAGTTGAACACCTAAGTATCAAAAATGGATAAAATATAAAGAGGGATAATTCACAAAAAAAGATAATTCAATATCCAATAAGTATATTAAATATTTGTGTCTCAATAGTTACTAACAAGTTATAACCAAAGCCATTTGATAATGGGCAATCTCATTCACTGCAGTTGGAGATGTATATCAGAATAAATGCTCAGGAATTACATTTATCAATAAACATCAAACCATCAATGCAATAATCTCTCAGAATGAATTTATTAGTAAGCAACAAACCTTCAATGTACCTCATATATTTTTAACAGAGTAACTCAATTTCTATTAATTATTCTATTGAAAAAAATTTCAGAGATGTGGAAAAATATGTATGGAGATAAATACTATTACAAAATAAAAACAACAAAAAAGAATTTTTTCTTGGCATATATTATAGGAAACTGTTTATTGAAATTATTTTAACATATGTCAAATGGGAAAAATTCTGATTCTAATGTAGTATGAGTATGCTCCTAATTTTGTCTAAAAATATATTTTCACACATTATTCATAAACAGAAAAAATAGAGATGAAATATACTAAAATAATAACTGAAAGTCATTTTGAGTGATGAGTTAAGCTTTTATTTTATTTTTTTACACCTTCTTGTATTTTTTAAATTCCTATTATGAGCACTCACCTTTAAAATGAGAGATGAACTAATGCTATGCTCATTAAAATTAGAAGGATTTTTTTTAAAGACACAAAGTTGTTTACTACAATACATCATATGTCATTTTATTTATCTTAAATTTATGTAATTTTTAGTTAGTTTCAAAGTTTGCTGTGATGAGCTTTTGTTTTCTAATTGATTTTGTCTTTGTGGCATCTAACACAGTTCCTGGCTGTGAACAATCAAATTTGGTTTGGTAAATGAATGAAGTTTATATGCATAACTCTTGGAAAGATTTGAAACAAACACTTGACCGAACTAGATATTTTCCATTTAATTAGTATTCAGAAGGAACAAGAATACTGGAGAAAGATTTTCCTCATAATGATTAAATTACCAAAATTAAGTTTATATGTGGTCATGATCCTCAGATTTTCTATAGAATATTCCAGGTCAGGTAATTTATAATGTGTTGTAGGAAAATAAGAAAAGGTCAGTATCATCTTTGCTCATTTTGTGGCAATCTAACAACACTTTTTGTAAAACTTTATTCTAATTGTGAGTTTTCATTTTGTTTGTTTTCCTTCCTCAGACTTCTGAATTTAACCTTCACTTTCATTATCTAAATAAAAAGCCAAGTCAATTTAAACAACTTTTGAAGTTAGAGAAAAGGAATGTAATTGTAATATCTATTCATATTACTATATTCCAGGCAAGACATGATTAAATTTGATTTGAGTTTTTAACCACTAATACAAGAGAACATAAACTACAGCAGCTAAATATTAATTAAGTCACTGATAACTAAGGGTCCACTGAAAACTTCTTCAAACTGAGAGGAATAAGACATGGCAAATTATTAAGTATGAACGTTTCATAATTATGACAGTCAATTGGCACACTAGATTCCTTCAAATACATGTTAAGGTATTAAGCAATTTGACCTTCACAGCAAATATAATATCTAGAAAATAGAACATACTTTCTGTTTTCCAAATAGGAAAACTGGCACACTGAGAAGACGCATGATGATTCTGAGTCTGTATTAGGATGGGATTTTGGGTGTTCAGTTCCATGGTTATTTCAAGTGGATATTTGCACTTAGCTCTGTGTCTTGAGATGTCAGCATAGTGACAAGCTGAGCAAATTTATAGGCAAATTATCTTAGTAACTCCTCTTAATCAACACAAATTGATCCTTGTTCTCAATTTGAAATGACTGAACTCAGACTCCTTTTGACTTTTATTTGATTGTTGATATGCTGTATCCCATAAATATACATTTATTCTATTCTTTGAGATTTGGAATGTGAGTGTTCTTTAAAGCTCCCTTCTCTTTAGGCTGTTTCTTCTTCACCTATTATTTTAATATATATTGTTATTACAGAAGTTGTGAACTTACAAAACAATCATGCACAAGTGTAGAATTTCCATACAACAACCCTTCACCAACACACCACATCTTCACCTGTTTTTTAGTTATTATATGCCTTTAAGTTATCCATGATTTTTGTTGAAATCCTATTGTCATCATATTATAAAGACCATCACAATATCAAGTCTAGAACATATGAGGAATCTCCAAATTGGGTTAATTTCCTTCAGAATATCTTTCAGCCAATCATAAAGATTATTATCTCTTAAATATTTTAAAAATATTATTATGGTCCTGTTACTCTTCTGAGGAAAAACTTTGATGTTTCAATTTATCCAGGGTGTAAGTTTTTTTTTTAAAAAAGGAGACTTTATCCTGGCATTTTTGCCTCCACCATGAACTCCAACAAGAATTGACATAAATTTCATTATCCTGCACCAGAACTAGTCAAATTGCCATTCCCTCAGTGGGCATCATGGCATGGAATCTGGATCTTTGCACTTTCAGAATAGTTTTTCTCTCCATACAAGTGTGATTTTTTAAAAAAGATTATCTCTCTTGATACCAAGAAAAACAAACAGAAACCGTGTCTTCTTTGTCTTTGCCTTTTTTCTGAATTCATGTATTGTTCTCCAGTGACAGCCATGTTGCCAGGCAAGCAGTCAGAAAAACTGGTGATTCATAAGAAAGCATCGTTTTGACATGAGGTAACTTTTTCAACATGGATACTGTATTCTGAGTTGTAGAAAAAATCCTCAAAGTTACTCTCCGAGAACTTTTGGCTACAGAAAGCAAGACATTAAAATATTACTCTTTATTGTCCACTGTGCATGGTTGTAGGGGAGAGGGTGAATATTATAATAGGCATCGATGATTTTGAAAATACTATCCCAATAGTTGCTATTTTGATCTGACCTGGAATAGTTGGGGAGACTTCATGAAGATACCTTCCTATGTTGTTTACCTATAATTATATATGGTATGAAAAGGTACTTTTATTTTATCCCTTATTCTACAGCATAGTAAACACTAAAGGCAAGTTTTGTGGGATTTCGTTGTTTCTAAGGCAGAGTCCATGTACGAGAATTCTTTCTCGTATTCAAAATACATTTCAATAAAATAGGGGATTCTACAGATAAATGGGTGATATTGCAGTTTAAATTGTTTTTATTACTTCTATATTTATTTCCATATATTTAAAACAAATATAATCCAAGAGAGGAAAGAAGGACCCTTTCTCAGTGAGGGAAAGAAAGAGGTAGGCATCGTGTGTGCACTGCCCAGCTCCTTGTGGATCCATGACTCTGTTCAGAGAACTGCCTCATTGCCCATGGTGAAGAGAGATGGAAAAGGAGAGAATATATAGTCCTACCTCCAAGCAGCCTTTAGCCAATTGCTGACGAGTGTGAGAGTATAGAAGACCAGCTCTCTTTCGCAGAGCAGAGAGAAACTCTGAGACATGGTTTACACCCCAAAGACTCCCTATGAGGTTTGTCTGAAGCTGGGATGCTGCCTGAAATGACACCGCTATTTGTCTTCTTCCTCTTTCCTGGTCTTACCTCACCCTTTCCCTTACTGGTTTCCCTGGGAGCACTTCTTTTCGTAAATTGCTTGTCCCTGACTCCTGGTCTCAGGATCTGCTTCTGGGAAATTCAGCAATTCATAGAGCCAATTAGTGAGAGTCAAGTCTGGAACATGCTACTGAAAGTGTGGACCTCAAACCAACAGCCACAGCCTCACCTGGGAGTTTACTGGAAATGCAAATGATATGTCCCCACCTCCAGAACTGCTGAATAAAATTTCTGGGATAGGTCCAAGAAATGTGTGTTTTAAGAAGCTCTCCAGATAATTGTATGCATGCTAAAGTTTAAGAACATCTTGTCTGAACATATATCTCCAAACTCCTCATTCAGGGGTGTTTCCAAATGCTTAATTGTTCTACCGAATTTTTTCTCTTCTACCATTCTCTGCTCTTTCTTTTTACCGATCTTCCTTCTTCCTTCCTTTCCTCTATCTATCCATCCATCCATCCATCTATCATCTATCTACCATCTATCTTTATTTATTTGCCTTTTCTTTGCCCAAGTGATAGGCTTGCCAAGAGTTCTGCAACAATTCCATCTTCTCTGCTTTCTTTCCCCTCTAAAACAAAGAAAATTTCTTAATGAAATGTAATGAGAAATAAAGTTTTCTTCTAAACTTCTTTTGATGTAATAATTCTGAGAAAAATGATTTCACCAATGGATGGATGATTTAGGCTAATGATAATTAGTATTAGCTAGATAATATTTAAGTAATTGGCATTCATGTGTAATAGTCATAGTATCATGTACACTTGGTATGCCATGCACTGTATCATCACAGAGATCATCCAATCTAACCATCACTTCAACCTTAAGGCATACAAACTATTATCATCCTTATCTGACACAGAGGAAACTCAGGTTGGATGGGATTATGTAAGTTCCCACATCTTTTTTTTTCTTTTATGATAATTTCCACCAGTGTGTAGATGTCTAGAAAGAAAACTATAGACATGGCTAATTTATCTATTCTTTAAAAATTCATAAATATATTTATTACATTTAATTTAAAACTCAGAAGAGATTTTGAAAACTGAAAAATATGATTTTAAACCACAGTTGGCAGAATAAATAGGCAAGAATATCTTAGGTTTGAACTAAAAATAAGAATAATGAGTTACTTGCTCAATCTGATACCCAATGTTCTCTAAGTCTGGAACAAGCTGAAATAATAAAACTGGCAGCAAAGTAACTTTGAATATAAATTGGACAATAGCATATATATATATAGATATAAATATTTTGCATGTGTGTGTATGTTCACATGCATACAAGTATGCACACATGTGTACTTAAATATACCTTTCCATACAAATATAAATACAAAGATATATATGCAAATAAATAAGTAATACATGAAAAGGTCACATTTCATATAAATGAGGGATAGATTATTCAATATGTTATATTAGAATATTTAGATACCAATTTCATTTTTAAAAAGTAAGTGTTATTCTTATACAAAATAAATTTCAAAAGATAAAAAGAAATAATAAAGTTATAAAAGAACTGTACAAAAGTATAAATATGTATATGATCGCCACATAATGCCAATCTCTTTATGCACACAATTGTGAAAAAGGTGTATGTATAAGTGTATTTGTTACAGTTTTAGGTGAAATAATGAAAGAGTTGAAAGCATTTGACTATCTAATAAAAGGTAATTGGCTTTATATACCATGATATAGTCATACAACAGAAAAATATTTAGTTTTCAGGTATAGCATTATAGATTTTATAAAAATGAAAAAAAGTTTAAAATATGTGAGTAACAAAAGAATATACACATTTTTATTTCATTTTTATAAAGAAAAATAAAATAAATACTTGAAAAATATATATCACATGTTAACAGCTATCAGTTGAGGTAAAATTATGATTTTTATCCTCATCTTTAAGTCTGTTAGCTTTTCCCGCCATTTTCTAATAGTACTATATTTGGTCTACAATATTGCAATGCAATTAAAATAATTCAAAGGGAAGTGTTTGAATTCCATTTATTTGCATATGTTTAATTCTCAGTATTTAAAAACCTTAAAAAGTATCTTTAATGCTTATTTTATAAATAATTATTTTATAATGTTTAATTTGAATGTTATACAATTTCCTTGAATAAAATTAGCCATAAATTTTAATTATTTAAAATTATTCTTAAGGACTAATGTTTAAAATTAATTATATCTACTTGCTTTGATTTGCTTAATGCTACCAATTAGCCTCCTTACTAAAAATCTGGCAATTAGGCTTCTGATAATCATGTTCTTTTTTGTTTCTTTATTAGTCAATTTTCACTGGAAAAGCATTTATAAAAGCCTGCAGTGAGGAAGGATAAAAATCAACTGTTCTTTCTTATTCTCCTTAACATCCTGGATTTCCAAGCCAGGTTGCAATTAAATGCTGTCTTGATTTGGAAGATAGAATTGTGGCAGGTCTTAAAGAATCCTTGAATTGTCACATTTAGACCAATAACTCACATTAAAACACACCTCTATCAAGTAGGGACAAACTTGGTCCCTCCTCAAATATAAACACCTGGAACATTGAGAACTTCCAATTACAACTCTGTTCCAAACAATTTCCTGGAGAGTGAATATTTTAAATAAGGTGTGTCATGCATAAAATGACTTGCAATTCCTGGAGTTCACAAAATAATCCAAGGGTGATGCAGATCACTTAATAATTGCCAGAGTAATCTGTCTTCAATATGTTAGGTTACTGAGGCAGAGCTTGAATTTACTCTTCACTGCAATCGAATGTAGGAAACCAACAAATTGTCCCCAGGCCATCTGGGGAGTTGTACATCAAATCAGTTATATGACTTCACTCCTAAAATCTCATTACTATTCAAACATTGGTAAGGAGAACTAGACAAATAGCTTTAAACTATTACTCGATAAGGCCAGGCTCAGCATCAAGAGGAGCTTCCTATGAATGATAAACAGAAGAAAAGGAAAAAAAAAAAATGTCCAGGAATACTAAAATCTTCCTACCAATTGACGCTCCTGAGAGGCCTAGAAATTTTGATGGGCTTATGCATCCCAAGTCTTCATTTCTCCTTTTAATCTACACTATCACATAACTCAAACATGCAATGAAGGTAACTTCATTAATAAAGTTGTACAAAATAAAGCAAGGAGGATATGCAGAGAAATGGAGATCAGAAATATCAAATGTTTCTAAATGCATTTTATAGTAATTGTTATCTGGGTTTAGAATATATATATATATATATATATATATATATATTTTTTTTTAAAGAAGGAAAAATACGTTTATTGAGACTCTACTCTGATACTAACATTTTTAACAGCTTTATTAAATTGTAATAGACATATCATAAATGGCACATATTTATGGAGAATATATTTTTATAGACAAAAATTACCCACACATAGAAATTCTATCCTCTTATATATTTTTTTTCATTTGTTCCCTGGTGATGTTTTGTGGTAGTGGAGTCGTCTTTTTGTCCCTTATTGTACTTAGTTCCTGTTTCCTCATAGCTCACATCAACCATCAAGTACCCTGGTTTAATGAAATAATATGAATCCATCTATATTCTTCTTCATGCTCATATAATCATACACAAGTGTGTTCAACTGTGGACATGAGCACACCTATATAGGGATTTTGCATTCTTTTACAAAAATATATTCTGTTTTTGCATCTTGCTTTTATCATTCAAAACTATCCATGGAAATGTTCCCAGATCATTCCATTCATTTCTATTAATTCTTCAAATATCTGTGGCACTGATGTATCATAAGATTGCTAGCCATCCTACCTCTGGTAAGAATTCAACTGGTTTCCAGCCTTTCACCATTATACTGTTATAAAACTCCAACAATCATCATTGCTCTTACATATTTAAATATATTCACTGTAATTCCTATGAAATAGGATACCTGGATTGGGAATGTCTTGTCAAAGAATATATGAATTTGTGAGTTTTATGGATTTTGTCCAATTGATTTATCAATTAGCTGTAGCAATTTGTATTTTCATCAAATATTTTGTTTTTTTTGTCTTTACAATTTTTTTCAGTGATAGGGATAGATGAGAGTGGTATTTCAGTGTTGCATTAGTATACAAATTCATGAGTACTCAAGAATCGGAACATCTTTTCATACGGTTTTTGGACATGTAAAGTCATTGTCCAGTGAATTGACAATCAATATTCTTATTCCTTTTCTTTTAGGTTGTTTGTCCTACTCTAGTCAGTTTATAAGCATTCTTTTTCTAACTTTTAATTCTCTGTTTGCTTATGAAATAAGTTTTGCCAAATGTATTGTTTGGCCCTTTAAATCGCTCATAGTTTCTCTACAGTATGTTTTAAATGTTTTTATACTCTAATATGTCTCTATTTTTTCCTAGCTTTTGGGTTTTAAGGTTTGGTTACAAAGACTTCTATCATCACTGGATTATACATATAATTTCAGGGAAATTCTTGAATAAATTTCTAAAACATTGAAATATTTAATTTATTTTAAAGCTATTAGTTTTTCTCAAATTATTCTAAATTCATTCTTTAAATTCTTTTAAATTCATTCAACATTATAGAAATCTTTGTTGGAAAAGTTTCTGAAGGAAAAAGGTAATTATTGAATAAATATCTCCATCATTAAAGATTTCTTAAACTTGCAGGAGGGGAAAAATTGGAAGTTATATTATTGTGTATGATATAAGACAAAGAAGACTATTTCATTTTCTCTTAAGTAGCTATCTAGATTTATCCATAACAATTATTAAGTAATTGATAATCTATTCTTTACCCACTGAATTATAAGAAAACAACCTTCATAACTTTTGTTCTCATATAAATTGGATATTTACTTTTATGGATTTCCTATTCTAGTACAGTGGTATTTTTAAAAAATTAAGTTCTATATAGATTTAACTTCAGCAGATTTATGAATTTTCTAATATCTGATAAAGCATGATCATTCTTTTGGCTGTTCTTCAGAAAAAAAATGTATTTGATTTTCTTATGAATTTAATCTTTCTTGCAAGCTGTGAAGGGCATCTAATCTTCTTCCTGTCCTCCAGCCCCCCATCCTCACAAATGTTTGCCTTCATAATTATTTAAATGTGAAGTAATTTGGGAAAGTGGTGTATATGCCTTCTGGTCAAGAACATCTTATCACTTTCCATTGGTTTGAATCTTATTTACTTCTTCAAAAAAGGTGTTATAATTTACTTCCGATTTCCTTCTGGACCATACCTATAAAACTCATGCAAAAGTATTTTATAGGTTTCACTGTCATAGTAAATGGGAGCTGCTTTATTTTTTCTGCTTTTCTAGGTAAGTATTGCTGGAATAGAGAAGAGCCAGGTTTTTATTTTTTAAGATATCTGTCTTGTAAGAAGCCAGCTTACGAAAGTCTATCAATAATTCTAATGGCTTTTAACTAATCTCTAACATCATCACCAAAAATAAGGTATTATCTCTACTTTTATGATAATATTTCATTTTTTCACTGCATTCACTAGATCCTCCAAAACTATGTTGATTTTCAAAATGGAGCTAGCCAGCATCCCTATCCACCTCCTGATGTTACTGGAAATGCTTTCGGTGGTGTGACATTTATAATAATATTTGCTGTCAGCTTTATGGTCTTCTACTTTTTTAGTTAGAGTTTTTATTATAAGAGGCTGCTGTTCTATAGTAAATGTATTTTTGTTTAATGTTCTTATTAACTTGTGGATGTAAGATTATGTTGATAATTTTAAAAATATGTTTTTCTACCCCTGCATCCATATAATGATTTCAACATGGACATAATCTTTTCTACATTAATGTCTTCTATTTGCTGATATTTTATTTGTAGTTTTATAATTATGGCATTAAGTCTATTGTTTTTTCTATATTTGTTTATTTCAAAATATAGGTCTTTAAAGCTATTTGGAGACTCTATATAAATTATAAAGAATAAAATAAGAGAATCAAAACCTCACTGAAATAACAACTTTTAACATAGTTTTAAAATTCTTCCAGATGCATATTCCTTAAACTATGACATTCCACTCTATATATTTATAAGTTATTTTTCACTTGACAACACATTTTATACCTTTTCATGACATTATTTATACTTCTACAAGTTTATTTTAGGGTGTATATTGTGTTCCATTATGCTTTATGAAAATGTTTTAAATTATTCCTTTTTGTTGAATCTTTCAATTGATTTTTCCATTCTTTCCTTGTCTTGTGAATAATACTATTCATTTTAATCATGCAGTCAAGAAATATGCACATTTAAACATTTAGAGAGATTGTTCCTTTCTTCAGGGTCCCAGCCAGTATGAGATAGTCCAATTCTCTGAAATTTTAGCAGTAAAAGAGATTATGGATGCATCTATGTGTATACCGACTTTTGTTAACTGACATTTATTTGTTTGTTCATTTAAGACACTGTTTAGATAACATTACTATAAGTATGTATGAATGTATATATGTATATATAGATATAGATTATATAGATATCATCTTATTGGATGACTTGCTTGATCATGATTTAGACCAGGGGTTCTTAACCTTTTTTTATTCCACAGACCCCTTTGCCAGTCAGGTGAAAACCATGGACACCTTACTGAGTCCACACTATACTGTGTATTATTTAGTAAATATATCACACCCACACCAACACAGCACCATAAGATTACTGTTTTTTCAATTTCAGTTCAAGCTCATGGACCTTTTGTTAACAACCCCTGATTTAGACCATGTTTAGAACTACCAGAAGTGTTGTCTACAAACTGATGCAAGTCCACAAACCCTACAGAAATTGAGATTAAGCATTTATAAATGTTTATAGCAATTTAACAACGTAATTTTATGTTTGTTGGATTCATATATTAAAAAATATGTGCCTGTATTTTGTATGATTTTTAAATTTCATTTTTTGGCAATTGATTTACATTATATTTCATAAGCTATTTGTCCAGGAATGATGAAAAGAAAACCTAATGTTTCACCAGCGATAGCTTGAGAAACAGTATTTTAGTGAATTATATGTTTTCCTTTTTGAAATTAAAAAAAGAATGTAAAAGTATAATATTAATAAATAAGTAGTGTTTCATAACAAGGAATAACTTCTGCTAATATTTCAGTGAAAGTATTTGTCAGGACTCTGGCAGGAAATGCCTGATAACTTAAATGGGGTGATTAAAGAGAGTTTAACAAATAGGCAACTTAAATTAAGGAATATCCTTGAGATCCCCCACAAACCCTTGGTCTTGGATCAGTGACAAACCATTACAACCTCTAGGTCTGAATGAGAGCCAGTGATTACTGGAAGTCTGTGAAAACTATAGATTTAATATTGAACCTACTTAACAGGAGTTGTGTGACCTTTAGTCAAGGATGTTACCACTATCAAATCATGGTCAACAGTAAGAGAGCACAGGAATAAACACTTTCAGTCTCCTTCAGCCATTTCAACTTTGGCCAATGCCTCACACTGGCCAAACAAACTTGAGCCCAGATTTTAAAGGAGCCCACTGATTCACTCCTACAGCAGGAAGGAGAAGGGTGAAGATTTTTATGGGAAAATGGAAGATATCTAGAATAATGTACATGATTGGAACTATTTTTGGTAGTGCAAAAATTAAGAAATACATAAATATTATTTGCAATAATTATCAAACTCTCCTTATATTCTGTAAAAATACATATTTTTTTAAAAAAAACCTATTGTGCTATTCCAATTTAAGTAAATATACTTCTCAACATCATTTCAATGGCTGGTTGTTTTATATTTAATAAAATTCTTATCAATGTTTACTTACATTTCATTGAATTGTTTAATAATATAAATCACTGCAATTGAAAATCCTATAGTTACATTTTTATCTCTGTGATTATTTCCTTAGGTCATATCTAGATGTGAAATTTTGGGTCAAGGCTTTTGAAAAATTTTAAGACTTATCATAATTATTCCCAAGATGATTGTACCAATTTATATTTCTGCCAAAGTGTATATGAATGTCCACATTCTATATCACAATTGCCCATATCTGCATGTAAGTACATAGAACCTTCCCCCACACACGCGCACACCCACACACATATGTGCACAAGAGTATGTTACCAAAACAAAGGGAACAAGTCTCTTGGGGAAGAGAAAACAACCAACCAACCAAAAACATCTACTTACTATAGTTTTCATTTATTAAATGACTGTTTGGTGGTAGATATTTAACTTGATGATATTATATATATATATATATTATTTTTCTTAAGATAACCTTTATCCACCAAATTCACTACTTTCATTTCTAGCTCTCCAATGAAGTATCTGAGTCCTAAACAGATTAAATAATTTGCTTAAGATCCTACAGTCATTAAGCAGCAGAATGGAGATTCCAAGTCCTGTCTGAATTCACAGCTATTGCTCTTTCCACTACACTGGAGCTTATCAGCTCTAGTACTATTGTTATTTTGAGCTGGATTATCCTCTGTGGAGGGGGCTTTCTTTTGCATTGCACTGTAGTTAGTAGGCCTCTACCTACTAGATACTAGTACCACCCCCCACTCCTACCTCACCATGCAACAATCTAAAATGTCTTGAGACATTGCCAAATGTTCTCTGTGCAAAATCACCTCCAGATGAGAAACACTACACCACACTAATGATTCTCAACATCTTTTCTGTGTTTATCAGTCCTTCAAAAGGCACTATGGAAAGGAAGAGAGAACTCTATAAACAAATATATTTTTAAAAGGCTCTATATATACTGTAAATTCATGACAAAGCACATTGGTATTACAGATTGGTGTAGTAAAATACTCTGAAAAATCTTGTAGTAATGAAACCTATCCACATTATATTTAACTTAAAATTTGTTTTCCTTCTAAACCACCTATTAAATGGCATTGAACTTTGTGAAAATATGATGCCACATCCATCTAGATCTCAATGCCTTTGAATATTTTATTAAGGCTGTCCAATCTATCTTTCACAAAATTTTATTCTCTACAAGGAACTTTCCAACTCAAAATTAGTCAGACCCTTTTGTCTTTATAAATGCTTTCTTTCTACATATAAATACCCTTCTCTTTTACCTTACCTAGTAAACACCTAACAAAGCCTAAGAGACCTATATGAAATAGCCAATACAAATGGAAACGTCCTGCCTGGCAAACTCCTACGCATGCCTAAAAGACCCCTATGAAGTAGTCAGTACTCATGGAAACTCCCTTGTCTTCCTAAAATAGAAATTATTTTATTTTAGTGGGCTCCAACCCTTTAACCCAAACTTCTCAATTCATTTCTCTATTCATTCAACAGATTTGTATTGAATGCATTCTCTTGTGTTGGAGACAACATGCATGGGGCTTGTCCTTATACAGCATATGGACCAGTAGGGAAAATATAATGTAAAATGTAATTTTCAACAGAAATATGGTAAATATTGTTTTAGAGAAAACATGCATCATTCTGTATAACCACAATAGCTGCAGTAACTATTCATTTAAAGACTGAAAATTTAAGGCTAAGTAAGGTCCAGCAAGAAAACAAGGACAGTAGGGGCAGAGGGGAGATGTGAACAAAGCCAGAGGCAAGAAAGAACATGTTTCATTCACAGAACCAAAACAACAGCGAAAAGCCTGGAAGGTCTTACTCTTCGATTTTGCACATGAGGAGAAGAATCTTTAGGGATGGGGATGTATTTTCTCTACCTATGTGTGTTCAGATAGGTATTGAGATCTATGTCATGATCTTCAGGGCTCTCCCTGTGACTGACTGATTGCCTGTCCCATAATAGACATTCAAGAAGTATTTTGAGTAAGTGGACCTTTATAGTCTAGAAATGCTGTGGAACAGCCAGGGATGTATAATACATCATTCCAGTGGATTTCATTCCACTGGAAGAACGTCTGACATTGGAATTGCAAAAATGCTTTATATCAGGGTTTTATACTGCTTGAATGACCTCTGACTCAGAGGAATTTTATGAGGTTGTGTGATACACACTGTTAAATTTCCTCTCTATACTCTCACCAAATTTTTTTTTAATCTTCTTTTATTTTAAAATGTAGCTCATGCTTCCTAAGCAAGGTCCATATATTTATTCTACTAAGCAACTTGTAGAGTCAAGTGCCTGAAAAGAATATTGAAATTATGAGTTGTGGAGACCATGTTAAAACCATTTCTGATGCTCAATAAATGACAAATTTAGAGATGACAAACATAGTACACTGTAAGTACTTTCATTTCTATATTAATTTGAATTCTTGACCCATAATTCTGTGCCTACTAATCCTTCTCCACATCTAAGCACTGTTCATTCTCTGCTTGTGACAACAAAAGTATTTAAGAGGTCAACAATGTTTCAGAACCTTACTGTGGTTAAAATACTGTCATTCCTGCATTTAAGTATATATTCTATAACTTGAAATTGAGTGGGTGACATTTAGTAAGGGTTTACAATGTGCCAGGTAGTGTATTAACAAGTTAGATATACTAAGTCATGTAATCTTCACAGCAGTCTTCTATGGTTGTTTCTATTATTATCCCATTTTATACCTGAAGAAATCAACTTGGAATGGTTACATGACTCCCGCATGATCTGTGAACTCATAAATTGTGGACCTATGCCTTCTGACTCCAAAGTCATGTTTACATTCACTACTCTTTGCTGCCACCTCTAGAAATACACCTCTGCATATTGAAAATATACATATTGGGGAAAGCAAACAGATGTAAGTTAAGTGATCTCACAAGAATAAAGGCTACTCCATGAAATAATTCTTTATGAGGAATGCACTGATGTGATATCCATTTCTTAAAAATCTATCAACTCCCTCTCCATCTGAGGCAGAGCATGAATCACCATCTCCAAATACTCAAGGTTGAGGAGTGAAAAAACATAAGGGGGGAATGCAACCCTGGATAAAGTAAACTTATTAAAATTGTAGTAATGGAAGAACATGTAGCATTGATATAAAGATAGTGGTTACCAGACATTCTGAGAGGAGGAGAAGGGAATAATAGGTGGAACATGGGGCATTTTTAGAGCATTAGAATTAAGTATAAACCACAATGTAAACTACAGACCTTGGTTAGTAGCAATGCTTCAATATTCATTCATCAATTTTAACAAATGTGCCACACAATTGTAAGACCTTATTAATAGGGGAAGATGTGGGAGAGGGAGGAGTGGAGTATATGGGAATCCCATATACTTTCAATGTAACTTTTCTATAATATAAAACCTCTTTAAGAATAAAGTTTATTATGTTAAATAAATCTCTCAGACTGGGGTGCTACACATTTCTTATGGAAAGTCTTTTATACTAGCATTCCTTCAAATCCATGTAAACGTTTCCATATTCTCAGTTTATTTTTAGGACTTTTTAGTGTTTGTCTGGTATTTTGGGGGAGTGGGGATGGGGGAGCACAGTTATCTACCTGCATCATTCTACTTTGGAAATGAAACAACATGCTTTAGAGAGGATATAATCAGTTTTCAGAGTTAAAAATATACCAGCTTCCCCGGCCCCCCTTTCTCTGGCCCAAGAAAGGGAGCCCATTCTTCTCCTTCAGTTGTCACACAATTCCCAGCCTCTGAGAAGGGAGACAGGGCTCTATCCTCTTACCTTCTGCCCACTCTCCATATATCTGCCTCTGACCCATCTCACATTGGATCAAGAGAGGTGGTGTATTACAACATGAAGCTTTAAGGATTAGCAGTCTGGAAACCTTAGTAATTATCTCTGTTATCTTGACCACTTCATTGACACTTCAAGATCCTTGTTTTCCTCATCTCTAATTTAGGGCACTAATAACATGCATTGCCAAATGACAAGGTTCATTAGTTATTCATTTAACACATATTATTGAACACCTGCTTTCTGACAGGCCCTATTTTATGTACTACATAAACCACTCTTTTGGTCATGCTGCCATTGTGGAATGACATGGGGGAAGGCAGATGTTAAACAAACAAATAAATATATAACATACTCTCAAGTAGGTGATAAAGGCTCTAAGTCAAATAAAGCAGGAAAAAGGAATGGAGGATGATGGGGAAGGAGAGGACATTTTAGATGAGGTTGCCAGGGAAGACTTTCCTGAGAAGTTGGCATTTGAGGTGAGACATAAATGAAGTGATGGAAAAAGTCATGGCCTTCAAAATTGTGAAGTGCAATGTTGATATTTGTTTTTGTCATTTTAAGTCTCTTCAAGTTTATCCAGAGTACAAATCTCAGATGAAAAATCAGGGCAGTTTTCTAGAATAATCAGATAGATAAGGCAAAGAACAACAACAGGGCAAGAGTAGTGCCTGGCAGAAAACTTCATTTCATTCAAGCATGTGCACAGGACTCCCTGATGCCTTGAAATAGATGTGGTATTGCTATAATGTCTGTTTGGGTATGTGAATGATTGGGTGCTTGTAAGTTGATGGCATAATGAAATCCTAGCATGCAAAATTATTTCACAAAGCCATTCAAGGCAGTGTCTTATCAGTTATTGTTAAGTACTTTTTAAGTGGCTACACTTTAACAGGAATATGAAAAGGATATATGTAAAACGTCCTTGGTGTCACAATCTTCTATATCTATTAAGGAATAGATGATAGGTGACTTCAAAAAATTAGACCAGGTTTGAATAATAGGGACTTCAGTTATGACCACATAGATACATGGCATTCTTCTCTGACCTAGATGTAAAAATAAAATTTCTGCACGAGTGAACCTATTTAGTCCAAATGGTTTTAAAACCAGCAGAAAGTGTAGATATACTAGCCTGGAGTACAGTTGCAAGCAGGAACTGATCGTCAGATTTCCTTGGCTGTGATCCTATACAAATCATTGACCCACAATGACCTCCAATATACTTATAGACAGAGAGAGAAAACATATATGCCCCAATTATTAAAGTTTAGAGAAGATAATTACATAAAATTAATTCTTAAGTTATTTTCCAGGAAGTAACTGAAGGAAGCCTGGGGCATATTTAAACATAGCTTAAAGAAATTGCAGGAAAAAGTTTATTATGTTGATAACAAAATAATAATAATTTATGAGCTAACTGTTGAGGGGGCTTGGTAAGGGAGTGTCTTTTAATATTTTATTAATATGCATTTTTTAATTTTTGAGAAACCATTCCATGGAAGGAACAGTAAAAACCACTGGATCAGGAGTCAGCCCACTGTGGTCTGCAGACCAAAATCCAGCCCATGGTCTGTTTTTAAACCAAATTTTCTTGGAACTCAACCATGCCCAATTATTTCTGTATTGTCTCTGGCTGTTATTGTGCCACAAGGTCAGAGCTGAGTAGTTGTGACAGAGGCTGTTGGTCCACAAAACCTAAAATTTTTGCATCTCTCCCTTTATAGAAAATGTTTGCTGGTCCCCATTCTAGACCCTAACAATGTCAGGTGTAAGAGCCAGTAGACATAACATATATATTTCAAGTAGCTCCAAGGGACATCTAGTTGAAAGATCCTGACTGAATTAGAGATGATAAATTCAGGTTTGAAAGATGCCAAGGGGGACATGGGCCTGTTCACTGGACCGTGCAATGCTAGTTCAGCAAATACCTCCTTGAGGCAATGAAGTGGGCTGAGCAGGACTGAGAGAAGAGCTCCAAGCTAAATGCTTTACTGCAACATCTTACTCAACTTCACAGCAGTACACGATGCAAGCACTCTTTTATTCCTATTTAGGATGAGAGACCTGGAGGTTAGAACATTCATGGTCAAATAACCAGTAAATATGTATGAACACTCAGGGTTGCCAGTCTTAAACTCCATGTTCTTTACAGTATTCAACAATAATGTCTCCAGTGAAATATATTTTTACATGATAGTTTGAAAACGGCATAATTAAATACATTAACGGACTCAAATATAAGTATATTCAACTTCAGTAAAAATGTATACTTACTAGATGGTAAGTAAATGCCTCTTTGTGGCAATGAAGCGGGCTGAGCAGGACTGTTAGGTTAGGGATGAAAAAGTTTGAGAATAAATATTTAAATTATTTATTTTGATAGGTATTGAGAATACAAGAAGCAGGGAATAGGGAATTTCTACTGAAACTTTTTTTAAAGATATTTAGAGCTATTTGAGTAAATACCTCTAAACATTAACAATCACTAAATAAAGATATATTACAACTCAAATGCTTTTTAAGAATCAAGGGTTCAATTATGAAAGTTTAGAAAATAAGCCTAATTTAGGCTCATTCATTCATTCAAAACCTGATTGTTGAGTGCCAGTTACTCTCCAGGAACTGGGATTTCATCAGTGTTCAAAGCTGATATAAACTCTTGCTCCCATGGAGCTTAAATTCCAGGAACAATGGTTATGACAAATCAGTAAATTAACTGTTATTTGGAAGTGATCAATTTAATAAGGAAGTGATTTGTGTTGGATACGGGAACAAATTACAAAAGGTAAAGTAAAGTGGTGATGCTGGGGTTATGAAGATGGAACTTTCTGCACAGGTGTAATTTAAGCAAATACTTGAAGGAGATGAGGTTGTGGCTATGGGGAAAGATGAAGTGTGAGCATTGTCGGCAGAGAGAAAAGCAGGAGCAAAGTTAGGAGCAGGCCTGTTAGAGGAACCAGGTCAGACTGAAAGCAGACAGAACATGGGGCCATGTAGATGGAGAAGAGGCCTTGGAGCCAGCAAAGGGTCGAGATTGTTCAGTGCCTTGTAGCCCTTGAAAGATCATGGCCTTTACTCAGAAGGTTTTGACAAAATATTGCAAGCAAATTGCAACTGAAAAATACAATGAAAGTCCCAATCCCATGCTGGGTCAGATGGTAGATTCCATAACAAAGCAGAGAATTATCTAATATCCAAATTAATATCAGCTATTAGCAGAAGCTAACATATTACCACTATTTATAGGAACTTAGAGCCATTTAAGATGAGAAAGTAAAATGAATATACTAAAGGAAGAACTAACAAGACTGTATAAATGTTAAGGGAGAGTATTAGAAAGTAACGTTTACTAAACATCTGTTATATGCCAGAGACTGTGTTAGAATTTTGGATGTACTATCGGTCAAAACACACATACAAAAGAGTAATTGTTTCTAGTTTGAAGATGAGATAACTGACTAATGTGTTCCTATACCTAAAAGAACCTAGAGTGTGGAATGGTGCTCGTGGGGGGGATTAAGAAACTGAAAAGAGAAAGACTGGTATCCTGTCCTTGACTAAAACATGATTCATCTCTAAAGAATGTACCATGCAACATGAAAGATGGAAAGAAGTTTTAGAGATTAAGGATAAATAAACCAAGGAGGAATATAACTGTACTGAGCTTGACCAAAGGTTAAGGAATTAGAAAATTAAAATGTAGAGAATCACAATTGTGAATAATTAGGACTTTCGAAAGTGTAGGTGTGCAATGCAAAGCAGTACAACAACTATTATCTCTGACTTTATGCAAATGAAAAGAAATCTAAGCAAGTATTAAAAAGGAGTAATGCATTTGGGAAAGAAGGGCCCTTTTAATATTATTAGTGGGGAAAATATGATAATTGGAACAGCAATATGAACTTTCTGTGATTGATCCTTAAGGACAAATATTAATAAGAATGTTTCTTTGAAGCCTACTTAAAAATAGAAGCTAGGTGGAATTTGGTATTTGGTTTAGCCAAAGAAAGAAATCCCTATGACTAATTATTATATCAGCATGATGCACACATATACCAGTTTGCTAGGCCACTAATAAAAATGTTTTCTATTTAAAGCAAAATCAAGTTCATGGCTATGGAAGAAGGCTATTCTAAAATGTTTTCTAATAATTGGGGCTCTAATTTACTAATTACGCAGGCCTTGGTTCCTCTCCTGCCATTGATTCTCACCAGAAGTTCCCAAATATCTACCCTATGCCCTAGTGAAATGGCAGCTTGATTGTTTTGTTATATATAAGTAAAAAATCCAACTGTACTTGTTCTATTGAAGGATAGAATTCAAATAAACCTTAAAAAATTCTTTGTTTATTTGTTTTGTCTTTTTACTTGATTGCAATGTCTATAACATGCCTTGCATTCAGTTAGGGCTTGATTTAGGAATTTAGTCATTTTACAATATGAAATGTTTTTTCCCAGAAAACTAGGAATGAAAGTTCTTCCTAAGAAAATGATATTGGCATTTTTTATTATTCATGATAGTATCTGTCCTTTGTCATGACATTAAAATTGATTTTAATTAATGAATATATGCTTTGTGCCTGTCTCTGAAATATTTTTTAATATCTATCTGATATTCAGGGACTTTTCATGAAAATAATCTAATCATCTGTATCTTCTTTTCTTTGGAAAACTATCCCATTGCCATTCCATGTGGTCTTGACAGCTTTTAACAAAAGGGATTGGATTGTTAAGATATACTCACAAAAATTAGAGATCTTATCCACTATCAACTGTTACTAAAATTTCTGAGGATTCAAGTAACTGTGAGATACAATCAAAGCAAAGAAAGGTCTTAGACTTCAAATACAGTTCCCTAGATCCTTTCCCTTCACAGCAGGATACACCCCAGGCCCAGGTTAAAAATAGGAGCTTTGTAATCCTTATGTGTGGTCATGTCACTTACGAAAGAGGAGTTGATTCGATGATGAAACTCCTGCATTTTTCACTTAGTTTCATATGACATATGTGATATTATCTAGGGGTGGGGCCATGCCTATAACTTCATAGATTCTAAGTTTATTTACCATAAGCTACCCTTGACAACCAGAAACATCTTGTAGAAAATGTTTCATAGATAAAGTATCTCCAGCTAACAAATACCATAGATTGTTTGCCAGGAGGTCTTTATTATGTTTACAAGGAGATATGACTGGCTTACCTTTCTCTCCAAAGGCAGCCCCCTATGGACAGAGAAAATAGATCCTAGACCTGCTACTTAACTATCCACTTCCAGCTTGCCCAGTCACTGTATCTTTCCTTCCACAAACCTTAGAGTCCATGGCCCAAGACTGGATGATCACTGAACTCTATCCCCTTGCACTAGTAAGAATGCTTGGCCCAGTGAAAACTACATAAATTCAACCAGGCCAATGGATGCTTCCTGGGATTGCCATAAAAATCTTAGGAGTTTGATTTTTCGTTTTTCTGTTCGTGTTGCTTAGCCTGTAACATGACAAGAATAAATGTCTAAAGTAGAAGAGAATACTCTCAACATGGGGAAGAAAGCACACTGGAAAGAGAACCATAGAGAAAGAGAACAAGAGAGAAGAAAATAAATATAGTGTTTGAGCCCTGAGATAGATCACTAAAGCTAGGCTTTCTTTGCATTATCCCCTATCTTTACCTTTTGTCTTTTGAATTCTAAAAACCATTTTTTAACTGAATTATTGTCACCTACAAGCAGAGTGTTAATGATTAAAAATATAGATAACAGGGAAGCGGATGTGGCTTAAGTGATTGAGCGTCT
The DNA here is from genome assembly GCA_026826555.1 of Tolypeutes matacus. Taxonomy (NCBI): domain Eukaryota; kingdom Metazoa; phylum Chordata; class Mammalia; order Cingulata; family Chlamyphoridae; genus Tolypeutes; species Tolypeutes matacus. The sequence continues at coordinate 10,716,679 of JAKSZT010054030.1, forward strand.
CTCTCCCACATGGGAGTTCCCAGGTTCGGTTCCTGGTACCTCCTAAAGAGAAGATGAGCAGACACAGAAAGCACACAGCAAATGAACACAGAGAGAAGACAGTTTTTGCAAACAACGAGGAGGGGAATAAATAAAAAAATATAAACCTTTAAAAATATATATGGATAAATAAACTACAAAATTTGGTCATATTATACAAATACACATATACATACATATAATATAAATAAATATCAGATTAAAAATACAATTCTGTATTTTCATTTTATTTCACCTGCTGTAGAAATTTCCCTACATCATTAAAACTTTTGTAAACATTGTTTTGTATGGCAGCTTATCAGCTTCTTCTTCCTCATTTTGCGTAGGAGGGAACACTTTGAAAGATCACTTCTTTCTCCCTCTAAAAATTATAAACAATTAGTAATATTGCAAATACCACTATTTTGATTGCAATCAACACTATTGAATCCAACACTATTAATTGGATACATGTCAACTCCTTCTGTAGGTAGTTAGCAAGTCATCTGAACCAAGTGGGCACATTAAAAGTAATCAAATTTAGGGAAGCAAACAAATAAAACAACTTCCAAACTTTTGCTGAGTGCCCAGTCTTTTACCGTGCAAGTGGTCTCTTCATCTAGAGTCCTGCCCTTCCAAATCACATCCCTCCAGTTTACCAAGTGACATTTCTAAAATATAAATTGGAGCCAGCTACTATCATTCAAGGTTGCATCCACATCAATTCTGCATCCAATGAGCTGGTATGATCTGATCTTTCTTCCTCAGTTCCTCCTGCTTTTCTTCCCAAACTCCATCCAAGCTCCAGTCAGGGTCTGTTTTTTCAGCATCTTGACCATTCCTTACCTAAATAACTGCATAACTTCTAGTTTAATATCCGATCATTTAACCCTAGCCAGACTATCTGGAAAAATCGTATATTTCCCTAAAGACCCAAAACAAATATTGCCCCTTCTGTGAAGTTTTTCTTCATCTTCTTCTCTACCTCTCACATGCATTCTAGTCAGAGGTCATTGTCCCCGCCGTTCCCTCCCACCACGTGTCCCTGTGCATTCTGTTGTTAAAGCATCCATGTTATTGACAGCTGACATCTCCATTTAAATGAGCAACTCCTGGCTAAGGACCATATTCTGTGCAGCTTTAGAGCCTCAGCGCAAATGCAGGGCAGGATCCCTCCCAGGCTTTATATTTATCGTTAGCCCTTAGCACTGGTAAACGCACTTCAGATTTTACTTGTATATCTTTTTATGTTTTAATTGTCAGTCACCTGTGCCAGCATCAAACGCCGCCAGGATAAGATTTTTGTTACCACTGTGCACATTCCAATATTTTTCACCTAGAAGCATTTCTCACACATATTAGAATGTTTGCTCATAAAGTCAGAGGATACAAAGTAAAGATATAATTTTATAAGAGCTCCAATTCTTGGGCTGAATCATGCAAACTTATCTGTAGCCGAGTGCATTATAAATAGCCACTGGAGCACCGCAGAAACTTCTGTAATGAGAGGGTTGTTGTTTGTCCTGGGGTTAGTACTGTCCTGGGACAAGCTATTTGAGGGGCTCTAACCTCAGCAGAGGACACTCTGGTGATGTTAATGTTTAGGGACCATCTCATCTGGGATTCAGGAAAGCCAGGAATGCTATTCCCCAAAGATTACAGGTGAGATGATTCAATTCAGAAGCACTTAAGTGACCAGACCAAGGTTCCCAGGTGGCATTGGTCCATTTGACCCGTTACTGTCTCACTTGGCTCTCAAAAGTTCTCTGCTCCAAGAGATTCTATACCTAGAATACATTCAGCACCTTCCGAGATATCAAGGCTGAAGAGTAGAAGCCATTTGTCAGCTTATTTCAATTTATGTGCCTATGGTACAGCTCAAAATCCCCAAATAGGAATAAATCACCTATCGAGTAATGTGAAGAGTCCTGGTTTACTTCCCCCAACGACAGCACTTGTAAACCATAGATCAGAGCACACTGCACTCTCCCCCAGGGCTTCACATTTTGCTCATGAATGTATAATAGATTGGGGAAGTTATAGTTTTTGAAACTGTCATTATGAAGCTCCAATCCCTATATCTTCCAACTGGGCCTTAAAATATTCTAATGGAATGGTTGTGATCGATGACAGAAAGAAAGAGGTGGAGAGAATGAGTGAGAATGAAAAAGGGAAAGAAGGGAGGGAAGAGAGAAAGATGACAATTGCTCCTCCAGCATTGAAATTTTCCTCTTGCCACTCCGCCGTTGTAAAACTGTCAACCCAAACAGCAAATTTCAGGGTTCTCTAAGGAAAAATCAGTGAACTCTGTCAGCAGTCACATCAAGCTGGCGAGGTTGTCATGACTGCCAGAGAAGGGGTTTTATGGGGCTGGGAGTTTGCAGAGAGCTATTATTCAGTTAGACCTAATAGCAACAACCTTCATTCACGTATACCTTTGAGCTCACTTGGACTTTAAATTTAACTTAATCTTAGGTTATATCAAGCAGACTATGGAGTTAATGGACGAAACCTATTTACTGAAATGATAACTTTCATTACCAAAAATAAGAGGTCACCCAGGGTTTAGCACAATATATAATAACGAATGCAATGCCAGGTCTCTCAACACATGTATTCTGATTAAAAGTAGATTCAGATTGCAAAGCTATGAAATGGCATATCCAACAAGTGGCATTTCTTTACCTCTATATTTTTTTCACTTCTCCTTTTCTTTGCTCCCTTCTTTCTCCGGATTGCCTTGCTCCCCCTTTAAAAAATTTCCTCTCCTTTTCTATCTTCCTCTCTTCCTCCCTTCTATTCTTTTTATCTTTGTTAGGCTTCTTCTTTTTCTTCACTCTGTTTTTTCCAAATTTACTAGTTTTATTTTTATTTCTCCTTACATTTTCTTTCTCTATACTAGCTCAGCTATTGTAAAAAAAAATATTGGGCTCCCAGTCCTCAAAAACATACTACCTAGAGGAGAAGGTAGGCCTGCCCACAATTAAACAAAGGGAAAACAGAAGGTGAATGAATGACATAAGTTCAAAGCGCTGTAATTACTTGGAAGAATAAGGATTCCTCCACTCCTCTCTCCTTTGGTACTTCCCACCCACCTTTCTTCTTTTCTTTCTGTTACCTATAGAGAATTTAAATTACTTCTTCAAATAAAAATGTACTGTGACTAAGGAACAATTTTACATAACAATCTATTATACATAGTCAAATAGTTCTTCATTGCTATTGATATGTTATTAATTGCACCAGAAAAAGAGACCTGGACCCACCTAGTTGGTGTGTAAAGTTGGGGAACAGTTGGAGCAGAGAGTCTAAAATTATGTAAAAATGCATTTGTATCACATTCTCAGGCTAATCGTTTTCTCTCTCTCTCTCTCTCTCTCTCTCTTTTATAGATTCTTATATTTAGGCCTAAGAGTTATTTGAATTTATGCAGTGTTATCATTTGGTTCTGTAATCCAAATAGTTTAATATAAATGGTTTGATTGCTACCCTTATACCCAGGTAATGAAATGTCCTCCACATTTATTTGGGGATGAAAATCCTCCCCTCTTTCTTATTGTATTCACCTTAGAATAGAGAGCTGCAGATTTTGAAACAAAGCAAAACATGACAAAAACCCACCTTCTTTTTGCTTAAAACATATCCTGTGGCACTGACAGCTCAACAGTGACAGCTCAGGACCAGGTTCAGGAAAATTTTTAGATTCAGGAATTAAAACAGTCATGAGAGGGACTCTCATAAGCAGCATCAGTCAAAAAAAAATGTCAAATGAGAGTTTAAAAATGTTTGAAATAAGCATGACATTTTTATGATACTATGGCAAAAGAGGAAGTGAAATTAGTACAGAAAGATATAATGCCTTATCTTCCCATCCATTAGCTGGGAATAAAATTAGATACCATAGATCATATTCAAGAAGAGGTGGGGTGAGGAGTGGTCTATTTTGACACTAAAGAAGTCAATTAACAGCTGTTTAAAAATGACCCATAATGTCTCTATTACCAGAGTCAACTCAAGACAGCTGGTGTAGAACCCGGGAACAAAAGCTGTCACACCATTTTTACCAACATACAGCACTGCAAAGTTAGTAGCCTCCTTATCAAAACAAACTCAAAGGGTAAATTTCCCAAACCTCAATAGGAAAAGGGCCTCAGAGTGGACATAGAAAGAATTCTGTTAGCAAATGCTCACTGGTAATTCCAACTCTTTGAGAGGAGCCTTGACCCTTTTCTTGTCTCACTCTCTCTCCTATCAGATTTTTTATGACATACATACATATATATATGTATATATGTATTAGTCAGCCAAAGGGGTACTGATGCAAAATACCGGAAACCGGTTGGCTTTTATAAAGGTTATTTATTTGGGGTAGAAGGTTACAGTTACCAAACCATAAAGCGTAAGTTACTTCCCTCACCAAAGTCTATTGCCATATGTTGGGGCAAGATGGCTGCTGACATCTGCCAAGGGTTCAGGCTTCTTGGGTTCCTCTCTTCCTGGGGTCCTGTTTCTCTCTGGGCACAGCTGCTGTGCTCTCTCCACAAGGCCAGTTGTAGACTATCAGGCGAATGGCCTTGTCTCTCGCTCCAGGGCTTCTGCCGTGTCTAAGGAGCTGTCTCTATTCTCTGTGTTCTTCTCCTGTATGTTCACTTCCCAGGCTCTAACTCAAAACTCCCAACTCTGTCCTTTGCCATGTCTTTTCTCTGTGAGCCCCTGCCCACCAAAGGGCAGGTACACAATGCCCTACTGATGTGGCCCAATCAAAGTCCTAATTGTAATTTAATCAATTAAAAGCGATACCTTTGACAGACCAGTTTACAACATAATCCAATAATTATTTTTGGAATTCATAAACAATGCTAAACTGCTACAATATACCATCTAATTTTTTAAATATTGGTTGAGTAAAATAAGATGGCTGCCTGCAGTGGGCTTTGCTGGGAGGCAGCCTTTTTCCAAGAAGGGCTTGTCCAGAAGACAAAAGCAAGGGACCTGCAGGAGTTTATAGAGAAAATAGAATAAACCATATACACAGGGTTACTGATAAGCAATACCTAGTGGTAAAACTAGTTTTGGTCCCACAGAGATAGCTTATCAGAATGGACAAGCATACCATTCTAATCAATGTATATCTGCTCCCCTCTTTGTAAGACCCCTGTCTATGTAAAATGGAAACTTATAGTCAGCCAATCAGAACATTTTCTCACTTGCTACCCTGTTTGCCCTATATGTGCTTCCCCTTTCACTTTCTCAGTGGAGCTCTCTTCTAATTTCTGAATTGGATGCTGCCTGATTCACAAATCATTCAATAAAGCTGTAAGATCATAAATTGCATGAAAAGTTGTCTTTCATCTCATTCTTTTCTGAGACCCAGTACCACAGATAGTTGAGTATCAACATGGCTTCTCTACTTGATGGTTTGTGTGGATCTCAAACCTAATAGGTCCTGAGTTCCACCTCCAGTATAAGTAAAAGTTGTTCTGCCCCAAAGCTTGAAACCATCCAGGATGTTTTTTATCCCTTGCCAACTGCCCAACAATCGTATTTCAGGTTCCCTAGAAGAAGAGTCTGAGACAGGGATTTGGGAAAGCAAGGTATTCTGTGTCAAGGAGGCCAGGCCTTTAGATAAAGTCAATCAGTGGGTTGGGGGTGGGAAGGGGCAGTAGTGTGTAATTTCCAAGCACCTCCCATAACTGAAGGACTTCTCTCGGGAGAAGGCTTTAGCTATGAGCCCAGCAGCTGACATTCATAGCAACTAGTACAGTAGAAGGGATACCACCACAGCTCTTCCATCAACTATATCTAATTCATCACCAAGTCTAATTAATTCAAATTCTTAAATAATTATTAATCCAACCACTTTCTTCTATCACTGTACATCATCCTTTTTCAAGACAGTATATATTTTTTTCTAAACTACTTAAATATCCTCCAAATTATTCTCTCCACATTTACCTATATGCTTCTCCAATCTATTTTTCAGGTAGTCTTTAAAAGAAACAATATGAAACCATATCACTCCTTACTAAAGACCCTTGGGATGAATTCTTGAATCCATAATATGTCGCATAAAGTGTAGTATGATCTGCTTTGAGTTATCCTCTCCAGAGACTCTTTAACTAGACATCCACTACCTTGATGTACTCCCCCTACAGTGGGATGGTAAGAGTTTCCCCCAAACATGAAGCTACTTCCTATCACAGGGCTTTTGTACATGGTGCTGCCTCTCCTGAACATTTTTCACCCAATGAAGTTGGTTCCAGATTAAAAATCTCATCTCTGGGGTACCCTTCCCTGGATTCCCACAGGAGGTTTAGGCCTCTGTTTATCTGCTCTCACTGTAACTTACTTTTACACCACTTTTGTCACATATGACATATTGTTTTGAAGATCTTACCTATTTAAACATCTATCTCCTCCCACAGTCCATAAGACTATTAAGTGCCATGAAGACTCAAACCTTGTCTGCTTTATGTTTGCTACTCTATTTCCCTTCTCCAAAACTCCTTAACACAAGCTAGACTCTCAAATATTTGTTGAGGAAAAAAAAATCAATAAGGTCAAACACATGTAGGATTAAGGAGGGGAAACCAGAAATATTGCAGCCATTCTTGTCTGACTTCTATGAAACCCTATGTTTCTACCTGAAATTCATTTGGGTCTGTTTAAAGGCAGAGGTGCTGGGCTTACAGAATCCGTATTCTAATCTGAAATTTTTTTCATGGAATGAGTACATGTATCCCTAAAAATGATAATAAAATTAATAATATTTATTTTATTGAGAGATCACTGTTATATAGGAACTTTTATAAGCATTTTATATGTATTAACTTCTTTGATCATCACATAAGTTAGGGACCTATTATTTTCCCCAATTTATGTTTGAAGAAATTAAGATCAGAGAGGTTAAGTAACTTGCCCATGGTCACACAGCTGATAATGGTGAAGCCAATATTCAAATTTAGGATGACTGGTCCTCCTAGCTGAGTTCAGGAGAAAGCCTAGTATAAGATTTTAGAGTGTAGACTTTATAATCAGAAGATGCCATCCAAATTGCTGCTTGTACATTTAAAGATGTGTGATTTTCAGCAAGTCATTTAACCTCTCCAAAATCTACTTCTTTGTTTATAAAATTAAGATAATAGAACATCTGCCTTCCAGGGCAGCATTTAACACAATGCCTTTCAATCAGGAAATACTCAAATAATATGAACTACTGTTGATCCCCTTGTGATTGTGTGTTTGCCTTTCAAAAATCAAAATTAGACTGGCATAAACAATAAAGGGAAATGATTGACAGCTCATGTAAATGAAAAGTCCAAAGGTAGGGTGGGTGCCAGGACTCATTTTTGTTTCCAAATCTCTAAACTTCCCCAGTAATATCTTAATCCCAAGGCTGATTCCATCACGACTTCAGGATGGCTGCCAAAAGCTGGAGGGCTGCTGTCTCTTTCTGGTTTGAGGAGCATTTCTCTTCCAATCACTGAATAAATTCTGGGGCAGAAAGTTCTGGGATTTACTCTATTTGGAATAACATTGTTGTAGAAGCAATCACAGTGGACAGGAGAATGTCCTGAAAAAATTGCAAATGGAAGTGTGGAGACTGGTATATGATAATCCGTGTTTCTCAGAGGTTAGTGCCACCCAGTCCTGTGTCTATGAAATGCTGGAGAAAGGTACTTTCCCAAGTTATTTCTGGATGCTGTGGAGGAAATGGATGTTGAATGGACAACAAATGAATTTCCACTAAAAGTTATCATCGCAGTGTCTTTATTAATATAAATATCATGCAATGGATATTAAATGCTGAGATTTCTGGTTTGCACAACTAGTTATATATAACAAACCATGAGAGAGAGAGAGAGAGAGAGAGAGAGAGAGAGAGAGAGAGAGAGAGAGAGAGAGAGAGACACTATGCAGTCCCAACTCTCAATCTTGAATCTTATCTGGCATATGGATTCCAAAGTTCGATTGAAATTGTGTATGGACCTTAGATATTTCATTTGTTTTCAAACTTTTTAAACCTGTTTGATGAAGATCTTGCATTGATATCGGGATCTTTGAAGGTTATTTTTACCCTCGAACTAAGTAAATATTCTTGATGGAAGCAGTTTTCCCCTCATGCTAAATACTTTTATCATTTTCAGTGAGTTTTTTCCCCATTTGATTCAGGAACATCCCAATTCTTAGGAAAACTTCTTTTGAATAATTTGTTAAATTTTGTCCTATCTTTTTGTGAAAGCAGAGTCTTGTTAGTTCAACTGTGATATTGAATTGCATCTTGAAACTTGAGTTTTTCGTCAAAATCATGAGGAGGCAGATGCAGAGTAAATACTCTGAATGTGAATTTATTTCACTTAAAGTGCACTCTTTGGATTACATGGGAGGAGTGGCAAAGTAGCCTCACAGTGGAGCTGAGAGGAGGTTATCCATGGGTAGAGGAAATTATACTCATCTTCCCCTACACTCTCAGAAAAATGTGCTGACATAATTGAAAGGCTTCCTCATAAGTTTTAAAAGGAACATCTCTGGAAACAAAGGACCTGAATTCAAATATCAACTCCACAATTTCTACCTGGTTGACTTAGCTTTATCTCCATGAACCTTGAAACTCAATTTCTCTATCTGTAATGAGGAAATTTGATTTAAAAAAGACAAAAATAAAAAAAAACAACCATTACCCTCCTACAGCTCCAAATTTTACATCTTAAGAGAACATAGAAATTGAGTTCTATTGAATTTATGACCAAACTCTAGCAACAGAAGATTTCTTTGTTCTGTGTTTATAATCCCAGAGGTCAAATTCTCATACCGATACTCTTAAAACTCCCAGAATTAATACTTTGCCGCATTTTTGAAATCTCAACAAAATTCTAAATTTACTCCTTGCATGACTGTCTTTTATTAAAAATAAAACATGCATCACTCCTTCCTTGCTAATGTTAAATTCACACTTCAAATTTTGGCATAGTTAAAAATATCTTTCTAATGAATATAAAATGTGCCTTCCCCACCCCCAGCCATGCAAGTTTGGTCTTATCTCACACCAAGTCACAGAAATTCATTTATTCTTCCTTTCTTCTCGCAGTCAACATGTATTTAGAGCCTACTGTGTGCTAGAATCAGGCCATGGCCTGGGCGAGTCAAAAACTCTTTAATTTAGAATTGTTAATATCTCCCGTGCAGGATGCCTCTGCACTTACTGAGCTAACAATTGCCTTCGGGTTATATAAGAATGATTTAAATCAGAAAATATTCACATTTATATACCTAAGATTTCCAATAAAAAGCAAGCTAAAAATTGATTTTCCTTGCATGCACACACACATGGACTAAAACATTTTACCAATAAAATCTACCTTCTGTTTCTCTAGGCTAGTGACTTCAATGTGCTGGGATGAATCTGTTTTTCTCTGCTTTTATTAAAGGATTAGAAGACAGATATTGAAAGGCATCCGTTTCTGGTAACCAGCAGATGGTGCTTTTAGTAATGAAGTTATAAGAGGTTACTTGAATATCCTTTTTGTAGGTTTTTTTTTTCCCCCTAATAAAACTAACCAGAAATGAGACAAGGTAATATTTTGTTGTGACATGAGGCAAAGTCTGTATTTTTTATAGTTATTAACCTGTGCACTTCAAAGCTCAATTCAGCTTTTCTGATATCCCTACCAGGTATCTGGCAAATAGTGAGAGAGATGAAATATCAAAGAAGCTAAAGTTCATATAGTAGTATACCCCAATAATTCATTTAAATGCTTGCATGTTTATATAGTTGGAGTAATTTAACTGTCTATACAACTCTCATTTCAGGTAAATTCATATATATCATTTTAAGTTTTGCTGGTTTAATAACATATTTTCTTTGTGTATGCAATATTTTTAAATACTAGAAATTTAAAAATTTAAATGAATCATATGGGTTCAATTTCTGTGATCCCTAAACAAAACACATATTTTAACTCTTGCACTTAACATATTTTATTTGATCTCTTTCTTTGGTTCAGACTTCCATTTAGGATATATCAACTTAATTGTATTATGTTATTCTGGTCAGCTACCTCAAATCACTTTTAGACAAAAATTATTTTAAATAAATAGGTTAATAATATTAGGCACTATATTAATTATAATGACAAGTATTTTTTTCCAAGAGCACAGAGAGAAAAATCACATTGATTTGATTTTGTCAACCTGGAAGAATTGTGCAATTCATATTTGTGAGAATTAAAAGTCATATTACAATATCCATGAAAAGTTTCATTCTCCTTCCATGATCAATTTCTACTACGTGACCCACGCTGTGGGAGATTAACAGTGTTGGTGAGACAACCCTACAAGCGGAAATATGGGAATCCACTGTTAATGTTATTATTGTTTTTAACATTAGTCCCTTGTCACAGTTTAATTAAGCCTGTGCGCAGCCATGATTTTCTCTCATATCTGACTTGACTGTGAGTGGATTGAGCAGATCTGACATTAATAAAGGAAGGAAGGGCAGAGGCACTAGGGCACATAAGGTCTGGGAAAGCTCTGAAAATAGCCAAGTAGGGGGAGAGGAAGGAGAAAGGAGAACTAAAGCTGCTAGACAGTTTCCCCTCCAGCAAGGAATGCTGGAGTATGGGGAATATATTATTGAATGTCCTTCCTCAATCTTTACTGAAGGCTAATGAAAATGGAATTTGCCTTCTAAGTTGTCTATTCTAGATAGGATGGTCTATGATAGTTTTCCTAAAGTATCATCAAAGTATATAAGTTTATAATCTGAATCCATGATTTAAAAGCATACATGAGTTTTTGCCTTTGGGGGCAAATAGCTTCCATGGGCAATAAATATTGATCTTCAGTGTAACCACTATAAGTAAATTATAGTTATTTCAAAATAGAGGTATTGAGCTAGAAATCATATCCTTATTTTAAAGTCAATAAGCTATTGTGTTTCCTGTGCATTGTACTGAAATTGCTGAACTTCTACAGCTTTCGCTCATAATTAAGGACCTGTCTAAAGTGTATACACTATAAAATCTGATGTTTACTTTCCTAAAACCCCAAATTCCTAAGTGTCTTATTCCTGAAAGAGATAGGTAGAGATGACATAAGGACAAGTTTGAAAACCACTCAAGACATCCTCTTGGTCTCTGAACCGCGGTCCTAGTCTCAGGGCCTAACAGGATTCACTTCCGGTTGGAGGGGTGGGGCGGGAAATCGCTGGGTGGAATCAAGTACTAGGTAAGCTTTAGCTAAGTCTTTTAACTTTTTATTGGAATGACTAGCCTGTCCTACAGCAACTCAGAAACAAATTCTGTGTGTGTACCACACTCCACCAAACATAATTAACTCTAGCCCTTAAATCACCCCGCAGAACACATTCTGTGTCCACGAATCCTTTACACTCCATCTTAAAGGGAAAGTTGTCCCCTACGTCTATGGAGTGAAGCAGCTTCTTAAATTGAGGAGAGACCATCAATACTAGAATCACTGTAAAATGCAAAATATTAAAAACATTTCTGTTTGCCCTAATGATCTTCCTTTATATGTCATTTGAGCTTTGTAGAAATGTTTTTGGAAATAAGTTCTTTCACTCTTTGCCTACTTAATGAAGTCCAACGTCTCTTCAAATTCAATATTGACACTGGAGGTATAGCTGATATTATGTGGCTTCAGGAGTCCTTCATGAGTTACCTAATTAGCATAAGCTGTAGGGTGTGGTACAAGGAGGGTCCCATAATGAATAACAAAGACACTCCTGTCACTCAAGAAGTTCCAAGGGTTCCCAGAGTACCCCTCAGGAGTCAGGAACAAATATCAGACAATTCTTTGGGCAAGGCCAGGCCGAATTCTTTACTCAGAAGTGTTTTGTCAAAAATTCTTAAGTTCAACCTAATCATGAGAAAATATCAGAGGAAGCCAAATTGAGGGATGTTCAACAAAACAATTGATGAGCACTAATTCATCTTTTCTGTACATGTCAAAGTTATAACAGAAGAAAGTGTGAAGAAGTTTCACAGATTGGAGGGATGCAAGGAGACATAACTGAATACAAATGTGGGTTGCTGGATTGGATCTTGGACCAGAAAACGTGCCTTAGTTGAAAAACTGGAAAAATTCAAATAATATCTGTAAATCAGTTAATACTGTTGTATCAATGCTAATTAGCTGTTTTCTGTTATTGTTCTATGGCTTTATAAGCTGTTAGCATTACAAGAAACTGGGTATGCATATGTGAACTCTGCCTAATATGTTTTGGCAGCTTTTCTGTAAGTCTAAAATTATTTCAAAATAAGAAAAAAAAAGGAGAATTGCAGATAGGTAGTGAAAGAGTCCATAACATTTGGAATTTTACAGAAGTCAATCAAAATGACCTTAGCCTTCAAAGTATTCATTCTTACAAATCTCCATGTTAGTTTAGCATCAAATGAGAGTCCCTCTGTGCAAAGGAAGATTACTAGTACCCTTTAAGGAATTATTCCTTCTAAAATTATAACTATCACTAAAGTATGCAAATAATACAGTGTATATGCCACACAAATTAATTGATACTGCTTCTTCAGTATCGAGAATTAGATAAACTATATTTCAATCCACAATGATATTAAGTAAGGCGATTATTAGATTTTAGGTGCTGTCCCTTAAAAAGAATACTTTCATTTTCCAGGTGCCATTTTAATTTTCAGCCAAAATATAATGTGATCCCCAGCAGTCCTCTGAAAGTTTCAGGGTCTGAATTTGCTTTCTCATGTGCTTTAAAGTCCAAAAATGTTTAGTTTGTGCTTTCTGTGTGTTCCCATGTGTCAGAGCAACAAAATAAAATATGCCATTTATGCCAACCAATTTACCATATGAATATGTTTTAAATAAATTTAAGAATATTAAGAATTTGGAGTAAAATTTTTGTTTAAACATAATGGACAAACTTTTATATCTTCTGAATAAATAAAATCCTCCTTCTCTGGCCTACAGAATAGGTTCTGCCAAAGTTCAATGGGTGGGACATTCAGAGTAGCACTCTGTGCCACCCAGCGGGTTACAGGGGGGTTTATAGGGCAGAACAAGGAAGGTACAGAGCTAAATTGGGATTTGCAAGATCATAAACATGTCTCTTTGAAGTTACTGGTGTGTAGCAGTAATGATTCTATTAAAGATAGCTATCCTGCTTAGGAAGGAGTACCTGCACTTCGTTAAGTGCATTTGGGGATTTGCCTTTTCTAGGAATTTTTGGTTTCTTTGGGTTATAGCCTCACACTCCTTATGAGTATTAACCTTTTCACCAAGTTGAAGTTTATGTGAACTTGCTACCTTGATAACTCTTAGATGTGTGTCTTCTTGTTTTTGTTTTTTTCCCAGAGGTAAGGTCCAGTGTTGATTTTTGGTTTTATCTACAGTGTATGGGGAACAAAAAGGAAACATCAAGCTAAATGTTTACAGAGTTTTACAATTTATACTTCATTAATTCATTGTGAAAACTTTCTCAAACTATAAAATGTTCTTGAATGTGTTTTTTTAAATGTTTATATAGTATATTCCCTTGTATAGCTGTATAATAATTTATTTAATTTGTCTTTTATGATTTGGTTTCTTAGGTCAGTTCCAATTTTTCATTATTGGAAATAAAGCTGGGATGAATATCAGTGTTAATTAATATTTACCAAAATCAAAAGATTTAGTAGTCCTAACTGTCAAATTTCTAAACTAGGCATAATTTAAAGATTTCTGATTGTTAGCATCAAAATCATTATCAATTTGCCCTCTAGAAAGATAATAATAATTGAGGCTTTCACCTCTGGTCAATGAGTGTGACACTTGCCAACTCTTTAGTGAAATTTAAAATTTCTGTGCCGCTTTGATTGCTGGAAACTAATATTTCACTGTTGTTCTGATTTTTTTTTGAAATTTAGAAGCAACATGGAAATTTTTTAATGTGGCAACTGGTAGATTTCATTTTGTAATTGCCTCTTCAAACCCTTAGGCTTTCTTTTGATTTCCAAAGTTTACGGAGCACTTCCTATGCATCATTCTATAATGCAGTTTACATACAGTATTTCTTTTGATACTAAAAGTAACTTGACTTGGTAAGTGCTTTAATTTCTCTTTTACAAATGATAAATTGAGGCTTAGCCATGTAACTTGCCCAAAATTATAGGAGAAGAAAGAACAGTCACTGCTGTGCCTGGTAATAACCTTTGATATTCAAGAAATTAACTGCAAGCCATAATTATTGCAAATGGTTTAGAACAGCTATATTTTGCTTTATAAGTTAGTAAGTTTTTTATAGCACTGATGATCTATACTTGTTATAGAAAAATTTGCAGTGAGTGACAAAAAAAATTTTATTTACACTAGCTGTTTTATGTATGTTATACATATCTTTTTACCTACTTTTTCCAATTAATGATTCATTGGGCCTACTTTTTTGTAAATAATATTTATACAATATTATTCTAAATTTTTATTACACACTTTATTTTGTCAGTGTTTTATAATCTCACCACCCCTCTATGAAGCTTTGTAGATTGTTTTCAACCTAATAATAAAAAACTGTATATATCATATGATATTCCAGAAAGTCTTTAATTTTACATATTAATATCATATTATATTGTATACACTATATATTCTAGTATTTGTGCCTAATTCTTTCAATAGATCTAAGAGCAAGATACTATTATTATCTCTATTTTTCAGATAATGAAATTGAATCCCAGACATATTAAGTTACTTCACTAGGTTCTCACAAATAAGTGATCTTGAGGATTAGCTTTTAATTAGTATACATGCTTAGGATATAATGCTAAATGAAAAATTCAGATTGAAAGCGGGAAATATGGTATGATCCTATCCTTATAGTTAGTACAGAGATAGCTATAACATATAAAAAAGGATGTAAACCAAGATCTGAACAATGCTTACCTCTATTTGAAAGGATGATTTTTATTTTCTTCCTTTGTTAATCCATATTGATCATGGATTACAATAACAATTTAGATAATATATCATTATTTTTTAAAACATATGACTGATGAACCTTTGTTTGTGGAACATTATGACACTGCAAAATATAAAGCAAATTAAGAAAATGTCTCTAGAATGTATGGGCTATAATTGTAGAGACCCTGTATTACAACTTTCAGTTGAAGAAAACCAAATAAATAAAGACCTAAATGCTTTGAATATTATCAATAAGCTTGATCTAAAATGTGTAAAAATTTGTTTCCTGTAATAGTAATTTAGAATTACTGACATCTTCTGAAAATTGCCTTTTCAGTCACAGACAGTATTATATGTTAAATTACAGTATTATAAGTTAAATTAAAACCAGTTTTGAGATAGAAAGGGAACTTTGGTTCAAAATGAAGGATGACAATTTTCACTGCAATCTTAAATTTATCATAGATTTTTGTAATAAAACATAAATAACAGATTTTCTTTTTGACCTGGAGTAGGTAATAATGCATTAAATTTTTTTGATTTTTGGATAGAGAGTGGTTTCTTTAGGAATTTCCTTAGTAATCTAAGCCTTTGGGGGAATTATTGCACTTTTGGGATATTTTTGTAGTTAAGAAAGGGTATTGATATTATCAGAGTTACGCTTCAGGAAGAACACACTGTCTATAGTATGTGGAATGAGCCAAAATGGAGAAGAGAAGATTGGGAACAAGAATACCATGCAAGAACAATGGACAAACAAGAGAGAGTGTATGTACTAGGTCTTCAAAAAATATGAAAGTATATGGGGCAAAAGTGTTTTGGGAAGGATAATCATAGATGCCAGACTGAAGGAAAAAGTTTGGGTGGAGTATCGTAACAGCAGTTCCTTGAAGGCTGTTTTGCCATTTAAGGTAGGTTTGATTTAAAGTCTTAAAATCTGCTTCTATGAGTTTGATATATTTAACGATGGAGGGAAATATGATATGTTGCCTTTTTGTCATTCATCCATGACAACCTAACAGCTCCCTACACACACATACCATCACTCCAGACACACAAGATGCAGTAACACATGCTGCTAAAGAGATGTTTTCAACATTTTTTACAGATTTTCTCCTGCTCTTACCTCTTAAGAGCACTCCCCTTTGATTCCAGATGTCTGATTAAAAGTGTCTGTACTAATACCACGGCTGACCTCATTGGAGTTACTTTAACATCTATTCACAGTATTCTCATCCCTTAATATTTTAGGAATCTGGAAGGGCCATATCTAATCTCTATTTTAGTCTTAAAGTTTTTTGAGTTGATATTTGCTTATTTTAATATTTTTCTCTTTTTCAATTTTGTAGAGTAGAGGTCATGCTTATTGGTTGATGGATTTCATTTTAATTAGATAAGGAAAGACAACATTTAAGCCACAGTTTGAAAATAGATGTGTGTTATATTTTTTTTAAGAACCCCATGGGTAATTGTGGAGAGTTGAAATAATTGAGGTATAGGTTTTATAAACTGAAGGGAAATACATAAAAGGATGTTTAGATTTTATCTAATAAAATTGATGTATATATACACCATATGTATATGGTGTATATATATGAAATATTTTCATCTTCTAATTTTAGGTTTTTAAGTTGAGTTTAAAAGTGGATAATTGGGCTGTGCTTAGTGATCTAAGAGTATTTGCTAATGTCAGCAAAATAAAATTGCATTTGCATAATTGTGTTGATACTTTGTTGATGTAACTGAATAGGATTCAACAGGAGCATTTTGCACTGATTAGGACAATCACAGTCCAGAGGAGTTTGAAATATGACATGAATATGCAGGCCAGTTGTACATCATTAGGAAGATTTAAGTGACACCTGATTAACAAGGAGGAATTGTACACTTTTGTAGAACAGAATATAATGCTGAGAAATAAATGGGAGAAACTGATACTAATGACAAGGACTTGTAGGCAGAGAAATGGATTGAAGTCAAACAAATTTGTAAAGAAGACAAGCATCATGTGTTACTATATCTCGCGTGTCTGGAGTGTGATGGTGTGTGTGGGGGGCTGGTGGGTTGTCATTGAGGAATGATGAATAGGCAAAACATAATCTGCTTGCTATTCATTTGTAGAATAATAAAGGAAAAAAAAATCAGCATCCAATTCTCTCTATGTTTATTGCCTCTTATAGTTTTAGAATTCAGGCCAGGGTAACAGTAAAACAAAAGTTATACACATTTCTCCTGACTGCTTGGTATTATGTTAGACCCTCTTCCAAAGTTTAGTTCAGCCTCATTTTCTAACAAAGCTGGCATTCTCAATGGTATTAATCCTTGTGGTATTTTTCTTTCACCCATGGCCCATCCTTTGAGAAGCAACCAAACTCATCTTCCCCTCCTAACGCTCTTTCTCCTAGTGACTTACTGGTACCCCATGACCACCTTCGAAATCAGCATTCTACCTGCCAACATTTCTTTAACCAATACAGGCAGCATTTGATACTTGCACTTACTGTGCTCAACACTTTACTAATATTAACCCATTTGGTACTCAAATCAACCGTAAAAGTTGTAGTCTCATACCTACACTTTAACGATGTGCAAACTTGAAATTTGTCCAGTTTCCCACAGCCAGGAAGCAGCAAAGCCAAGATTGAATACCACATATTTTGACCCCAGAGATGGGCTCTTAAGCCCTATACTCTACTTCCTTCCATAGCAATACTCACCCCTTATGTGTCCTAAATTAATTTCTCCTGCATCTCAGATCTTCCTTATATACCTCATTGAAACTAGCAGAAAATGAGACGGTCTAAATATGCACAAAAATGACCTAGAGAGAAGGACATAAAAAAGTCCCAGGCTTTCTAAGTTCAATAAATTGCAACCTTGTATCCTAATTTATTATCTGGGGAAATATTTTACAGATGTATTTGAATTCAATCTGTCCAAGTGACTTGGGGGCAGGGGTAAAATGCAATACTCTCAAATAATACGGGATATTCTGTAGTAATATTTGCAAAGCTTTCATTGCAGTACAAGGCTTCAGTTCATACTGAAAATGAAAAAACATAAATAAGAGGGATTTGAATCTTCAGATAGATTTTCACATCCTTGCTTAAAGATTGAGTCTATTTAAAATCAAATGATGGGCTAAACACAGAGAAACCATTTAAATGCTTTATATATGCAAATATATATAATATATACACATATATAGAGACATGCACTCACTCATACACACACTCACACAAAGGTATATTGCTACATAGTATATTACAGTGATTACTATTTCCAATGCTGTTCTTTCACTGTTATTAAAAAGTAAATTAATCGTGATCTGATCCAGGTATTGACATCTTGGTTGATAAGTGTCTGATCTCTCCTGTAGCAGCTGCTGGTCTCTTAGATCGAGAGAAGCCTTTGCTGCTACATCAGACAATAGTTTTGTGACAGATGTTCCGTGTTCGATTGAAGGAGCACAGATGAAAATAACAGTCTCTCCATGCTTGTGAAACCACAGTTGAAAATGAGTAGTTGTCCCCCTTCCAGACAACTGCTATGAAACCCACAGAACCTTGAAATAATTTGTAGCCTGCCCTGCAGTTGAATGAGGCCCACATAGTTCTTGAGGCTGACAAGCTCCACTCCACAGAAAACACGAAGGGCCCATTTTCCTTTTCTGAAAATTCTGCTGTACAACAAATGATAAAAACTGCCTCAGTGATTTTGGTAAGCTTCTATTTGAAAATGCCTTTTTTGGTTAGGTAAGTACTATATTTCCTTCACATGTATGTTTAAAACCAGAAAATAATGACAAAATTGAAGTCATTAATAGTCCTATCTAGTAGAAATAACCATCGCTAACTTCATGGAAAGTATCCCCAATACAGACACACATTTCTGGGTACAAAATATGAGCTTACCATGTATAGTTTTATAACTTCCCTTTTCACTTGTACTACCTCCAAGAAATCTTTCTGTGTCAACAAATACACCTATTTTTTTTTTTTTAAACCAAGTATAAGAAAACTTTTCCTATAAAAGGAAAGATAAAATTGTTTTTTACTTTACAGGCCTATGGCATCTGTCACAACTCTGCCATTGTAGCTCAAAAGCAGCCACAGGCGGTACATAAATGCAAGTTAGTGGCCGTGTTCCAATAAAACTTTATTTACAAAGACAGATGGTGGGCCAATTCACAGGCCATAATTGCTGATTCCTGATTTATATTATTATTTTAGAAGCTTCAAAAATGTCCATGATAGGAATATGGCCTAATTTATTTAAGCCCTCTCCACCTATGGAATATTCTGTGTCATCTGCAGGTCTTCTGCTTAGTGCAGTGGCTAGTATCCCTGAGGGCTAGTTTCATACCAATTCCTACCAATCTAGGGTGCCTGGACTCGTCCAGAACTTCCACTTCTGGGATAGAAGGCCTTTGGGGGTTGTATTTGGATGTCCTCCATGAAGTTGTCTCTATGGTGTTCTGTTTTATCAGAGAGGTTAATTACAGTAGAAACTTTGGCACACTTTTATTCTGGCCATACCTGAACTCTATTTTGCAGACATTTTACAAGATTTTTTGCATTAGGGTAATAAATAGAGGTATAAGGATGTTATAATAAAGACAAGCCAAAAAAAAAAAAAAGAAAGAAAAAAAAAAAACTATTTATAATAAAACCCGTGAGAGGAAAGGGGATAGTCAGGGAACAAGAAATAAGTTCCTGTCATTAAAAGGGGGTAGTTAGTTGGTATTGTTTGAAGCTATAAATCAAGAAGTCAAGGTATAAGCCTATTATTTAGAATCATACCAGTAAGCAAGTAATAGTCAAAACAGAAAGTTTCAAATGGTTATCTCTGGAGATAAAAAGGGAAAAGGGAGGTATTTGTCTCTTTAAATTTTCATTTAGTATTCTTATTTACCATTTTTGCCTTTTTAAAACCTGAATTTCAATTGCATTTTGTTAGTAATAAATTAATTGTTCCATCTCACATGAAATATTTCATGACAACTGTTCTTTCTTTTTAACCTTTTTCTCTATACAGATACAAATCAAACACCAGAATTTTAAATAAATAAATACATAGAAGAACAATATGTGTGCATATAAAATAGGTGATATAGTATATGTAGTATATAAAATATAACTGAATTATTAAATTTTGAAATCAAATATAAATGGTAAACACTATATGTCATTATAGAAAATATTTCATATTTTTTAAGGAATGTATGAATTCCTGAAATTTGTGATATGAATGGGTAAATCTAATACAAAAGAAGCCCAACTGAGACTCAAAAAATAAATGATTGCAATTCATAATTCAAATATTTCAGGGTTGGTAAACCATTTATAATTTAATTTATAGAATTTTATTACCCAGAGTAAATTATAAATTATATAAAAGCAGAATAGTGCTATCTTTTCGAAAAGTTAAAAAATTGCATGTAGTGTTTAATTGCACTTTTAAAATGTGCAAGCACAATTTCATCTCATCAACCACAAACCACTATGAGGCAATTAACTTATCTTATTTTTTCGATTTCATCATTTTATAGCCTGATTGAGATAAGGAAATAAAAGACTTCATGTGAAAATCAGGGTCACATGTATTGAATTCTCCAAATATCTTTTTTCATATCCCCAACATGGACAGGTATCAGCATCACAGAAAACTGCATTGAATTTACCACTAATTGGTCTCAGGTTAACTGCTTTAGGGATAAGGGGAGGAGAGAGATATTATGGATTTATCAGCTGCCAAAGCAAAATAGCTATTTAAATACTAGTGGTGTCACATTTACATAACAGTTTGGGATGTGTCTGCTCCCAGTGCCTCAGGTGTGCCTTAATGAAAACTATCAAGTTTAAGGTTTTGCAACACAGAGCCTATCAGCAATATCCAAGGCCATGGTAAATTGCAGTAGAGCTATTGCAAGGAAGTCACATACCACCCTGAAGTGAGCTATTGCAGGATACAAAGAAGGGACAGAATTTGATTTCCGTTATTAATTTATATATCACAACGGCAATGCATATAAAAATTCTTTAAAAAGATTCATAGTTTTTTCACCTACAAGAGTTAATATTATGTAAATACTCAGAAATGTACAGAATTGATGATGATATTGAAAAAAAATTGAACCTAATTACATAGATATCAAAAAATCTGGAATTGGATAAACATTATGGTACATCCATACAATGGTTAATATGTAGTAATTAAGAAGCAGATGCAGTCCTGGACTTGTGATCATGAAATATGATTATTATGTATAAGTAAAATATAGATTTCAAAATGATGTGATCCAATTACACACACATATATGCACATACTATTATTTTGGCTTATCCATATTTTAAAAATAATCTATATTGAATCAATAATGATCATTTTATAAGTATATTTTATAGGCTTATATTTTATTCTGAAAACATAAAATAGGTATTAAATAGTGATAATTCACTATTTAAGTATCTCTTTTTGCACAGTTTTCAAAAATCTAAACATCCACCTTTTCACTTTAAATTTAAGATATTGCAAAAATTGTCATCAACCCAACTTTTAGTAACATAACAAAACAATGATTTTAAGAGCTCTGCAATAACATATGTATATGCAATGGAAATTTTAAAACATGGGTTGAATCTTAGGTCTATGCCTTTTGAATATTAAACACCTGAAATTGCTAGTGCCTATAGCACTTCATTCAGCAAGATGTATTATAAACTTTGGAATTATTTTATGGCACCAATTTTAATAAAAGAAGATCAAGCTTGAGAATGAAATTTACTACAAAACATACAGGATTTATATTTGTTACAGATAAAAAGGAATATAAGAAATTTGAAAAGGGAAAGGCAGAATAGCTTAAACCACGCATGTCAATTAAAAAAACCCAGACGATAAATGCGTATTGGTGTTAAATTTATTTGTTGTGCGTACAAAATAATAATTAAATAGTTATATCAAATAATTTTATCTCTGTCTTTTCAACCTCAGCTTATGTGGTCCAACTTTCTCAGAGATTGATGAGAATTAAAAGGGCTTCCTTTCTTTCTTTCTTTCCTAAATATACATGGCACAGTGTTCCTAGTATGAAGAGTTAATCCACAATGAACAATAAATGGATTAGGTAATTTAGACTCTGTATAATTCTTGGTATTTTGTAAAGGGACATTAAAAGACATTGTTTTAACAAAATGAATTAGGGACTATGTTCTTTTAAAAAGCTGTGGTGTCAGAAGGCATTATTTAGTATCCTGGCCTCACTTTGTACTAAATGTGAGATCCTGGATAAGAATAATTTTGAGTCTCTGTTTTCTTACATATTAAATGGACAGGATAATACCAATCTCACAAATTTGCTGTACAGAGTAGATGAAATAAAGTGGGGAAATCCCTGAGCATAATGCCTGACCACATACCAACTGCTCAGGAGGGTAGTTATTACCTGAACACAAGTAATTGTGGACTTGGTACGCGTAGCCTTTAGCCATTGTAATAAACCAGAGAGGCAAGAGCTTTCTCCCGGTATTTCTCTGTCTGCCTTCTTTTCAACCTAAATCTGAAGCATGTTTTCAGGCATATTATTTGACCATTCCTTTCATCCACTTGTAATCATCTGATGGATTTAAATGGTTTCATTAAAGTAAACTAGATATAGGATTATTTGCTGCTGAACTCTACACCACTTTCTTTTGGATTCAGTAATTTAATATTCACTTCTCAGGACAGCTACTTTCTCTCATTCAACAAATCTTTGTTGTGTGCTTACCACATGCCCAGCATGGTGTTCGGAAGTATTGAGGATGGACCTTGGGGAGACCACCTGTGAGTGATAAAGTCTGAGCAACACTCAGACCCTGTTTGGACCCCACCACTCACAGTGGTCACACTTGTTCTAATTCATCTATTTTCCTTCTTCTGATCAAAAGAGGCAGATGAAAACCCTTGTCTTGCTGGAAATACAACTAACCATCCTCTCTGCTAGAACCTGCTGGTTTCAGTCAAATCTATCTTCTAGTACATACCAATTAATCTATAAAGAAGGGTTTTAAGTAGGTGAGCAAAATTTTCAGCTTTATATTTTAGAAAAATTTCTCCTGTAACACTGTAGAGGGGTTGGGACAGATATGTAGAAACCAGGAAAATATAAACTGTTAGGGCCTGACCAATGCTAGGGCAGGCATATGTGCCTTTGCTACTCAGTACCTATAGCTTAAGCCTGCTTTTCAGAGTCATTTCCTCCTCTTTCCCACCCCCATCTGCCTCGCATATGGCTTTCAACTAAAGGTCAGGGAGATTATATTAAGACAGACTGCACTGCCAGAACACTAAATGCACACAAAGTGGTACTGCCCCAAACCTTCCTTAATATCTCTCTGGTAGCAATTTTCCCAAACTTTTTTCACAGTCCCAGGAAGGTGTGTGAGTGTGTGTATGTGTAGACATTTCATTCAAAACTACTACAAAAGTTGTATCAAGGACATTTGGGTAGATTATCACAGCTCCACCTCCTATTGCCAACACAGATGGTTTTCATGGGATGTTGCAAATCAGAGTAAAACCAAGCAAATATTCAATGTAAACAGTCCCCTCCCTAATAAGGTAGAGTCTGTTCTAGGTACTATTATTTCTTTGTTTTATTTAATCCTCACGGGAACACTGACTGGTATGGTCCCTTGATTATTTTTATTATATTGTAACTGCCTTAATGGAAGTCTTGGATCTTAGTATTGCTCTTGAGTGCCATTTGCAAAAAAAATCAACATCTGAATTTTCAGGTTCAGAGATTAAAGAAATAATGCATATTATGTATTTACTAGAACTTAAAATTGTTTTAGTTTAAGAATAAAATGATATTTATTGAAACAAATAAAAAGAACTAGAAGGAGAGTGCATGTGGCTCAAGCAATTGAGTGCCTGCCTCCCACGTGTTGTCCCAAGTTTGGTTCCTGGTCCCCCTAAAGAAGACAAACAAACAACAAACAGACAACAAGCAGAAAATGAGCAGACATCGAGCAAAAACAAACTAGCAGGAGCAGATGTGGTTCAAGCAGTTGAGTGCCTGTCTCCCACAGGGGAGATCCCGAGTTCCATTCCTGGTGCCTCCTAAAGAAAAAACAGAGAACTAGCAGACCACAAGCAGACCTCCCAACAGATGAGGGAGCCATTTCGGGGGGGGGGGGGGGGGGGGCAAATAAAATAAAATTTATTTAAAAAAAATAAGAGCTAGAGATGATCTCATGAAGGCCAAATTGAATGAAGACTGACCAGTATTGTGACTCCTTTCTTTATTATTGTGTTAGACTTATATTTTATTACTATTAAATTTAGAATTCGTTTATGAATTATTTCTGATGGAAATTTTATTGCCCTGCTGTGAGATTGTGGCGATAACAAGAAATGCATGTCTTTATTTCTGTCTACTTCTCTATTGATCCTCTAATGCATGGAAAATGAGCCCACTTCTGCTTAGCTTTCTGTTTCTACCTAGATGCCTTAGAAACTGAGAAACTATGTCTAAAATAGTTTTAAATCATTTCACCTTTTTTCATTGATGGCGAGTCATCCACGATTTTCATATTTTACGGTGTTGCTAGGCAATATCATAAACTTCTTTTTGTTTCTTGCAATTCTTTATCTTCTCCATGTTACACAGTTTGTGAGTAGAGATCACAGACACATGGTATGCCATCTTTTTTTTTTTATTTTTTTTATTATGGGTAAAAATCAAAATTCTCAAAATACATACAAACATTTGCAAAATGATATATAAATATATATGCATATATGTGTATTTGCTTACAAAAATGTTGTTTATATATATATATACACATATATTTTAAGAGGTGCTTAGATTACCCAAAATATTACATGGAACCCACTGGAATTCCCATGTTGCCCACCTCCCACACCTCCCATCACATCCCACACAAACATCTGCCATCTTTATTCTGTGTTTGAAATCTGCTCTGTGGCCCAAAAATCACTGAGTTGTATATGAAGGGAACAGAATACTATTTATTTTCAGTTCTATTAGCAAAAGCTCTGCCTAACAATTCAAATGTAGGGAGAGATATAATTACATGAGTGGATTGCCAGCTGCCTCATGCATTCCTCTTGTGTCTCATGGTACTGCATAAAAGAGACCCCAATTATAGTCCAAATCTCAGAGGAATATTAATGTGATAGTTTTACCAAAAGCTTTATCTTCTATCAAGTTGTGTTAATAAAAAGGATGGCTCTGGTAATTTACACAATATTACATTTTGCTCATTGTAAGTACTACTTCATATAGTCAATGTGACAAAATGGCATAAAAACAATGCTCCCCAGCAAATATACCACTCTAAGGTAGCACCTCAATAAATGCCATTCTTATTTTTTTTAAGTGTTTGCTGCTCACATTTCATTTATTTTATCTATGGGGTTATTATAATTTTCAGATTTAATTTACTGTATAACCCCCAAATTAAAAATGCTCCACAGTCAGTCTATGGATATCCTATCTGGAAACATTCAAATTATCCATTTCCCTGCAAATCATTTAAATATGTAAATTTGAACAGGGAATCAACCTTAAAAAGTTTCATGAAACATCTATTTCTGAGGACATTGAAATATATAAAGTGTATTTTTTTCTACGATAGTTTTCTATTTGTGCTCTAACTCTAGTCAAACTGAAAAATTCAAGTAGCTTTAAAATAGATATGGTATGACTTTGTATCCTGTTTAAAAAAAAAAAAGAAAAATCCATCTAATCAGAGTCATTTAGGATGCTTTCCATTTACGACAATCATTTCTATTATGATTTACATTTTTCCTTTAACTGAGAATGCATTGCTACTTTTATCTATGAAAGAAAGGAAATTTCAGAATCCTAAAGAATACAAAGTGCTATCCTAATCAAACAGATGAGGATAATTGATAAAGTATAAATAAGCATACGAACATACACACTAAATATATGCTTCAAATCCTTTTTAAGAAGCAATACGCAATCAATACTTAATGATATGCACACTGTATATATCTGATTTACAGCAGCAGTAGCTACCATTTGTTGAGGGCTTTTTAAGTGCAAATATTAGATATTGAGTTAAGTAGTTTACATGCTTGTTATCATTTTATTTTCACTAAAATCCTATGTGCTGTTAATTATAAACCCTATGTCATAAATGAATAATTGAGCCAAAGATATATTAGCAATTAGCCCAAAGTTACCCATCTAATGGTTGGTAAATAGACCAGCATCCCATGTTGTAATGCTAAAGCTTCTTAAACATTAATTATTTTGTTTTCTCCCTTTATATGAAAAATATCTTAGGAATCTGACCACATTTTAAAATATTTCTACTTTCCATATGAATTGCAGCACCTGAAGATATGCACAAGTTTCCTAAAGATAATGGTGCTCATGAAAGAGTCATGTGAATAATCATTTCTGCAAATTACATTAAAAAAAAAAAAACCACACTTTCTATAAAACATCTTTTTGTATCCTCTATCAGACTATACAGATTTCAAATAAACTTTTTAAATCAACATTAACACTTGTGACAAAGAGGTGTTATGTTTCCATATATCCATCATATTTTCTTGAAAGGTTAAAGGGTTTCTTTTCAATAAATTATAATGGAAAAGTTCTTGCCCACCTTTCAGAGTTTCAGTATGTCATTCAGACAGGTTTTTATTTTTACTATATTCGATGTTAGAAATAATTAGCTAAAAGGAGCAAATATTCTGTTGCCACACAGAAGGGAGGTGATCTCCCTCTTCTTAGAGACATGAAGGTAAATTTTGAAGAGGCTATTGTTTGGTTAACTAATCTCTGAATTCTTTTAAAGTTGAAGTTAATTCTCTTTCACCTCTCCTAATGTTATAATGAAGAAAATGTAAAGAAGACCAATTGTGATTTCTATGTATATATCATGGCAAGTAGCAAAAACTTTGTGAATTTTTATTTTTCTCAACAAAGTTGGCCCCCATAGTTGTCAATAATGGTGTACATGATCATAATTAAAAATTTAATTGTATTTGTGCTCTTAATATATATTTGATCAGTGTGGAAATCTTCCTGTATATCTATAAAAGAAGAAACAAAGTTTGTATACATCATCATTTATACATTGAAGGAACCGTGTTAGGTGCTTCCCATAGAACTTAACCAGTAATAAATATTTATACTATTAGATTAGACTTATAATATTAGTAAGGCAAGAAATTAAAGTGCCAATGAAGTTCTAAGCTTCTATTTAAAAATGAGCACAAAATTAGTATGCTTTTTATTCAAGTTAATTTTCATCTATAATGTTAACAGCAGGATACTTTCTGATGAATTCAACATTAATTAGTCAACTGCAAATTTTTATGAGATTGATTCAAGGAGAGACTGGCCAATTGCATTGCTAGTTAATGATTTTGGTTTAACAACTATCATAGTGCATAAAAATTATCTGTAGAATTTTCAAGAAACATCTGTACTTGGCTCCTGCCATTAGAGAAAGTTATTTAGTAAGTCTGGTCTGAGATCTGGGAATTCAATTTAAAAGTTCCTCTAGTATTTCTCACATGAAATTCTTTTGAGATCCATTTGTCTGTCTTCTTTAGATCATTTTCATTTGATATTAGATTCAGTCAGAATAGCAAATGATATTACTCCCAATGAGTGATTTCTTCACTTTCTCCTTGTTCTAGATTACTTAAAGGCAGAATGTACTCTTTTTTATCTAAGATTTTTACAGATCATGTGCTAATCCATCATACTTAATTCCCAAGAGTACTGTGCATAATCAGAAATTAAACCTTATTGAATGCTTAGGGGAATGATTCAAGATTTAATTAAAAATTTGGTGCTGGAAGAACTTTTAGATATCTAAAAGAATACATATCTAAAAGAATGAAAGAAGACCCCTATCTCACACCTTATACAAAAATTAACTCAAAATGGATCAAGAACCTAAATATAAAAGCTATAACCATAAAACTCCTAGAAGAAAATGTGGGAATCATCTTCAAGATCTGGTGGTAGGTGGTGGTTTCTTAAACTTTATCCCCAAAGCATAAGCAATGAAAAGAAAAATAGGTAAATGGGACCTCCTCAAAATTAAACACTTTTGTGCTTCAAAGAACTTTGTTGAGAAAGTGAAAAGGCAGCTTACTCAAGGGGAGAAATTTTTCAGAAACCACATATCAGATAAGGGTTTGATTTCCATGTTATATAAAGAAACTTTATAACTCAATGGTAAAAAGACAAGCAATTCAATTAAAAAATGGGCAAAAGACTTGAATAGATATTTTTCCAAAGAGGAAATACAAATGGAAATATGAAAGTGCATGAAAAAATGCTCAATATCAATAGCTATTAGGGAAATGTAGATCAAAATTACAATGAGCTATCACTTCACACTTTACAGAATAGCCATTATTAATGAAACAGAAAACTACAAGTGCTAAAGAGGATGTGGAGAAATAGGAACACTCCTTCACTGTTGGTGGGAGTGTAAAATGATGCAGCTTCTGTGAAAGACAGTTTGGCTGTTCCTCAGGAAGCTAAATATAGACCTGCCTTATGATAGGGCAATTCCACTACTAGGAATATATCCAGAAGAATTGAAAGCAGGGACACGAACAATATCTGCACACCGATATTCATAACGGTATTATTCACAATTACTATAAGATGTAAACAACCTACATGTTTAGAAACAACCTAAGTGTCTGTCAGCTGATGAATGGATAAACAAAATGTAGTATATACATACAATGGATACTAATCAGCTGTAAGAAGAAATGAACTTGGGATGCATAAGACAACAGGGATGAACCTTGAGGATATTATGCTGAGTGAGATAAGCCAGACACAAAAGAACAACTATTGTATGGTCTCACTAATATGAACTAAATATAATGAGTAAAATTATGGAGTTAAAATAGTGTTAGGCTAGTAGGAGACAGAATGTGGGTTAAGAAAGGGGTCAGATGCCGAATGTACGTAGAATGTTTAATAAGTTTGATTGTAAATATGTGGAAATGGATAGAGTTGATGGTAACACATTATAATGAGTATAACTAACACTGCTGATTTATACATGTGATTATGGCTGAAAGGGGCAGTCTAGGGAGGTTAATGTTAATTGAAAGACAGCTAGAGGATAATCTAGGGCCTGTATAATTTAGGGAGTTCAGTGGTAGATGAAGGTGGTGGTTAATACAAATGTAAGAATCTTCCTCTATTACAAGGTATTAAGAATGTGGTGATATCTGGGAAAAATACAATTAATGTAACTTATAGACAAAAGTTAACAGTAATATTGAAATTTTTTTTTGTAGCAAAGAAAAAGAAGGTGCTATTTTCAATTCTAAATGCCAAAAAAAGAATATGGAATTTAATTTTATGAGACGTGAATATGATCAAGCATTTTTTTTTTTCCATTTTCTTCATTAGCAAGGAGACCTTGGTCACAGCAGTTAACCAACCTGTACTCATTTATTCATCTTTTGGAACACAGCAGAAACAATTAAGTTTGCATTTAGAATTAAGTAAAATGAATGTGCCTAGACAGGATTTTTAGAAGTACTGCTTCCATAATTTGATAAGTTGCCTTTTGTCTGTTATTTTACTTTTTGAAGTTGAATAAAGTTTAAAAAAAGATTTAATTTTTTAAAAAAAGCCCTTTTTAGGCTGGTAAGCATGTGACAACATGATCTTGTATTGGTCCTAGAGTAGCATGGTACCACGATGGATAGCCAGATTGGATGATTTGGAGAACTTAAAGTTGATGACTGCCTAAGTTTGCCACAGGGCTGCTGATGCAAAGTGCTAGAAATGGGGTGGCTTTTATAATGTGGGCTTTATTTAGGTGAAAGCTTACAGCTTCCAGGCCATGAAATGTCCCAATCGAGGCACCATCAGAGGTGCTTTCTCACCAAAGTCAGCTGCTGGTGATCCTGGCAAATGCTGCAACATGGTGATCAGGGAAGACGATGGGCAATCTCTGCTGAGGTCCCTGCCTTCCCCTCAAGAGCTACCATTTCCTGGAGCTCAACTGTAGGCAAACAGGCATACAGCTTATCTCTGGGCCCCCTCTCTCAGTCTCTCACCATTTTGCTGCCTTTCTGTAGCTGTAGACGAGTCCTCTCTCACATGACAGGATAAAAAATGGTGGTTTCCTTTCTTTCTGTATCTCTGTTATTATTAATATATAATTAATAATAATATATATTAGAACCCATAAGATGGTGGAAACCCACCTTGAGACATGCCTCACTGACATATTCCAATTAAAAGGGTCTCACACCCACAGGAATGGAGTAGCTAAAAAATGTAATGTTTCTCTTTTTTGGGATTCACGAAATTCATTCCTGTAATACTTCATCCTCTGAATCCCAAAAACACGTTCTTTCCATGTGCAAAATATTTCGTTACATCACAATATTTCAAAAAGCCTTAAATCATTTTAGTAGCAATGTTATGTACAAATTCTTATAAAAATCAGTTATAGGCATGCAGTTTATCTTGGGGCAATATTCCCCTCTGTGTTTAGACCTGTGAAACTTAGAAAACAAGTTATCTGTTTCCAATATACAATGCAGGGGCAGACATAGTTTAAATATTTGCATTGCCATAGGGAAGAATTGGAAGGAAAACAAGTGTCAGGGGTCCCAAACAAATCCAAAAAACTACAGGGCATACTCCATTATATTTCACTGTCTAAGAGTCATTTATAGGATGATGTCTTCTCCTCATGCCTCATGGGGGACCACCTCTTCCAAGGGCTTACCTGGTGGCCATTTTCTCTATTCCACTCTCATCAAGCACCTGGGTGGCAGCCAAGCTCTAGACCACACCTTCCAAGAACATTGGGGTTATGACCATACTTTTCCAATCTCTGGGGCACAGTCTCAACCCCCTTAGGTGTGGTGGCAACATCCTCCCTAATCTCTGGCTCACAGGCCCACCCCCTCAGAAGAGTGGGGTGGTGACCTAACTCTCTCTAACATTTGGTGAACATGCACCACTCTCTCTGTAGCCTGGGACAGACAAACTCTCCCTGAACAATGGGCTGAAGACCCAACCTCTTCAAATGCTGGGGCAAACTCACCCTTTCTGCACACATGGGTGAAGTCCCACTTCTGGCCCAAGAAGATTTCCCAAGTCGAACTCAGCTTCAACAGTTTTCTTCTTGAAGCTACTTTTCCTTTGATCTATTCCCTCCTTGTCCCTGTTAGTCCAAGCTGACAGTAGTTTTATTCATAGAGATCTTGCAAACAGCTTGTTGGTTTAGCATGATGCAGGAAATGGGATACAAGCCATCAGAGAATAAGACTTTCCACAAGTCCTTCCTGGATAACCACATTTCCAGTTCTGACTTACAAGGAAGTAGCTGCCTGTTTCCAAGATCTCTTAAGTCCTCACATGGGGCATAATCCTCTGAGGACATATTTTCTTGAAGCTTGGAATTTCCCAAATCATCAATATCTGCTTTCTTTGTGTCCAGCAGTTCAGCATTTCTCTTTCTTTTTGCATTTTGATATAAGCTGCAAGAAGAAGCCAGGCTGAGTTTTCTATATTTATTTTCTAAATCTCCTCAGCTAACATCCAAACTTGTCATTTTCAAATTCTGCTTCCACCTAACATCAGGAGTTAATTTTGCCAACTTCTCTGCCACTTTAAACCAAGGATCACCTTTTTTTGAGCCATCATTTCTGTCTGAGGCCATATCGAACTATCTTTAGTGTTCATATTTTTACCAACAGTCTCTTCAAAGCAATCTAGGCCTTTTTTATCAAGCATCTCACAATTCCTCCAAAAAATACCCCTTACCCCTTTATAAAGCTATCCCAACATTTTTGATAATTGCAAGCAGCATGACTCCACTATTCTGATACCAATTTCTGTCTTAGTTTGCCACAGGGCTGCTGATGCAAAGTACCATAAAAGGATTGGCTTTTATAATTGGAATTTTATTTGGAGTAATAGCTTCCAGCTTCCAGGCTGTGAACTGTCCAATTCAAGGCTCCATCAGACATCCTTTCTCACCAAAGTCAGCTGCTGTTGATCCTGGCATGCTGCTATGTGGTAATCAGGCAAGATGGCAGGCAATCGTTGCCAAGGCCCCTGCCTTCCCCTCCAGATCTACCATCTTCTTGAGCTTAGGTGTGGGCAACCAGGCATTGTAGGGCTTGTCTCTTTTGGACCTTTCTCAGTCTCTCACAGCTTCTCTGCCTTTCTGCAGCTGTAGAGGAAGCTAGAGCCCTCTCTCACGTGTCAGGATAAGAAAAAGTGGATTCCTTTCTCTCTGTGTCTCCATTTATATCAGACCCCGAGATGGTGGAGACCCACCTCGAGTCACGCCTCACTGATGTAGGCTAATGAAAAGGGTCTCACACCCACTATAACAGATTAATTAAAAAGCATAATCTTTCTCTTTTTGGGATTCACCAAATTCAATCTGTCACGATGAACTAAGATAATAGGAACAACAAAGTGGAAAACATCTGTCCTGTCATTATTACTAATTTACTTTGAAGATTTCCTCTCTTGACCCTTTTATTGAGGTAGAATCTGACAACCCATGGTATGACTGCCTTTAGATTAGGATCTAATCTGACTGTAACCAGACTTTTAGGAGAGAAATCAAAAGTATAAAAAGACAGACCCAGACTTGTTTCACCCAGAGATCCCAAGACATGGAAAAGCAGATGAGAATGCTGGGATAGTCCAGACAGAAGGCTCCCAAGAATCACCCTACTAATCCTGTGTAGTTTACCCTCACTTTATAGTTAATACCCCTAAGTTGGAGGCATGATACTCCTCAGGTATACAATAAAATATGTTGACTATTGAATAATTATAATGGTCTCTACTAAGTCAAAGAAATATTCTCATAACATCCCAGACGTTTTTGTAGCCCTAAATAGGACAGTCTATTCCTTTTATAAAAATGTAAAATATATGTAAAATAGGAAAACAATTTTATTTTTTTGCAATTAGTAAAGAGTAGAGAGGGGACTTCTGCAGCTCCCTTGTGACATCTAAATTATTTGAAGAAAATTTTCATAGAGATACAACAGAAACCTGTGGCAAAAAAAAAACGTACAAAATCATGATAGTATGATTTCCTATTGCCAGAAACCTACTAGAGCTGAAATGAGGGTTGTGAAGCATGGAACCCTTTCTCTTGTGCTGAGCCCTGGCCTCATCTTATGAAACAGAAACAGAATGAGGGGTACAGAAGCTCTGCCTTCATCATTCTACGTCTCCCCTCTCAGAAAACCAGATGAGCAGACAGGCATGCCTCTACCAGAGGCATGTTTCATTCTGAAGCAGAGTGGGCCAAGCCCTACCTTGGGTGTATTTCTGCATCCCTGTGGAAAAAATAATATCCAGGACACAGTTAAATGTGAAGTGACGTGTGACTGATGGTAGCTCAGCTCATTCTGGGAAGTGCAGCCCCTGAAGTAAAAAGCTTGAGGCAGGCAAAGTCACAGCTTAAAAATAACGATGTGGATAGTGTAACAAGAGACAAAAAATATTTATATACATGCTTTACTTGTCCAAAATAAATGTTATTTTTTTAATAGATATTAGCCATGCCACCAAATGGAATAAGTGTTATGGGGATTTTTTCTTTTCTTTTCTTTTTTTTAATTGTGTCCCGAAACAACACACCTTAACTAAAATTATATGGCAGCCCACAAACCCAGAAAAATGTTATAACAAAAATTATTACAAAGAAATTAATAATATTTTACTGAAGTATAAAGCAAAAAAATTTAAATGTGCTATTCCTCCCCCCCCAAAAAAAATCACATAAAATAACCTTTAATACGAATTGAATTTTCAAATGCAAATTGAAATTATGATATCCTATTTGCTTGCCTATCAAGTGGGGGAATATTATTTGAAAATCTAATGTTTAACATTGAGAATGATATTGAAAATATTATCTCAAATATTCCTATCATATCAGCAAACTTTATCGGAAAATAGGTATCTGCTACCTATTTTCAGGTGGGAATTTTTTCAAAAAATATATTTTGCTTTTTTTAATGATTAAAAATATTCATATTCTTTGACCTATTATATCTATATGTATCAGTACAGTCTAAGAAACAGTTAAGCTTGTTCACCAAGATTTAATATTTATTGCAGTTTATAAAGCAGTAATAGTGCTGAAAACAATCAGAAACAAATATTCCCAGTAGATTTTATTATTTAATTACATGATGATCAAGTCATATAATGGGATATATTAATTTTTCTGACTTCAGTACTTGTCAGTATTATTCTTGGAGGGGACCTTGCCTGGATTTAAAGGTGTTGAACCACATAAGAACTCCTGACTAACTATTATAGCCTTTTAATTTAAGAAATATATAAATATATATCTTAATAAGAAAGATTAATTGATATTAATATTATAACAAGAACAATTATAACTAGCAAATATTATTCTGATAAAAGGAGAACTTGATTTAGGGGAAATTATTGATAAGTAAATTATTTATTTACTTAATATAAGAGGTTCATAAAGTATTATACAGAAGCAAAGAAAAAAATCATGTTTGCTATAAATTAAATATTTCAAAAGAATGACCATAGACTCATTTCCAGAAATAATTTATTAAATTTATAACAAGCAGCACAATGCAAACACTATGGCAAGAAGTAATATAGCAAATAATTAGAGTTTTTGTCCTGTAAGAAATAAGATGATTTTTATTCACCTGCAGTCATTTTATGTTTATAAATATTTCATGACGATTAAGTAAATATAGTTTATATAACAATATTTAAATGTTATGTAAATGGAACAGATGAGTTAGATACAGAAAATAACCATATATTGAGTGTTTCTTTTGATTTTTTTTTTCCAGTTTTAAAATATAGACAGTGCCAAAATATAAATCCTGTATGCATTGCCCATTGCAACGGAACTCAATTCTTTTCCAGTGTCATTTCGAGTTCCCTGTTGCCATAGCTGCTGCTAAAAAAATGCATTTTTCTAAAAGATTTATAAATAATGATTGCAATGTTTTTAGCTGTTTGTAGCGAAATACAATATCCAATGCCTCTGAGAAGAATATAAATCCAAGCACCAGGGAGTCATTCAGGTCACATTTGAGTCTTGTTACAAGTAGGGCAAGAAAAGTATCTCTCTGGTATCCATAAATGTGCACTCTTCTGCCCACTTGAAAGATAAATTCCATGTAGTTAAGTTTCGAACATGTATAGAAGACTGTCTTTTAGCTTTATATCTGCTTTTGTTACCCTAATATCTTGTCAAACCCAAAGAGGTTGCTATTTATTAACCCTTCTCTTGTCTGGTAATGCATACTTTCGTCACTTTTAAAACAATAAATTAAAATATTGAATCATATGAACATGTTTTACCAAATGCATTTATTATTAATTAATTAATTATTAAAGAAATTGTATATACACAGAAAAATCATGCAGGGAACACAGAGTTCCCATATACATCCCCCACATGCAGTTTTCCCTATTATGAACCTTTTGCGTTAATGTGGTAACTTTGTTACAATTGATGATACAGATTATTATAATTATACTATTAGTTATGGCCCACATTTTACATTTGGATTCACTGCTTGTATTGTACAGTCCTACGTTTATTGTTTTTGTAGGTGAATTTTTATTCTATTAACCTACACAACTGAAAGATTCCCGTGTAACCACATTCAAATATAAAATTCAGTTCTGTGTATTATATTCACAATGTTGTGCTACCATCACCACCATCCATCACCAAAAGTTTTTCTTCATGCCAAACAGAACTTCTGTACCAATTAACATTAAGTTCCCATTCACTACAACCACCCCAGGTCCTAGTAACCTGAATTTTAGTTTTTGACTCTATGAACTTGCTTATTCCAATTATTTCATATCAGTGATATCAGGCAATATTTGTCCTATTGTGTCTGGCTTATGTCTCTTAACATGCTGTCTTCATGTTTCAGCCATTGAAGTTGCATGTATCAGAACTTCATTCCTTTTTCCAGATGAATAATATTCTCTTTCATATGTATACACCACATTCTGCTTATCCATTCATCTGTTGATGGACACTTTGATTCCTTCCATCCTTTGGCAATTGTGAATTAGGGTACTATGAACGTGGGTTTGCAATTATCTGTTTGAGTCCCTGCCTTCGGTACTTGGTGTAAACCATGCTTGGTTTGTAGATGTAGAAGTGGGATTGCTGGGTCATGTGGCAATTCTATACTTAACTTTCTGAGGAACTACCAAAATGTTTTTTACAGCAGCTGCGTAATTTTACATTCCCATCAACAATGAATGAGTGTTCTTATTTCTCCACAAGGTCATCTCCAACATTTGTTATTTTCTGTTTTTTATTTTTAATAGTAGCCTTTCCAATGGGTGTAAAATGGTTTATCGTGGTGGTTTTGATTTGCATGTTTATAACGGCTAATGGTGTTGAACATCTTTTCATTTGTTTTTTTGACATTTGTATATCTTTGGGGAAGTTCCAATTAACAGCATTTGCCCATTTTTAATTGGGTTGTCTTTTTGTTGTTGAGTAGAAGGATTTCTTTATACATTTTATATATATCGAACCCATATTGGATACTATATATGTGGTTTCCAAATATTTTCTCCCATTTTGTAGACTGATTTATTTACTTTCATGGTGAAGTCCTTTGATACAGAAATGTTTTCAGCATTGATGAAGTACCATTTATCTATAATTGCTTTTGTTGCTCATACTTTTGGTATAAAAGTCTAAGAAACATAATCTTCCTCCCTCTCATTAATCTGATTACTTTTTTTTTCCTTCTACTTTCTTTGAAACAGGTTTGTTTGCCAGTCCATTTTGCATATTACTTTTACTATTTATTATCTCTAGAGTATACTGTAATTTGTTTGTCTTGTTTTTACTTTCTTCACTAGTACTCTTTTCCAGGTTTCTCTTTAAAATGTATTATTATGTCTATTTTTTTATTAGTGTGTTCTTTCTGCATTATGCTCTGCTTCTGATTCATAGGTGCCATTCTCTATTTTTTAAATATCTATTTTTAATTTTATTTTTTAAAAGAAACTTAGATTACATAAATGTTACACAACAAATATAAGGGATTCCCCTATGCTCTGCTCCCTAGCCCTCCCACATTTTCTCACATCAACAACATCCTTCATTAGTGTGGTACATTTGTCACAATTGATGAACACATCTTGGGGCATTGCCACTAAGCGATGATTATAGTTTGCATTGTAGTTATACTCTGTCCCGTATATTTTTGCAAGTTTTTACATGATATACAATGGCCTGTATCTGTCATTGAAATGTCATTCAGGATAATTCCCAAGTTCCAAAATGCCCCCAGATTTCACCCATTTTTCCTTCTCCCTCCCCTCAGAACCACCAGTGGCCACTGCTTCCACATCTATGATAAAAATTCTTCCACTGTTATGATTACAAGTCTACAGTAGAACAACTGTAAGTCTACTCTAGTCCATCATCCATTCCCCAATCCTGAGGATTCTGGGATAGTGATTCCCACTCCACCTCTAATTGAGAGGGGGCTTAGATCCCATGGGGAAGATGGATGGGACTTTCTTGCTTGCAATTACAGACTCTCTTTGTTCCTTGAGATGGTCATTGTAATTCATCTTCTCCTTGTTAGTTGTCCCGAATGACTCCAATGAACTGGAGAGTAGGTACTGCAACTCTGTTGAGATTCAGGGCACATGGACAGCCCAAAGATTTAAGTCTCTTGGACATACAGCTATCAACTCTAGTACTAACTATAGGTTCAAATAGAAGGGGCAGCAGAGTCATGTGTAGGGAAACCACAACTGAGTCCAACTCTGTCACACTGGGGACCGTGAATTCCAAAGTAGGGCCCACTGGCAGGGTGCCAAACTCTTGAGGTATCTGCCCTAACTATAGTGTCTGGATGTCTCCAGAGCCCTCAGGAGCACCACTATTTGAGGTAATATTTACTTTGGCAGTCTATGAGTTCCTGTTGAGATGTGCATAAGTGTAACCTCTGGAATGACCTTCTGACTCACTTTGAAGTCTCTTAGCCATATAAACTCATTTGTCTGTACCCTTTTCCCCTTTTGGTCAAGGTCTTTTTCCAGTTGCATTGCTAGTTGGTGCTTGGTATTATGCTCTTCTTCTGATTCATAGGGGCCATTCTCTATTGTCATCTATTTGCTTCAACAGTTCTCTGTGTTGTACTTCTGAAGAGCTTCTATTCGGTCAGTTTTGAAAGTAACACCCTCTCCTGAATCTTGCAGAAATTTTGATTTTCCATTTGTTCTAAGCAGTAGGACCAGTGTTGTAGGAATTTGATATTTTTTATTTGTTTTTACTCACCTTTGAAGAAGGGAAATGTCTAGACAACATATTTGTCCAATACTTAGATATTAATGGATTGCCCTTCTCTGTACACTTGTGTTTTGGCAAAGTTATATATATATCAATATATAATGTGAGTGGATATGAGACCCTCCAGTTTTTAATAGATTTTCTCTATAATTCCTCTGTTGTACTGGGAAAGTGACATTCTTTCCTATGCACTGCCTGGCTCTTTATGTTATGAAACAACACAGTATATGAAACAAACAAGTCAAAACAAAACCAAAAAACAAAACTAGAGTTCCCTTCCTGCATTTGCATGCTGCCTTTCCCTTTCTACTTATCATCTGTGTAACCCATAGAGGTTTGGCTCTGCAGGGTTACTGCATTGCATAACCTATACTGGCTCAGAGTCCAGTGGGTCCTTGTTTAATATACCATCGGTCCTCATTTCACCCATTTCTCTCCACACTTGTGCAAAGATTGAGAGGTCAAGATAGAAGTGGGCAGGGAATTAAAAAGAAAATGTAGTCTCCAGTCTCACAGAAGGAAAGAGAGGGATAATTAATTTTTTGTACAACATACATCTTTTGATTCTGAGGACAGATTGTTTGGAGTGCAAGATGCACTTTCCTACCTTTTTACAGAGCACTTCTAATGTATTTAATTGCATTAATATTGATCAGAACCCTTCCTGGTACCCCCACATAAACTTCAATTAGAGTCATTTTTTCTCAGAATATGAAAATTCCTAGATATTTCTTTGATTATAATTTTTTCTCTTTGACTTAATGAGTACTTTTATGAAATCTAGACTAGGTTAAATTAGGACTCCTACCCAGATACCGATTTAAAATAGAAGCCCTTTTCTTAGCTTCTACTGTTTGTCTTAAATATCACTCTGGTTTCTACAACGTGACTTTCTTCTTTGCCAGAACTTTTTTTTTCTTCATGTATTTTATGTTGCTGGTGATTTACAGTGAAGGAAAAACTGCCAATTGAGAAAAAATCATTTGCATTTTATAATGCTAAAATAGCAGATGTTTAAAGGCCAAAATGTTTAGTTAACATTTTGTATGTTTTAGTTAACTAGGTTAGTTTAATGATGCAGTTATGGTTTTAAATAATTTTAATGTTAGGTAAGATTATGATGTTTAATAATTATAATTTTAAGTAATATCTATTTCTTCAAAATCAATGTCATAAAAATGTCTTAGAGTGAATTATTGATGTAGCTTTGACTCGCTTGTATTTTATGTATATAAAAGCATATTTTCATTTTATTGAATTATTCACTGAGATAAGTATGAAAAATAATGCCTTAACCTTTTCAAAAATCTAGATTTTAATCTGCATATCCCACCTGAATTCACAAGGCTGAAATCATTGGCCAAATCAATTGGTCCATACCGTTCTTTCAGTCATGTAAATATGAAGAAACATACAAGTTA
Organism: Tolypeutes matacus; assembly: GCA_026826555.1. NCBI lineage: Eukaryota > Metazoa > Chordata > Mammalia > Cingulata > Chlamyphoridae > Tolypeutes > Tolypeutes matacus. Next base: position 10,756,421 of record JAKSZT010054030.1, read on the forward strand.
GTCATATACAAAATTATATTCCAGAACTTATTAGACAAGGTCAATAATTAAGTCACATCCAATGCAGTTTAACACACCATGAATATAAAGCTAGACAGCTATAATTATGGATAAAGAAAAGTTATTCAGGTTTAAGGAAAATATTTTTTAATCTTTTTTTTCTGGTAGTGTGGACTTTTATATTCTTTAAGCTTAGGTTTACATTTATAGTGTTAGTGCTACAATAATCTTACTTTGGGAAGACAGAAGTAACTAATTGGTAAAATTTGGAAGACAGTCAATACCTAAAAGTATGTGTATCTGCTCCATTTCTCTTTTAGACTATCAGGCTCTATTTTTAATATTCCTCTTTCTTCTGAGATTTCTAATGCCTGCTTATAATTATTCATGTTAGTATATATTTTTAGTAATTCCATTTACCATGTAGAATTATTCCATTTTTTGTTAGTAGTAGAATTAAATTTACATAGATTTAATTCTATTAAACAACTATTTAAACTTAATAGCACTAAGGCATTTCCTTTCCTGCAAGGTGTAAATACCCCAGTTGTTTTTTAAAAAAGATTTTGTGCTAGAATGCTCTCAGATAGGGATTGGGTTTATTTATGCTGCAAAATCTGCTGCAGGAAAAAAAAATGTATTAGAACAGGTAAAGTTTTCCAGCCCAGTTTTGCAGATATCAGAGATTTATATCAATTGACCTTTAGTTAAGTACTCTGGGCCTCTGGAATAAAAGCTTTATAGTAGCATTAAGTATTATTGCTGTTATCTTCATCAGCTAAATGCAATTTTTAAACTGCTTAAGATTCACCTCTGATTGTGGACACTGTCTTTAATACCTCTGTAATTATAAAGAGGCTTTGGTGATTATATTAAGATTTCCCCAGTTTCAGAGTGAATTGCCTGTTTACTAGTAGATATGCAGGTTTCAAGGACTGTTGAGGTTGTCAGTATTCAGTTTCTTTTGTTTTCTTCATTTTCTAATTACTTAAAAAATTCATCCCTTCCCCAGTACTATAAAATCATGTAAGCAACCACCATGTGAAAGTATCAAGGACACAGAAGATGACTTAGGAGACACAAATTCTGTTCCTCACTCCACAACATTAACTTCCAGTAAGATTTTGAGAAAAAATAATCTAATCACCTTGGTTTAGCACCAAGAACCATCAGACTTGGAAATATCATGATAATTCAAGAATATAGTTAATGACTGCTATGTATCTTACAACTTTTTTTTGTGATTTGTAGACACATACTAACAGTAAGTTTGTCACCTGACCACATGGAATTTTAAATATAGATGTCATTAAAAATTTTTTATTTAATTTATTTATTTTTTATTGTGGGTAAAAATAAAAATTTTCACAATACATACCAATATTTGTATAATGATATATAAATATATATGCATATATGTGCATTTGCTTACAAAAATGTTATTTATATATATATAAATATATTTTAAGAGGTGCTTAGATTACCGAAAATATTACACAGAAGCCCCTGGGATTCCCATGTTGCCCACCTCCCACACCTCCCACCACATCCCACACAAACATCTCCCACAAGTGTGGCCCACCACCCTCAATGGACTTACACATCCTGGGGCCTTGCCACCAACCATGGACCACAGTTCACATCATAGACCAAACTCTCTCTGACACAGTTCTGAGTGGTGTGTGCTGATTTAAAATGGCCTACATCCGTTGCCACAACGGTACTCAGGACAACCTCCAAATCCCAAAGAAGCCCCTGTATTTCAACTACTAGTCTACTCCATGCCCCAAAAGTGTCAAGTGGCCACTGGCTCCACCTCATTGTTATAATTTCTTCCATTGCTAGAATCACCATATGTGTACAACAGAATACCATCAAGTCCACTCTAGCCCATAGTTCTTCCCCCAATCCTGAGGGGACTGGGATGGTGATGTCCACTCCACCTCCAAGTGAGAGAGGGCTTATATCCCATCGATATGGTGGGTGGGATGATCCTTCCTGCAGATGCAGGCCCTCTCCATTCCCTGGGATGGCCTTTGCCCATCGTTGTCTCCTCTCCAGGTGACTTGGATGAGTCCATTGAGCTGTAGGATAGGAGTTGCAGCTCCACCGAGATTCCACGCACACCTGGCACATAGGTAGGCCAGAGGCTCCAGTCTCTGGAAGTATGCCTAAAAACTTCTGCATCACATATAGGTTTGAATAGAAGGGACTGATGAACCATGTGCAGGGAGGACTTATTTGAGTCTAATTCTGTCACTCTCAGGAGCACAGATTCCAAAATAGAGCCCATTGATAAGGCATCAGTCTCTGGGACTATCCCCCCTTATATAGGACCTGGGTGTCTCCAGAGCTCTCAGGAGCCCCTCTGTGTGGGGTGATAGGCACTTAGATGTTCTATGAGTTCCTACTGAGGTGTGCGTAAGAGTTACCTCTGGGATGACCTCCCGACTCTCTTTGAAGTCTCTTAACCACTTGAACTCATTTGTCTTTACCTTTTCCCCCTTTTATTCAAGGTCTTTTTCCAGTTGTGTTGCCAGTTGGCACTTGGTATTAATCCCTTGTTGCCAGGGAGGCTCGTCCCCAGGTGTCATGTCCCACATTGGGGGGAAGGTAATGCAATCATATGCTGAGTTTGGCTTAGAGAAAGGCCACATTTGAGCAACAAGGAGTCTCTCAGGTGGCAACCCTTAGGCACCCCACAACTGCAGGCTAAGTCTCAGTTACAAGAGCAAAGACTCATAAGGGTAGTCGTCAATAAAAAGAACACATCAGTGGGTTATCCTCTTTTGACAGACACTGTCCCTGCCCTCAGAGGACTATTGCTGCTCCCTTGGAGACTGTGGCAGAGTTCTCCAGGCTAGGAATTCAGATTCCCTCATTTATTGTGTGATTGTCCACCCATCGTGACGATGCCCCATCTTTTGATCTTTAGAACGATTTTGTATATCTTCATGTATATTCAGATGAACTAATTCCCGTGAATCCCCCCTCCCAGACACCCCACCAATAATCCCCTGCAGTACCCCTTGTAATCCTTCTGTGATCCAAATCCTCCATGAACATGTAGTCCATAAAATAATCAAATACATTTACTAGGAAAAAGAAACAACTATGATAAGCTTACATGCAAGAGACAAACATAAGGAAACTCAGGGGAAAAAAAAAAAGAGAAGGAAAAAAAAAACAAGAAAAACAAAAACAAAAACAAATAAACAAACAAACAAAAAAATATAATTAGCGGATTGGGACATTCAAAAAAATTGGCTTAAAAGCAAAGGAAATGCCTTTAAAAAAAAATATATATATATATATGTATATATATATATATACATATATATATAATTATTCCATTTTTTTTTCCTTTCTCTTTTCATTTTTTTTCCTTCCTTTTATCACTGTGTTATCAGATGTCCAGTGTGCCGTGACATTTTCCCCCTCTCAATCCCCATTGTCTCCCAATTTTTCATTTAATTTTCAAAGAGGTTTTAAGTCACAGCAAAGTCACACATGGAGTGCCGGAGACTCCCAGATACCAAACCACCCCCCTTCCCCACCCCATATTAACCCCCCCCCTTTTTGGGGGGGATGTTAGCATTGTTATAACTGTTATACAGAAATCCAAATATAGCAACTAAACATTGTCAATGATTTACAGTATAGTTTACAATTTAGATGATACAGTTTAATAATTTTGATGATATTTACCATGTCCTGTGTCCATTACTGTAAGGTAATGAAAAACCTTCCCCGTGACCACCAAACAGCCCATTAGATCTTGACTGTTCCCTTCCCCCCAGCCCCCCAGGGCCCATGATACCACCCTCTCCCGAACCATGGAATGTCAAGATTCACAGTTACATGCCCTGGGAATTTGAACTTGCCCTTCCTAATCCACCCACCCGCCAGTGCTGCACCACCAAACCCAGGAACACCACCACTCATCTGCCCCATCCCCCAACATGCAACCACACTCTATCCCTTTACCATAGATAATGTCCATATGGGTGATGGCTCAAAACCTGCTCTTCTCTCACTCTCTCTTGTTAACCTCTCTTTCAGACAATGGTTCTCAGAGACTGCTCACTTTCCTCAGTTTAGATCAGTGAGGTCATATACTGTTCATCCTTCAGTGCCTGGCTTGCTTCACTCAAAATAAGGTCGTCAAGATTCATCCATGTTATTCCATGTGTTAGCACTTTGTTCCTTCTTACACCTGAGTAATATTCCATTGTATGTATGTACTACATTTTGCTTATCCATTCATCTGTTGATGGGCACCGGGGCTGATTCCAACTTTTGGCAATGGTGAACAATGCCGCTATGAACATTGGTGTGCATATATCTGTTTGTGTCTTTGCTTTCAGTTCTTCTGGGTATATACCCAGCAGTGGAATTGCTGGATCATACGGAAGATCTATTGTTAGTTTTCTGAGGAACCGCCAAACTGTCCTTCACAGTGGCAGAAAATTATTAATAATGGAAAATTATTTTCCATTATTAAGGAAAAGACACTAACTTGAAAGAGAAAAACATTTACATTTCATTTCAACATTTACATTTGAAATGAAATGAAATGACCCACCAGTTTAGGGAAATTTGGATTTCATCTGACTTTAGCTTATATTGAAGTATATTACTTTGAAGGGACAATGAGTATACTATGAAAATTATCATTAACCAACCACTGTCTCCATCTCTGATATACCCATGACCATAGGTGTATGTCCTTCCCAGGTGAAACACATCCCAAGGAAATACTTGGACTGAAAGAGCTATTATCTATTAGTTCCCAAATGAGAAGTGAGCTTCAGTTGTTGGACAAAGAAAGGAAAACATAACTTGCCTAAGGAATCAAGATATTATTTTTAGATATTCAGCAGACACCACAGGGACCAGGTGTTCTATTTAAAATCCACAGCATGAATGTAAGTTGTTGGCTATATATATCACCTGCATTTTATTTTTAATCATCGTGTGTAGCAAGATGGGAGCCAGAGAACCTTTCCCTTCATGAGCTCTTTCTGTGCTTGGCTGAGCTGTGATTTGGTTTGCATGTTTTCCTTAACAGATTTACTTAAGTCAGGGCTTCTATCTCATCCACTTGTACACACCTGTCCACTCTAGAAAGGCTGAAGCTCTTTGGATGTAATACGTTTCATCTCTGCCGTGCACTTTTTTTTTTTTGGTTTGTTTGTTTTGTTTCTGGTTAGAATTTAGTAGTTGGGAACAGCTACAAATAGACAGTCCTATTCCCCAAAGCACAAATCTAACCAGTCTTTCCTTTTACTATAAAATCTGAACCACAGAAGAATTTGATAGGTGAAATTTATGAGTTCACCCCTACTAATTGTTTATCTTTGTCATTGCTTTAGAAATAAATTGATGTTTAAGACAGGGAAGCTGTCATCATTAGAGGCTTGGGGATAGCATGCACGGGAGGGTACTAGTGTTTCCTTTAGGTAAGGGGTTGTTCTTAACCTTTTTGTTCCACAGACCCCTTTGCCAGTCAGGTGAAAACCATGGACCCCTTACTAAGTCTACACTATACTGTGTATCATTTAATAAATATATCACACCCACACCAACATGTCCCCACAAGAATGTGTTTTTTTTTTTTTTTTTTATTTCATTTCAAGCTCATGGACCCCTGGTTAAGGACACCTTCTTTAGGTGATAGATGGAAGCTCTAGTAAAAAGAAATCTCTAATTTATAAATTGTTGTGATCTCCAGAAATCATGGATAATGTGAGAGGTCCTGGAGGCTTAAGAATGAACTTTACTAGACCATGAACTTCTTGCATACTTTCACAACACCTGTTATCACTAAAAGCACTAAACATGGGTGTTTGGAATGCAACAACATAGAGAAGAGTCGGGCATTGGGCAAACATTAGCCAAATGAGATTGACATTGATTTTAGATGAAATTCTTGAACCAATTATAAAGGAAATTATTAGTAAGTACCTGAAAAAAGGAGCAGATATCAGTCAGGTTCAATATGGGTTCACAGAGTCTTCATGAAGTCAGACTAATTCAATCTCTTCTTTTAATAGGGTTATTAGCGTAATAGAACAGGGCATATTGGAGACACTGTAGACAAGGTCTGAATTTCAGCCAGATATTTGCAAGGACTCTCATGTTTTCCTTGTTGACAAGATACTTAAAATGAACTGGATTTAAGAACAATTTCTGCTTGTACAAAAGTTTATAATGTATAAATAATAAATTATTAACTCTTTATGTGCCACACTGCTATGTGCTTTGCTTACATGCTGATTTTCTTAATACTCATAATCAAAGAAATAGTATTCTCATCCTTCAAATTATAAAACTGAGGCCAAAAGAGGTTAAGTAGCTTGTACATGGTCATGTGAAGAGTAACTGGCAAAACCACAATTTGAACCCAGTAAGTTTAACTTCAAAATCACACCTGGGAGCAGATGTTCCTCAAGAGGTTACGTTTCTGCTTCCCACATAGGAGGTCCGGGGTTTGGACCCCAGTGTCTCTTAAACAGAGAAAAAAACAAGCAAAACAAACAAACAAAAAAAACAACTCAGGGGAGCTGATGTGGCTCAGTGGTTGAGGACCAGGTTCCCACATACAAAGTCCCAGGTTCAATCCCCGCCAGTACCTAAAAAATAAATAAATAAATCACGCCTTTGTCAACGTGATTTTCCTGTACATTTTGGCATTTTAATTAATTATAGTAAGGAATATGTAAAAGATACGTTCTTCAGTTTTTGGCATAATATGAGTTGGGAATAATAGCAAATATCCTGAAAGATATAATTAACATGACAGTTTGCCTCCAGCTGGAGAAGTCAGGTACGCACTCAGGGGCCATCTCCCAACCCTAGCTTACTGGGCTCCTTTTCCTCTCTTGTTTGTGTGCATGCAGGTGTTTGACACGCTTGTTGCTTCTCAAAGAGACTTCAGTTCAGCCTGGGGGGCACGTTATAAATTAAGTAGCCCCAGCTGCTTGCCAGGGCACAGGGGTTTCTTAATGAATGCTTTTTGCTCATTGGCAGGGTCCATGCCCCCTCCCTGCATTGTATAAAAATCAAAGCACTTGGGCAGCAAGTGTTTCCTTCATCTCCCATGTGAAGTGGGATGTACAGTGCTGCTGACCTAGACCTGAGCAATTGGCTGCCCCGAGGGACCAGCCACATGAACTCTCTTCCCTTGCTCTTTTGGAACCTTGTGTTGTGTAAGTAATCAAGCAAAGTCTCTTGACCTTGGGCCTTTGTTCCCATGAGATGTACAGTGTAGCAACATACTTCACACCCTCTTGCATTAGTTTTTGATGCTTGCTGTAACCAATTACCAAATGTAATGGCTCACAAAAACACGTATTCATTATCTTAGAGTTCTGTGGGTAAGAAGTCCAAGGCAGGTCTCCCATTGCTAAAATCAAGGTGTTAGCAGGTCTGCATTCCTTCTGGAGGCTCTAGGGGAGAATCTGGTTCTTTGCCTTTTCTAGCTTCTGGCTGCCTGCATTCTTTGATTCATGGCCCCATTACTTCAAAGCCCGCAATGTTGCATCTCTCTATATCTTTCTCCCATAGCCACATCATTTCCTTAACTCTCTTCTTTCTCCTTCTTCCCCATTTGTGATTACATTGAGACCACCTGCATAATCCAAGGTATTTTTTTTCCTATTTTAAAGTCAACTGATCAATAACCTTTGGTTCATATGCAAAATTAATTTTTTAATTCATTTAATTTTGCCATGTAACCTAACACATTCACAGTTTTTGGCATTTAGAATGTGGATGTCTTTGGGGAGCCTTCATCCTGCCTACCATACTACAGCAAGAGTGAATTTTCAAAAGCCTGCATTTCCTTATGCCATTTGATAAGCATTAGTTTCTCTTCCCGTAACTGCTGGCATGAGCTTGCTAGAACAATTACTTTGTTAATATGTCCTTCTTGAGACTTGTATTCTATCTTCAATACTTTAAAAATAATAATCAATTTCATATCTTAAGACCCATCATGGTCTGTAATTGAAAACTGTTCAACTGGTTGATGGGTATATGGGAGTTTATTTCATGAATCTACTTTTTTGTATATTTAAATTTTTTCCAAAATGAAAAGTTAAAACTAACTCAGGGATTTTATTAGACTTTATAGTAGTCAGCAGAATCATGAAGTCCATTTAAGATAATACAATATGTGCTAAATTAATAAAATTATTATAAAAAGAAGGCATGTTTTTCAGTAGCATTGCAATGGTTAGATGACAATTAAGTTATCATATCCACTTTTGAGCACTACAGTGGAAGTAAATGGATATAAACTGGAGAGTAACTAAAATGATGCATAAATAAAAATCTACATAAACATGGTTGAAGGACTATTTAGCTTGCCCCCTCCCCTCCTAAAAAGATGGAATAATACCAAATATTTAAGGAATCATCATGATAAAAAAGAAGTATGTTTGTCTTCACTAGCCCCTGATAAGACTAATATTTAGAAAGTTTGTGGAAAGCATTCTTGGTATCTAATAATTGGAGTTTTCCAAAGATGAAAGGAGCTGACTTGAGACAATCTGCTGCATGATCCTATAACTTAGGTTCCAAAGAGCAAGTTGCTTGTTGAACTTAAAATCTTGATAGTTTCTTCATAGAATTTGGCTATAGATGCAACTTTGACTTATTTAGCTAGTGCCAGTCACCAAAACATTGCACGATACTCTACTTAGTTTCCCAGTTGTGTGTGTGTGTGTGTGTGTGTGTGTGTTTTAGGTACTGGGGATTGAACCCAGGACTTCATACATGTGAAGCGTGTACTCAACCACTGAGCTACACACACTCCACAGTGTTTTGATTTTATAAAGTGAGTGTTGCTGATTATAATTACACTGAGTTGCTCAGTCAAGAGAAGTGAAGTCTCATTGCTAAGAGCCAACTTTAAAAAGATGGATTATGCATCTACTTCACTGAGGGCAATGGAGTGACCAGCCACAGATCACTCCACTTACAGAACTAGTAAGTGTGGTCATGGGGAGAGGGGAAGGCTTTATCAAATGATATTGAGTTAGAAAGGGGTTCAGTCCATATGGCATGCATGACTTTCTAACCTGACCTCTGCAAATTGGTGATGATATTGGGATAGCTGTCCTTTTGGCTTCCCCTAGACATGCCTTGAAATTCAGGTTTCTGGCTTTTTAATTTTCCTTGTGATTCTCCTCCTTACACTTTTATGCAGTTTGGAGAAAATCTTTTTTCAATTAGTGAGGTTTAGCCCTCTATCACCTTTATTTTCCAGGCAATTCCAGTCCCTTATCTATTACTGTGAGATGCCTAATGACTGAAAAGCATATTTTGAAAGTGTCAATCAAGCACACATAGAAATATGTATGTTGAATAATTTCAGCTCCTGCCAACTGTTATAGGACAATATGCATGCAAGGAACACATTTTTAATTTAATAATTTGTTAAATTCCTTATTTGTGCATGCATCTAGTATTTTTCTAGACATTTCACTGGAGGTAATCTCTTTTGAGCACTATAAGGAAAGGATCATGAGGAAACTGAGATCCACCTGGCTTGCCCAAGGTCACACTGCTGATTTACAAAATGTGTGGGGCTACTCTTCAGTACTCATCCTGCTAGACAGGAGGAGAAACAGGCTTTGAACCATGGACTTCTAATTATAAGTTCAGCACTCTTTTCACTATGCCATGTGACCTTTCCTAGCAAAATGCCACATCTTTCCAACATGCTAATTAGCTATCAGTGTGACTTTGAGGCAGTGATTCTACTAGGGGAGGGGTTCATAGAAAAAAAATCCCAGGCGAATCACTCCAGTTAACCCTAGGAAATGAATTTGATTAATTTTTCTTATGGACCTAATCAGGGTTGGAATTAATCTGAAATGAATACCTACAGTTTTATCATCTTCGGCTTGCCATATAGAGCTACTTTAAAAAGTACTCGGTGACATTTTAGAGTAAATATGACAAGCAAATGTAAAGGCAATTATACAAGTCATGTATGGTGCGAGTCATTTCTAAAGTGCACTCTGAATGAGCTATACCACACAGAATCCATTCGTCTTTTAAGAAACTGAGATCATCTGGTTTTACATATGAAGGCAGAGAAATTCAACAGTGCACCAAGCTAGAAAATTTCCAAATTACCATTCTCCAGTTGCCTGGGCTCAAATAATCTAACCATGAGAATATTCTCCATTCCCTCCTTTCTGGGCAGATACTGATAGAGAAAAGGAATGGAAAATCTGAAGAATGTGCATATAACGTTGACATTTGGGGTGTTTATAAAGGTATTTGAATAAAAGATGGATAGCTCTGTTTTTTAAACTCTGCATTATTATATCTCTCATATCACAAAACTTTCATAATATGTAAGTTCTAATTTTCTGTAAGATAATATGCAATTAGAAAAACAATTATTTCTATTTGATATAATGGACCAGGTCAAAGTGAGAAAGTTTAGGTTTATATCGAAATAAAACAAAATATTCTTCATTGTTATAAAGAGGTATTAAAAGCTGAAAAAAGTAAAATGTATTTTTTCAGAAAGTATGCTTTCTTTACCATTGTCACTGCTTTGTAATTGGGTTTTGATGTAATTGTTTCCAAAATGGGAAAGTCTAGAACAATGAAGTATGTGCCACACTACAGAAAACTATTTCAAAATGCACATGTTGGATTGTTTCTTTTGTCCCTTCATGTGCTCTGAAGTTATAAGTCACTGACTTTCCCTATTACTTCTTAAGATATGAACATGAAAGCACAGAATATTGATAGAGAATATAAAGCCATTATCTCAAGGGGAAAATTATATAAAGTGACCAAGACGCTTCCCCACAACTTGCCCTCTTTTCATGCATTCAAGATTTGGAGCCTTCCCCTGATTATATTTGTTTGGAGTTGTTAGGTTCCACCTTATCCTTTATGAGAGAGCTGTCCTAAGCCATTACTGCTGGAAGACAAGGGTTGCTTCAATTCCCCCATGTTCCTTATTCTAAATGTTTTCCTTCCATAAGTCACTCCATCAGCTAGTATTAAGAGTGAAACATGTCTCTAGAAAACAAATATAATTTTAAATTATACAGGTGGCTATATGCCTACATTCTCTCTATTTCTCATTTCCTTCCTTCCTTCCCTCCCTCCCTCCCTTCTTCCCTTCCTTCCTCCCTTTCTTCCTTCTCAACTTCTAGCATGCAATATATTTTAATAGTGTAATGTGTAATATTTCCTTGATATGTACTCTGAAGTAGTCAACTGGGGGCTTTTTGACAGATCTAGGGAAAAAAAAGACTTTTTGTAAATGCTTAGATTACAATTTAGTGGTAACGGTAGAGGAGAGCATGGCATCCTTACCTCAACAGAAGTAAGGGTAGATTCAATAAATTGTTTTTTTCACTTTGTTTTGGGACTCTTCTTCTAATATTTAAGTTATTTAATTGTGCCCTAATTAATGACTTGTGTGTTTCCCATCGAACTTCCAATTTTGGAAAATCAATTCTTTCCAGAATCTTTAATATGAATGAGATTGTCATCTTTTGGGAAACATGCCAGGGGTCAAAAATCCATGTCCTACTGTGGCATGTAGACATACACTTCTATCATAGAATAGGATTGCACTTTAGGTGATATGTAGTATATGTGTAAACACTTAATAGCAATGTTGGAGAGACTGTAACTGGATCATTTTTATAGCGTATTTAAAATTCATTCTGATTTAAATTGGAATCTAGCCAATAGCCCTGCATATAGGTTTTTCTCAACTTCTATCTAAAATATCTAGAAAGAAATAGAGTTGTTGCAATACAGAAAATCTATTAGACAAATTACTGTAAAAATGGAGGGATTTCTTGCCTGATTTAAAAATATATGGAGCTGGAACAATAGAACTTTTGTTTATTCAATACTTGGTAGGATTACTGACCATTTGGGGATAATGTTATTTCTTTATATCATGGACATGAAGGAATGATAAAGGTAAAAAACATAAACTCATGGAATTTCTAGAAAAAAATTGAATGGCTTTAACATCCTGATATGGGATATTAACATTTCTGAACACATTTATTAACACTGCAAATATTTTAAACATATTACAAATATTTATTTATTACCTAATCCGTTAGAGTGAGCAACAGCGAGGTTCAGTCTTTGTCTTTACAGAGCTTACTCTTAAGGAAAATATATATCTAGATGGTTTTCAATAAGAAAATCTGAACATTTCTGGAAATTAAAAAATAATAGCATTAAAAAATGAAAAGCAAAAACACTGAAAATGAATTTGAAATATGTGTGGTAAAATATATAAAATTATAAAATATATATACAAAAATCCATTTGATTCAAAAAGAGATTACACACCATAAGGATCAATTACTCTCTGTAAGCAATTAGCGTAACAAAAACAGCAAGTAAAAATATACAAAGAAAAACTTTAACTATTAAATAAATTTGCTAAAAATGAGGCTTCATTCATTAATTTTTCCAAAAATTAACAAAAAGTCATTGCCAGTCATAGGTAAAGTTGAAGCAAGATAAAGGTTTTCATACAAAGTGGGTAAAAGTATAAGTGATAAAACTCCGCTGAAATTTGACAACATGTATCAAAACAATGGCCTATATAAGATAGATGTCTCAGTGATTCCACTCTTAGGAATGCACTATCAGAAAACAGTGAGCAAAAGTTGAAGATTTATTGACAAAACACTTTTATTACAATGTTGTTTATGATTACAAAAACTAGCTATAAACCTAAATGTCCAACAACGTACAAGTGCCAAAGTAAATTATGGTAAATCAAGAAAGTGCAATAACCCATAATAATTAAAACTAATGCTATATATGAGTGCTCTTTATATTGAATTTTTCATGATATAGTTTATGCAAAATAAAGTAAGTTCAAAAATAGTACAATTACATTAAAATATAGAAAATAGAAAATATTTAATTTGTTATTTATCTTTGAATGGTGTAATTATAACTGATTTTTATTTTCTGCTTTGTGATTTTTCTGTAATTTACAAATTGTCATCAACAATATATATTACTTTGTACAAAATTATTTTTCAAATTGATTGCAATAAACATTTGGGGAGAAAAAAAACATTTATGATCTTCTTTGTTGAGGGAAAAAAGAGAGAAAAGATGACATGCAGTATCTCTTTGCCTTTTTCTTGGTTTGAGTATAAGTTTAATTGCAGAAATGGAAACTTCAAAAAACAAAATAGAATTATATTACTCTTTCGTGTAACAGCCTGCTAACAGCAGGGGTTTCTATTACTGTAGGGGCCGGAGAGCATGGATATTGGTGGACTAATAGGAGCCTAGCTGGGTACCATTTTTAAGTATAGGAAACAGTTGAAGTCTCATCATAGAAATTGAGCACATATAAACATTTTCCCCCAGGCAAAACCATAAGATAGCCTCTCAGAGTCTCTTCTTTAATTTGTTGTCACATTAACCGTGAAGGTCTACACATTATCTAATGCCTGCATGTAATAGCAGTTTGCCAGGTAGTCCAGTTTTCCACTCTGCTTGAGTAAAGGTAAGCATAGCTGAGGTCCTGCATTGGAAGGAATGCATTAGCAGATCCCTGGGTGCCTATCTCCTAATAATAACCGTCATCATTAGTTAATTCTTCTACGGCTTTATTTTCATGTTTAACAATTAAATATCCAAATGCATTAATGAGTACTGTGTATGAGTCATGATATTTAAAATCTAAAATCTATCGTACAACATAGCCAGAAAAATCCCTAGGATCAGGCAATGTATATAACAGCGATAAAAATTTTTGTCAAAACTCTTTGACACCTTCTAATTTGGGTTTATAAACATCTCCGAAAATATAGATTAACTTCATTTTAATTTTAATCTTCAAATACCCTGGGGATAAAAGCCACAGTGTTATAAAAAGGTCCCAACACCCAACTAGAAGCATTTTGTTGATTCTTTAAAAATATTCTACCTGGGAAGCGGCTGTGGCTCAATCAGTAGGGCTCCCGTTTACCATATGAGAGGCCCCGGGTTCGGTTCCCGGGGCCTCCTGGTGAAGGCAAGTCTGCCAGCGCGGCGTGGTTAGCTGACCCAGTGAGCACAAGCAGCAAGGGGGGGATAAATGAATAAATAAATAAAATCTTTAAAAAAAAAAATATTCTACCCATCAAACAATACAGATGGGTAAACAAATTTATCATCCCAACACCATGACCTTTATTGCACCTGTAGTTTCAACATGTTCTTCTGCAGTTTGAGATATTTTTCCACAGGTACAGATCGAGCAGGAAACCAAGGCCACATTAAAAATCGCCAAATGAACATTAAAACCCTTGGGTTCTATCTCAACTGGATGCTCATTAACCTTTTAGTGATAGATTGTTTGGTCTCTTGATATATAGAATGGGCAACAGATATCTCTCTGGTTACCAAAAAGCTTAGCACTGTATGTGTGTGTGTGAGTGTGTGCACACATGAGACAGAACGAGAGCAAGAAGAAAGAATGAGTGTTAGACCTTAAGAAATATAAAATTTAGGATCATTTCCCCAGAGTTAACATAAATGCTTACAGAGTAATCAAATTAATGAATCATGAATCACAAGCATTGTTAGCCTCTATTTTTAGGGAGACTAAAAAAGCCTATTTTCTGAGGATCATTCCAAAAGATTTTTTATTACTAAATTAAAGTTGCATTTACCAGTCAGGAAAAACTATGCTGGTTACAGAACATAAATGTATTTCACCGGCCACTTTTTTTTTTTACAGTCATTACATGATAGATATATGATGAACAGCTTAAGAATATCACAAGTTGTATCTATTTCTTTTTTTCCTTTTTTAAATACGTTTTTTTTATTTTTTTAAAGATACTTAGATCCCACAAATGTTACACAAAAAATAAAGGGATCCCCATATGCCCCGCTCCCCACACCTCCCACACCCTCCCACATAAACAACATCCTTCATCAGTGTGGCACATTCATTGTGTATCTATTTCTAAATGCAATTGGATGGCAAAAGCAAAAGAGAAAATCATAGACTTTTACATTTCTAATGCTTTTATACATCTGCATTATTTCATTTCCAAATAGAAAAAATTTAAATAAAAGAGAGCATTGCGATTTTTACCTATCCACTTTAAATATTTTAAAAACCTGTTTATCTTATATATTTCCTATATTATAAAACTCCATGCAATGTGTACCAAAATCCCTGAATTATTTTTTAAGTGTCTACTTGGGTTTGAACATCAGCTTAGACTCTTCCTTCTGCTAAATATGTATCAAAATAAAAATGGAGTTTTGGTGGCCAAACTTTTTGCCATAGTGATTATAAAAATTAGGGTAATAGATACCACAGGGAAGATGTCTGTTTTCTGAAGAGTACTTGTTTGTTTCAAAAGAGAATCTAAACTGTTGAAAATAAAACAGATGCTCTGAAAATTATAGGGCTTGTATCTAATTTATGCAGTTTCCCATTAATAGCATTATCTATTTAACACATCCATTACATATCCTTAGTGTTAATTTAGATGGAAAAAATGTAGCAATTTCAAAAGGAAATCTTCCATTAAATTAAGGATATTGACTTTAATGGATGTCCCAAATAGACATGGAAATTAAGAGCATGAAAAAACAAGTTGATTAAAAGTGGTCCCATTATAATTTGTTATGCTGTATAAAATGAAAATATTAAGACAGGATTCACTAAAAAAAGTGCCATCCAAAGCTCTTTTTACTCTAAAATACATGACTTATAAAAATACTGTCAAATCATTGAAGCATATTTAAAATATGGCTTTCCACAATTCTGAATAAATCTGTATCTTTCATAAATACCTTTATATTTGTGTGATGGCCAAAGAGTGGGAAATGTCAATACACTTGTTTAGTGATCTCTTTTCATAGAAAATGTACTTTCTTAGGAATTATGAATTACTTCTCCTTTTCTATTTTCCCTTTTTACTCTCCCTACATCTCACACTTTCAAAAACAGCTATTATTACTTTCAAATATTACCTGAAATTCCATTTTAGTGAATAATTATTTTGGAACTTTTTTTTTTTCCTATTTTCCAAGGCATCACTATTAAATCAGCACTATGCATCAGTCATCAACTGACAGCTCAAGAGAACAGGTGTTAAGGGTTATCCAACCCGGGGGAAAAAAGAAAGATCAATGAGATTGGGCATGGTCAAGGCCCTGAGACAGGGACAGGGTGTTTAATAAGGATGGCCTACTCAGAAGGAAGCTGGGTGGAGACCAAAGGCTAACTAGTTACTCTTTATGATATTGTTTATATCTAGTTCTCCATCTTGCTATCATTATCTTTTTTTATTCACTGATTTGTCTAGTCATACTGATTCACTGAATACTTATAATCTGATTGGCATTGTGTAGCCACTGGAAATAAAAAGATAAATATGGCCAAGTCCTAGATCAATCTAATGAAAATATGTAACTATAAATGTAAATTACCAAGCTGTAATAAATCTTAAAACTATTTCTCCTTAATATACTTACTGAGTGCTTTCTCTATGGTGGGCCCTGGGTGTAGCAGACAACATCACTGTCTTTGAGGAGCTTTCTACAAAAAGACAAATTTCAAAACCATACAAACTATATAATATATCACATGTTAATAAATGGTGGATAAAATCGAGTGATAATGGATGGATTGATAAGTATGCTTATTGGAAGGAGAAGAGGGGTGGTCAGGGAAAGTTTCAAAGGGGAGTTGAAACATTAGCACTCTTGAAGAAAGACTAAGAACTAATCGAGTAGAAAAGTCTAGAAAAGGGATCGAACATTCTGGGCAAATGAACACAGCAAGTATAATTACTTGATAATGTTAAAGGACATTCTATAGTCCAAGAAACTTAAATCATATCTTTTCATTTAATTCTCTTTACCTGTGGAGTAAATGTGCACTGGGCATTATAGGTAGAGGCATGTCTTGGTAGGAAATAAAAATGAATAAGTGGATGTAGCTCAAGTGGTTGAGTGCCTCCTTCCCATGTATAAAGTCCAGGGTTCTGGGTTCAATCTCTGGTACCTCCTAAAAACAGAACAAAACAAACAACTCTCATTGGGGAGTGGATTTGGCTCAGTGGTTGAGCACCTGCTTCCCATGTACGAGGTCCTGGGTTTAATCACTTATATCTCCTTTAAAAAATAAAAAGCTGTTACTGGATCAACAAAGAACTTTCATCCTATCGGAGGGGATTTGGCCATTGACCAACAGTAAGTAGGGACAAGCAAAGGAAAAGTGCACAAATGGTTTAAACAACTGATGTTCAAAGCGCAGCCTGAGTAACTGCTTGGAAAATGACCTGAAGGGAAAGCAGAAGTCTAGCAGAACTTTGGAAGGACTCTTCAGAGGTCTATTGCAAGGTCTAAACTCTAGGTAGCTATTAATAAGGCATAAACTAAGAAAAAGAGAGCAGGGAAAATATCAGAAATGTAAATGGTCAAATCACAGTGAGGAAGAAGATACAGGTTATGAACTGAAGATCCTATGTGCCCCTCCATGGAAGGGAGCAGACACTTTCTACTAGAAAATGCCCAAGTGGATATTATTTCCACAGGATCTTGCCCCATGCATTTATTGCTGGAACAAATTAGAATTTTCTTTTTCACAGAAAAGAACATGTGGAGGACAACCAGGAAGGATGATCTTATTTTCACACCAGTCATCATGGAGAGACCTAGGTCTAAATAATCTCCTTTTAGTGGACATATAAGAAAGGGCAAAGGGATGCAATTTCACAACCCTTCTTGTAAACTGAGAGCAAGACCTATTATTACCTTTTGGGTTTTTTCCCCCCAAATTAAAGCCTAACTTTTCAATTTTATAGGTCACATTTCTAAGCTGTTTCTTTCTTTCTTAAAACCAATGACCCAGATGCATAAATTTTTAAGAAAGAGGTTTATGCTTTTGCCTAAGCCTCTGTAGCGGGATACACATGTAATGGTGCCATCTTATCAGTCGATCCAGTCATTATTTTGTCACAAGATCTGAAGCCATCATCTTTCTACTTTAGCACATGCCTTGGCCAGAGACCTCAACGTCTAAGCCTGCCAGTACATGGAGGAAAGAGACAGCTAAATTGGTGTTGAAAGCAGGGTCCTTCATGAAGTACCAATGTTGCTTAGTAACCAGGCAACATAATTCAGTATTTAAGGAACCAGTGCTCCTGGAGTTTAGTTCAAGCTCTTGCCAATAAACTGCTGTTCCCAAGGATATAAAGCATTGAACTATTCAGCCTCTTGTATTATTTGAATTTGTTGAATGTTGTAAGATTTTTATATAAAACATCTGCAAGAGAAGCGTAGATTGAACAAAACTTTTGTGTACTGAAAGAAATAGAAATTTTAAAAAAGAAAACAAAACTTAAAGGTCCTTGTTTATAAGTGAGCATTTAATAACCATTCTCTGTGTAACAAAGCAATTTTTTCTTTCATAAAAGTCAGTAATAATTGTCAGCAACTGGCATGTTTGAATTTCTTTTGCATTTGTAAATGATAATGGCTTAGAATGCAAGGCAGACACTTTGATTCAATGAATTTCCTATAATGACATAATCTGTTGTCTTAAACCAGTGAGTGTTTGGCATTAATAAAATGTGCTAATCATCTTTCTTTACCATGTACTTTCTCCACTATTTTCTCTGTTTAACATATTCACAGTAACCCAATATATTTATTGAGTATCTTTAATGTGCAATGATTTTTGATAAATTATGAGTCAATCTAACTTGGCCTAGTAACTCCTGTTTTGTAAAGTCTAATTAGGGAGGCAAGTATTTAGTCAAATAATCCAGCAAATAATTACACACTGTAATAGTTGATATGAATGAAAAATGCAGAAAGATATGTTCTGTTTATAATGAAGAACTTAAACTAAACATAGAGAAAGATGGATGGTTGAGCAAAGTGTCCCAGAAGAAATAAAATTTGAGCTGAGATGTGGAAAATGGGGACTAAGCAAAGTTTCAGTGGCTCTCAAACTTTGGCGTACATCAAAGACTCCTTGCTTGTTAAAACACATTTCTGTACTCCACCCTAGAGTTTATTATTCAGCAGGTCTCAGGGGGCAGGGCAAGAATTTGCAAAATTACATTTCTAATAAGTTTCAAGGTGCTGCTGCTGCTGAGCTAGAGAGCACACTGTGAGAACCACTGGATTTTAGAAAAAATCAATATGGGTCATTATAGCTAGTCTACTGGGACTACATGGGAACAAATGATTTAGGATATACAAACGTAGGGAGGAGCCAGATTCCATTAGGTCTTACCAGACCTTTTTTTTTTTTTTTTTTTTTTTTTTTTTTTTTTATAGTTTAAGAGCAACTGGGATGACTTTGGTGAGTTTTAGGCAAGGAAAGTTGGCATGAGTGCATCTGTCTATTAGAAAAATTACTTGATACATAGTGTGCAGACTGGATGGGAGTGGAAGTCAGAAGACTATTTTAGTTCATCTGAGAGTAACAGCAAGGTAGTAGAATTAATGATACAAACATTTAGAGACGTGAGAACAATATTCAGGAGGTAACTAGCAATAGGACTTACTGATGAATTAGATGTAAGAGTAATGGAGAGGGAAAATCCAAGAATGCAACTCAGCAGTACCATCCGGGGAAGAAAATTGCTGGAAGAGGGCCAGTTTGGAGGTAGAGTTGAAGAAAGGAAGAAGGCATTATGAGGTGGATGTGGGATATGGAGGTGTTTTTGAGTGGAAATGTCAAGTAAGCATTTGGATATATATGACTCTGGAGCTCAGATGAGAAATATGGACAAGAAATACAAATTTGAAAGTCATTGGCTTATTGATGGGAATATTGATCAAATCGCCTAAGTATAAAGTATAGAATGAAAATACGAAAGTATAGAATGAAAACTCAAAAGGGCATAGGTTTGAGTTTAAGAAAAATACAAATGCTGGCTGGAAAAGGAGACTGATAGGTGACAGCCAGATATGTAGGTAGAAAAATTTTTTTTAAAGTTTTTAAGATGGCTAATCATTTTCGGATGCACTGTTTTTATTGTTTCGTACCCTCTATATAACATCAGTGCTCTGACATTTGACTGGCATATACTGCAACTTTTTCTAGTCTTGTCATTTGTTTTAATTCTCTCTTTCATGAAATGCTACTTCTCATAGTGTAATAATATAACTCATATATTATGAACTTCTTTTTTAAAATAAAGGAGGCATTATCAATACATCTGCTATAAAAACAATTAAAAACAGGAATAACCAGGGTACACTGGGTTATATGGTTTCCCTCTGTTGGATACAGTATTAGTCTTTTAAATCTTTTATTATATTCTCTCTTATTTTGAATCACTTTCTTTTCTATTTCCTTGGGGATTTCCTTGGTAGTTAACTGAAGCACTAAAGGCTTATTGGAAGACTTATATGGGAAGATTTGTGTCCTGATGGGTTTCACTGTCCATAGATAAGTAGGGAAGCAAGTTTTCTTTTTTCACTCAGGATACTCCACCAAACCACGTGTCAGTATTTTAATGATTTTTGAAATATTCTTCTGTTTGTTTCCAAGGGTTTGTACAGTTTATTAAGCAATCTTCCAGGCTCTGTCCTATCTTCAGGGAACAGAGTGAGAGAAGAGGGGCACGGCCTCTGAATTCAGGATATGGACTTCACTTACTCCTTATTTCAACCTGCTTCAAGCATGCACTCTATTGTGCCTAGAGTTCTCTGAAATCTGGAGCCTTATCAGTTCCGTCAGTCTGCAGATTTTTCCTCTGTTTTCTAGAGTCAAAAGAACTAGACCTTTCAAACATTTGTTTTTCTTAGCACCAATCTCCCACTACCTACAATGCCTGTTAGACCCTTTCAGAAGATCAGTGGGACAAATATGCCCTTTTCTCATCAGAATGCCCTCTGTACACCGTCTGAATGTAATTCCCTCCACACTTCTGTGTCATGTGCTACTCATATTTTTTTCTGTTTTCCAAAAATCAGTTGCAATACTTTGGTCCTGATGTTTTCTTTTTTTAAAAAAATCATTGTAACTTAATATCTTTTATGCTTACTGTCCAATTTTTGACACTTTGGATAAGAGAAGAGATAAACTTAAATTGGAATTATTTAACAGTGTTTAATAATGTGATGAGGAACCAAGTGGTTATCTCAATTTGTCTTTGCCTTTTGACTTTGCATAGGTGGCTAAGTTTGATGTGCAGATGCTTTACGTTGTCCAACAGCCAAGAATTTTGAATCTTTCCCTATGGTTTACGCCTTTGGTAGCATGTTTTAAAAGGTCTTTCCTTACCTCTAGGTCATGGGTCATGAAACATTTCTGTAAAGGGCAAGATAGTAGGTAGTTTTTACATTGTGGTCCAGGCAGTCTCTGTCACTATGTAATTCTGCCATTGTAGCGTGAAAGCAGCTGTAGACAATATATAAACTAATGTATGACTGTATACCAATAAATCTTTATTTACAAAAACAGCCTGGATTTGCCCACAGGCCATAGTTTGCTGTCCCGTGATTTAGATTATAGGAATATCTACTTATATTGTCAACAAGTAATGTTAAACTCACATTTCATTTTTTTACATTTAAATCTTAATCCACCTGAAATATATTTTGCAATAGAGCACAAGGTAAGAATCCTACTTCATTATTTTCCTCCCTTATTTCAGTATAATATATGTAATTATCCACTATTTTCCCATCAATTAGTGGTTCTAACTTTATCATATGCTAAAACTTTAATATACTTCCTCAGACTTGAAAAGCCTTTTCTCAGGTTTTACATGTATTAAATCAAATGAAATTATAGGTAAAAAAAAAAATGTAGCACTGCTTGAAACATGCCACTAATGCAACAAGTATTAGTGCCCTATTTCCTTCTCAAATATGCCAAGTACAGCAATTAAAATGCACCTGCATAAATAAACTAAACAAGTGAAAGTAGAAGAAAGCTTCTGATTTTCTATCATTGTTCCATTTTCCCTCTCCTGCATCAAGTAGAACCTCAACTTTATCCTTTTCTTAGCAAATTTTGATGACATGATTTCCCTTTTGATTTTAAGGCTTTCTCAACTTATAAAAGCCATTTGGTATGATTCCTCTTAGTGAATAGTTCATTATAATTTCCAAAGCCTTGTTGTTTTACCATCTTGGAAAACAAATAAAAATTACACTTCTAAACACTTCACTAAAACAAATTAGATTTATTCTGAAGAGTTCAGTGAGCAGCATTTTGAATGAGATCCATAATGGGCTTTTTAATTAAATGAATATAGTCATTTCATAGAGGCAATTCTCATTAGTAGAGTAGTACTGAAATGACCATTTCATTCTAATTATGCTGTGTGTTTATATAAGGGGCCTTGTTTTAGGGCTGGTTTGAATAGATTTATATCTAATCATGTCTTGACACCTACTGCACATTTGAAAGGTAAATATTACTGCATTCCCAATGACAAATAGTCTCAATAAAAACATTTTTTTCTAGTATTAATAATTTGTGGTACCTTTCTTTCTACTGATTGAGCAAGAACCTTAATTAACTGAAAGTTTTCTTTGTGTAAACATCATTAGGACAAGGCTCCAGAAAATATTTGAACATTCTACAAATGGAAAAGGAGAATCCAGGTAGAATTATTGAGCCAGGCGAAGAATAGGTCACAATGTGTATGCCAAAATCCTCCTTCAATTGATAAGGTATGGAAAGGGGGGGCTTTACAGGGGAGAAACCTGATAAATACTATCTCATCCAGGTGATCAATAACATCATCAGCGATAAGACATGCTAATAAATATATCCTAGATATGATGTGATATTCTTCCAAAAAGCCCATAACCATAGGCTAACCATGAGAAAAACATGAGGCAAACCCAAATGGACAGAGAGTCTACAAATTCACCTGGCAAGTACTCCTCAAAACTGTCCAGATCATCAAAAGCAAGGGAAGTCTGAGAAACTGTCACTACCTAGCAGAGCTTAAGGAAATGAGACAACTGCTGGTAGTGTGCTATCCTGGATGGCATCCTGGAAAAGAGAAGGCCAGTAGGGAAAAACTAAGGAAATCTGAATAAAAATGCTTTAATACATCTGCATCAATATTGGTTAATTTGTTGTGATAAATGTGCCCGGCTAATGCAAGATATGAACAATAGGCAAACTGGATAAGGAGTACAGGGAACTCTCCGTACTATCTTTGCAAATTTTCTGTAAATCTGTATTTTCAAATGAAAGAATTTATTAGTAAAAAAGTGTGTATTCAATGCATGATCCATTTTAAATTTCTTTTACCTAAAGTCAACAATACCCAAAGACTAGGGTAGGGAGGACCTTCCTACCAAGTATCACTAGTCCATAAAATTATCCTGGTTCTCCTACAGAGACCCAGTCAACCCTGTTGGATACTAAGAACCTGTTCCCACTCCCCATGTGTATTAGGAGAGGCTAGTTAGTAGTAAACAACCTCAACATTTTAGTTATTTAATGCAACCCAGCTTTATTTCTTCCTCATGTTTTATTTCCAGTTTGGGACATCAAAGGTATCTTCTTACTCAATGACCAAAGGTGATGGAGACTGCCTATGACACCACCAGTCCAAACATGCCTACGAGGTTCACTGGAGCAAGGAAAGAGAGCCTAAGCAATTATACACAGGCTTTTCACTGTCTTGACCCAGGAATGATTTCACTATCTTGGTCCAGGAATGACTTCTCTTCCCAATTCATAGAGAGAACTCATCACATGGCCCTGACTAGCTGCAAGAGACTGGGAAAAGTAGGGAAACAAATGGAATAGTGAGCAGGAATAAATTTACCACCCATTCTTATCTCCTCATTCTTTTTCACCCCTTCTTCTTGGCTTACTTTTATCCAATCTCTTTTTTCCTTACTTCTTCCAAAATCCTAGAGAATTATGAACCCTGCTTCAACTTCTGTACTCACAGTATTCTTAATCACTTCACTAGAGCAACTGTGAACCATAATAGAAGTCCCATAGGCTAAACATGGCACTCATATGTGTTCCCACTTGTGCTTTCCTGAGACTTATCAGTGGAAATACTTACAAACATGGATTGACTATAGAAGATGATTATTTTTATGGTTCATCTGGAAATTGATACTCTAAGACTGACTCCAACTCTAATGTCATAAATTAGTTTGAAGCCCCCAACTGCATTTTGAGCAGGCTTGCTGAGACTTCATTTTCCAAAGCAAATTGTCCTCTTCTAAATTGGATAATTATAACAACCTCCTCAGAAATGTAAATGTCCAATTGCCTAAGAAAATGCTGTGTTTTGACATGCATTTATTGCATCTATGCCTATGAGTATAGTTGAATTAGCTTTTGCATCCTGATACAAATTCGATTTTTATTATATTTCTTCATATTATAAAGAACTAACAATGACAAGTTAGAATCTCTTTATGTTGTTGAGGTATTTAATGACTAATAGAAAAACATATTGGGAAAAATGTGGAAAAGAGCAGTTTGGTGTTCAAATGCCCATATTTCTTTGTAGAGTGCTATGTTATAAATCTCAATTAATTATTGAAACTCACTTTTCTAGGATCTATTCTGACCCCTGATAAACAAATCACACTGCACTCTATACTGAAAACTACCACCCAACTAACCAAACACACACACACACATTTGCCCACCGATGCAGATTTCTCTGTAGCTCCAATTTCTTTAGTCATAGGTCAAGTGTAGAGAAAATCTAATGCAGAAAGCATGAAGAGACCTGCCATAGGCACTTGGGCTCTGTTCAGGTTTCTGTATCTCTTCAACCTGTTCATAGAAATTTCAGATGACATATTCTTTACTTATATAACCTGTATCCTGAGCCATATCTCCATGAAGCTGATGCTTGTGTAAACTCCAGAAATATTACCTTTCTTTTAAATCCAAATATAGACTTTCTATAATCTCCCCATACAGGAATATAGAATTATCTCTTGCTAGCTCTCAAAGGAACTCTGTGATCTATTAGACTGCTCTTCTTTTAATTCGTGTTTTAAACATCCTGGCACTAAGCTTTTGCTCATTTCATCTCTCTCCAAATAGAATGCTCTCTCCTTTTCTTTGTATGTTCCTCTTACCATTCATAATAATCACTTGAGGAGTCATGACTCAATTTTGACCTACAAAGCACTTAACATGAGCTGACCTATTGAAATTCTTTGTTGATCAAATATATAGATGTTACACAGAGAAGGGATAGAAAGCAAGCTGACTGCCTGAATTACCATTGAATAAGTCATGTCTTCTCGGCTTTGCAGGTAATGTGCCCTCTGTATTGAATGATATTTGTAATCTTAATCCACCTCTCCCGTTGTTTGGTCTTCACCTAGGCCACTCTTATTCATTCTTCAGCTAGAACACTAGGGATCACTTCCTCCAGAAAGTGCATTGTCATTTTTGTAATCCTGAATCTGATTTTATATTCTCCTCACTCCCCCAAAAAATCCATAGTCCTGAATGGAAGTATCTCACTGTATTATAACTACTTGTTTATTTGTCTACATTCTATATCTTTCTTAGCCTATGATCCTCCATTATAGGAAATTAATCCCTCCTGATTATCAATGTATCATTAAAGTGTTACATAGACTTTGACGCACAGGTAGCCTTCAAAAATGGTTTGAATGAATTCACAGTTAAATAATTATGGTTATGATGACAACTATGTATTGAGAACTTGCTAGATATCAAGCGTTGTGTTCAGCATATTGTATGCATTTTCCCATTAACACTCATAACGCTTTTTGGTGGGTAATATTTTCATTCCCACTTTACAAATGAAAAACTGGTTATTTTTGAGAGGTTCAATACTTTGCTCAATATCACAAATATTTTACAGAACAGCAAAATCTTTTAAGTTTCTGTTTTTTTTTTTTTTTGACTTTCTAATTAGTGTCAAATATTTCTGTGCTAACTACTGTGTTAATAATGTATAAATTTCATTATAGCAATTTTATTCTATATTTTGATGTCTACTAGTACAAATCCATCTTCCCTGCTCTTCCAGATCTCCTACTACAAACTCCATCCATGGTGTGGATGTACCACATTTTGTTTAACCATTACCATATTGAGTAACATTGTAGTTGTTGCTGGGTTTTGACTATTATAAAGTTGCTCTGAACAATTATGCACAGGTATTTTGTGGATGTAAGTTTTTATTTACATGAGATAAATGCCTAGAAGTACAATGTATCAGTTGTATAGTAAGCATATGCTTAGTTTTTTTAAGACATAGCCAAACTGTTTCAAATGGTTCTGAAAGTTTATATTTCCATTGGCAGTGTATGAAAGATCCGATATTCCACATTCTCACCAGCACTTGGTGTTGTCATTGTTTTTAATTTTAGTTGGGCTAATAGTTATTTTATAATATAGCTTTGTTTCTTTTCCTTAGGGGCTTGTGAAATTGAATATCTTCTTTCATGCTTATATGCCATTTATATATCCTCTCAATGAAATATCTCTTAATATCTCTTTGTCTTTTGCCCGTTTTCTAACTGGATAATTTTACTGTTGAATTTGGGACTTCATTATAAATTCTTATATATATGTCCATTATCAGAAATGTAATTTGAAAATATTTTCACCCAGTCTATCACCTAGCTTTTCATGCTCTCTAGGATCTTTCACAGAGCAAAAGATTTTTAAAATCATGATGAAGTTCAATTTAACAATTTTTTTCTTTTATGGATCATATTTTTTTGTGTCATGTCCAAGAAGTCTTTCCCAAGGCTGAGGTCCCAATATTTTCTCCTATGTTTTCAAAAAGTTTTACAGTTCTTAATTTAACATTTAAATCTATGGTGCTTTTTTAAATATTTTTTTATTATGGGTAAAAAATCAAATTTTTCACAATACATACCAATATTTGTAAAATGATATATAAATATATATGCATATATGTGTATTTGCTTACATAAATGTTATTTTTTTGTATATATATATATATATTTTTAAAAAGGTGCTTAGATTACCTAAATATTACACAGAAATGACAGGGATTCCCATGTTCCCCACCTCCCACACCTTCCACAACATCCCACACAAACATCCTTCATCAGTGTGGCTCATCACCCTTAATGGCTATACACATCTGGGGCCTTGCCTCAAAGCATAGACCACAGTTCACATTGTAGAACACAGTCTCTCCCAAACAGTTCTGAATGGTATATGCTGATTTAAAATGGCCTACATCCGTCGCCACAACGGCACTCAGGACAACCCTCAAGTCCCAGAAAAGCCCCTGTATTTCAACTGCACCTCCC
This sequence comes from Tolypeutes matacus, assembly GCA_026826555.1. Lineage (NCBI taxonomy): Eukaryota > Metazoa > Chordata > Mammalia > Cingulata > Chlamyphoridae > Tolypeutes > Tolypeutes matacus. Next base: position 10,783,706 of record JAKSZT010054030.1, read on the forward strand.
CTCCCTGCCCTGAAAATGTCCAGTGGCCACCAGCTCCACCTCACTGTTATAATTTCTTCCATTGCTAGAATCATAATATGTGTACAACAGAATACCATTAAGTCCACTCTAGTCCATAGCTCTTCCCCCACAATCCTGAGGGGACTGGGATGGTGATGTCCGCTCCACCTCCAAGTGATAGAGGGCTTATATCCCATGGATAAGGTGGGGGGGATTATCATGTCTGCAGCTGCAGGCCCTCTCCATTCCCTGGGATGGCCGTTACCCATCGTCGTCTCCTTGCCAGGTGACTTGGATGAGTCCATTGAGCTGTAGGGCAGGAGATGCAGCTCCACCGCAGCTGGCATATGGGTAGACCAAAGGCTCCAGTCTCTGGAAGTGCACCTACAAACTCCAGCATCACATATAGGTTTGAATAGAAGGGACTGATGGACCATGTGCAGGGAGGACTTATATGAGTCCAACTCTGTCACTCTCAGGAACACAGATACCAAAGTAGAGCCCACTGATAAGGCATCAGTCTCTGGGGCTATCCTCCCTCTATGGTGCTTTTTGAGTCAAGTTTTGTATATGGTTTGAGGTTTAGATTGAGATTCATCTTTTTTCCTATGGGTGTCATATTGCTCCAGCACCATTAGTGAATGGCTAATTTTTCCTCGATTGAATTGCACCTTTGTCAAAACTCAGTTGACTCTATTTGCAAGGGGTCATTTCTTGGATCTGTATTCTGTTCCACTGATCTGTCTATTCCCTCACCAATACCATGCAGTCCTGATCAGGTAAAATGATATATTCAACTGTGAAATTTTCAGATATTCTCATTCTTTTGCATTTCTTAAAGTTTTAGAATATTCTTTATATCTACAAAGTATCTTAATGGAATTTCAATAGGAATTGCATTTAATGTTTATAAAAATTTATAGATAATTGACATCTTTACTATATTGAGTCTTCCAATCCATGAACATGATATATCTCACCATTTATTTAGAAGTTCTTTGATATCATAATATTTTTTAAGGTTCAGTATACAAGACTTATACATTTTCTATTAGATTTAAACCTAAATATTTTATTTTTAAGTGATTGTAAATTGTATTGCATTTAAAAATTTTGATTTTCACATATTTATTGCTACTAAATGGAAATGCAATCTTTTTTTTTTTCTTTTTATGCTTATCTTGTGCTCTGTAACTTGTTGAACTCACTTAATAATTGTAGGAATTTTTTAGTTTTTTTTTTTTTTTTAATTTATTTTACACCTTGGCCATCATGCCATCTGCAAATATAAATGAGGAGAGGTGCTATTTCTTTCCAAACTGTATTCCTCTTTTATCCTTTATAAAACATTTTTTTGGGTTATATTGCGATGGCTAGAACATCCAGTTCTATATTGAATAGTAATGGTGAGAATGGATACCCTCACCTTGTTCCCAAATTTAGGGAGAAAACATTTAGTCTTTCACCATTAAGTACCATGTTAGCTATAGATCTTTGTAGGTGTAGTTATCAAGTTGAGCAAATTTTCCTATATTCCTACTTTTCTGAGAGTTTCTTTTTATTGTTATGAATGGGTAATGAATATTCTCAAATGCTTTTCCTGCATCAATTAATATAATTGTATGATTTTCTTCCTTAGACTGTTAATATATTGTGTTCCATTGTTTGATTTTGGAATAATAATTCATCTTTGCATTCCTTGAGTAAATCCCACTGGGTCATGGTGTATAATTTTTTAAATTTTATTGAAGCATATCATTCATATATGAAAATACATATAAACAAAAATTATATAGTAAAAATTGTGAACTTACAAAATAAACATGCATAACATCATACAGGGGTCTCATACACCTCCCCACCACCAACACCTTGCGTTGATGTGAAACATTTGTTACAAACTATGCACGAGCATCATCAAAATATTATTACTAACTATAGTTCTTATCTTACATTTGGTGTATTTTTCCCCAAAACCACCCTCTTATTTTGTAATATATTTTTATTACAGAGGTTGTAAACTTGCAAAACAATCATGCACATGTGTAGACTTCCCATACACTACCCCTTCACCAACACACCACACCGTGGTGAAATATTTGTTATGAATTATGAGATATCATTATCATACTATTACCACCAACCATGGTCCATAGCGTACTTTGGCGCACTTTTCCATACCCTCCCCCATTATCAACACAGAACATCTTTGGCATTGATGCAAGAATATTACAGTATTGCTGTTAACCACAGTCCATAGGTCACTCCAGTTGTATTTTCCCCATGCTTCTCCACATTCCCACCACCCTGCAATAGTGATGTACATCTACTGTAGCTCACAGAAGGTCACTTCCATCTGTACCATCAACCACAAATTCTCATCCACCTCTGGGTTCACTGTGTTATTCAGTCCCTAGATTATTCTTTAGCTTTCTTTCAATTGACATTTACATCCCTAGAATATCCTTGTCAGCCACAATCCCATTTATAGTCATGGTGTATAATTTTATTTTTATATTGCTGATTTCTAATTGCTAATTATTTTTAAGGAATTTTGCATCTACATTCATGAGTGATATTGGCCTTAGGTTCCATCATCCCTCCCTCCCTCCCTTCTTTCCTTCCTTCTTTTCTTCCTTCCTGTGTTGTGGGTGTGGATTTGGTGTCAGGGTCATATTAGCCTGAAAAATGAGTTGGGGAGTCCTCTTTCCTCTTCTATGTTTTTGGATGTGATTTATTACAATTGGTGTTAATTCTTCTTTAAATGTTTGGTATATTTCTACAGTGAAAACTTATGACCCTGAAGATATATTTTTCTGGAGATTTTTTAAAATAACAAATACAATTTCTTTAATAGTTACAGGTAATTTGCAGTGTCTCTTTCATATAGGCTGAATCATGCTAGCTTGTGCTGTTTGAAGAATTTATACATTTCTTCTACATTGCCAAATTAATTTTGACAGAGTTATTTGCATTATTCCTTTATCATCCTTTCTGATGTGTAAAAGGTCTATAAAGATATATCCATTTCATTCATGATATTAGTATTTTGTATCTTCTTTCTTTGTTCTTCAAGATGATTGTCAATTTTACAAATCATATGAAAGAACAAAGTTTGCTAAACTCTTTTTTCTATTATTTTTCTACTTTTCAATTTCAATGATTTCTACAATATTTTATTATTTACTTCTTTCTGCTTGCTTTGGGTTAACTTCGCTCTTCTTTTTCTAGCTTCTTAAGGTGAGAGCTTAGATTATTGATTTAAGATTTTTCTTCTTTGCCAGTGTAGGCATTCAGTATTATCAATTTCTCTCATCACTGGCAACAATAACTTACATAATTTGATATGTTGTATTTTCTTTTTCATTCAGTTAAATGTATTTTCTTATTTCACTTTAGACTTCCTCTTTTATCCATGGATTATTTAGATGTTTGTTGTTTAGTTCCCAATTGTTCCTATTATCTTGCTATATTGATTTCTACTCTCAAGCCATTGTGGTCAGAGAATACACTCTACACAATTTCAAATCTTCGCAATATTTTAAATTTTGTTTTATGGCCCAGGATGTGGTTTGTTTTGGTATATATTATGTAAGTAGGCTGAAAGTGAAGGGATGGAAACAATTATCCCATGGAATCATTAACCAAAAGAGCACTTGGCTAGCTGTACTATATGTCATATAAAACAGACTTTACATCAAAACTGTTATGAGGGACAAAGAAGGTCACTATATATTAATGAATGGGCCAAATCAACATAAAGACATAACAATTATATTTGCACCTAATTACAGAGTCCCAAAATATATGAAGCAAATATAGACAGATTTGAAGGGAGGAATAAACAGTTCCACATTAATAGTAGGAGAATTCAATGCACCACTTTCAATAATAGATAGAACATCTAGACATAAGATCAATAAGGAAATAGAACACTTTAACAGTACTGTAACCCAACCAAATCTAATAAACATATATAAAACACTTCACCCAAAGCAGCAGAATACACATTCTTCTCTAGTGCACATGAGTCATTCTCCAAGATAGACCATATATTAGGTCACAGAATAAGTCTCAATAAATTCAAAAATATTGAAAACAGGCAATGCATCTTCTCTGACCGCAAAGAAATGAAGCTAGAAATAAGCACCAGATGAATAACTGAAAATTTCACAAATATGTTGAAATTAAACAACACATTCTTAAATAATCAATGGGTCAAAGAAGAAATCACAAGTGAAATTAGGAAATATATTGAAGTAAATGAAAATAAATCACAAAATAATAAAACTTAATTCACTTCTCAGCAAAGGCAGTGCTGAGAGGTGAATTTAAAGTTCTGAATGCTAACTTTAAAAAAGAAGAAAATTCTCAATCAGAGACCTAATCTCAGAAATGAAGGATTTAGGAAAAGAAAAGCAAACTAAACCCAAAGCAATCAAAAGGATGGAAATGACAAAGATTAAAGATAAATAAAATAGAGGATGATTTAAAAAATAGTAGAGAGTATCAATGGAACCAAAAGTTGATTCTTTGAATAGGCCAATAAAATTGACAAATCTTTAGCTACACTCACAAGGTAAAAAAGGAGCAAATATGTATATAGCTACAATCAGAAATTTTAATTTCTCTACTGACCATACATAAATAAAAAGGATTATAAGGATAACATGAAAAACTGTGTGCCAACAAATTAGATAACCTAGATGAAATAGGCAAATTACCAGAAAAACACAAACTACCTACACTGATTCAAGAATAAATAGATCTCAGCAGACCAATGTAAGTAAAGAGATTGAATCATTATTCAAAAGCCTTCCGACACCAAAAATCAAGATTAGATTACTATAAATATAAGGAAAAGAAAAAGACCCAGAATAGCCAACATAATACTGATGAAGAACAAGGTTAGAGAACTGACATTACCAAAATTCAAGACTTACTATAAAACTGCAGTGATAACACACTTTAGACTGGAAAAATAATAGAAAAAAAGATCAGGGTAACAGAACAGAGGGCCCAGAAATAGGACCACACAAATATAGCCAACTGATCTTTGATAAGACATAAAGGCAGTTCAATGCAGAAAGGGTCATCTTTTCAACAAAAGTGCTGAAACAACTGGACGGACATCTACATGTTAAAAAAAGAATCTAGATCCAAAACTTATATTATTCATAAATATTGGTTGAAAATGGGTCGTAGACCGACATATAAAGCCCAATACTATAAAATGTCTAGAATTTAACATAAGAGAAATTCAAGTTGGATATGGTGATGACTTCTTAGATACACTACAAAAAGCAAAATCCATGAAAGAAAAAAAATTGCAAATTTGGGCTTTTTAAAATTAAAATCTGTGGAAGACAGTTAAGGGAATGAAAAGACAATCCACAGACTGGTTGAAAATAGTCACAATACACATAACTGATAAAGGACTCATATCTAAAATATACAGTCAAAGAATTCTTAAAACAACATTATGAAAACAAACAAGCCATTTGTAAAATTGTTAAAATATCTTCAAACTCACCTCACCAAAATAAGACATAGAGCATATGAAAAGAAGTTCAACATCACATGTCATTAGGGTACTGCAAATTAAAACTACAATGAGATGCCATTATGTACTTATTAGAATGAATAAATTCCAAAACAATAGCAACACCAAATGCCGGTGAGCATGTAGAGCAACAGGAACTCTGATTCATGCTAGAGGGAAAGCAAAATGGTACAGCCAGCTTGGAAGACAGTTTGGCAGTTACTTACAAAATTAACCATGGGCTTATCATATGAAATCTGGAAATCATATTCCTATGTATTTAATCAAATGAGTTGAAAACATAAGTCCATGGAAAAAAAAACACTAGCAAACTGACATTTATAGCATGTTTGTTTATAATTACCAAAAATTGGAAGTAACCAAGATGTCCTTCAATAGTGAATGGATAGACAAATTATGATACAGCCATATCATGGAATATTATTCAGTCATGAAAAGAAATGAGCCATCAAGGCATGAAAAGACGTGGAGAAACCTTAAATGCATGTGGCTAAGTAACGAAGCCAGTCTAAAAAGGCTATATACAGTATGATTCCAACTGGAAAAGGCAAAACTGCAGACACAGTGAAAAGATCAGTGGTTGCCAGGGGTTGAGGTTGCTAGTGGGTAGGGATGAATAGGTGGCACATAGGACATTGTTAGGGCATTGAATTTATTCTGTATGATCCTGTAATGTTTGATATATGACATTATACATTTGTAAAAACCCATACAACTCTACAACACAGAGTGATCTCTAGTGTAAATGATGGACTTCAGGTATAATAATGTATCAATACTGGTTCATCCATCAATTGTAACCGATGTACCACACTAATACCATTACCAAGATGTTTTCTTGACTCCAAAAAGAAACTCTGCACCCATTAAGCAATAACTCCCCATTTACCCCATGCCTACCCCCGGTAATCCCTAATTCACTTTCTGCCTCTATCAATTAACTTATTTTAGGTGTTTATATAAGTGGAATCATACAATAATTGTCCTTCTGTGTCTGACTAATTTCACTTATTATAGTGCTTTCAAGGTTCATCCATATTGTAGCATGTATGATCACTTCATTCCTTTTTATTGCTGAATAGTCTTCCATTGTATGGATAAACCACATTTTCTTTATCCATTCATCTTTTCACAGACACTTGGGTTGTTTCAACCTTTTGGGTACTGTGAATAATGCTGCCATGAACATCTGTGTACAAATATCTCTTCAAGTCCCATGCTTTCAATTCTTTTGGGTATATACTTAGAATTGGCATTGCTGGATCATACTGTAATTCTATTTTTAACTTTCTAAGAAACCACCAAATTGTTTTTCACAGCTTCTGCACCATTTTACATTCCCACCAAGAATGTAAGAGGGTCCCTATTTCTTTGTATCCCTGTCAACACTTGTTATTTTCCATTTTTTTAAACAGTCATCACCCTAAGTTGGTGTGAAATGGTATGTCATTGTGATATTGATTTGCGTTTTCCTGATGGCTAATGATGTTTTCATAGGCTTCCTGGCCATTTGTATATCTTCCTTGGAGAGAAGTTTATTCAAGTCTTTTGCCCACTTTTTAACTGGACTGTTTGTCTTTTTGTTGATAAGTTGAAGGATTTCTTTATATAGTCTGAGTATTAAACCTTTATATGATATATGGTTTCCAAATATTTTCTACCATTGTGTCATTTTATTTTCATACTGAAGTTACTGGAGGCACAAAAGATTTTATTTTGATGAGACACCATTTATCTATTTTTTTTTTTCCTTTTGTTGCTTGAGCTATGGATGTAAAGACTAAGAAACCATTGCCTAGCACAAGATCCTAAAGATGCTTTGCTATGTATTCTTCTAGGAGTTTGACAATTCTGCTTCTTATATTTAGGATCCATTCTGAGTTGATTTTTGTATAAAGTGTGAGGTCCTCCTTTTTATGCAAATTCTTTCCCCATCCCTTATTTGTTTTTCCTGTTTGCCAAAATCACTTGGCCATAAATGAGAGGGTTGACATCTTTTTTAATGTAAATATTTAGAGCTATAAATTTCCCTCTCAGCACTGCCTTTGCTGCATCCCTAAGTTTTGGTATGTTGTATTTTCATTCTCATTAACCACAAGATATTTCCTAATTTTGATTCAGATTTTTTGTTTAACTCATTGTTTTCTTTTTTTTTCTGTGTTCAATCTTAAAAAAACAACAACACAACAATACATGGCTCAATAAATAGAAATAAAAAGTTACGAAATGGCATAGTCTTTTACTGTTTAATATACAAGAGGAGAGAAGGTAGGGAGCATGCTTCCAATGGGGGGGAAGTAAAATGAGCCCTCGGCCACCCTGAGTGGCGGGTGGGAAGAAGGGGGGGTTGGGTCCTGCTACATCAGTTTCCAGAAAGTTTTGCCTCCTGCGCCCTGGAGCCAAGGCTGTGAGTTTGGGGAAGGAGAGTTTGCCTATTGCTTTTGGGGTGCCCAGTGGGTGAGGGGGTGGATCCTATACCTGCTGCCCAAGCACACACCCCCTTCAAGGCCTCTGGGTGATGGCTGTGGCTTCTAATCCACACACATCACCCACCCCACGCCTAGGCACTCTGGTGAGGGAGGCGACCCCTCCCCTGCCCCCACCTCCAGTTGGGTTTCGAGGGGGTGGGGGTGGAGGTGGGGGTGGGAGGCAAGACCACCTTGCCCCAGCCGGGTTCCTTCCCTGACTTAATACTGAAATGCAACATGAGCTTCCAACTTCCAGTGCCCTCTGGAGAGCGTTAATTTCCTGCAAATTTGTGAATTTTCCATCTCTCACTCTGATATTGATTTCTATCTTCATTCCATTGTAGTCACAGAATATACATTTTATGTTTTCTATATTTTTAACTTATTGAGACTTGTTTTGTAACCTACCATATGGTTTACCCTGTTGAATGACCCATGTGCATTCAGGAAGAATTTGTAGTCTCTTCTTGTTCAGTGTACTGTCTTATATATATATTTTAGCTCTAATTGGTTTAGAATATCATTCAAGTTTTGTATTTCCTATTGATTTTCTGACTATATGTTCTCTCCATTACTGAAAGTGCTGTATTAAAGCCTCCTACAATTAATGCAGAACTGACCATTTCTCCCTTCAAATCTGTCAGTAATTGTTTCATATATTTTTGGGCTCTGCTGTTAGGTGCATATATATTAAGAATTATTTAATCTTCTTGTTGAATTTTCCCCTTTATATCAATATATAATGGCCATCTTGGTCCCTCATAACTGTTTTTTACTTAAAGCATATTTTATCTGAAACTAGTATAGCTACCTTAGATCTCTTTTGGATACTGCTTGCATCGAATATATTTTTTCCATCCTTTCACTTTCACCCTACTTGCATCTTTGAATTCAAGGTGCGTCTCTTGGAAACAGAATATAGGTTAGTCATGCTTATTATCCATTGTGGCAACCTATGCCTTTTGACCAGTGTTGTAAAATTTTGAGTGCCTTCTCTTTTTTATTTGGGTATAGTTTTATCTATTTCTCTTATGATTGCCATGGGATTAAATTTTAATATTCTAAATATATCACAAATATATTTGGTTTCATACCAACTTAACTTCAGCAGTATACTTTTTCTATACATCTTTTTGCTCCCACCATTTTTATACTTCCTACCACTTAATCTTTGTACCTTGTATATCTCAAACTATAGATTTAGCATGACATTTTATGCATTTGCATTTTAGCAACTGTAGGAAGTAAAAACTGAAGTTACATATGAAACAATACACTACAGTAATACTGGTATTTATATTTACCAAAATGGTCACCTTTACCCAATGTCTTTATTTCTCTATGCTGCTTATAACCACTGTCTAGTGTCCTTTCTTTTCAGTCTGAAGAACTGCATTTAGCATTGCTTGTACGATGAACTCCTCCAGTTTTTGAGAATGTCTTAATCTCGTTCTCATTGTTAAAAGAGGTCTCACCAGATGTAAAATTCTTGACTGGCAGTTGATTTCTTTCAGCAATTTAAGTACTTCAACCAACTGCCATCTTGCCTCCTTGATTTCTGATGAGAAACTGGCACGCAATCTAATTGGGACACCCTGGTACATAACTTATTGCTTTTCTCTTCCAGCTGTCAGAACTCTCTACTTGTTCTTTGTATTTAATAATGTGATCAATATCTGATGGGGTATATTTTTCTTCATGTTTATCTTTCTTGGTGTTCTCTGGGTATGATGGTTTGAAGCAGTATGGATTCCAGGAAACTATATCCTTAAAGTTAATCCATTTCTGTGGTGTAAACTTATTGTAAGTAGGGTCCTTGATTAGGTTACTTCTGTCAAAGTGTGTCCCAGGATGGCTCTTAATCCTTTTACTGGATTTTTAAATGAGATGAATATGGAGAGAAAAAGAGAGAGAGAGAGAGAGAGAGAGAGAGAGAGCGCCACAGCACCAGAAGCTGGAAGCAACAAAACATGGAAAAGAAGGGAGAGACCAGCAGATGCTTCCATGTGCCTTGCCATGTGACAAAGGAGTCCAGAAACACTGGCAGCCAGTCTTCAGGAAGAGGGTGTTGTATTGATCATGCCTTGATTTGGACATTTTCATGGCCTTAAGTTAATAAATTCCCATTGTAAAAGCCAACCCATTTCTGGTATATTGCTTTCTTCAGCCTAGAAAATTAGAACACTGGACTTCTTGAATGTGCATATTCACATCTTCACATACCACTCCCAACTCCCTGAGATGGCTCCCTCATTTGTCTGCTCATTCTCTGCTTGCAGTGTCTGCTTGCTGTGTCTGCTCGTGTGTCTGCTCACTGTGGTTGCTCATTGTCTGCTTGTCTTCTTTAGGAGGCACTGGGGACCAAATCTGGGAACTCCCATGTGGGAGGTGAGTGCCCAACTATTTGAGTCACATTCACTCCCTGCTTATTGTGTCTGCTCATTGTGTCTGCTCATTCATCAGCTCATTGCATCAGCTCATTACATCTGCTTGTCTTCTCTAGGAGGCACTGGGAACTGAAACCAGGACCTCCCATGTAGGAGGTGGGCACCAAACTGCTTAAGCCACATCTGTTCCCACCCCATATTCACATCTTTCTATAAGTTTGGGGATTTTTCTTTCATTTCTTTGAATATTTCTTCTGCTCTTTTCTCACTTTCTTTTCCTTCTGGGGCTCCCATAATGAGTACATGATATGCTTAATGGTTTCCAAGAGGTCTCTTAAGCTATTTTTACATTTTATAATTCTTTTTTCTTTCTGCTCCTCAGCCAGACTCATTTCAAGTGTTTTGTCTTGAGTTCCCTGTTTCTTTTTTATGCCAGTGCCAATCTGCTTGAAACCACCTGGGAATATTTCATTTAAGTCATTGCAGTCTCCTACTCAAGTAGTTCTTTTGGTTCCTTTTTAGAATTTCTAACTCTTTAATAAGATTTGCACATTGCTTCTCCCTGTTTTCCTTATATCCTTAAGTTCTTTCCCTGTATTTCCTTCATTTCCTTCAGCAAACTTAAGATCATTTTTTTAAAGGCTTTGTTCAGTATGTCTGCATTCTGGTCTTCTTCATTAGTTTTTTTTTTTACCTGAATTTTCTATATAATAACATTTTAGATAGATATGATCCAATGTTTAAAAATTGTGAGGAGAATCTTAGTTTACTATGAAGAACCAGACATGATTTTTCTATTTGGCTATTTCCATTTTTCTCAATATAATGTTCTTTCATCCTTTACCTTGGCAACTGTTTCCCAGATAATTTATCTCTTAGTCATGTGAAGAAAAATCATGAATATATTCAGAAAAAAATATTTTCTGGTTTTAATATTAAGAAGGGTTTTAATTCTCTCTTATATTTTTACTTTGCATGTTTAATTTTTTAATGCATTTTAATCAACCTTATATATTTTGTGGAATAAAACAGGGTAGAATTAAATGAAAACATACACAAGACAAAAAGGAGAGTTTTGATATGTGTGATCCATTATACAAATAAGAGCAGATAAGAAGTCCTGATATGACTGAATAGTAGTACCTCTTAGATACATTTTCCCTGGCCACCATATGGTATATTTTCAAGAAGGGTAAACATGCACATAGCGGTTTCCCATGGATAGTCTAATCTATTTCAATTGAAGAAGGATCTCAAATCATATACCTAACCTCATAACTGAAGGATTTAGAGAAAGAGGAGCAAACTAAGCCCAACTCTAGCAAAAGGAAACAAATAACAAAGATTACAGTGGAAATATATGAAATACAGAATTAAGAACCAATATAGAGTAATAATGAAACCAAAATGATATAAAGGACTTGAATAAAGAAAACTACAGTATTATTAAAAGAAAACACAGAAACCTAAATAAGTGGAAGAACATTGACTATTCAAGGATTGGAAGTCTAAACATTATTAAGATTTCAAATCTATCCAAAGCAACTTAAATATTCAATGCAATCTCAATCACTATTCCAACCACCTTCCTTGCAGAATGGAAAAGCCAATCATCAAATTTTCATGAAAGGGTAAGGGGCCCTGAGTAGCTAAAACCGTCTTGAAAAACAATGAAGTTGGAGGACAACCCCTGCTTGATTTTAAAACTTATTACAATGCCAAAGTAATCAAAACAATGTGGTACTGGCACAGGAACAGATCTATAGACTAATGGAATCAAATTGAGAATTTGGAAATAAACCCTCACATATATGGCCAATTGATTTCTGAAAAGTGTTCCAAGTCCACTCAATTGGAAAAGAAGAGTTTCTTTAACAAATGTTCACTGGGAAAAGTGTAAATCTATGTGCGAGAATAAAGGTTGGTCCCTACCTCATACCACATACAAAAATCAACTCAAAATGGATTGAACACCTAAATACAAGAAATAAAACTCTAAAACTCTTAGAAGAAAACATGGTGAACCATCTTCAGGACCTTGTTTTAGGCCATGATTATTTAGACTTCATTTTTTAAAAAGCATGAGCAAAAAAAGAAAACATAGATAAATGGGAGTTCATCAAAATTTAAAACTTTCATGCATCAAAGGATTTCATCATGAACTTAAAAGAAAACCTACAGAAGGGAAGAAAATATTTAGAAACCACATATCCAATAATGTTTTAATAACAAGAATTTATGAAGAAACACTTCAACTCAGTGACAAAAATTCAAACAACCCAATTTAAAAAATGATCAAAATTTTTGAATTGACATTTCTCCAAAGCAGATATACTAATGGCCGAAATGCACCTGAAAGGATGTTCACCATCATTAGCCATTATGGAAATGCAAATAAAAACCGCATTGCGATACCATTTCATACCCAATAGAATGACTATTATTATAAAAATGGATAAGTACAAGTATTGGAGAGGATGTTCAGAAATAGGAACACTTGCTCATTGTTGATGGGAATCTACAATGACCCACCTGCTGTGTAAAACAATTTGGTGGAGGGAGGCTCAGAAAGTTAAGTATAGAATTACCATATGATCTGTCAATCCCACTTCAATGTATATTCCCAATATATTGAAGGAAGGGACTCAAACTGATATTTGTACCTTTATGTTATTAGAGGCATTATTCACAATTGCCAAAAGAGCATCCACCAACTGATGAATGTATATACAAAATGTTATATATGCATGCAATGGAATATTATTCAGCAATAAAAAGGAATGAAGTTCTGATACATGAGACAACCTAGGTGAACTTTGAAAACATCATGTTGAGTGAAATAAGCCAGACATGAAAGGATGAATATTGTATGATCTCACTTTTATGAAATAATTATAATAAGAAAATTCATACACTCAGAAACTAGAATACAGGTTATTAAAGGACTAGGTGAGTGAAGGAGACAGAATTAATGCTTTGTTGGTACAGAATTTCTGATTGGGGTGATGGAAAAATTTTGGTAATGGATGGTGGTGATGGTAAAACAACATTGTGAACATTTATTTGTGCTTGAAACTTAGCATTCTGAAAATCTTTCAGTGTTTTTTTTAACGTATTTTTTTATTAGCTAAAATTCTATAGAATGAATTGTTTCTTTAGAATTATAGACAATGAATTTCATTAAGCAGACATTAAGAATAATATTAATAATAATTATAATAATGCAGAAATGGAAAGGACACATTTCCCTTTTTCTGCCATCTGTGTGGAAATAGAGAAAGTGCAAAACCTACTAATATGAAACTAAAGCAATGTATGTTAAGTTTTTCACTTTGAATATACCAATTCACTGTTAAAATGTATTTATAATTTTATATCACATCTGATTTTCTGTTAATAGTGCATATACATTTAGAGTTATGTAAAATTTGTCCTTCTAACTTACTCACGACTTTGAGGCTCATACAATGTAATTGTACTTTCATTGATTTTCTATGAAATATGGTTTTGGTGACATAGAAATTAATCATCTTTATTCCAATTGTATAAGGATCTGTAATAATTATCCTTACTTGCTTTCAATGTTTTATGCCCATGAATTATTTTCCACTATAAAAATATATACTGCTATTGTCTTCATATATTAATTTTCAAATGTACATATAAAAATATATACCCACACATACACACAATTAATTTGTGGCCATGTTTTCTTTTGAAAATGAATATATATATATTTACTTTTATATATTTATAAAAATACTTCATAAAATCATTTTATGCATATATAAACAACATACATATAAAAGTATGCTTATACAATGCCCATTGTATGAATATTTGTATGTATATATTTAGAGAGAGAAAGGTTTTAGTATTTTTTTTAAGTTACACTTAAGTATCTAATAATCATTTATTTCTGGAGTCTGAGAATAACCAACTTTCAAACAGTCTATAAATTTATGATACTCTACTAATATAAATAATATACTATTGAAATAACCAACTGCTTTTATAAGAAGCAGTCATTTTTTTATTGTTTTTCAATTTGAGAAGTTGTGACTTTACAAAACAATCATGTATATCATACAGGATTCCCATACATGCAACATTTCAAAATATTGTCACTACTTTTGTGGGTAGTAGTATTAATCGCAGATGTTAACCTGATTGCTTTCTTAATACCCCCGTGCACATCTCAGTGGAAGAACACCTCATTCTGATTTTTTGCATTGCACGTAATTTTCTTTACAACTTATTAAAACTGAATAAAAATATCAAAATATCGGCAGAGTAGCATGAGCACTGGGAAATGTGAGTACCTAAGCAATGAAATATTTGTGTCTACTAAGAATTCTTAGGTGGTTTGTAACTCTCAGGCACAGTATCTTCAAAACAGAAATGGATTCAGCAAAGTAATTCTGTACTGAGAGCTATATATGAAGAACAAATAGACCCATCATTTCTAAAGTGCTGCCTAAACACTCTTGCTAGACTCTAGAAAATAGTGAAAAGGTTTTTCATGTCTAAATAAAAGGAAAAGGGAAATGTTTCAGTAAGTCATATAATGTGATTTTATGAACACTCAATTCACCTACCACAAATTTAAAGTGAGTAGAAATTTCAGGTGGTCAATTTTATACATAATGTACTTCCCATTCCCTGTGAAGTTATATTTTGATTTTTACTTCACAATTATTATTAATATTTCATTAATGTAAAATGATTGCTATATTCTCAAGTGGTGGTTATTCTATTATTAAAACATAAGCTATAATATACTTCATTTCTTCTGCTAAACAAAATGGTATGCACATTAATTAATATAATTTTCAAAATCCCCACCTTAATAGAAAAGGGGTATTTATTTAAAAAATGAAGTAAAATTTGCATTGACAACTGATGAAAATGTGCTTTTGAAAATATTTTTTAAAATAATTTATGAACATAATTATAAAACTTATTTTGAAAATATTTTCATATAGCTTAGCTTGTTTCCTCTGAGAATAGCCCTAGAAAGTCATCAAGGTGTCATAATTTTTATTAACAAAAAAATAAATATATGATGGTAGCAATAATGATAATAGTAGTATAGCCTTACGTATGTAAAGAACTTTTACATCCATTATCTCATTTGACCATGCTACAATATTTTATGGCAGGACTTTTCAACTTAATTTTAAATCAGAGAAGTTAACTTGTGAAGCAGTTCTCTGTTACAAATTTCTGTGATGATGGAAATGTTCTTTACCTGTGCTGTCCAAAATTTGGTTGCCCTTAGAAACCTGTAGTTTTTGAGTACTTACAAGATGATTACTGTGACTGAGGAATTACATATTTAACTCTATTCAAATTTAATTTTAATGTAAATAGTCACAAGTGGCCAATACCTACTATTTTGACAGCACGGGTCCACGTTGTCCTTCATTTCTGCACAGATTTCTCTCCTGTAACTTCATGATGTGTGAAACCCGTGCCTTCTGAGCCCTCCACCATGCTCACAACACGAGGGAGCAGGTGAAGTGCCTTGCTTTATTTTCAGTTTATGGGAAACAGAAATTAAAAACATGCTCAGACAGAGAAGTCATTTAATTGCCAGGCTGGCCTCTTTTCATTTGCGTAAGAGGTAACGATCCCCGTGTGTTCTGAAGATGATCATTTTATCATTTCAAAACTGTTTATACACACATGCTCTGCTGGTAGAATATAAACTGTTGATCTGCCAGAGTCCAGTAATTTGTCACTAGCAAATGTTTCCATCTAGAATCACACAAATTTCAAATAAAAATAAGCTTTGCCTACTCATCGCTAAAGTTGCCTGGTCAAGACCAGGCATTGCAAAAGCCAAGAGAAGATAAATAATTCAGTGAAGGATTTACAGAGAATTCAGTGACATTTACAATTTATGAAACTGGCTGATCATGCTATGATCATGCAATTAGCAAGCACTGAATTTTTTTCCTTGTCAGCTTCTTAGGATATAATTCCTGAAGTACAAAGGTTGCTCCACAAACCCGCTGTACACTCAGCAACTGGAGAAGGAGCAGTTACCTGAAATTAACTTCCTGTGAATGATTGAAACAAATGCTTCGGTGCTTTCCATTCCCTTCCATTCCACAACTTCAAAACCCCAAACACACATGTTATGAATAGATGCGAAAAATAATCTCTATTTTCATAAGCTAAATTGAGAGCTGGTTTGCTCCTAGTGAGAAATACTGTAGGCTGCTTCATGTTGATACTAGAAGCTATCTCAGAAATGTGTTTAAAATGAATTCTAGTTGGTTCCCCCCACCCCCAAATATCCCTCTGAATATCAATAATTTCTAACTTGAGGAACAAGATAAGTTACACCTTTGTAAGCAATCTTTTCTATCTGTCTCCATGAACTTGGTGGTTATTATCACACTTGAACATTCTTCACAGTTCCCTAGTGCTTTTTTTCCCTGTCTCACTCAGTGGCATTTATCGTATATTAATTAGTTATTTCTGCATAACAAAATACCCCAAAACTCAGAGGCTTAAAATTCATCATTTCACCATCTAGATGGTCCAGGAATCGGGGTTTGGCATGGCTGGTCCTCTGGCTCTCAGGGCCTCTCACAGAGTAAGGCGTTTGCCAGGGCACCGGCCACATAAAAGCTGTGCTAAAGAAGCATTCACTTCTGAGGTCTCACTCTTGGATGTTGGCAGGATTCAGGTCTTTGAAGACTACTGGTCTGTGGGCCTCCCTCAGTTCCTCTAAGATGACTGTCTCCTTAGGGCAGTTCAAAACACTGCAACTTGCTTCCTCAGAGTAAGCAAGTGAGAAGAGCTTGAGAGAGAGAGAGGGAGAGAGAGAGAGAGGCAGACAACCAGACTGTGAGAGACAGTGAGAACCAGAGGGAAGTGACAAACTTTTGTAACCTTAAAATAGTTTAAATGTCATAAAAACGATATCCCATATTTGGGGGGCATATTCCATTTATTACGAATCACTTCGTCCTGCCCACACTCAAAAGGAGGGATTACAGAAGGGCATGACTAACAGGATGTGGAGATAATTGGGAGCCATTTCAGAAGCTGCCTACCACAGCCTCTTTTAAAGTACCTATCAATCTCCCTATACATTTTGTCCCATTCTGGTGCTGCAAATTTCTTTCAAAACATCCAGACTTAAGTGCCTGTTATCTATGATAATTATTTTAGTATATTATTAAATAATAAAACGAAAAAGTAAACAATACTTTATTTCAAAGGAGGTGATAGCAATTGTAACAATTTTTAAATATTCCCTTGTTCATCTATACTGTTTACTTATGCATATTCGAAGGTGAGATGGCTTTTTCCAGAGCTTATACCCTACCTAACTTCTATACAATTTTGCTTATTTTGTCAGTGATGTGTTTATTGCTTTTTAAGAAATGTAAACTCTTTTTACTTATTCCCTTCATTTTGTTAATCTCTTCATATAATAGAAACTGTGTTATTGGTTTTCTCTCTTATTATGATAGGCACTCATGTTTGTTGTTTGTTGCTGATCCATTTTAAGTTAAATTTTTGGATACAGTGAAAAGTATGGACAGAGATTCATTTTTGCACATGGATGCCCATTTGTCCTGACACTTCTTGAAAACACTATTCTTTCACCATTAAAATGCTTTTGTACATTTTTCAAAAGCAATCGATCATTTATGTGTGGGTTTTTTTCTGGACTGACAAATGAATCTATCTGTACATTGATATAAATCAATATATCAATATTTAATTTTTTATGTTTTATTTTACTTCATTACATTATTATTTAATTTAGTTTTACTTTTAATTTGCCAGTTCCACAGTTTGATTACTGTAGCTATACGGAAAGTTTTGAAATCAAGTAGTATGTGTCTTCCAATTATATTTGGTTATTTTTCAAAATTATTTGAGCTTCTTTTTATATGAATTCTAGAAAATCATGTTGAATCTATAGCTCAATTGGGGGAAATTTACATTTTAACAATATCGAGTCTTCTACTTTATGAACATGATATATATATATATTTCCATTTAATTATATCTGTGAATTTTCTTAGTAGTTTGTAATATTCAGCATAAAGATCTTGCCAATAATTTTTTTGGATTTGTAGCTAAGCATTTCATATTTAGTGTTATAGAAAATAGTGCTGTTTTATTGTAAATTTCAAATAGTTCATTGCTATCATATAAAAATGCAACTGGATTTGGTATATAGACTTTGTAACCTACAACATTCCTAAATTCAGCTATTAGTTCTGGTAGCATTTTTGTAGATTGTTAAGGATTTTCTGTTTAGACAATCATGTTGTTAGCAATTAGAAAATATTATATCTCTTCTTTCTCAAAGTGTGTGCCTTCAATTTCATTCCCTGGCTTTATTGCACTGGAAAAGACCTTAGGTATGAAATTGAATAAGAGTGGTAGGAGAAGACACAATTTATCCTTTCTTATTTTGGATGAAATGCATTTAATCTTCAATCATTAAATATGATGTTATTTTAGGTTTCTTTTCAGATGCATTTTTTTAAGGTTAAGGATTTTTGGTTGTATTCTTAGTTTGCTGTGCATTTATATTGAAAAGATGTTGAATTTAAAAAATATTTTTTCTGCATCTGTTGAGATGATCATGTGGTTTTTCTTCCTTAGTCTACTTCATTGATTTCATCCATTAATTTTGATATGTACTGTTTTAGTTTTTAGTCAATTCAATATATTTCCTAAATTCACTTGTGACATTTTCTTTGATCCATTGGTTATTTAGAAGTGTTGTTTCATTTCCAAATATCTGAGGATTTTCCAAATATCTTTCTGTTATTGACTTCTGTTTTAACTCCTTTTTAGCTGGAGAACATACTTTGCATTATTTTAAATGTTTGAGATTTATTTTATGACCACAGTATCTTAGCCTATCTTGGTTATATTCCATGTGCACTTGAAAGAATGTGTATTCTGCTGCTTTTCAGGTTAATTGTTCTATAAATTAGTTCAAAATGTTAAAAAAAACATTGGTCTCACCGGTTTAAGATCAAATAATGTTCTTCAGGACTCGTATATTCATACTCACAGAAGTGTATGGGAATCTCCAACTGTATTTGTGGATTCACTATATCTGCTTTCAGTTATATCAGTTTTTGCTTCATGAACTCTTTGTACCATTATTAGGTACACAAATATTTAGGATTGCTACATACTCTTGATAGAGTGACCCCTTTATCATTTTGGTATAACCTTCATTATCCCTGATGATATTTCTATTTTATTAATATAGCCATTACAAATTTCTTTTTGGTTAGTGTTTATGGGGTATAATATTTCCATCCTTTCACTTCTAAACCCTCAATATCTATATATTTAATGTGACTTGCCTGTGGACAGCATGTGATTGGATCTTGCTTTTTTATCCATTTTGACTATCTCTGTTTTAATTACTGTGTTTTGACCACTTATATTTAATATTCTTGGTATGGTTGGTTTAAAATTCAGCAGGTGGCTAAGACTTTTCTAGTTGTTCCATTTGTCCTTTGTGCAATTTGCTTTCTTTTTCTGTCAGCTTTTATAATAACTGAGCATTTTAAAAATATATTGTTTTATCCACATTGTTATTTTCTCATTTATACATCTTTCAATCAACATTCAAATAATAATATACATCTTCAGGTGTGGTATAAGAACCTCACACCAGTATACTCATATTTCCTCCCTCCCCTCTTCTGTACTATTGTGATATATTTTATTTTTACATACACAATAAATATACAGTACATTGCTACTATTTTTGTTCTAGGCAGCCAAATATATTTAGAGTAATTAAAATAAGAAAATAAATATTTTCTGTATTTATTTTTATTCAGACAGTTCCTGGAATTCCTTCCTTATTTCAAATTTCTTCCTAATTTTATATTCCTTCTACTTGAAGAATGTCCTTTAACATTTCTTATAGTATAGATATGCTGGTAATGAATATTTGTAACTTTGATTTTGCCTAAAAACTAACTTCATTTAAAAATATTTTTTGCTGAATATATAGCTCAATTGGGGGAAATTTACATTTTAGCAATATCGAGTCTTCTACTTTATGAACATGATATATATATATATTTCCATTTAATTATATATGTGAATTTAGTATTCTGGTTTGGCAGCTTGTTTGTTTGTTTGTTTTAGTATTTAAAGACATAAGGTTTTGGGGAAATTTTTTTCTAGTTTGCATAATTTCTCATGTGACATCTGCTGTGATTGTTATTCTTGACCCTCAGTCAGTAAGTGATGTCGCTTTTTAAAATGATTTCCTATATGATTGCTCTTCATCTTTCACTATTATTATGTTGACTGTAATATATCTAATAATGCTCTATTTTTATTTTACTTTTGATAGTTATTCTGCTTGGGGGTTTCTTGAGTTCCTTGAATCTATGGTTTGATATCTCATTATTATTGGGAAATTATTGGCCATTATCTCTTCAAATATTTCTACTGCTCACCTGTCTCTCTTTTCATTTTCAAATTTCAATTACACATGGGTTAGACTATTTGGCATTTTACCACAGTTCTTGAATGCTTTGCTACATTGTGAGTGTTTTCTCTTTTTATTTTTTCACTTTGTGTTTCAGTTGGGTATGTTCTAATGGCTTTATCTTTAAGTTCATTGATTCTTTCCTCAGCTGTGTCACATATTCTTCACCTTATCTCTATAACCATTTTTCCTAGCATTTCCTTTTGACATTTTTATATAGTTTCCAACTTTCTACTCAACGTCCCATCTGTTCATTCAAGTTTTCAACATTTTTAACTAAAGACTTTAACATACAAACCCAGTTATTTCAAATTACCTGAGTGATAATTTTCAACATGTGGGTTATCTTTGACTCAGGTTATGCTGATTGCTTTGTCTCTTGATAATGATATTTTCTCCTTCTATTTGATTTTCAGTGTTCCTCATAATTTTAATTGAATATTTGGCATTGGTTGTAGAATAATATAAATTGAAGTAAATTTATTTCTGCCAGGAAATAGACATGCCTTTTCTTCTGCCAAGCCATTTGTGTGGTGATTTGAATTAATCTAGTTGGGAGTTAAGCTGGATTTGGTTCTGTTATTACTATAGACACCTTCAGTTTACCAACTACAAATTCCTTTAGGGATAGGGACTGGGCTTTTGGGGAGCATTTCCCAATGTTCATGCTCCATCCTCATCTTTCTATCTTCCCTGTGTGCCTTTGGCACAGATGGGGTCTCACTCTTCATGCTATTTACCATCTTTCTACAGCAGACTGCTCTTGCTTGTTACTTGGAGCTTGCTAGCAGGTATGGGGGTGGGGAGTGGAAGGGGCAGTTTTCTGTTCAATTTCTATCTTAGCCACATACGGTAGGACTATGTCTCTGAGGTGGTGCTTCCTCAGGAATCTTCCCTGCGGCAGACAAAATTAACATTGCTTCCTTGGTGGTTCATTTGTGGGAAAATATCCTGCTCTCTTTCAAAGTTATGAAACTCTCACTTGTGTTGGTATAGGTTCTGAACCCATAACCTGCCCTGCTCCCAGAGGTAGGAACTTTTTTCTTTTTTTGCCCTTCTCTCAGTGAGATGGTTATTATTATTATTTTTTTTTTCTTTAGTTCTTTTCTTAGTCATAATGAGTCTTCACCTGTGCTCTGGGGTGTCAAGGTTTGCTGTTCCTACTCAGGTAGTTTTGAGCTTTTGCCCAAGAACAGATAAAGAACTAAATGTAGCATTGTGCCTTTCCTGCTATAGTAGCAACATCCCTTCCTGCAGATTTGCATCACCAGAGGAGGCTTTCTCCAGCCTCTCATTCTAGTCCAGTCTTGTTTATGAGCATTTGGAGAAATCTTATTTCTTGCATTCTGAGTTTCTGCCTCTTGTGCACTTCCACAAGTTTGAGTGTTTGCAACCATCTCCGTCGTGATCAGGAAGGATCTTAGAGTTCAATCTATGTTGTGGCCCTCAGCAAATTGTGTTTCATGAAAGTTATAATTTTTGTAGTCAGTCTGATTCTTGCTGTTTCTTTGGAAGGTAGGCTTCCCCCAGATTTCCAGATCCTTTTGGAAGCAGAAGTAATGCATCAGTGTCACAACAACAACTTTTTTGGCTGATCTTATTTGCTGCTAAAGTTGAGGACCCCAAAAACTCAAACAGTGTGAAGGGACACTAATGCTGTTGATATAAACCCTAAGTTCTCATAAGAATCACAAAGGGATCTTTTAAAAATTATTGATACACATGTTTCTTACCCTTGAAATTCTTATTTAATTGGTCTGAGAAAAGTCTTAGGCACAGATATGTTTTACAGTCTACCCAGTTGATTCAACCTGCAACTAAGGTTAAGAATCACTCTTCTAATCATTCTAAATGGGCCTATAAGTCTGAGCAGGTGTGTGAAATAACCATGCTTATCATATGGATCATGATATTCTTATATCTATCATAATCAAGAATTTATTTGAAGGTACTCATTATTTAATCCTACCTCCTTGCAACGGAATCAGCCAAGGTTACATTCCTTACACTTGTAGACACACATTCGACCAGAGGCAACATCCAAACTGGAGTCACAAGTTATTTGAAATCATTATGTAGTGTTTAGTTTTGTTTTTGGGATAAAGGGAGAAGTATCTTTTCCAAGGAGTTAAATCAGCCCTCCTTAGGCTCTTCTATTTTCATGGTTGGGTAGGCTATCAACTGAAATTCCTTTGAATAGACTGCAGAGATCATTAGACCATTAAATTGTCAGGTATATCAAATATTGTATACCTGGCACATACTTGTTACTCAAAAATAGTCTTAAATAAAGAATAAGAAGTCAAACAGTCACTGGGAAAGTTTTATGAGCAGGAAACACCATCTGAGATTTTGATTTACAAAATAATCTTTTTATTAAATGTCCTTAATCATTAATCAATTGAATTGTACATTAATTTATTAGTGAGCAAAACTTCAAAATTTTACAGTCAAAATAGAAGAAATCTGAAATGGAGAAAAATGAAACTAAAGGACTAAAATATAATATTATCAATAGTAACATCAATTAATGAATACGTTTTGGTGTAAATATAATTGCAAGAAACCCTGGAAGCTATACTATTAAATTAAAAATAATTTAATTAAGAGGTCTGAATTTTACAGAGGTAACTTTCTTTTTGAACGCTTCTGTTGTTACCTAGCAGGGAGTGAGGAGGTTTCCTGAAGGATCTGCAAAAACAGTCCACCAAATGGGTCCATGCCAAGGCAGGGTCAAGATTTGGAAGATGGAAAGGGAAACAGGAGAGTTCCATTTCTAAAACATTTTTATCAAATCCCTGAAGCCTCTAAATACTTCATGAATAATATGATCTACCTTCAAATGAGGTCAGTTTAAGACATTAATTTATAATAACATGTACCACTCAAAATGTAGATTTCTTATCCATAATTCATCCTAGACAAATCTGACTTTATAGAACTCAAAAAATTCCCAAGCAACACAATCTCTTCACTTATCTATTTAGATATTGTACATATATAATTTCCTTTAAAAGATTTCTTCCTGTTAGTGTTGCCATACTTTGTGAAATGAAATAATTGAGTTCATCATATGCATTTGATGATTCACCTCAAAACTTAAAAGTATAGTTTCACTCATACAGCAAATATAATAATGATAAATAATATGATTTTAAGATGTAAATGCATCCCATATTTTAATGAGCCATTTTATTAGACACTGTTTCTATTAAAGTTCCAATTTTGAAGTCAAGAAAACACATAGTTATTGAATGTTTGTGACAATCTATTCATATTTCCTCCTATAAAACTTTAAGATAATATCACATTTCTGCCATTGTCAAAATAATCAGTGGAGTTCAGAGCTTTCCTTCTTTACCTTAAGTCCATACTCAAAGAGAAGGTGGTCAAATGAGAGCAGACATACAACATCATTCTTAGCTAACTGTCTTAGGGTTCTCTCGGGAAACAGACACAACAAGAGATACTTGTAAATAATATGAGATTTTTTTTTTTTTTTTTTTTTTTTTTTGCTGCAAAAAGCTTTATTGTTTACACTTGGTTCAGGGCTCGTTAGAAAGCTACAAGATGGCAGTTAGAAAGAAAAATGTCTCCTGGCTGGAGGGGCTCAGGCAGAAGCCTGGATGCCTGGGGAATAGATTTTATAAAATTGTCTCATGCAACCATGGGGATGCACATGTCCAAATTCCACAGGGGAGGCTGCAAACTAGGAACTCCAATGAAGGTCTTTTATGTGTTCTCCAGAAGATGCTGACTGTCAGAAATAGAGATGGGAATTCTCTCCCTGGATGCTGAAATCACCTCCCCTTTTAAGGCCTTGAACTGATTGGATGAAATGCCACTCATTGCTCATGGCAATCTCCTCAGTTGATTTAGATGTAACCAGCCATCTACATAATCAACTCACTGATGATTAAAGTCCACAAAATGCCTTTGTATTACAATTAGCCCAGTGCTTGCTTGACTAAACAACTGGGCACCATTACCTGGTCAAGTTGACTAATTAGTCTAACCATCACACTACATAATTAGACTAGGGTGTCTGGGGGAGGAGGATTTAGACCTTATTTTAAAGACACGGGAGAAAAATCATGAGGCTCATAGGTAGTGCAGTCCAGCCAAACAGAGCAGGAGTCTGGATAAATATTTCTGAACAGTTTGTTTGCATGGAGTTTCACTGTGGCAGACATACCTTTCATGAACCATGTGGAAAGATATATATTAAATACAGCTTAAGGACTAACAAACTCCGCTCATAGGCAGAAATACCAATGGTGCTTAAGAAGCAAAACTCTGTTCTTTTATATTAAATACAAAAGAAACAATGGAGTAAATGATTTGGGGTAACATGTTAGGTATGGGTAAAGAGGAAGTTTAGATCTGAAGCCTATTGGGCTATATATATATATATATCCAACACACAAAAGCAGGGTAGAATGATGGGAATGGCTCTTTCAGTGGTTTCTGTGGTTCATGTCTTACCTCTCAATATGTGTCACACTGAAACCTGTGTTTTAGATAAAATAGGTTGCTTGGCAGACAAAGCAGATCATTCTATGGTTAATACACATGTACCAATGTTGTCTTTTTAGAATTTCTTTGAAAACTCTGAAAGAAGGGACAATCTGAAGAAAAGAAAAAGTAAATGAAAAGTAAACTTTAGAATTAAATATTCAAAATGAAAACTTAGTAAACATAAAGAAGGAATCACTAAACAAGTTTCCACTCTTGGCAGGATTAAATTATTAGCTAGAGGTGTACACAAAGTCAAGCTACCTAACTTTAGAGTCACATGTTTGCATAATGCTCCACATTTTCTCTCATATATGAAACTTATCATTTATTTGATTTCTTGGTTAATTTAATTCCTTTCTTTTCTGCATTACTCGGTAAGACACATAACAGCCATAGTTAGCCAGTAGGCCATAGTTGCTGATCCTTGCTCTACATTAAGTGGATTTTAATTTGATTTCTAAGGTCCTTTGTAGTTTCCTGGCTTTCTTTTCAATGGTGTAGCAGAGCTGGCTCTTACTGGCTCAGCAGATAAGATTGTACCAGTTATGGTAGGAGTTTTTATACCATGGAATTAGCAAACATTACATATTAGGCATTTGTGTGTGCGTATGTGTATATGTTTGCAGAGCCTGTTTACAAGGACATTACTGCTTAAATAAAAATCTCAAAGTATGGACAGTTTTTAGCATTGCCAGATAAAAATCAGAAGGCCCATTTAAATGTAAATTTCAGGTAAGCAACAAGTAATTTTAAGTATAAATAAGCCCTATGCAATATTTGGGACATACTTATATTAAAAATTATTCATCGCCTAACTGATTTTCAAATTTAATAGGACATTCTGAATTTTACTTGCTAAATCTGGCAACTCTACCTGAATTGATTTGAAATCTTGGAAAAAAACAATGAAAAATTAGTATGTTGGTCATACTAAGTAGTTCAATTTCAAACATACTAAGTTCCATTGGAAATAGAACATACAGTTCTATTTCAAAACATACTAAGTAGTTTTGAAATGGAAACTATATGTGTATTTTTCATATTAACTTGTATTATTTTTTTCCTATTTTTAAAATAATGACTATTTCTTAAAAAGAAAAGATGTTCAGGCTAAGCCTTGTCATTTTCTGATTATATCATCCATGCTCTTCATTCAGTCTGTATTTTTCTTCTTATTATAACAACCTTTGAGGACATATTATGTGCCAGGCACTATGCTATGATCTTTACCCATGTTTTTCTCATCTAACATGCACAGATCTTCTATGATATAGATGAGAAATCTAAGGGTCAAAATGTTAAAAAAACAAAATATCAATAAAAGTTGTAGGTAAAAATATTGTCCAAGATCATATAATTAGAAGCGGTGGAATTGATATTTCTGCCTAATATTTTTATGTCTAAATTATGTTAAGATCCATTCCAATTGCCTGCAATGGCCTCAAAGTGTTCCATTACTGCCCTTTACATCTCTCCCTTTGGAAAATACCGAGATTCTTGTCTCTATATCTGTTTCTCATCATGCTCATCAATTCATATAGTTTTGTGACAAGAATGATGGTATCTTATTTAACTTTGCATTCCTGGCAGTATATAGCACAGTTCTTACCTTTTTATGAATCTAAAAGTATATTTGATGAATAATTTATTAACATTGGATAATTAATAGTTATAGATTTATAGTTATTGATGGGGTGTTATCATTCAACATGTGTTTAATGAATGTCTAGGATGTGCCTCTTTCAGATGAAAATCTCCTGTGTTTGAAAGTGAATTTACAACAAGGTACTGAAAACTACACAAGGAATGCCTATTAAGTGCCAAGCACTGGCCTAGGCACTAAAAATTTAGTAGGATGACAAGAACTGAAAACAGCTCTGCTCTCTTGTAACATACATTTTGGGGGAGATATGAACAGACAATGCACAAGTACAGATACAATATTCCGAGTCATGGTAACTACAATGAAGACATACAAGGCATGATGTGTGGATAAAACATTATTGTAAGAGATGTGCTATTTTATATATGAAACTCAATAAAGACAACACAGAAAGCAGAGATTGGAAGAAAATAAGAAAGCAAGCAATTCAGATAGCTAAGAAAATAGCATTCCAGGTAGAGGGAGCAGCTAGTGCAGATACCC
Source organism: Tolypeutes matacus (assembly GCA_026826555.1). NCBI lineage: Eukaryota > Metazoa > Chordata > Mammalia > Cingulata > Chlamyphoridae > Tolypeutes > Tolypeutes matacus. Next base: position 10,811,298 of record JAKSZT010054030.1, read on the forward strand.
TGAGCAACATCTGTGCTTGGTGTATTCAGGGGAAAGCAAGGAGACTAATGGTACATCTGCAGCTAGGTCACAACAATCCTCTGATCAAGCCCATCATGCTACTGCTGCTCTTTGGAGAAGGATCACCTGAAAGGGAGGAGTGAATGCACAGAGAACAGCTAGGAAGCTCTTGCTAAGTCCAGGCAGTAGATGATGGTGCCTTAGTCTGGAAATATTGCTGTGGAAGTGGTAAGCAGGGGAAAGATTTTGAATATATTTCAGAAGAATTGTCAACAGAATTTGCTTATGGGTTGAATATGGAGTAGTAGGAAATAAAAGGGTCAAGAATGATTCCAAGTGAATTAACCACATCAACTAGAAAAATGTTTTGCCATTTAATGATATTGGGAAGACTGAAAAAGAAGCAAGGTAGTAGGTGGGAAAATTTAGATTTATTAAACTTGAGATACCAAGAAAAGATGTTTAGGTTAAGCCTTGCCATTTTGTGATTACATTATCCATGCTCTGATAAAGATTTCCTTAAAGACTAAGGAAGGTTAGGACTCATTTTCTCAAGATCATCTTACAAAGTTGAAAAATAGATAGGATAAATGAATCAGTAGTTTAGAGAAAACTTGCTGCTTGGAAGTATAAAGTTGTTACTCATTGATTAAATTTGATATATAAAGTCATGGGACAGAATAAGGTTATGTAAGGATTCGTATAGAGAGGTACAGAGAAGGGCAAAGCACTGGGGCCCTCTAGATAGTTTATGAATTCAAGTATGATCCAGCAATGGAGAATAAGGAGCTCTCATTAGTCAGGTAGGGAAAGAAACAAGGGTGTGGTATTCTAGAAGCTAATGATGAAAGGGATTCAATGAGAGCCCTGAGGTGATCAATGCTGTCAATTGTTGCAGCTAGGATGAGTAGCATAAGGATAGAGGACTGACCACTTGATTTAGTGACCCAAGAGTTTTGCTGGATAGCTTGGGATTTTCATTTTAAAAGTGGGGAATGGGAGATCAACTAGTCAAGCAGCTTATCCTGCTACTGGTTCTTTGGGGGAAAACTCATAGAAGCAGAAGTAGGAACAGGGGTGTGAATCTCTTGATGTTCATTCATTCTAAAGCAACACTCAGGTATCTAGCAGGGATGAACATTCCAATTGAAAGAGCCTTGCTCTTGACTTTGGGAACTTTAAGCCACATTCAGGAAGCACTAGCTCTTACCCTGACATGAACAAGCACAGCATATAGCAGCAATATATTGTGACAGAACCTTGATTGCAGAACAATCCCCTAACTCAGTTTTATTGACTGAAAGTAGCACCTGGCCTTGCCCTGGGGTAACCAGTGGGCTCAGGTCCAAGCTGTGCAGTGTAGAGAAAGCTGACAGCAAGAAACTCCACACAAGGATACATGGCTGGAAAAGCATCAGGCACTCCTCGGGGGTGATCAGGAGGACTGAGTCCCAGTTTTGGGGTTGTCTGAGATACATGCCTTATTTACTCAGCTCTATTCAGTTTCCATGGAACTTTGCAGAAGACAGACTCCTTTTCTGAATTGCCAGTCTGTAGGAGATCAGTTTGAACAGATCATGCCTTCCCTCTTGGGATGTGACAAAACTGGAATGGGTTCAAGAGAGAATGGGATGACAGGAAGTAGAATTAAAGAGTATAGATAAGCCTTAACAATGTAAGTATGAAATTACTAGGTGGAAGAAAATGAAGTATGATAGAGGAGCATGGACTTTTTTGGGTAGCATTCACTATGATTAAAATCTTGGTTCTTTTATGGGAAAGGTAGAAAAAAAATGAATCTCTTTGATTCTCAGTTTCCTCAGATTTGCTCAACAGGGCTTACACTTAACTACAAGAATTTATATCAAAACCAAGTTAAAACTATCTTTAATAATACTTCCATGTCCCAATATTTTATCTTGCCTGAAAAGTCCTATATGATACTATTTTGATAAGTCAATTGTTATTTAAAATAAGGAGAAGAAACAAAATATTTCCATGTGAATCATTTTATAAGAAAAGTGTAATAATGTGGTCATATGAATAAGACAAAACCTGGAAAATACAATCATATTTTAAAGCCTAGAAAATGTGTTCCTTTAAATAATCATTGTTGTAAAATAATTTCTATAAAGACTGTCATATTGAGCAACATTGTTCATAAATCTGTCTGTGAAAGTTAGATGCCAGATCACAGATGTGAACTTTATTTAAAACATTATGCAACAAGAGGGAAGCGAACATTAGACAGGAACAAACATCCATAAACCCTACTATGTGTCAGGCCCTGTCAGAGTAATTTAATCTAACTAATCTGAGGGCATTTTTGTAATTAAATTGACCAAGCTTTTTCATTACACAACTCTATTTCTATGATATTGAAAAGAAACAAGGACTCCTTGATTAATTGCTAATGTAAAAATCATAATTGCTTGCACCTAAATATTTGTTGCTCCTTTGCTTCCTCATGGTTTCCCTCCTGCTTAATGATTCCTCTGCCTTTTGGAGTCAATTTTGTCGAGGTTGAATGGAATCATTTATTAAATTTTGTTTTTAAACTTTCACAAAATGCTCATTAGAACTAAATTTATTTCACTCGGCAAAACCCATTGGCAGTAATATTAAAATAAAACAAACATTGAGTATGAGCTACAGCAATTTGAAAATTCATAACATTGCACTTTTTTTCCCTTTAGTTTCTCAGAGGCTATAACTTAAATTGTTAAAGCAGATTACTGCTGGAGGTGGGGGCTGCAAATGTGATGGAGGCAGTAGTCTAGTAAGGCAGGTATTAGCAATGTCTAGCATTGAGATATAGAAAACTGGGTGGCAGTGCTATTAACCCAATCTCGGCTTGTCCCCAGATATGCTTGGTAACAACTGTCAGTGGATAACACAGTTAATTAACTTTCCGTTCTGCATAGTTTAAGGCAACACATTGAAAATATAACCTGGAGCACAGAGAAAAAGCCATTGGATATTGAGTTGGAGGGTGTAGTTATGATCTTTGATGCACAATATAAAGACTCTGTCTAAATACATCATGTTCCTACAGTCACTCAACTATTAACACAATCTCCATAGTGCCTGTGCAAACAGTGTTATTTTAAGAATAATTGTCTACCCAACTGTGTTCCTAGTCTGGGAATCTATATATGTCAAAAGAGGTTTATAGAATGTAGGTTTACCTTGAGAGGGAAAATCTACCCATGAGAACAAGTGTTTTACCTAAGCTCAACAAATAATGTTTGATTTGTTTAATTTTGAGATAACATTGCATAATTTGAAAAACTTTCCTTAGAGATCTGTTAAGGACAAGGAATTGTTTTAGTCATTAGCAAGACTGATTGCTCGATCTATCTATCTATCTATCTGTCTATCAATCTATCTATCTATCATCTATCTATCTACCTAATCCATCTATCTCTTTCTACATATATGATGGTTAGGTTCATGAGTCAACTTGGCCAGGTGATGGTGTCCAGTTGTTTGGTTAAGCAAGCACTGGGCCAAATGTTACTATGAGAGCATTTCATGGTCTTAAATCATGATTTAAGTGAGTTGATTGTATCTATGGCTGATTATATCTATAAGCAACTGAGGAGACTGAACCTTCAACAAATGATAACACCTGTAATCCAAACAGTTGAAGGCTTTAAAAGGAGAAGTGAAGATTCTAGCAGTCAGAAGAGAGAATTTCTATCTTTTTCAGCCAGCCAGCTTCTCCTGAGGAATCCATTGAAAACCTTCTTCGGAGTTCCCAGCTTTCAGCCTGCTCACAGAATTTGGACTTGAGCATCCCCACAGTTGTGTGAGACAATGTTTATAAAAATATCATATTTAGAGATCTTTCCTATACATTCTGCTTCCCAAGAGAAACATGACTATACAATATATAGTTTGTCTTCTGAAATAAAATATCAGTAGAAAATATTAGAAAACAGAAAACAAGAAGTAACAATAGCAAACCTGTATTTATATTTAAATTGGAGATATGGAATATAAAGGAGATTTTTTATATCTGTATATTATAGTGACAAGTGTTTGTGAAAAGTGTCACTGAACCTAGATGATAATGATTAATAAATGATAGAAGCTATGGATGATCATTCCTAATTTTTATTTTTGCTCTGTAATCTCAAGTCCTGCCTGGATCACATTTTACCTGAGTTGGGAGACAGAATGGAGGAAAGAATTCTCTGGTATATACAAGTTAAAAACATTTCCTTGTTCACAATATTTTAAATAAAATTTTGAATAGAAGAATTTCAGTAGGTTTTAAAGTTTTCTTCTTTATAATTTTTAGGATTTTCTGATTATTTAGAAATAAGCAAACATGTTTCTAATTGGAAAATAAACAGAAATATTTAAAATAAAAAGTATAAATAATTATAAATTTTATAACTATAAAATGTATAGCTTTAGACAAATAAATAGCAAAAATATTAAATAAACATTTGTACACATTTTTCATATCTTTTATATTCACAACCATGTTTTTTGTCAGCATAGAGTATATGTTTTTATTTCTTAGATATACAAAATGAGTATATGAATTACTTACTAGATTTAATATCTATTTACTATTCATTTTCAAACATAGCTGTTTGATGTCATCTGTAGATGAATAATATCTATCAAGGTTTTCTCTTTAAAATATTCTGTTTAAATGTGCTAATTTGTACCACAAGTTAACACAAAGTGGCTGGTCAACTCATATCAGTTTTCATGTTTCTTAATTTTTCTCAGTAGATAGATTTAAAATATTTAAGGGCATGGACCTTATATATCTTATTTCTATTCAGCATAGCATATATAGGTGCAAGGCAAGCAGTGATTACTTATATACTTACAGTGCATAGTCAAAATCTGTACAATCATTATTAATTAATCAATTCAATAAATATTAATTAAGAATTGTGAGAATAACACAGAGAGTGAGTCTCCCTACTATTGACCTACAAGTCCTCAATAAGTACTTGTTGAGGGACAGAGGAAGGGAAAATAGGAGTAAAGAAGAAAAGGATCCAGCCTCCCATAGATCTCAGCAGTTCACTCTTATATTAATAATAGCCATAATTGAGTTCCAGTTGGTGCCAATTTCATACATCGCCTTCTTTAATCTTCCCAGAGAAGACTAGGAGAAAGTTATTATTTAATCCCACCTTACAAATGGAAATATCGAGGAATAGAGCTATGGAGAAATGACTCCTTTATCATATATTTTACATATCAAAGGCAGAATTGAGATTCTCTCACAACAGAGCGTCCATTCCCTCGGTCACATATGTCTGTCATTAATCTGTTATTATTATTATTATTTTTTAGGAGGTACCAGAGATCAAACCCAGGACCTTGTACATGGGAGGCAGGTACTCAACCACTGAACTACATATGCACCCCCATTAATGCATTATTAATTGATTAATCAATGAATTCAACATATAATTATAGTTCATCTTGCTAGGTTGATTTACTCCTCACAATTTCAGGGATAAATCCTATCATCTTTAGACTTTATGTGAGTAAACTGAATCTCAAGGAGTTTAAAAGATTGGTGTAGTGGGTTACAGTGATGGCTACTGGAACTATACAGACTGGATGTGATTCTTGGCTTTCCCACCTCTCACTAGCTAGGTGACCTAGGACAAGTTATATAAAGTTTCTCTTCCTCGGGAACATTATCTGGAAAATGAGGATCATGTCAATGCCTTCATCATGGGGAGAAGGCAGGGTTTGAGTAGTGTCAGGCACATGCTGCCGCTTTAGGAACATTAGCGGTTGTTATGGTCATTGAAGTGAATTCCCTAAAGTCGCACAGCTGTTGAGTGGCAAAGGTGTGGCTTAAACCCCCATGTGACTTTCTGCCAAACTTCCCTTCTCATGGTGCCCTGACCTTGCAATGAATAAATGCCAGGAAAGTATTTACACAACATTAATAGCCTTCCCAATATTTGTAATAGTTCTGCTGTATAGATGAGAGATATCAGTTTCTTCTCATAAATGATCAGTCCTATGAGTTATGGGTCCTGGATATTTCCTTCCATACGTACCACTTATTAAATCACATTCCTATAGTTTCCTACAGACTTCTTGATGGTTAGGGAGTGAATGCTGTAGAAGTTCAGCTTTTAGAGAAAAGGACTCGAGGCGTTCCGATGTTTTTAATTCTAGTAATGCCACATGCCATGTTTTTTGGTCAACAATTCCAGACAATGACCAGTATATACCCATTAAGCACACAAAATACATAAAAAGAGAACGTGATGGTTCAAACCCTCCTTCTCGAAGCTCTGTATTTGCTCTTTTCATAGAATCAGGTCTTTCAGACCTATACACATCAAGGGATATACAACTGATATGCTGCCATCCAAAGTCTTCAGTGAAATGTCAGATTAAAAATTATAGGATTTCTCAAGCCTCTTTATAACATTTAAGAGTGGGCATCAATTTCCAGCATGCCTAGTTATTTAGCAAGAAAGTATTTTCTGATAAAAATATGACTTTAACATTACTCATAAGAATTTCAAAACCCTGCCATTTGGTGTTAATTTGGCAATGTCCAGAACTTATCACAGTGTTTAATATTTTATTTGTTTACATTTCTATCTTCCCCACTTTATGTCCCTTAAGGTCAGGGGCCTAGTCTTTTTATTGCAATATCACCATGGATTTACCTGGTGACTGGCACTTATTTATTAAACGAAGGAATCGCAATTTTTGCACAAATTGAGCTGCAAAAACCACCTTAACCAAACTTATTGAAAAGTTGCTTATGTGAAACTGAACATGAAGCATTATATAACCAGGGGGCTACAGCTAGGAGAAGTGTTTGAAAATGCTACCTAAGAAATATCAGTTCCACAGATCCAATGGTTTCAGATATTTAGGGGGAATTCTCCACTTCTTAAATTTGGAAGCTGTTTTCTCCTCACTAAAGTTTGAACAGACTTAAAAACCATTTCCAATATCACAGGACCTATTAAAAGGACAAATAAAGCAGAAAGACATAGGGCATTAAGGGAGCTAGGTGTACTTTCTGGGATAGGAGACACCCAAGCTTTTATGCTTTTATTCCTACTCTTTTTTTACTACCTTGACAAGAGCTAGCACTAGAGATACATGATCTGATTGCATTTCTTAAAATAACAAGTCCGAGCAACGGTTTTGGGGAAAACAGAGCTTGTTTTTTTTTAATGAATATTTATGGAAACTTTATCCTATGCTAGGTGCTGTGAAATGGGTGTAGTGGTCAACAATGGAGACACTGTTTCTAATGTAATGACACGTCCATTCCACACATTTGGCGATCAGGCTGTATAAGATATATATGTTCCAACTCTACCATCAGTAACAGTCAAGGGTAAAGCAGGTTACTACATGAAAATGTGATTGGTATTCATTTTCAATGCTTGTACACCGAAGGACCTATAAATATCTGTCACTAGTATATAAGCATTTAGAGAAGAAAGGAGTGATCTCAGGGTAAGATGTGATGGAATACGGAACACCACAGCAGAACACCAAATGAAGCAGATCCAGCAAGGGCCCAGAGAGACAGTCAGCATTCCCCTGCCCACTTCTAGATCTAGTTTAAATGAGGAGTAATTTAAAGCTAATCCTGAAAACACAATTTATATTAGTTGTATATTATCTCCAAATTAAGTCTTGATAACTATATGTTACTCATTCTGTGACAGCCCAAGCCATTCACAATTAATATAGCTAAGCTTAGCTACTAAACTAGATAGGCATTTTTCAATATTGATATCTCATACGGTTGGGCCTCAAAATTCTGGTGTTTAAGGTAAGCAGTTTTAAGTAAAAGAAATTCTCAACAGAAGGATGGAAGAGTTATCAACAATAATTGTGTATCACAATTGCCTAAAGAATTAAAAAAAGAAAAATCAGTGCCCAGGTGCCAGTCTTGAAATATGCTCCCAAATTCTTATTTATTGGCCTAGGGTATGTCTTCCCGGTTTTTCAAAAGTTTCCCCAAGTGATTCTGATGCATTCCTAACCTAAAAAAACTTCTGAAATATGTGCACTTAAACAAGTCTTATTCCCGTGCATTCTCACAGGCAACCCTTTCAAACAGAGAGCACAGTACAGGGGATTCAGTTTTACCTGCTTAATGAACAAGCTATCAGGGTAGAAATTGTAAGTAAACACTGTGATTTAAACAAATACATCATATATTTCTTAAAGCAAGCTTATTGTTACTTCTAAGAAACACTTTCTTAGCCTTGCCTGATGAATTATTAACCTTGCCAGTCTTGAGTTACTCTGTGCACAAAATTATAAACTCTTTTTATTAAAAATATATTTGTGATCCTTTTGTACCACTACCTTAGTTTTCCAGTTTGTATACTAGAAATGCCATGAAGCAGGTTCCACCTCATTGGTTGTCCCGGAAGATTTCCATTATATATTTGAAAGCCCAGCAATATTATACAAAACATGTTTTGTAGTTTATCCAAGTTTTGGTTGTATTGCTGTGGGAGGGCTTTCCCAAGTATCACAGGCCTCAGCTTTTGGATAAAGAGTCAGAACCTTCTCTCCTGAGTCTTAGACCAGTCCCAGCAGTCTGCATGAAGCATAGCAAGGAATAGGAGCAGGGATCAAATGATGTATAGGGAGGGAGAGGGATCGCACAGTTGACTCAGAATTTGTTGATGTTGCCATTATCAATAATAATTCTAATTAAAAATGATAATGATAAATATATTCCGAATATTTTAAACTCTTCGTTAATTAAGATGATAAGATCAGTTAAAATCGATGAGGCTTTTTTATAATGACTGCCATTGTTCATCAGTGACAATAAATTCTGTTGTTCTGGAGAAACTAGACAAGTCAAAGTTCAGTTAAACTTTCAAGGGAAAGTGAAGATGTTTATCCAATATCGGAAGCAGGTCTCTAATGAATTAAAGGTGTCTCAATAGCCTCTTTAAATGAAAATGTAAAAAAAGTATGATTGAACAAGCCAAATTGGGTTTAGTGAAGAAATGTCAAGAATAGTTAAAGGAAAAATAATAGGTCATCACTCTACCCATTAAAGATGCAGTATTAGACTACCTCCTAATTATCCCCTGACTTTTTTTTTAAAGGCAAGTGATGCATCTGGGTATTAAGTGTCCAATTGTACCATATAACTTTGAAGTGTATTTTGGGACATGCTACTCTTCTCGTTAATGAATTATCTAAAACACCTTTCTACTCTGTGAAAGCCAGAGGTTTTAGGGGTGACTGTGTCTCTTCTGACCTCATTCTTTCAAAACCTTCTACAATCAATTTTCCTTTTGTTCTTTCCTCTTTCCTAACATTTTTTCTTGAAATGTGTCTCTTGTTCATAAACTAATTTTAGTTGAAATTCTGACATGTCTATTATTAAAGTAAGGAGCAATGGTTTGCTTATGTTAATCGATAATCAAAATAGTAGCCATCCAAAATTGAGTCTATTAAGCCACATCTGGAATGTATGTATATCATTATCAGCTTATTAAAAAGAGACATTTGGAAAGTTTTTAGGTATAACATAAGCCTATTAAAATTATATAGGAACATTGATTTTATTTAATCCAAAGAAACAGACTCTAAATTATTTAGTAAAAGAAAAGATTATGATGATACCTCATAGAAAATTGTCACTGGAATAAAAATGAGAGACTGACTCTTTAGGATGCTGAATGCCACAACATCTGTTTAATTGACGGAAGGGCTATATTCTGATAGAATTATAAATAAATCGCTTTCAGGGAGAAGCGTTAACAGATGGCTGGGGATGATTGTCCATATCAGCAAGTTAACAGTGGTAAAAACAGTCATGTAGAAATTAGTAATCTTGCCTTTTCCCCCTTCTTCATATTGTACTTAAGTAGGAGGTTTAATAATAAAAGCATTGCCTGCAATATGAATAACTAGGAACTCAAATTAAATCTTCTCTTCGATTTTATTTTTTCTACTGAAAATGTCAAAGAAATTTAGCTTGTTGGAACCAATTTAAAGAAAGCCACAGTTAACTACTGCCATTGTAGAGAATTATTGTCATTGCACTGAAGACATGGAGTCATAAAATAGTAGACTTCTTTACTGTGAACCTGATGTGCATCTGTCATGGAGCTGGGAATTACATATAGTGTTTTATTTAATACTACTAACTGCTCTGCAAGGAAATATTATTCCTGTTGTATAAATAAAGATAATCTAGATGACTTAACCAAAGACAATTAGTAAGTAACAGGCCGAGTTAGTTCTCTTCAATTCCCAAGTGTAACTTTGCCCCAGGCATCCTTTTTATGGGTCCCTGTTTCCATGATCTCACTAGCATGTTAGAATTATACTGTGATATCACCTCCACATCAGGTCATTAGCAGTTAAGTAAAGGGGAAATTTAATGAATTCTTTATTGGTAGATCAAAACAAAGTCTTTGCTTCGTCCCAGTGTGGATGCTCAATGGGAAACCTTGGTCACCCTCCACGGCAATTCTGAGTCCCTACATTTCACTTTCTTCTTAAACTCAGGGTACAGACTTTTATTGCAGGGGCTGAATGGCTGGTTGCCATTTTGCTTCCACATTCCACATCTCCTCTGTATCTGTCCTAGAGTGGGATATATGAAGTGAAGTACTTCTTTCCACCGAGATCCATCAAACAAAGGATCAATTACACCTGCCTGAGGATCCTTGAGTCTCTCCAGCATCTCCAAAGTAATGTGGGTCTGTAATGCACTGGAAGATAAAAGAGGAGGGATGAACCTTTTTCAGTTCACCTTATCCCAGGAGCCCCATGTGGATTCCGAGAGGCCTTCAGGTGATGGCTCACAGAACTCTGTACCACTGGATGAGCACAGGCTCATGAAGTCTTTCTTTCTTTTGCTGTTAGAAATTAATATGGGGCCTCTTAAAATTTCTGTGTCATATAACAGCTAACATTATTGAACATGCCAGGCACTGCTTTATGTGCTTTATATGTATAAACTCGTTTGATCTAGGTGACATTATAATCATACCCATTTTATAGATGAGGAAACCCAGATGAGGCCAAGATTGGTTAAGTGGCCTAAGTAGTTGACACAATTAATGAGCTCAGGAACTGGTTGAGATTCAACCCCAGTCCATCTAGTCTACAGTTCCTTCTTTTTACCAAGAATCTGCATTCCTTCAATCTGATAATCTGATGATTTGTCTCATCCCTGCTCTTTGTTGTTAGACTGGTTATAGTCTGGTTGTATCATTTGGTGAGAGGGCACTTCCTAGCTGATAAGCTAAATTTGATGGTGACAATATTTAAAGCAAAATGAAAATGATGTTTAAGAATTAACTCCTGACAGAATGACCTACCAGGATCTCCTGCTTCCTGGTAGCATGTGGAAGTGTTAGCTGGTGTTGAGGAGAGTTGCTATGCCATTAATTCAGAACGATTTATCTAACTCTTATTAGTGGCTCAATTTGCAATTTTGAAACAAAAATCTGAAAGAAGAGAATCTTTGAATAGATATACACATATATTCTGTATTTTTAATGAAGTACAATAAAGTCATTATGTAAGCAGTGGATACAGAGAGATAGGATTGCATGCCTAGAAACTACAGCCCATTCCTAAAATGTTTCATGTTTAAGTGGACAAAATAAATGCAAAGTCTTTGTTTTAACCAAGAAAGATGGCCTCAATCAATTGTACTAGAAGTAAATAGTAAATGATACTAGAATGATAGTAACCAAATTGAAGAGTGTGTACTAGACAAAACATGGTATAAAGTAAGGAGGTGATATTTTGCAAATGACAAAATAGACTGGGGTTCTCAAACCAGGGCTATAATGTATTAGCTATTTAATGTAAGGAAATTTGCTTAAATATCTTCACCTTCTTTTTACTCTTCTGTAAAATGAAAATACACATACTTATCACATTAATTCATTATCAGGTTTACATAAAGATAATATAAACCATTTAGTTTAATACTAATAGTTCCACAGATTCCAAAGTGGATTTATGTTTTCACAGGACCTCTGCTCTCTAACTATATTAGTGTTATCTTTATAATAATTATTATAAGTGTTTGATCTAAAATGATATGTTTATGTCTAAACATTTAAACCTACATGTGTCATTTTGTCACTTCAGAATGAGATGTGGTGCTTTTCCCGTGTACCTTTAGGTCATCCCATATGCTCTGTGCATTTTGGTGTGTATGTGTAATAAGTAAAGAATGAGGTACATTTCATTAACTGTGTAATTCATCACTACATGCATAGCACTGGATCAGGTGTCACTGGAACTAATAGACACATTACACATGGTTTCTGTTCACAAAAAGCTTATTATTAAGTTGGGTGGAAATAGTTATGAAGAATTAATGAACATTTAGTCCACAATACATTTTAATTGTATGGGAAAATTGGGGAGTAGAGCTGCATATTGTAATGTAAGAATTACATTTCATTCGTGTTACAATTAATATAAGATAAAGAACAGTGAAAAATATGAATTATCTAGAACATATGAGGAAGACATAACATAGAAATCTTCATGAAGTTTTAGTGTCACTAGACATGGCTATGTGAGTGACATCTTTCTGTTGTCTTTACTGGAGATGACTTGGCCACTTTTAGTCAAAATTAATTCCTTCACCCTGACCTCCTTTGCTGAAAAGCCTATTGGTAGAGTTAGAATGACTCTTGTGATATTAACAATTGGAAGCAGTAAGAAAAATGTACCTTTAGATGTTATTGAACAAGTATAATGGCTATTTGAGTTTCTTTAAAGTACTATTTTTCATAATCAGTGTAATGAGTGGATTGGACGTTATGCCAATCTCTTGCCTGTTTGTTCTTGGTAGCAATATTCTTTCTTTGGCCCTCAAATCCTAGTGCTAAGGCGTAATTTCTGAGTTACTTCAGCATCCTCAGTATTCAGTTTTAAATAACTCTGTGTCTGGTTCCCCAAAATGAGTTATTTTATGGAACTACTTACATTCTCATTTAGTAAAGTTGACCTTGAACATTATAGGGGCTCACCAGGTCTTTTTCTGATGCAGTCATTATTGTAGAGTAAATTCATTTTCCCCATCCATTCCATTTTGCATGTAGTAAACTGGCCGCCCACAACTGTCATACCAGTAATCAGGAGAGTTTCCTGTACTTACATGAAGGTAGAGACACATCACTTTGCTCTCTCCACGTCCATATGTGTCCCACTTTTGACTAATTCAAAATTCATAGATTTGGTGAATAGGGTTAATTTGCTTGATAGAAGAAGATAATTCTTCAGTTTAAGAAAATGATTGGCTGAATGTTCTCAGGTAGAGCCCCTAAGCAAGTTCTCAATTTCTCTTGTAACTTCACAGACTTATCACTAGACACTGAAAATGAGGAAAAAATATAAATTAGAAGTCAAACTGAACTTGATTAGAGTTTTATTTGTTCCATGAACTGGCTCTGTGACCTGGAGTTATGGGGAGAGGGATAGCTAAAGGTTGGGGAAGAGGAAGGAAAGTCAATTGAATTGATATATAAAATTTTTTATGAATATGACCCAAAGACTGTATACTATATGAGAGTGGTGAAATTGTCAGAGATCTCCTTATTCAGATCCTAAACTATTTTAAAGGTTGTTCTGTTAATTTCATGTTAAATTATAAAAGTTATTTAAAAGACTCTCTTCTTTCCAGGTGCTAGTCAGGTAAAGGAAAGCTTTATGAGGATAGTGGAGAAGGAAATACAAGGGAAGAGAGAAATTCTGGAACCACAGAGTTTTCCAGAAGCAGCAGCACTGAATAGGTTTTGTGTTATTATGAGATAAGAAATAGAAATGGCTGTTACTAATGCGGGTGAACAAAGACAGCATGAGGTCCAGAGGTGTTAAAGGATAAGTAAAAGCTATTTTTCTCATGGTTGCTCCTTCAATCCGTTGCCATGTTAGAAACCTTCGGCAGCAGCACTAGTAATTTTCTCTGTAAGTGAAATACATCTTGCTTTATTTATAATAGATTTACATAATGTCTAACACACATCTTAGGGAAAAGTTTAATGCTCAAAAAAGCTGCATCAAGAGCTATATTATTGTATTCTGAGTTTAGAACAAAAATTTTTGAAACCAGGAGTCAAAAAGCAACTTTCTAGAGAAGCAAGAATTGTAGAATATTTAGGAGACTTAATAGGAATTTACTTTGGTCATCCTGCTGGTTACTGTAATATTACCCAAAACATGCAAAAGATGTAGTCACCATATTCACAGATTTTCCTAATAGAATTTTCTAGATAAAAGTATTTTCAACATATGATTATTAGGGCCAGGGCACTGTTTCAATGTAATTGTCTTTTGTTGTCTTTCATAAAATGGCATAAGCAGATTACAAATTGTATTTCACTAGAAACCCCATCACCACCACCACCTTTTCTTTAAACTAAATTTGATGCAGGTAAATGGTCAGATTGAAAGCATCTTTGAGTGTTCTAACAACTGAACGATGTTTAAACTGCACAGTTGCTGTTAACTCCTAACTCTAAAATGCAATCTCTGCTGTAAAGGACACTGACTCCGCCATTGCAAGAATAGCAATTGCAGCATCTGAGCATTTGTTATTTGTCTAGAATTAAATTGGCTAGTTTTATTCTTATGGACAAAAGCCACTCAAACATACTGCTTTTCTCTTGGTGTCAACTAAGTACTCATGCCGTCAGAGATATGGCTGAACATTAACATCACCTGGGAAACTTTCTCAAAAATATTGCTACTCAGTCCCTACTTCCTAGGAATTCTAGTCAGTAGTAACCTGAACATCAATACATTTTAAAATGAAACTTGGTTAGGAGTTCTGCTGTAGAAGATACAAAAAATTAAATAATTAAGGCAAGATTTCTTCCCTCTGATGAGCTTATGATCTTGATAATTCAATGACCAACCATTCAAACACTTAGATCCTATAGGAAATTGAAGTGGAGGGAGTCTTATGAAGAGAAACAGCTGGTGATGGGGCAAGTTGGGTATTCTAGACCAAAGAAGGGTCTGGAAAAGGCTGAGTGGGGGGAGAAATCTTAATGAAGAGGTTAAATGTGAGGTGAAATCTCATGTGGAGAAATGGCATGATTGTAAGTAGTTAATACTGAATCTCAGAATCACTGACAGTTTTAATACATGGAGATGTTTTTACAATTCTGATTTATTGTATTTGTCTGCATGGTACAAGTAGCCAACTGTGTTGATTCATCTCCAAATGTAATTATTTTACAAATAAAACCAGTTTTCTACCTACCATCAGAACTCCCAGGCCCCTGACCTCTGCATTTTCTAACTATTAACTTGCTTATGGCTTCATTTTCGAGATTAAACTTCTGGTATCCCCTTTTCACATGGGAAATCACTAGCAGTCATCCTTTCCACCAAATCCTCCATCTCAACTCCCTCTCCCTTCAAAGATATCCTACGATGGTGGATTGAACTATACTCCCCAATTTGGACATGTTCTTGGTCTTGGTCTACATTCAGATAAGTGTGGTCCTGTTGGATATAAGATCTCTTCATGATTTTACTTCATTTAAGGTGAAGCCCAATGAATTAGGCTGGGCTGTAATGTTGATTCAGGGGTTCTTTATAGGCAGAGTCAAAGTTAAACAGAAAGAGAAGCCAGAAGAGACCGCCATGTGACAGGAAAGCCAAAGAAGAATTGCTGGCAGCTAACCTCAGAACACACTGATATTTTGATAGCAAAAACAGCCTTGCTGAAATTTCTGATTTTGGACTTCTCTTAATCTCAAAGCCATGGACCAATAAATTCCCATTGTTTAAGCAAACCCATTGTATAGTTTTTTGTTTCAACTGCTGGGAAACTAAAACACCTACCTAATAACTTTTGACGCAATAGTGGTCATCTCAATACCTACTCCAACTGAACAACATCTCCATCAATGAAAGTTGTCTTCCACCTGCAATTGTTGCATTTGTTCTGGAACACACCCTTGCCTGCCTCTTCAAGTACAGAACTAAATCCTTCTTCATATAATTAATCCTGCTTATCCTTCCAAGCCCTATTCAAGCTTCACATCATTAGGGGAGGCTTCCCTTGATTTATATTCCACTGCTTTGAGGTGGGGTCCCTTATAGCACCAAGTTCCTATATATGATGTAATTGTTGATTAAATTGTTTGTCTTCCACACTATGTTCTATATCCCTTAAATGAAATCTTTGTGTCGCATTCAAATTTCAGCAACCAGTACCTAGCACAGAACAGAATCTAAAAAACACTTCATTCCAGGGAGAAAAATAGAACATGATTTATTTTAAATAACTTATAGAACTTATAAAACAACATATTTATGACATGCAAATATTAAGGAAGACCAAGGGACTGCTAAAGTCTGCACATCACCTAGAATTGTCAGTGATTGTATAGGCATTAAGACATTGAGGACACTTGTTTGTGAAGCTTTGCATGAATTTATAACAAATGGCCAAATGCTGTGAGCTCAACTTGGCATGGGACAATATGTCACAGCCAGGTTGAGAGTCAGCATCAATTATAAACTCACCCTGACAACACGCTACAAGGAGAACAGAAGGTAACATTTAAGTGTATCCCAAAAGATTTTGGTGAGAAATAGAATGAAATCAGGAAGCATGTAATTTTCATTTTCTTCAGTCTGAATTTCAATGGATTGAAAACAAAGGGGGAAAAAAAAGGAATAGTCACATTTTTCACAAATGTCTTGGACTTTGAAGGTATGTCATGCATGAATTAACAAACTGCTTCTGTCGGGGGATTTGAGGGGTGGTGTAATATTATATGGTGTTTTCCTAAAACTATTTCCTATAGTTTGATACTTTTTTATCTCAATTTTAATTCGATGGAAAATCATAAAAATTAAGGTATTTTTATTGATTTGTCAACAAAATCATTTTGGGAATGTTGGGGAATAAGAGAACATTTGGACTGAAATATTCAGCCAGAAGAACTTTAAGTCATTATGAAGTATCAAAAAAGAGACAAAATCTCTAACCACATCTTTAATAATGTCTGACATGTCTATATGAATTCATTCAACATTAATAACAGTATGACAACATTCCTTCAAATTTCAGAATAGTTACAAAAATACAAACCCATACATAAAACTTCAACATATCCCTTTCACCTCAGATACCTGATATACCAAGTTTAATATTTTGCTACAAATGCCATATCTTTCTACCTACGCAGGAATCTATCTATCTATCTATCTATCATCTATCTATCTATCTATCTATCTATCTATCTATCTATCTATCTATCTATCATCTATCTATCATCTATCTATCTATCATCTATCTATCCACCTATCCATTTATCAATCCGTATCCTGAATACTTGAATATAGGTTGTATACATTATGCTCCTTGAACACTTAAGAACACAGATATTTAACTTTGATATAAAATTTACAGTCTATATTCCAGTTTTTCTTATGTTCTGTGGCAGTTTGATATTATTTATGAATATCAAAAATAGATATTGGATTATATTTGTAAACTGGTCTGGTGTATTAGATTGTATTAGATTCACAGGTTTCACTTTTACTTGGTGAAATTAAGATTGGGGCTTTGATTTGGCCATGTAAGTAGGATGTTGAGTTTCCACCCCCGTGGTGGGTGGACACTCACACAGAAAAAGGACACGGCAGAGAAGAGAACTTAGTTTTGATGCTGCAGCCCCAGGGAGGCAGCTGATCAGTTCTCCTGATAGCTTACAGCTGGCCTTGTGGAGAAAGCAGAGCAGTTGAGTCCAGAAAGAAATGAGCCCTGGGAAGAGAGATGAGCCTCATGCCAGCCTACAGAAGAAGTTGGACCCATGGAGCCTTAACAGGGAAGAAGGAAGGCTGAACCCTCACAGACATGGCTCACTATCTTGTTTCAGCATGTGGCAACAGACTTTGGGTGAGGAAGTAATTTTGCTGGACTCTTTAGGGCTTTGTGGCTGTAAGCCTCTACCCCAACAAATACCCTTTATAAAAGCCAACATGTTTCTGGTATTTTGCATCAACACCCCATTGACTGACTAATACATGTTCCAGTAATGTCCTTTTGAGCCATCTCTCCTTCCTTGTTAGATACCATCCAGGATCATGTATTATCTTTCATTGTCATTGTCACTTAACTTTTTTTTTTTATTGTGAGAGCATACATACAACATAAACTATTCCATCTCAACCACTCCCAAGCATACCATTCAATGGGATTAGTCACATTCACTATTCTGCCGGTCTAGTGGAGACAAACTCTCTTAGCTTTTGTTTATCTAGGAAGGTCTTAACATCTCCTTCATTTTTGAAAGACAGTTTTGCCAGATATAATATTCTTGGTTAGAATATTTTGCTTTAAACACTTAAATATGTCATCACACTGCCCTCTTGATTCCATGGTTTGTGATGAGAAATTAGTAACTAATCTTATTGAGGTTCACGTGTACATAACATGGTGCTTAACTCTTGAGGCTTTCAGAATTCCACCTTTATCCTTGGCATTTGACAGTTTGATTATAGTATGCTATGACTTGGGACTATTTGGGTTTGTAGTGTTTGGAGTTCATTGAACATCTTGGATGTGTATGCTCATGTCTTTCAGTAAATTTAGGAGGTTTGGGGCCATTATTTCTTTGAATATTCTCTCTGCCCCTTTCTCTCTTTTCTCCTTCTGGGACCTGCACAATGCATACATTGGTAGATTTGATGCTGTCCTATTCTTCAGACTCTGTTTAATTTTCTTCCTTTTGCTCCTCTGACTGGATGATTTCTATTGTCTTCTCTTCAAGTTCACTGACTCTTTTGCCAGCTCCAAGGTACTGCTGAAATTCTCTAGGGAATTTTTAATTTCTGTTACTTTGGTCTTCAGTTATCTTTGGTCCCTTTACATAATTTTCACCTCTCTATTGAAAATCTGTGTTCATCTATTATTTTCCTGATTTCCTTTGGTTCTTTGCTCATTTTACTTTAGCTCTTTGAGCATATTTATCCCAGGTCTCATCTTCCTCATTGTTGGTCTTTAATGCTTTAATTTCTACTTTGCCTGGACACTCACTTCCTTTTTCTTTATGTGTTATAACCTTTTGTTGAAACCTGGATATTTTGATATTTTAATGTTATCACTGGAGTTTAAATTCTGAGATGTCTGTTCTTTAAGTTTGGATCCAGGTAGTGTATGACAGAGCTTTCCTTGAATGCTAAAAGAATTTAAAAAAAAAAGAAAGAAAGAAAGAAAAGAAAAAGAAAGAACAAGGAGGAGGAGAAGAAGAAACAAAAGTAAACACCCTTCCTTGCCTTTGCAGATTGGAAGTGCAAGTGCTCTCCTTCAGGGCTTATCTATACAATGAGGTTAGAGAATACCTCAAGGCCAAAGTGTTGGGGCCTACCTGATTCTTTCTGTGCATGCATCTTGTCTTAGGCATATGTATGTTGCCCAGAGAATTTCTCCCTTTAATGTGTATATTGATTGTCTCCCTGTACTGTATATCTTACAGCCATCAGTCCTTTGTCACAGGCAGCTCTTGACTTCTTTTCCATAGCTTTATAGAAGAGAGCTCATTGAGCTGCCTTCTACTGCAGGGCAAGTCCCTCAGGCCACCATCAGGCAATTATGGCCAGACATACATGATCCTAGTCTGTGCATGAGGGTTACTGTGCTCCTTCCAGAACCAGGACCAGAGGTCCACACTGGGAGTTCTGGCTGGCTTTGCACGAAGTTTGTGATGGGTAGAAGGAGGGGAAAGCCAGAATAAAAAGTTCCTACTACATTTAAGTAGACTTTTACTTATTTTGTCACTTGCCCTGTTAAAGCTGCCCTTTAACTGTTTTCTAGAATTTTGAGAAAGATACTTCTCACCATGGTTGTTTTTTTAACCCAAATCTCTCATAAAGCCCCTATAGATTTCCAATGGAATCAGAATATCATCAAAATGCCCTGGTCCACAAAACCAAAAGGATCTGGACCTTAGCAATGGATTAAATTAGGTATCCCTCAAAAGGCATGTTCCTCATGCTAATTTACATTCCTGTGGGTGTGAACATATTTGTAAATAGGACTTTTGGGAGATATTATCAGTTAAGGTGTGTTCAACTGAATCAGGGTGGGTCTTAAGCCCTATTACTGGAGACCTTAAAAAGAGAAGAAAATGGAAGCCAGGAGTTAGAGAAAACCACAGGGAGGAGCAAGAAGACAGAAGACAGTGGAATGCAGAGGAGCAGACACAAAGAGAGAGAGAGAGAGATCTCCATGTGATGGGAGGTCTGGATACAAGCCAAGCAGCCTCAAGGACTGCAGCAAATCAGCACCAAAATGTTAGGCTGTGGAAAGTAGACATTGTCTTGGCAATGCCTAGATTTTGAACTTATAGCCTCCCAAACTGTGAGCCAATAAGTTCTTGTAGTTTCAGCCAACCTGTTGTGTGATATGTGTCATAGTAGCCTGCCAAACTAAGACAGCGTTCCTCCTTCTCTGACCTCATCTCACTCCACTCTCCCTCTCCCTCTTTATGCTCCAGCCTTGCTGGCTTTCTTGATCCTTGAATATGTCACACACATTTCCACCTAAGAGCCTTTGCCCACTTTGTGTCTTTTGCCTAGAATGGTGTCCCCTAGATCTTTGATGTGCTAGCTATTTGTCATTGTTCAAATTGCAAATAAAAAGTCATTTCCTTAGAGACAGTCCATGATGATTCAGTCAAAAAATAGGCCTATTACTTCTGAAAACTCTGCATTCCATTATTTTTATCCATGGAACATTTCATTCTCTGTTATCTTTTTGTTTTGTTGTTGTTGTTGTTCTTTGTTTTCTCTATTCCTCTCTTGAATATAATTTCCAGAAAACAAAGGACCATATATACTATGTGAATGAATAGTTGAGTTTATTTTATTTTATTTTTTTGATTGTTGAATATACATATTGCCTTACTCCAGAACTGGAAAATGTTTATATTCTTCCAATGGGTAACTAATCACTCTTTTGACTTCCAAACATGGAAATCTGCTCAGGTCTCATTGTCTGACACTGGCCTTGTAAATTCCAGGTCATTTCAGATGATGGCATCAGATATTTTTGATATAGCTTCAATTCTGGTCTAGAGTTGTTATAGTGACTTATTCTGTGACCTAGAAAGAGGGAAAATTCACTCCATATCAAGTTGCTAGACCAAATACCAGCACTGACTCGAGTTTTAAATTTCTTACAAATATCTTGGTGTAACATATTTCTTTAGTAGAATCTCTTGAGCATAAAGCCAATGAACAGAAGGCTATACCAAAACTATGCATCTCCCCTCAAGAGTACCCATTGATTTTGAACCAAATGTCTGTACTTCTATAAGGTCACCACGACTTAAAAGGTTTTGTCATCAGGATATATTCATCAGCCTTGTTTGCTAAGCCCACATTCTGGATCTCCATCCAAGAAGAACACAATAATTATAGTTCTTTGCCTTGGCCCAGTCTTGAGTTTCTGCATTGACAAAGCAGCGGTGTGTTGCAAGACCTAAGGCAGTGGGAGTAGGCAAGCCCACTCTTTCACTGGTACTCAATTTCAATTTACATGTGCTTCTCTTCCAACAATGACAGAGGACTTAGTTCTTCAAATAAATTTTTTTTCATTGTTTACCATTCCCTGTACACCCCGACTAACATTTTCCTGGGCCCTTGTTGTTGCTGTTGGATAACATTTCCATTCTTCTCCTCATAAAGGAAACCTGCTTTTGCCTTGCAAGCCCTTCTCTCAGGATCTTGAATGCAATTGGGTTAAAACTGATGCTATGAGGTCTCACTCCCTATTGCCAGACCTCTCATATTCTTAGTTAATCTCTCACTATTTTGGATTACCAGTTTGGGTTTGCTTATTGCTTTGCTCTGCTCATCTATAAGAACATGTTGCTATTTTGACACCACCTTTGTGTATTGCTAAACTCTTGAAGTCAGATGTTTACAGAGACCAGGCAGGTAGGACCTATTTGACCTGAAAAGGGCATGGCCAAGGGGCAACAGCTGTTCCATTAGAGCTCACTTTTGCCATGTTCAAACATATATTCTGATTTTTCTTAGACACTGAGAGTTTTATATTTATGTGAAAAGCTCCAATTTTCAATAATTGGCAACTAATTCCAAAATTTTAAAGACAAACCCTGACAAGACAAAACATAAAAACAAACAAAATAACTATAAAAGACCTCCAGACTGACTCTAAAGTTCTTGGTTTACCCAAAGACTGACCTAATTCTAGACCTATTAATGTGTGATACTGTAGTCCATTATGAGATTTTGAGTAACCTCTCTTATGTTAGCATCACCCCAGTACGTGGTTCAGAAGCCAGACTTCAGCCTTATCTCTTATGCCCATTGTGCCCAGAGAAAATAGTCTTCTATTTTGGTTGACCAATTCCAGAGACCTGAGGACATTTGTGCATTAATGTGTGCATATATGTATATGTATGTAGGTATACATGTATGTCAATATGTATACATATATATATTTAAGCCTATAGAACTACACTAATAGTACTATTATTGGTAGTATTGCTAATAATAATAGTAATTGGTAGTAATACCATTCCTACATTTTCAAACTTGTGAATACCAGGGACCAAAAACTCCAGAAAGATGTGTCTGGGGATTTTTTCTCCCTATTTCAGCTAATCTGATTAAGTTCTATACTGTACTTCCCATGTAATCATCAGCAGAAGAGGTGATTTTAAAGCATACCTCCGGAAAAATGAACCATCCTGGATTCCCAGAGAGATTTGATAAGTACCCAAGACATTCTCTACGCTATCTGAGACCTTTTCTATTTCTAGCACCCCCTTACTGTTACTGACAACATTCCCAGTTGAACTGAATAATTTACCCTCTCACCTGACAGCAGCTGTCATTATAAAAATTGCCAAGCCAATTCAGAGAGCATCTGCACAATGGGGGCACTTAAACTTTTCACAGCCTCCAAGGAATACTAGACTCATCACCACTGCTTGTCAGATAGTACATGAGCTCATCTTTTAGTCGCAAAAAGTTGGCAGATTAGAAGATTATATATGACAGATCTGAAATAGTATTGATGACATCCTTCCCAGTAGTATCTCTGAAGAGAAGCATAATGAAAAACCATGTTTATAAATTTTGTTAGGTATTTTACAAATTGAAGGAGGGTTATGTTCATGGCAAGCTATAAGATATTCCATTCATCTGCAGTAAAAGTTCTAGCAATGTATGATTTTGAATATTACAGGGAAATTTATCAGAAATGCTATGGAATGCTACTCCTTCTTTGCACATGTTAAGAGTTTTGCTCTTATGCCTTATTTCATTTATTCCACCAGAGAGAATGGAAGGACATTAGCTTTCTTCTTGAGTAGATATAATATTTTTGCTTGAAATAACTGCCTCTTCTTTCTCTTCATGTTGTTTCTTAGTTGGGGTATACCATGCTTTCAGTATTAATAATGAATAATATACCTCTCTATATATTACACCTTCTGAAAAAAAATTTTTTTTCAATCAAACCATTTTTAAGTGATAATTATTTTTAATGTATTTTTATTACAGAAGTTGTGAACTTACAAAACAATCATGCACATGTGTAGAATTCCCATACAACACATCTTCACAATACACTACACCTTGGTGGAACGTTTGTTACAGATTATGAGATAATATCATCAGACTATTATCATATGATCCCTGGCATACATTTGGCATATTTTTCCATACCCTCCCCACCCCCCAGTATTAACACAATACATTTTTGGCATGATACAAAAATATTACAGTATTGCTGTGAACTATAGTCCACAAATTACATTAATTGTATTTTTCTCATGCTTCTCCACACTCCCCCACCCTGAATAGTGACATATCCATTCCTAGTTCACATAAGGACATGCTTGTATTTATACCATCAACCACATTTCTCAACCACCTCGGGGTTCATTGTGTTATTCAGTCCCTAGATTATTCTCTAGATATCTTTCACTTAACATTTATATCCTTAGACTACCTTTTCCAGCCACAATTCCATTTATAAACCAGCTGCTCCTCACTATAATGTGTTACCATCAACTCTATCTTTTTCCACCCTTTTACAGTCAAGTTAATGATGGAATACTGCAGTAAGAAGAAATGAAATTGGGACATATATGATAACATGGGTGAATCTTGAAGACATTATGCTAAGTGAAGTAAGCCAGACACAAAAGGACAAATATTGCATGGTCTCACTAATATGGACTAAATATGAAGAATAAACACATGGAATTAAAACCTAGAATATATGTTATTAGGACATAAAAGGAGGGCTGAGAAGGACTACTGTTGCTTAATGTATGCAGAAGTTTTAATTAACTTGATAATTATTTCCTTTTTATGAAAATGTTATCAATTAAAAACATTTCTAACTTCCAATTCCTAAATATAAGCCTCAGATAACCAAAGTTAGCATATGGGCTTAACTAATTCTGGGCAAAGACAAGCGAATTTAACAGTTCCTTTTTCTTGGGCACTCCTGTGATACAAGACTGCCATTGTGCTTTCTAAAGCACTAAAATATACTTTGCAGAATGTGCTCTTACCACCTGTGCAGTCAACCTATAGAGATACAAGTTATCTCAAGTCCTATTTGAAAAGGTTTTAATTTATCTTTTCTTTTTTTCTTTATTCTTTGTTGTTCATACTTTGAATGTTTCCTTTTTCCTTTTTGGAAACCCTGGTCTCTAAGCCATGGCAACATAAAGGATAATCCTCCTCAAATCATTGTTTTGCTAAAAGCCAACTGTGTTGATTATCTGGGATATATGGGTTATATGTTTGTTTCCACTTGCCTTGGCAGACTTAAATGGGATTTTGCCACTGACTTTCTTTTACATGCCCCCAGATGATTTTGACTGGTGGGTGGGATGAGAGGCAGCTTTGGTAAGTGGAGTTTAAACCCCTAAACTCATTTTTTATACGTGGTAAGTGATAAATATCTTAAGATTCTATCCAGCTTTCCTTTACCAGTTTAATGAGGTACAGAAGAAAAGTCATCATATTAAATTATGTCAGTTTTTCTGGGAACAGGTGACAGAACAAATCATTTCAAACACCCTCATTCTACATTCTAAGAATCTGCTGAAGACTATAACTGCTGACCTTTCTAGCAATGAGTTGTAGCCTGGAAAAAAAAATGAATGAAGATTATATTTCACTGAACATTTTTACCTTAGCCAAAGGGATTCTTATCAACTGCCACCCTGAAAAAAATGTTCTTCCTCGAATATAGATACACCCACTAAAGGGAGTTTTTCAGTATTGATATTAGTGTTTTTCATAAAAATTTTAGAATGTTAATTGCTTTATTCAGAATTCAATTGAAGAAAGTTTGTAACTGGCATATATATGCATGCACATAGATACATGTCATTGTTTTTTTCCAGCTAATGTATATATCAGGTCACCAATAAATTAAATTTTGATAAGAAAATTACATTATGAAGAGCAGAAATTCTGTTTCTTTCAAATTCCTGGGACATTTAAAATAAACTCATTAGCTTTTATTTTATGTTTTCTTAGCTCCCAAATCAGCATTTACTTAAAGATATTTCAGGGACCATTAATCCCAAAAGACACTTCATGGAAGAATTAGAAAGTAAATGGCCAAGTAAGTTTGGGAAATGCTGTGGCTCCTTCTAAGAGAAGTATATGCTTTTGTCATCACAGTAAAAGTTCTAAGAAATTTGCTTTGCTTAACTGAGTGATTCCCACACATAGTTGACAATGGAAGTAAGATGATATGTCTAAGTGCTTCTTGGAGACATTGAGGTGCCGACAAAAAGTTATAAGTTTTGAAGCTTTCAGGGAAAATTATAATGTATTTTTGAGTGGTTGCTGCAAATGCCTTTTATGCTTAACTTGTCCTTGGATATAACATGTGACATTTCCACTTACCTTGGGCATGGCATTCTTGAAACCAATTTATGTTTATTATTAATTATAATATGTGAATTTATCTTATTGAACAGCATGCTATCATTGTTCCTTGCCTTTGAAGCACAAGAACATGATAGCATGGGACATTAAAAGTGAGGTTTATGTCACTTCCATGAATAGAGTTTATGAAGATTCTCATATCTAAAGGTTTATAATTTAAAACCATTTCCCTAGCCTGATTCAGACTCACAAAATGGAAAGAGCATTCTAGGGATCATTTACACTCAATAGATCTTTTTTCTTTTCTTTTTTTTAATCAGAAAGGGAAACAAAACAAAACAAATGAGAGGAAATGACTAATCCAAAGTTAGAAAATGTAGTGAGGGTAGGAGTTTACCTTCAACAGAAGGCATTGTAGCTTGGTAGTTAGGTTAGGAGCACAGACTCTGGAGTCAGACAGTCTGGAGTCAAAGTCTGGCAAATCAGCACTTATTAGCTATTACATCTTGGACAAATTGCTTACCCTTCTTGTTCTTTGTTCCCTCATGTGTAATATTTAGGATCAAAATATGAAATGCTTACAGCAGGGGAAGCATAGAGAGATTGAGAGGTGATGAATCTTTTGTCTGTTTTTTGTTTGTTTTTATTATTATTATTGAATTAATGAAAATTCTCGAATAACGATTGAAGTGATGAATGCACAACTCTGTGATTATACCAAATACCAATGATTGTACACTGTTGATGGATTGTATGCTTTATTAGTATGCATCAATAAAGCCATTTTTTTTAAATGGCAATATATAAGATACATTTATTCAAATTGTGGTCTGAATCACCTGGAATAAAACCATTTTTAATTGCTTTGTTTTTAAAAATATGTAATACATTATTACCTGATATATAGCAAGTGATGGATAAGGGTTTGCTATTATTATTATTATTGTCATTAAGATTCAAATCTCTTATTTCTACCTAAGTTTCTTCATTCCCCAATAGGAGATATTTACTAATATCTGAGTCTGACTTAGCGCCTAATAAGTGCTATAAGAAGAACACAAGAGGGAAGCAGCTGTGGCTCAAGCAACTGAGCTCCCGTTTACCATATGGAGGACCCCAGTTTGATCCCAGGACCTCCTGGTAAAATAAAAGAAAAAGAGCATCCCAGACCTGCGCAGAGAGGCACAGGCCCAAGCATGGCAAAGCAGTGCACCAAAAAGACAATGATGCAACCAGAAAATAAATTAAAAAATAAAAAAAATAAAAAACAAAGAAAGTTTGTGATCATGGATGCAAAGTATCAAAAGTAGAGCTACAGACACTAAGGAGAAAGAGGAATTCAGCAGATGGAGGCAGCAATGACTGTGTTTTTAGATTCCAAAGATTCAAGGACTATTCATCAAATGCAACAAATATGCCACACACACGCACACACACAAGATTCAAGGGGTAACAAGACAGCTGAAGCAGCATGTACAGTCTGGCAGTGGTCACAAATAATAAACAAGAAAAAAAGTGTTTGCACGAAAGTTGTTGAACACTAAGACGATAAAAGACAAGATCTCAGAGAAAGATTGTTGCGGGGAACGAGTGTGAATCTGACTGGGCGGGCAAAGAGGCCTAGATTGGTAGAAGACTCTGCAGAGAAGGTGAATTTGAGCTGGGGCAGAAGAGTGCAAAGCCTTCCATCAGCTTGGGAAAACCCAGATTGAAAGCAAATAAATCAAATCACTTGGTTTTCATAGCTATATGATTATAAAGAATTCTCCTACCAGCACCTAAATGAGTTGATAAGTAAAAATCAATAATGATAAAATTGTTTTTAAAAGTCTTCTTGAATGATTGGTACAAACTAGATGTAACAGAAAGAAAAGAGAGCTGTGGATTGCAATAGGGAGCCAAGGTTTCAAAGAGCAAGTGAAAAATGGACTGAACTTTTAGGGATAATTTAGAAGCCAATGCATACAAAAGAAGTGCACAAAGTTAGAACTTAATACATTGTACCTTATTTCACTATTGCTCTAAACTCAGACTAGATTTGTTGCCTCCCTTGACATAGATAAACTCAACAAAATTTTTAAAAAATTTTGAGGGCTTTTAGAATATCTAAATTCAAGAGATAAAAGCAATTTAATTAAGAACTGCTGAAAATAACATTGATGTGCTTTCCTTAAAACAGCCCTTTTTGAATATAGTCTATAATAGACAACCTTTTCATTTGAACATATGAGGTGAAAGTTGGCAAGTTATTGAAATTGTTTGGATTATTTAAAAAACCTTCAGTTTGATACATTTTATTTATTTATTTATTTATTTTTTTGCAGGTGAAAATTTTTTTTTCATTGTTTGATACATTTTATTTTTATCCATTAGTTAAAGCACTTCAGTTCACATACTCAAAAGTAATTCATAAAAGCGAATTATTTGAAAAATTTTGAGCATGATGATGTTTTAATTGTTGGGAATATCACCAAATAGATTTGGATTTGAAATCTTTCACTTACTAGCTATTTTATGTCTGCTTCTGAGTCCATAGCATGAAGAAGTTATTGCTATTGACTAGGTGAGATAGGATGGGAGGTTGATATAGATAAGCTGGCTGTGTTGACAGAAAATGTGAATGAATTCAAGATATATTTTGGAAATAAAATTGATACAACTTGCTGATGGGTTAGATGGGAAGATGGCAGACAAAGATTGCACCATGCTTCTGGCTTGAGTATCTGAGCTAATGGAGTTAGCAAGAGCAAGTTAAAGGGGTGGGCAGATAGAACATATGTCCTCCAGTCATCCTACTGCAGAGGAGACTGAGTGAGGAAGGAAATGAAGCAAGCATGGAAATAATATATTATCTTCACTACCCCACCAGGTGATGGCAATCCCAGAGAAGTGGATGGTAAGCAGAAGAAGCTCAGTGCAGGTACATTATGTTTGGGATATCGGTTAAACAGCCAAAGGGAGATGCCAATGAGAGTCTGAATATTTGGGTCTAGTGCTTACAAAATGTGAATGGGCTAAAAATATACATTTAGAAGTGACCAAATACATTGGAGAAAAACCAGGACTGTCTTGGCCCTGAAATGGGCAGTACCATGGAAATAGTCATGGGAGATTAAAGATGCAGGTGAGAACATCGATGAGTGTAATCACTCAGAATGTACCAAAGCGTGAGTCTCAGAGCTGATGATGAGACACAAGCAGGTTTAGAGCTTCCGGGAGAAAAGAGTCCATGTATTCAAAGTCATCAGGCCATTTTTAAGAAATAAATGCTGAATATAAAATGTGGTATTTAGTACAATTTTGATTCTTAAAATCTCTGAAAAAGACAAACACAGAACGATATGTAGAGTAAAAGAGTATTTGTGATTGCTACTTTAAAAAAAATAATTTTCTCTAGTTAATGTATTTTCATAAGCACTATGCATTACTATTCAGTCAGAAGAAACTGTTTTAAACTGACTTGTTTTTTCCCTGTTGATTTTTCTCTAAAAGGTTTTTATTTAAATGCTTGGATGGAGGACACATTTTTCACTTTTGTTTTTTCCCATTCCACTGATGAGGCAAAAAAGATTCAGTTTTTGCTTGTTTAAGGACAGGGAATTTGAAAAAAAGAAAGTATCCAAAAGAAAGAGGCAACGTAGATATCTTAGTTTTAATTTATATAGGTAAACTCTGAGAAGGAGATCCTGATAGGATTGATTTGCTGAGGAATGCTTGCAAGAAAAAAAGCTGTTCCTGCAATGAGGACGCAGCATAAGGCTGGGAAAAAGCCAAGCAGAGATGTGTTTGGGCTGAGGTAAAGTTTCAGTCTGCTCTCAGAGGGAGCTTTGGAGCAGTAATTGTACCACTGTGGCCCCAGCCGGAGGTAAGGGGACTCCGCTTTTTATACATATCAGTCAGCCACTGGCTATAGGCCTCCTCTCCCTCAGCATTTCTGAGCACAGTGGTTTCTGACGTAGAAAAAGAAACAGCATGAGTCTTTTAGCATCAAAGACTAGGTTCATCTGCAGCAGGTGGGATCTGGGCGAGGCAACCACACTTCTCAGACAAGGGGACATAGAAAAATCCCTGTCCTGATTGGGGAGGGGTGGGGGAGACGAGTTCGAAAAATTAGGACATAGCCCCAACTCTCTGCTGTTAATCAGGGGCAGACTCATTTTCTTCAGAGTGGAAAAAAAAAAAAAGAAGAGTTTTGTTAAATAACGTCTGAGGTTATTTCCAGCAATGTGTTTCAGTAGAAAGAACATGGCCTTTTAAGTGAGAAAAGTATTCAAAATACTTGTCCACCAACAATTTGCTTACTTCAGGCCTCAGTTCTTTTTTTTTTTTAATTATAAAATATGACTGATAATTCCTAAATCAAATTGTTAGATGGTTTTATTTAATAAAACTCTTGGAAAATGCTTATCATCAATAAATGATTATTTATTGAAATAAATAATATATGTGTTACTTACTTGTATGAACGCCTTATCTGTGTTGCAGGTAAAATATCTCACCATTCAGGGTTGTTTTCAGTGTGTGTGTGTGTGTGTGTATGTGATTATGTATATATATATATATATGTTTATACATAATATATATATTTTGCAGAGATCATTAAAATATGCCATCAAAATAAAAGGTCTCCCTCTTTTCTCATGTCTTCCTTTGGGCTCAAACATTGAATATGGGTCCACAGAGTCTGATATAATTAAAAGTAGTTAAAATAACCTAAAGAAAATTAGAAAAACTTGTCCAACTGATAGTTGAGTAATGGTACTTCTTTCTTGTTGGGTAAAGGAAATGACCATTACTTTTCTTTTTCTGCTATTTCACAAACATCTTGATTCACACGATGTTCCTCAGATACCACGTGAACAAATCAACACAATGTACTGAATGATGATTTCTATTATGGCATGATTTAATTGCAAATGTATAGAAATACACTAATATCAGCAAGGTTCTTTACCTAAATCTCAACAACATGGACCATGAACTTACCTAGTGTTGCTCCTTCTAAGAAAACTTTACTTGCAAAACAATCAGCTAGCCCACGGCTTCATTTGGAAGATTTTTTTTAAATTTTTGCATTAAAACACTATTTATCGGAGAGCAGATGTGGCTTAAGTGGTTGAGTGCCTGCTTCCCACATGGTTTGGTTTCTGGTGCCTCCTAAAAAATATATGTAAAAACAACAAGCAAAACAAAGAAAAACAAAAAAAAAAGAAACAACTCAGGAGAGTTGATGTGGCTCAATGACTGAGCACTGGCTTCCCACATACAAGGTCCAGGGTTCAATCCTCAGTCCCTGGTACCTCAAAAAACAAACAAACAAACAAACAAACAAACAAACAAACACTATTTATCTTGAACACTGTGATTTTTGGAACCCTTTAAATTTTGTCCACTAGATGAGTGCCCCATTAATTTTATACTCGTCATATTCCTCCTCTGGAGAATAGGATATCTATGAAAATTACTGCTGACCATTACCTGTTCTCCATGTTTAATGAAAACTACTGAATTTAGATCTAGTCTAGAAAGTTAAAAAAAAAGCTAAAAGATAACAAAGCAACTAAATCTTAAGATTGACATCCTTGCAAAACAAGTGTGAATTAATTGTCTTCTCTAAACTTTCCAAAACTTTATGTAGTGCTAACAATAACTGTTTCATTCATTAATTCATTCATTTAATGAAGTAAATATTATATTATTTATAAATACAGATATGCCCTCCTCAATATGAATTAAATTTATTTATCATAAACCTAATCATGAATTTGGGTCAAGAAAGTCTTTGACTAAAAGCTTGTTAAGAAGGTATCAGTACTGATTTGCTATTATGTAGGAAGATGTAGAAAGTGGTATAAGGAGTGAAAGATCTAATGGGTTCTTTTTTTTTTTTTTCCTAATGGGTTCTTAAAGACAAATCTATCAACTGTTGCCAATAGGTCTGTGCATTATTCCGTTTCCCATTTTGTCCCATGATTTCAGATAATATCTCTTTTAAACAGCTCCCCTGATGATTCAAAAACTTTAATTAGCCTTTGGAATTTTGTTTCGCGGGTTAGCAATAATATGACAGAACCAAGCTTCCCCCGTTTCGCTGCTGAATGTCAAGTATTAATTGCCCAATATAAATCTCTTTGTAAAAAAGTTGGAGGAATCATAGAACTGATGCACAAATATAATAGAAGTACCTCTTGGGTGGGAAATTATTTCATGCCAACTAATTTTCATCCTAGAGAATTACTTCTGTCTTTTATGACACTGCTGGCATTTTAATTGGATTTTGCATTGCC
This sequence comes from Tolypeutes matacus, assembly GCA_026826555.1. Classification (NCBI taxonomy): domain Eukaryota; kingdom Metazoa; phylum Chordata; class Mammalia; order Cingulata; family Chlamyphoridae; genus Tolypeutes; species Tolypeutes matacus. The sequence continues at coordinate 10,843,493 of JAKSZT010054030.1, forward strand.
ATTGTTTCTGCAATTGCACTATTTTAATTTTTTGGAGAAATACAGTGCTTTCTAAGTGAATATTGGCAGGTTCACTTTTTTTTTTTTTTCATTTGGCAAACACTTTAAGTCATAAGTAATACGACACAAATTCTGCTACCCAGGTACATAAAATTCAGCAGGCTATTGAGACATTCATAATTCATTTAAACCCAAGAGACTATCTCATGACTACCACATGGGAAGTACAGGAATATGTGCATGGATGGAAGAGAAAGCACCTCCTGATGATGTGGGTGAACTTCATGAAAGAATTAATATCTGGTACAATTAGAACTGACAAATAGCATTGCAGAACAAAAAAAAATTGGGGTGTGGGCATATAAGTGGTCAGAATTGAATGTGCAAAGAAAATGAGGCAGGAAATTTCAATTTAAGTTCCTGGGAACTAATTTGACTGATGTTCATGGGAATGAAGATGGGCATGACATTCAAGAAGATTAAAAACAATAGGTATTAGCTTCAATTCTGCCAGTTGGTGGACTTGCACTTGAACTCACCAAACATTTTTCTCTGAAAGTCTTCATTTACAAGGTAATCTTCATAGAAGCCACCACTGATTGATTACTATATGTCAACAACTGTATCAAAGGTGTTATAGTCATATTCTCACATGACCCTCTGCCAAACTTATAAGGTAGGCTCTGTGGCTCTTACTTTTCACAGTGGTGAGATAGCTTGTCTGAGTTACACAACTTCTAAATGGTGAATGGGAATTCAAACTACACCCACACCCAACTAACTTCTGCCCACACCTTCCCAGCCTAACTCTCATGGTTAAGGTTAGAGTTTTAAAAAAGCATGTGTTTGTGGGAAACTACTTAATCTTGAATGAGAAACAGTCACACTGTGTAATGTGAAATTTGTCTTTTGTCTGTATTTTAGTTGGCCTTCTCAACCTCTGACACCAACACTAATCTCTGCTCCAAACATGCACGCACACCACACTTGCTGTTGTGACCTTGGTTAATTTACTTCCTAAGCTCTTACCTGTGAAGGTACAGGACAATGGAAATTATACTGTTAGAGTTGTGTGGGAGGGGGCATGGTATATAAAGACAAGCCTCTTTATCTCCCACCATGTTCAGATCCACAGAACCATAAATGCATGAATCTGCTGGAGGGAGATCAAAATACGACCTTTATCACTGAAACAGCTCTTTTGAAAATTACTTTAGATCTGTGGCCAAGTGGAATTTCCAAAGCTTCATTCCGTAAGCAGGACTGGACAATTGCAGAGTTTCTACATCAGGAGTGGTCCCCTTGTCACAAGACAGAATACAGACCAGAACATGTAGATGTGAGGCCAAGCTGGTTCCTTCTCCAAAGGTTACTGATCAGAGAATTCATTCTTCTGCCCATGTGAAAGAAGTGACAAGTGAATGGGTCCAGAAGTATTAATTTAGCTCCATGGTTATCATCCCTGGCTATGCTATGAAATATTACAGAGACCACCAACAAGGAATTTCTCTAATCAGTCCAGTTTGGGGTTTAGGCATGAGTAGTTCCACAACATGAAAAATAAAGTGCATGGGAAGTAAAATATTTCCCACCCAAATGCTACCTTATTGCCCAGATACATGGACCTGTAAGATACAAAGATTCATAGTACTTTTTAAAAAATCAATTTTATTAGCAAGGAAGCAATTATTAGAATATTTCCCCTGATGAAAATGAGTTCCACTTTTACAAAGGAGATACAAATTTAATTTTTATATGGAAATCAGTATTTTTTAGACCAGTTTTATTTTGGCTAGGATAAGAAGTAAGTAAAGTAATGAGGAATGGATGACCGACCCTAGACTATTTCAAGGACAATCTTTGAAATGGAACTTCTTTTGGAAAGGTTTGATATATGATTCTAATATGAACATTATTGTTGGCAATACCTGGATATACCAACAACATTTAAGGGGACAGAGCAGAAAAAAATAATTTCACTGCCATTGTTTTGTGTATGTCTTTTTAAAATATATCAATCAAGTGACCAAATATATTCTCACCAAAATATCAACTTCATAAGGCATCATTTGTCAGTAATTAATTGTCTGTGTGGAGATTTTGTGAAAAGTAATTAATGGATGTGAGACTTACTTCCCAATGAGACCTAGGGCAGGGCAGGGTGGCTTCTATATGGATATGTTTGCCCATCTTATAAAAGAAGAACTTATATTTGGGGAAGATGTAAATATTAAAAATGAAGAAATGCATTTAATGCTCAGTTAGGTGTAACTGTGTATGGCGTATGAAAGATTATGTGAATTAGGTAAATTTCCAAAAAACTCACTCACATTGAAGAAATATTCTGGATCATGACTTATTGGTGCCAAGGAAAAACAGACAATCATTTTCATAAGCAATTTAAGTGTAATGAGGTACAATATATTAATAAGACTTGCAAACATTCAAAGGAAAATAATGAAACATTTAGGCATTAATATAATTCCAATGCTTCATTGGTATGCATTTTACAGAATGACTAATTTCTTCTTTTGGCCTGTGATTCATTTTAACATGTTTTCATAACAAATGTCATTAAAATTGTAATAAAATATTTTATGAAGGAAGAGATTTCAAAAGTAGATCAACAAAATGGAGAATTGTTAACTTGCATTAATTCCACAAACTCAAATTTCCACTTTAGTATTTGAGTGCATATTATTACAATCTGTGGGATGTATTTTCGCCTATTTCATTTTTTAAATTATCAATATGCTTTTTATTCGGTCATTTTTAGAAATAGAAGAGCTCTAGTTTTTTTTATATCCATATATGTATTTGGTAACCAATTTTACATTCAAAATGATTCAAATCAATTTCTCTAATGTTTCTACTGTGGTTTCAAGGTAAACTATCATATTGACTTTAACTTTTTCATTCCAATCACTTTTAAATACATTTTTCTAACCATTTACCTTTTCTAGCTTTTCTACAACAGTGTTAAACAGTAGTGGAATTGTCAGATGTCTTTGTCATCTGTGACTTTACTGACAATGCCTCTATTGTGTGTTCTTGTAGCTGTTATATTGAAAAGCAATTTGTTTGTTGTTAACTTATCCTTAAATTCTATTTAATAAAAATGTTGTATTTTGTTGAAAATCATCATTAGTTGAACTTTATCAAATGTTTTTTGAGGGACATTGTTCTAGATTATTATATTGTACTATCACTTTAAACCTCTTAATATAAACTTTTGTTATCACATTTTTTAATATTGGACCACTACGGAAATTTTGGAATTAGTGTTTTTATTATCATTTTTTTGTACTCTCTAGTGATTTGGAGATATACATCCTAAGCTCATTTGTATACTTGTTATGTTTTAGTAAAAAAACAAAATGTAAAATGTAATTATTTCTACTGAAATTATAGGTAAAACAGAATAATTGACTTTCACATATAATATGAAAACTTTTAGCTTCGTTTTACTTCCTTGTCCTCTATGCTTCAAATATTAGGGGAATGTTTGTTTTGGAGCAAAAAACATGGATTTTAGTTCTACATGATAATGATTTTTTTAAACAAAATAAGTCTTTTACTTCAATGTGTTTCTATTTATTGTAATCTATAGCCAGGTCATGAGTAATTATTTATACATGAAATAGTAATACGACTGACTTTATTGCTCATAGTTCTTTTTTATGTCTCACATTTTGCAATAATTTAATATGAAGCTGATGTGTTTCATTTTATGAACTTTGTAATTTTTCTCATTTGTTAATCTCCATTAATATTTTTCTCTACTTAGACATCAATCATCCTCACACTCTTTTTAATTGCTGAGATTTTACATTGTATTATTATGTAGTGGGCTGGTGCTCCCACATTTTTATTTTTCTGAATTTTGCTAGTTATCTTTGATTTTAATTTATTTTCCTATGTACTTTGCACTTTGAAATAATCTTCTTAAATTCACCCCCTAAACAACCTGTTGCTGTTTCCACTGGGATCCCTTTTAATTTATTAGTAGACATTTGGAGTTTTACCATCTTCCTACATTTGAATATTAAGTGAGTTTCCAAGTGATCTTATTCTGTCTTTGGTACCATTTAAATTCTTATTCATATTCTGGCTCCTTTTTCAAAGCCTGGCTAAGTTAGCCTTGTTTTCCTTATTGTATCTGATATTTTTATGCAAAGTTTGATTTATGCCTGAAAATTAGTATTCCTTATATTTGTTTGTGTCAGCACGATGGTAGTCAATTCTCTCCTGACAGACACCAATATTCTTTTTTTTTTTTTTTTTTTTTAATTATGGGTAAAAATCAAAATTCTCACAATACATACAAACATTTGCAAAATGATATATAAATATATATGCATATAAGTGTATTTGCTTACAAAAATGTTATTTATATATATATATATACATATATTTTAAGAG
>JAKSZT010054030.1:10848314-10880526 GCA_026826555.1 Tolypeutes matacus
TGCAGGATATTAGGCTCCTATCAGATATATGGTTGCCGAATATTTTTTCCCATTACCAATATTCTTTTGAATCCATTTTAGGCCTTTGTCTTTCAGTCCAAGTGCAAATCCTTGTCATTGGGATGAGAATGCTTTTGCTTAGCCTCTCTCTAAGTCTTTAGTGACATTGAGATTTGTTTGACTCTTCTCCATTACCTTTTCTCAATCTGCTTCACCATCAGGCATCAAATTGCTCTTCCAAGTTAAGGTTGCCCATGGGTTTTTTGGATAACCTCATTATACCCACACGGGCTTTTCCTTCAAACAACGACACACAGACTCTGCCGTTAACACAGACTAACACGAACTGTAGTGTACAGACATTTCTCAAAGCATGTCTGGATTATGTTATCCTGTGCTAGATTCAATTCTATGCATTATTAAATTTATTTGGTGAAGTCATTTGGGATTAAGAATGGACAGATTAATACATGGGTTTGCACCATAGTCTTTATTCCTCATGTCTATTTTCTTTGAAATCTGGTAAAGTGGAAAGTACAGAGTGCTTTATCATAGTCAAATATAAAGAAATAGAAGGTAGAATTTACAGAATGCATGGAAGTATACTGAAACTTCATATAATTCTATGTTTCTTATTTATGCCTGATTCTAAACAGAGTGAACCATCCTGCTTCATAAACTTCTGGATTCTCTTTTGTTTCCAACCGGTCTTTTTTTATATCCTTTTGATGAAGCATTTATGACAAATGTCTATCAGTGATTTACACTACAATGATATAGATGAGATAATCAGAATTTCATCTGAAATACAAATGGAAGTTAAATTGGCATTATATGACATCATGACATTAGAAATAATTTTCATGATTTTTTCACATTATTTTCACATACTTTCTGGAGGAAAAATGATAATGAAAGCTATCCTTTGATGGGATGAGTGGTTTACAGCAACAGGTCTATGAGCTAGGATTAAACTTCCATTTAATTGTTGGAAAAATTGAGGCCAAGAGAGGTTAAAATACATATAAAAGTCACACAACCAGTTAGTGGAAGAGCCAGTATTTGAACATAGGCTTTCAGACTCCAGAGCTGTACTTTTTAAAGTATTAATGATGAAATGTTTCCTTTATGTACATAAAACATAAATAGTAGAGAGAGATTAAGCAGTCCATCAGTGATGCCATACAGTTTCATTCTGCCATTTACTAGAATTCACTATTTTTGAAAGGAAGGTTATCATACCAGAGAACAGTACTGGGGCCCCAAATCAAGATAGCTGTCATTTCTGTCTGGCACTGGCAAAGTTGCAATTCATGTTATTTAGTTTTGGGGGGATGGAGAGGTACTGGGAAATTGGACCTAGGACCTCATACATGGGAAGCAGGCACACTCAGCCACTGAGCTACATCTGTTCCTGAATAAGAGTTGTGTTTTTTTTGTTTGTTTGGTTTTAATTTTTTTTAAAGAGGAACTGGGGCTTGAACCCAGGACTTCATTCATGGGAAGCAGGCTCTCAACCACATGAGCTATATCTGCTCCCCTGTAATTGATGTTTTATGGAAGAAACTAATAGTCCAGAGTCACAGAGATTCCTTACATTGTCTCTGCTGGGTTTTCTGAATCTAACTTCATATACTCTTATATATAAGACTAGAGCTCATCTTATAAGCAATTCTGATAAATGTTTCTTCTTTTATCAACTTTCTCATAATGATTTTTATTCAATTCTTGAATATAGGCTTTCAGTTCTAAAAAAACCTTTTAAATTCCATTATAAATGTGTGCAACATATTCAGATATTTCAAAAATTCACTTTTGTTTGATGAAGTTTTACTTTTGTTTTCCTAAAGATCAGAAATCCTAGTTGTTGAAAAGAATGGGTTTTCTATGTCTATGGCCAAGACACTTTTCAGTTCTTACTGCATAGAGAGAACTGCATTCTTGATGCAAGGTGATTATGCTGATAAGAAATCAGTCCTGTCTTCGTAATCTAAATACTCAGTTTTTATTCTCATTTTTTCCCTCCAGTTGAAGCCCGAATCATCCTTATTAGGACAGTTTTATGACCTAATTTTTTAATAGAGTAAAACCTGACATAAATCAATGGAAAATCGAATATTAAACCCCCAAACCTTAAATGACTTTACTCTCAACTTAACCACACAGTCTTCTTGAAATACTGATGAATGACAAGTAATTACTTATTCAATGCAATGCTTGTCAATCAACAGAACAAACAATTACTAAACCTCACCTCATATAATTCAGCAAAATCCCAAGCACCACACAAGGCGGGCAGGGGTGGGTTGGAGTTAAGTATTTCAAAGACCTCTGATATAGGACATCTGTAAGTACATTTATTCTGATTTTGTTCAGTGACTTCTTTAACTTACTTTAGGTATGATGTCCAATTAGATTTTCTAAAACAGAGTGAGTGATTTGAACTGCTACCACTATATTTAGGAAATTTATTTAATGACATATTAATTCTACTATAGAAAATGGGAAGAGTGCTAGGCTTGGCATCCAAAGGCTTAGGTTTTTGTTCTAAACCACCTGTGACTGGAGGCATACATAGGATTATCTTAGCACTTCTATGTCTTAATAATGCAGATCTTTATTATTAATCACAGGATTATAAAGATATTTTGAATTCTGCAAAATGCACTTAAAAAAGAATTTTAAAAATGCAAATTACAAAATCTAAAGTACAATTATCAATAGATTAAAATGATACACATATACATTCACTTATGTATATGTGTATTATATGGATTTCCAAGGATTTGAAAAGATATGGGAAAATTGGCTCTGCTCAAATAAGGATAAATTGGCCACAGCTTCCTTGAGGTAAATTCTAAAATATGCATCTCATGTCCTACAATTATATTCTTTGGCCCAAGGATTCTCCTCCAGAATTTGATCTTAAGAAAATAATTAAGAATTTGCTGAGAGTTTTAAGTAAAAGGATGCTAATGCCAAGTTTTTCAGAGTAATATAATTTTAGGAACAACTGAAATGTTCATTATTAAGGGATTCATGAGTTATGCCACTTTATAGCTACATGATAGAACATAGTGCAGTCATTAAATCAATATAGGAAATGAAGTGGTGAAAAAGGAGCATCAAAATTTATGTATAGCATAATTTCAAATATGCACAGATTATTCAAAATATCTAAAAATATTTAAAATGGTTATCTCTGAATAGAAGATTTTCAGATAATTATATTCCCCTATGTGCAATTTCTATATTTGTAAAATGAGGATGCATTATTTACATATGGGAAAACATCCATTCATTGCTAATATTTCCTGAGCATTTGATGTCTCATATTTTCCTTACAAGTGCTATACATGTATTAGCACATGAATAAGGTTGATTTAATATCACTATGCATGTAAAAGAATCATTCTCCTTTGAGCTCCTCAAAGGAAAAGAAATTTTGTTGATTATATTTGACAGTAAATTTTCTCCTGAATTTTGGAGACTTCTGACTGGAGGACATCAAAAATGAAGGTATCAGCCAAGGCCAGGATTTTTGGTGGCATCAACTGCTGCAAAAATGGGAAGAAGTAAATCCAGGAGGGTTGGAACTGGGGAGAATGAAGTCCTTCAGAAATAACCCAATGCAGCCTTAACTGAGGCCTGGGTCTTCTCACACTTACTTGAAAATGTAGAGCTGAACCATGCAAATTCTTTAAGCAAGGAAGATCATCACAAAACATTCTGACTTGGTAGGATTATCTTCAGGAAGGCCCAATACCTGAGAATGGGTAGACTGCAGAATAAGGATAGTAAAAGAATATAGAACTTTGTACCCTGAGAAATTTTAAGAGATGGGAGCAGATTTTGGAACACCTGGAATCCAGAAGACATTTAAGAACAGAACATGGTGGGATGATGGGAAAGCAATTTGTGAATCATTTCCGTGGATTCCCTCCTCATGTTTTGGATGAAGAGAAGGCTTTCATTTTTGAAGTATGGTCTTTTAAGTCCTTGAAATTCTAAGAGACATGAATTAAATAACTGTTTTGGAGATGGGTGTTGTAATGAAATGAAATATTATAAAACCAAGAGACTAAATGAGTCCCCCAAAGTCCTCATTTTTTATCACATTCTATAAAGTAGTTTATTATTTTTTAATCACCTCATGGCTGACTATCCAACTGCAAATGTTCTAAATTGTTGTCCATGCCATCACACTCCTGATGCCTGACTCCTGATTTGGTCATGTGTATCATTACCAGGTGAGTTGTCAGTAAAAGAGAAAGGGATTGCAGAAGAAATGTGTCTTCCTGATGATTCAGAACAACAGGCAATATGCACACTGTAGCGTCACCATTTTCTCCAGGTGCACATGAGACATTTCTGGTTTTATAAAATATTCTTTTACTGTGAATTTAAATTGACTCCTTTCTTGGAATGTCACTTCATTCATTTTTCATTTGTACAACAATAATAACTCAGATTCCTTCTGATCTGGCAAGAGGAAATGAAATAATAACCTTATTCAATTTCACAGCTTACAAGTTCATTTGGAACTCTTCTGTGGCCTTTTGATCCTTAAATTTATTTGTTTATTTCAATGGCAAAATCCTCATTAAGCTAATCAGGAATATATCTTTCTTTCTTAGTCCAGGTTTTTACTGGAAAACCTTGCCCATCATTCTCAGCTCTTAATCTCATCCATTGCTTTAAAGAGAAGTTTACGAAATCTGACAAGAAATCCCATATTGTACTTTTTTATCTGGAAACACATCTCTCCTTGCTTTGTCTTCTCATCCTATAGTGGCTTCCCACCCTCAAATTATTATCACTTCTTATCACCCATTCCCAATACTTAAGGGACCTTAACCAAAATTTATACTAATCCTTCTCCATTTGAAGTCTCTCTACCTTAGGAACATTCCCCTTTACCTTCAATATGTAAAATTCTTTTTTATCTAAGAAAATTAAAAGTTCCATTTGATATTACTATCCTGTCTACCTAAAGCATTGTATTCTATCCTTTCATTAAAAAAGTGTATTGAATGAGCAGCCTATACCTTAAAAAATGGAAACTTAAAAACAATGAAATTACTGTTCGCTATTTTCTGGTTCCTCTTTCCTTTCAAAGGTCTACAATCTCTATCACCATACTCCCCCTGGTAGTGTGAGATATGATGTTTGAATGGGCAATTTCTGTTCAAAGTTCTTCATGCCCAACTATGTGAAAAATGAAATTCTCTGTTTTCTTAAGATATTTGGAGCGACGCTTTATGTGGTAGAAAAGGAGGTATATAAAGTAGAAGGGCAGTCAAGGAAGATGAAATCAAATTTATAGGAAACTCAAGTAATGATTAAAGAAGGGGTTTCTGAAGACACATATTTTCTGAAGAATATTGCTTCTCTGGCTGAAAAACAAATGCTTATGATTTGTCTTTAAGAACATCTCATGACTCCGTACATGTTGCATATAAGAAGCTGAGGAGAGTTGTGTTAGTTTGCCAGGATGCTATAACAAATAGCACACAGTGGGTTGGTTTAAACAAAGAAAATTTATTGGCTCCCATTTTTAAGGATAGAAAAATCCAAAATCGAGTTATCAGCAAGGCTTGTTTTCTCCTGGGAGTCTATGGTGCCCTTGCAGTGGCTTGTCCCAGTCACAGGGAAATATCCTCTTCTTTCTCTGAATTTCTGGGTTCTGGCTGAGTTCCTGCTTTTTCCTACAGCTTTCTTTTTATCAGTCCTCCAGTAATCTGGGATTTAGATCCAGTCCTTATTCAGGTAGACATACCTAAATTGAAAATAACATAGACAGCGGCCACTGGAGGATCTGATGGGAAGGAGAGGGAAAAACAGGTATAATCTGGGAACATTTCAGGACAGTGGAATTGTCTAATGATGTTGCAATGATGACTACAGGCCATTATAAAGTTTGTCATAAATTACAAAATTGTGTGGGATGGAGTGTAAACTATAATGTAAACTATAATCCGTGCTTACTGAAAAAAAATAACATATTTGAAAAGTCTTATTTCCAATGGGTTCACACCCACAGAGACCAGAGAGATGTAGATTAAGATTAAGAACATCTCTAAATTGGGGGACATAATTCAATCTACCCCAGGAATAGAACCAGTTTGTAAAACATATTTCTAACCATGCATTGAATATATCCATACATCTTTTTGACTCAAGCAAACAAATATTATTCTTAAACACTCTTTTATTATTGTACTCTTTTGTGTATCACATAATTAATCTTTATTTAAAGGATCAAGTCTATTCTGAATACTTTGTTGTGTTCTTGTCAAATACTTCCATAAAATGTAGAGCTGTTAAATCACTGATCTCAACCAAACTCACATTAAAAGTGGACAATAGGACATCCGGGAAGATGGCGGACTAGTAAGACACAGGAATCTCTTCTCCAGAAAAATAGCTAGAGGACAAGCTGAAACAGCCCCGAAAAAGATCTTCTAGGGTTTAGGTCAGCAGGTGAAGGCTGCACACCACCCAGAAGAGAGAGGGACAGAAGAGGGAAATCGCAACTACAGAACTGTGAGTTGCAAGTAGCAGCTTCTGCTGCTGCCAGCACCCTCCCCCACACTCTTCAGAATTCTCGGGCCGCTGGGCCTGTGACCACAGACAAAGGGGGCTTCAGGGATCTGCCACTCCCGGAAAGGGGAGAGAGAGGGACACAGCCTTAGGCTGACTCAGGTTTGGACCTGAAATTTGGGAGGCAGAACCCCACGGACCCTTCCACACGGCGGTTTGCCCTGGGAGCCCGGAAAGGACTGGAGAAATCCGATCCTCGCAACCTCCCTCTCTTCTAGCCTGGACTAATTGTTGAGGACACCACGGGAGAGGGGAGAGAGAGCCTGGGGCTGACCCTGCTTTGGACTCCCAGGTTTGGTCTGCCCTGTCCCGGGAGCTCTTCCAGGCTGGGTGGGGCTGCACCATTGTTTGCCTTGGAGCCTGCAAGGGGCTAAAGATATACAAACCTCCCAATCTCATCCTCTACTAACAGGGACTGATTGTTGAGGATTCAGAAGGGAGTGGAAATATTTCCTAGCTGGGAAAAGGGGGACCTACTAGAAAAGTCTGGAGAACTGTCTCAGAAAGTTTGAATCACAGGGATCCGAGCCCCCAGACAGGAAGCTCTATCACATTGATCTGGTCTGTGTCACAACAAATACGCTCCGACCAGGCATTGAATTGAGAGCAGCCAACAAGCGCCATCTCCTGGCAGACCAAGGAAGTACACATAAGAAAACAATATGATAAACAAGTTAGACCTAACAGACATATACAGAACACTGATCCAAACTCAGCGGATTATACATTCTTCTCAAGTGCCCATGGATCTTTCTCCAGGATAGACCACATGTTAGGTCACAATACAGCTCTCAATAAATATAAAAAGATTGAAATTATACAAAGCACCTTCTCAGATCATAATGGAATGAAACTAGAAATCAATAACAGACAGGAAAAAAATAAATTTGCAAATGTGTGGAGACTGAACAACACACTCCTAAATATTCAGTGGGTCAAAGAAGAAATTGCAAGTGAAATCAGTAAATATATTGAGACAAATGAAAATGAGAACACAACATATCAAAACTTATGGGATACAGCAAAGGCAGTCTTGAGAGGGAAATTTATAGCTCTAAATGCCTATATTAAGAAACAAGAAAGAGCTAAACTCAAAGATTTAACTGAACAACTTGAGAAACTAGAAAAAGAACAGCAAACCAATCCCAAAGCAAAAAGAAGGAAAGAAATAATAAAGATTAGAGCGGAAATAAATGAAAATGAGAACAAAAAAGCAATAGAGAAAATCAACAAAACCAAAAACTGGTTCTTTGAGAAGATCAATAAAATTGACAAACCCCTCGCTAGACTAACAAAGAAAAAAAGAGAGAAGATGCAAATAAATACAATCAGAAATGAAAGGGGGGAAATTACAAATGACCTCACAGAAATAAAAAGAATCATAAGAGGATATTATGAGAAACTATATGCCAACAAACTAGACAACCTAAATGAAATGGACAAATTTCTAGAAACTCATAACCAACCTACACTGAAACAACAAGAAATACAAGAACTTAACAAACCAATCACAATTAAGGAGATTGAATCCATCATCAAAAATCTCCCAGCAAAGAAAAGTCCAGGACCAGATGGCTTCACAGGTGAGTTCTACCAAGCATTTCTAAAAGAATTAACACCAATCCTGTTTAAACTCTTCCAAAAAATTGAAGAGGAGGGAAAATTACCCAACACATTTTATGAAGCCATCATCACCCTAATACCAAAGCCAGATAAAGATTCCACAAGAAAAGAAAATTACAGACCAATCTCTCTCATGAACATAGATGCAAAAATTCTCAACAAAATACTTGCAAATCGAATCCAACAGCATATCAAAAGACTTATACATCACGACCAAGTGGGATTTATTCCTGGTATGCAAGGCTGGTTCAACATAAGAAAATCAATCAATGTAATACACCACATTAACAAGTTGAAGGAAAAAAACCACATGATCATCTCAATAGATGCAGAATAGGCATTCGACAAAATACAACATCCTTTTTTGATAAAAATACTTCAAAAGATAGGAATAAAAGGAAAATTCCTCAATATGATAAAAGGCATATATGAAAAACCCATAGCCAACATCATACTCAATGGGGAAAGGTTGAAAGCTTTCCCCCTAAGATCAGAAACAAGACAAGGATGCCCACTGTCACCATTGTTATTCAACATTGTACTAGAAGTTCTAGCTAGGGCAATTAGACAAGACAAAAAAATTAAAGGCGTCCAAATAGGAAAAGAGGAAGTAAAACTCTCACTATTTGCGGATGACATGATCCTGTATTTAGAAAATCCTGAAGTGTGCACAACAAAGCTACTTGAACTAATAAATAAGTTCAGCAAAGTGGCAGGATATAAGATCAACACGCAAAAATCAGTAATGTTTTTGTACACTAGTACTGAACAATCTGAGGAGGAAATCAGGAAGAAAATTCCATTTTCAATAGCAACAAAAAGACTCAAATACCTAGGAGTTAATTTAACCAAGTAAGTACAGGACCTATATGCAGAAAACTACAAAACAATGCTAAAAGAAATTTAAAAAGACCTAAACAAATGGAAAGATATTCCATGTTCATGGATTGGAAGAGTAAATATCATGAAGATGTCAATCTTGCCCAAACTGATTTATAGATTCAATGTAATACCAATCAAAATCCCAACAGCTTACTTTACAGAATTAGAGAAGGCAATTACCAAATTCATCTGGAAGGGTAAGTGCACCTGAATAGCCAAAAGTATTCTAAAAAAGAAGAGCAATGTGGGAGGAATTTCACTGCCTGACCTTGAAACATATTACAAAGCTACAGTGGTCAAAACAGCATGGTACTGGCATAAAGATAGACATATCAATCAGTGGAATAGAATTGAGAATCCAGAAATAAATCCTCACCTATACAGTCAACTGGTTTTTGACAAACCTACCAAGCCCACGCTGTTGGGAAAAAACAGTCTCTTCAACAAATGGTGTTGGGAGAACTGGATATCTATAACCAAAATAATAAAAGAGGACCCCTATCACACCCCCTATACAAGAATCAACTCAAAATGGATCAAAGATCTAAATATAAAAGCCAGGACCATAAAACTACTAGAAGAAAATGTAGGGAAACATCTTCAAGACCTTGTAGTAGGTGGTGGTTTCTTGGACTTCACACCCAAAGCACGTGCAACAAAAGAAAAAGTAGATAAATGGGACCTCCTCAAAATTAAACACTTTTGCACCTCACAGGACTTTGTCAGAAGGGTGAAAAAGCAGCCGACTCAATGGGAAAAAATATTTGGAAATCACATATCTGATAAGGGTTTAATATCCAGGATATATAAAGAGATGTTACAGCTCAACAATAAAAAGACAAATGACCCAATTAAAAAATGGGCCAAAGACTTGAATAGACATTTCTCCAAAGAAGAAATACAAATGGCAAAAAATCACATGAAGAAATGCTCAGCATCACTCATGATTAGGGAAATGCAAATCAAAACTACAATGAGATATCATTTCACACCTTTCAGAATGGCCACTATTAAGAAGACAGAGAACTACAAGTGTTGGAGAGGATGTGGAGAGATAGGAACACTTCTTCACTGTTGGTGGGAATGCAGGATGGTACAACCACTATGGAGGACTGTTTGGCAGTTCCTAAAGAAGTTGAATATAGACTTGCCACGTGACCCTGCAATACCACTACTGGGTATATACCCAGAAGAACTGAGAGCAGTGACACGAACAGACATCTACACACCAATGTTCATAGCCACATTATTCATCATTGCCTAAAGTTGGAAACAACCCACGTGTCCATCAACAGATGAAAGGATAAACAAACTGTGGTCTAGTCACATGATGGAATATTATGCAGCTGTAAGAAGAAATAAAGTCATAAAGCATATGGAAACATGGATGAATCTGGAGGACATTATGTTGAGTGAAGCAAGCCAGACACAAAAGGACAAATACTGTATGAATGCATTACTATGAACCAAAATATATTGTGTAATATATTGTTTGATTTACACACACAAAAAAAAACAAAAAAACAAACAAAAAACAAAACAACAAAAAATTTACATATATCCATTACATTTAATTGAGAAATGTATATATTTATTCATCTGTGTTTACTTTTTAGTTTTTTATTGCTTATGTTTTCAATTATTAAATGTACAAAATAAAGTTAAAAAAAAAGTGGACAATATGAAATTGAAAATGCTCCATTGGTCTCATTTCTTGAGTATTTTCTTTGAGATGTAGAAAATATCCTGAAAATAGTATTACTTTCACAAAAAATTGATGAAGTCGTTGGAGTGGTAATGCTGGGGAGACATATATGAAAAGAAATTAAGTGAGGAGAAGAGGAGGAGAAAAAGCTCATCCTGTTGTAATATCTTCATAAGACAAAATGTCTAATCTTGACCTTGAATAAGAAAACTTATATAATACATGTTGAAAATAAAGAAATAGTGTTTGTTGCTAAAATTATGAAAAGACTGATTATAATAAAGTGTTTAGCAAGATGGGGAGCATCTAAGGTATTTTTGTTTTATCTTCCTGATTATTTATTATTGCTCACAAACTCCTAATTTCTAACATTAGTTTCCATAAACATTCCTAATGTTCACTGATAACTGATTCCCTTTTATATTTGGGACTGCAGAAAGATCAGAATCCCTTTCTCTTAGTGAAAGACATGACAGTGAGATTTGATCTGACCAAAGAAATATAGACAGAAGTGACTTGTTGAAACATTGGGAAAATTTCTCCATTTTCTCTTCTCCTCACTGCATTGACTATCAGAATTCTAGATGAGATAGCCTCTGTTATCTGGTTCCTGAAGTGAGGAGGACATGAGGCAGAAAAACCCATCGATGCACATGAAAATGAACCCTGGCTGAGAAATAAACCTTACTTATTTTAAGCTTTTGATATTGGGGTCTTTTTGTTAGTGAATCATAAACCTACCTATCCTGACTAATTCATCAAAGGGCGATATGAATAAGCCAAGATAGTCATGGATATCCCATGGATCTTTATCACATAGAGATAACTTCGAAAATTTCTCCCTACATATTTTTGGGAAAAGAGCAAGCATGCTTTAAAGAGGGATACTTGAATTGGGTTAGGTGGAAGAATGCTTTTGTCTGTATGTTGTTGTTTAGACATTTAAATGAAGGTAGGAAGATGTATACAGATGATGAGTTAAAAATCAAAGGAAAAAAGAGTGCCTTGTGCTGATTATCTGTTGTCAATTTTTGCATCAATTCTATTTCATTCTGCAATCTCTTCTGGAAGCCTGGAATCTAGTCTAGAATCACCTTATATTTATAAGTCCAGATTAGAGTTTAACAGTAAAAGGTATGCCTGTAAGGTTTAGAAAGCATAAGAGAAGGAAAAGCGGTTACTTTCTAGTAAAAATTGGAGGAAGATATCTGGGAACATACCAAGTTTTTGAAAATTGGCTGAAGGGGTAGCATCATGCGAGACTCCCAAATATATTGTGACTTCTGTGTATCTGTGTAACACTCATTTGTAGCTGTGGTCTCCATAATATTTAGACAACAGTCTTTCCAAAAATTGTGCAAACTTTCAATTTGCTGCATTAAATTCTTCCTATTTGTAATATCCAGAGTGGCCTTTGTTTTCCTGACTTAATCCTAATTATATAAAGACCAATCGTTTTTATGTCTCTTTCTTTCTTGTTTAAAAAATAATTTTGTGAACAATTTCAAAAATACAGATAAAATGGAAATGCTAACTTAACCAATTTTCTTCATCCAAATTTTAAAGAATATTAACATTTTCTTCTTCACATTTGTACATTTGTTTTAAATTTAAAATAAAATAAGAACATTATAGATAGAAATATGTATGTCCATCTATGTGGGAGATGGCCTATTGCTTGAAATATTCCTGTTACAATATATATAAAATATTGGGTAAAACTATATATATATTCACACTTAAATATATCCATATTTAAATGCATAACTGAATTCTCAAGAACATAAATGAAATGTGAAATGTTTAGATTAGTAAATATCTAGCTTGCTGAACCTACTTCCTTTCCATGGAGACAAAGCCTTGGCTTGCACAAGGTGAAAAAATTCTCCAAGCTTCTGGAACTTTAAAAAGGTGACATCATTAGTGGGTCAAGTTACGTATGTGTATAAATACTCCCTCTTGCAGGGAGAGACAATAAGGAAGCTTTGTTCTTCTGTGTTCCAATGTTGGATGAAAGAGAAAAAAGCAAAAAAAAAGGAGAACCTGTGAATAATAATAAATACAAAACCATAAGATATCAGATTAAGGACTGAATTCATACTACCGGCATGGCTGAAAAACCACATGCAAAGACTTTGGTTTAAAGAGCCAATTCTGCCTCTAAATCCTCTTTGGAAGAATCACTATGCATTTTCTATTGCTGCAAAAACAAATCACCATAACCCTTGTGGTGGCTTAACCCAAACATTTAAATTATCTTACATATTACATTCTGTATATCAGAAATCTTATGGAAGTTCCACCAGGGTAAGCTCAATGTGTGGGCAGGGCTTTGCTCCTTTTAGGAAGTTCTAGGGGAGAATTTTCTTCCTGCCCATTAGGACAGTTGGCAGAATTCAATCCCTTGTGGTTGCAGGATCAAGGTATCCATTTTCTTTTCTTTTTTTTAATTTAAAGTAATTATATACTTTTACGTAAAAATCATAAATAAAATATATAAAATAGTTTTTTAAAAATATATATGTATTTTTAAAGATACTTAAAGGGGATTCCTATATGCCCTGCTTCCACCTCCCACACTTTCCCACATTAACAACATCCTTCTTTAGAGTGGTACAATCGTTAC
Source organism: Tolypeutes matacus (assembly GCA_026826555.1). Classification (NCBI taxonomy): domain Eukaryota; kingdom Metazoa; phylum Chordata; class Mammalia; order Cingulata; family Chlamyphoridae; genus Tolypeutes; species Tolypeutes matacus. Next base: position 10,861,754 of record JAKSZT010054030.1, read on the forward strand.
AATTGATGAACACATTTTGGAGCATTGCCACTAAGCTTGGATTCTAGTTTACATTGTAGTTTACACTCTCTCTTGCACAATTTTGTAGGTTATGGCAAAATATATAATGGCCTGTATATGTCATCCAATGTCATTCAGGACAATTCCCAAGTCCTGAAAATGCCCACATATTACACCTGCTTTTCCTTCTCCCTGCCCTCAGAACTTCCAGTGGCCACTGTTGCCACGTCAATGATATAAGTTCTTACATTGCTAGAATCATAATAAGCCTATAGTAGAATACCGGTAAGTCTACTTTAGTTCAAAGTTCATTCCCCAGTCATGAGGATTATGGGATGGTTGTGCCCATTCCACCTCTAACTGAGAGGGGACTTCAATCCCATAGGGCAGATGGATGGGACTCTCTAGTTTGCAGTTGTAGACTCTCTCAGTATCTTGGGATGGTGGTTGTCCACCATCATCTCCTTATTAGTTGTCCAGGGTGAGTCCAATGAACTGGAGAGTAGGTGTTTCAGCTCTGTTGAGATTCAGGGCCTAAATGGTACATGGACAGCCCAAAGATTTAATTCTCTTGGATGTATACCTATCAACTTCAGTACTAATTATAGGTTCAAACAGAAGGGTCAGAAGAGCCATGTGTAGGGAAACCACATGAGTCCAATTCTGTCACATTGGGAGGCATAAATTCCAAAATAGGGCCCACTGGCAAGGCACCAAACTCCTGGGCTATCTGCCCTGACTATAGTGTCTGGATGTCTCCAGAGCCCTCAGGAACCCCACTATTTGGGGTTTTATCTACTTTGGCAGTCAATGAGATGCTGCTGAGACTTGTATAAGCGTAACCTCTGGAATGACCTCCTGACTCACTTTGGAGTCTCTTAGCCATATAAACTCATTTGTCTTTACCTTTTCCCTCTTTTGGTCAAAGTCTTTCTTCAGTTGCATTGCTAGTGGCCAAAGTCTTTCTCCAGTTGCATTGCTAGTTGGTGCTTGGTAGTAATCCCTCAGTGCCAGGAGGGCTCATCCCCAGGAGTCATGACCCATGCTGGGGAGAAGATAATGCATTTATTTGCTGAGTTTGGCTTAGAGAGAGGCCACATTTGAGCAACAAGGCATCTCTTGGGTCTCCATTTTCTTGCTGGGTGTGAGATGAAGGTCATTCCCATTTTCTAGTGATCACAACAATTCTTAGCTCATGACCTCTTTCTTCCATCTTCAATGCTAGTGATGGCAGTTGGAGTTCTTTTCACATCACATCTATCTGGTCCACTCATCTGCTTAAGTCTTCCACCTTTAATGAAGCATGTGATTAGATTGGACCAACCCAGATAGTCCAAGAGGAGCTCCCCTTTCTAGGTACTTAAGCTTAATCACATCTGGGAGGTCCCTTTTTCCATGAAATGTAACATATTCACAGGTTCCAGGAATTTGGACATGGATATCACTGGAGGGCTAATATTGTTCATAGCACAACTATCATTGCAATATAAACCTCAAGAATTCTCCAAAATTTCAGGAGACCCAAGGTTGCAAATCAAAATAGCAAATAAATAAGCTACCAGGTGTGATAGTCAGAATTAAGCATAGGAAATAAAATTAGGCCTAAAACATTTAAACAAAATGAAAAGATGTTTAAAATGTTCATACATACATAAGAGGTATGAGAAATATGGCTATGGAAAAGAAAACTACACAAATAATCTGGAAAATCTTTAAAAGAAAAATTAGAATTTCTAGAAATAAGAATATGAAAAACATAAATGAAATGAATAAGCAGCAGAGACAACATAAAGTAGGAGAGAATTAGCAAAAGAAAAATATGGCTAAAGAAACTATCAAGAATACAATAAAAGTATATAAAATATTTTTAAAATATGAAAGAAAAATCAAGATGTATGGAAGATAGAGAGAAAGAGTATAATGCGTATATTTTGAATTCCATGGAAAATAAATGAAATAAAAGAGGAGAAGCAATTTTCAAACAGATAATAACTGAAAACTTTTCATACATTATAGAATATACGAAACCTCAGATTCAGAAAAATTATTGGGTCCCAATCAGAATTAGCATGCATGCACACACACATACACAAAGCACATATATTTAGGCACAGTGAAGTGGTATTTTGAATACTAATGTTTATAGAATTATCCTGAAATGAGTCAAAGAGGGGGAAAAGTCCTGATGATCCACAAAGAAGCAATAATTGGGCTGGTAGTTGAATTCTGAATAGTTCAATGAAAATCAATACCCAGTGAATAATGAATTTCAAAATACTGATTGTTTTAAACCTCAGACTAGAATTGGACACTCAGTGAAATATTATTTTACCAATGGAGAGAAAATAAGGCATGTTCAGAAGAAGAAATTGAGAATTTGTTACCTTTATACTTTCTCTAAAATACTGCTAAAGATTGTACTTCAGAAGAAGAAATCTGATTCCAGAAAAAGATATCAGGGAAGCAAAAGTGAATGGTTTCCACAGAGAGATAATAAAAATATTGTTAACTTCAACAAATGTTAATGACAACTAATAATAAATCTAATTTAATGATTACACCATAAAGCCATATTATTCAAGAATTAAAATAAATAAAAAATTGTTGCAGAGTAAAAGCATTCTGAAACACTTGTAATTTGCAGCAAGTAGATAATGATTAATTTTTCTTAAATATAATTTGTTGATTTTAAAGTGTAATATCCATGTTAAATGCTCTGTTGAACCAATTATAAGAAAAAAAATAGAGTGTAAATTTTTCCACTTAAGAGAGGAAAAAGAAATGGAATGGGAAAAATAACTTAGTCAATGAAAAAGGCAAGAGGAAAGCAAAAAAGTAGGAAAAGTGGAAAGCACAAGTTAGCAGAAATGAATCCAAATATAACTATTATAATATGAATGGACTAAATGCTTGTATCAAAAACAAGCATCCAACCGTAGGAAAAGCATAGTCCAGCTATAACTGGTTTGTAATATACACTGAAAACATAAGGAAAAACAAGGTTTGCAAAAAATAAAGTAAAAAAAGCTATACCAGTGAAATACATGACTAAAGATAACTGGTGTCACTATTCAGTGTTATATAGAATAAGCATTACTAGAGTTAGAGGTATTAAAAATATAGTAATAAAAGTTTTCTTTCATCAAGAAGATAAAATATTTCCAAACTACCATGCACCTGATAACATAATTTTAAAATACATAATGTAAAAATCGATAACTTTCAGGAAGAATTGACAAACCCACTGTCCTAGTGGAAGACCCAAATATGTATCTCTCTTTTATTTTTAGTGTAAAATTAGAGTCTTTATTTAATTTTTTAGGTGAAAGAAGTAATTCATAAGGGCTGGGAGAAAGCGATTATAATTCATTTGTACAACTTTTAAGAAAGATTTCTATCAAACTCTAACCTAAAAAACAAGATGTAAAGAATACCAGACTTTACAAAATATTGGTTAAGATTGGAAAGATTATCTTAAAAATGCACCCCATAACTTAAGCAATGTTGATTTAAAAACATTCATTTTGTAGTCTTGAACTAGAAAGGGATCTATACTCATAATTTCTGTATAACATCAAATTTACATATGTTAGAATTTGAAGATTTTTAAAACTGTTTCTTCTTGACCTTTTGATGATATCCACATTCTATTGAGTTGATAATAACAATAGAAGACTTAACACAGCTCTGGACATCTTATGAATGTGACCCTCCCACCCACTTTCTCACCTCCCTTTTTCTCTTCCACTAATATTTATAATGAAAATACTATATCTCAGAGACTGTTATACAGCAGTGAACAAGTCAAAACCTTGTCTGTCAGTAGGCCTTTGATTATTATTTTAGTGTGTTCAAATGGTTAATTTACCTTAATAGATTTTCTAATGGTAAGTCATCCTTCCTAGGATTTATTTTTTAGTTCATGAATTATCTTTTTAAAGAGTTTACTTTTTGTTCAACCCTGTACACTAACTGCTAACAAAGATTATTGTGAAACATTTCAGAAATGCAAAAGTATCCCCACAAATCACCTTAAGAATAAAACAAATTAGTAAGCAGTCGAAGGTCACTTAACGTCCCTAGCCAAATCCCATCTTCTTTCCTCCAGGGACTTTCATGTTTAAATGCATTTGTTGGCACTGATACTACATGTGTATTTCTAAATAATATATGACATTGTTTGGGATGTTTTTAATTTCTTGCTATAAGCATCAAACTGGATATATCCTCTGTATCACTCATGTATTTCAACCTAATGCCTAAAACATACAGGACTGAATTACTCATTTTCACTTCTGTCCAAATGTTCATTGTTTTGAATATCCTATAATTCATTTATCCATTCTCCTGTGGATGGACATTTAATTTCAAAGACTGTTTTTTTTTTTTCATTTTATTTATAGAAATTTTCTGATGTTCTCTTAAAAGTCTGCTGCCTTTTTTTTTCTTCTATAGTGCCCTTTCTTTATAGTTCTTATTCTTTCTTGTTTTACTTTATTTTGAATAGTGCATTAGTCTTCCAAAGGGGTGCTGATGCAAAGTATCAGAAATCTATTGGCTTTTATAAAAAGTATTTATTTGGGATAAAAGCTTACAGTTACAAGGCCCTAAAGAGTCCAAATCAGGGTTGCTTTTTCACCAAAGTCAGTTGCCATATGTTGAAGCAAGATGGTCACTGATCTCTGTGAGGGTTCACAGCTTTCCCCTCTGGGCTTCCTCTTTCTCAGCTGCAGGCTAGCACAGGTCTTGTCTCTTGGGGTTTCCACGTTTTCCTGGCATAGGACACATTTCTTTTCAGGCCTTCTCAGCTGTTCTATTTTCTTTCCAAGGTCAGCAGGAAACTATCAGGTGAATGATTCATCTTTGTCAGACCCCAGGATCAAAAATGACAGAACTGTCTCTCTTCCCATGTGTCTTCTAGAGTGAGTGCCACTTTCTATCAGATCTACCAAGGTGGTGGGGACTCAACCTGAGTTGAGTGACATAAAAAAAAAGTCCTCAAAGCAATCTTAACAGGTAATTTTATTAAAGACCCCTAAACTGAATCCAATATTATCAAAGTGTAACACACTCAGATGAATAGAATAGTTTACAAGCAAAATCTTCCTCTTTTGGGGATTCATAAAATAATCTCAAATTGTCACAAATAGTTTTATCTTATAGTTTTTGGTTCCATTGTTTCTTTGTTATGTAACTATTTGTGAAACCTGCTCTTTCATGGTGTTTGTTTTTTAATGTTGGTATGAATTACTATTTTTCAACCAAGTCTCATATATAATGCTCTCCCACACACACTTGGGAGTCCTTTTGGCACTAGAGAATGATCACAGGGATCTATTTATTTAGAAGTTAAGTTTCCTTTGGCTAGTGGGAAGAATATTTTCTAGTCCTCTCTTGGAAGATGGATCAGCCCTTCAAAATGTAGTGCTTTATATGCAAGGGGCTCCATTACAGCTAGAAACACCTTGTATTGTGGAAACAATCAAGCATTGCCTCCAAGGCTTATGTGTAAATATCTTAGTTTCAGATCACATAGTGAGTTTTTTCCTCATTTCTGACATCTGGGCATGTCTTTCTTTTAACTTAGATCAGTTCTATTAAAAGATTTAAAAATTATAAAAAAATTTCTATGTATTTACATAGCAGGATTTGCACTATAAATGTTGTCCAGATCTTTTAAAATATTTTATCATTTCTATTGTTCAATCCTTTGTGATTTCTTATAATATATTAGCTGCAAATTAGATGAGAAATATATACTATACCTTTTCAGCATATCAATATAATTAAGTATAATTAAAATGATATAATTTCCTAAAACCCAATAAATCTTACTTTTTTACTTGACCTTTGGCTTATATTCATTTTAGCAAAGAGGAGACTTCATTTTTTCTTTAAAAATAAAAGGTAAAGATACTGACCCCACTTCAATCAAGATGGCAGAGACAGAAGCTTCAAGGCAGGGCACAGATACCCTCCCCCCCACACACACACACACAAGAAGCTTTGAACAACCAGCAAGACTGGCAGAAAAATCTCTCTCCAAGTTCCAGGAAACAGGTAAAGGACTACAGCAGCAGGACAAACAGTGAATGAAGAAAAAGGCATCTTAAAACAATTGGGGAAGCTCTTTGCCTCCAGGCAGGATCTTCTATCACACAGATTTGCTCTGTTTTACAGCAGACACACTGCCCAGGCATTGAACTGAGAGGGCTGCTAGAGTACACCATCTGCTGGCAAACCAAGGAAGTGCAGGTGAGGGAACTAAAAGTAAATAAGGGAGGCTTTTTCTAGTCTTTACATCTTCCCTTCCCAAGGCCCTTGGAAGCAGGTCTGCAATGCATTACTAGGTCCCATGCCCAGATCTGAGCAACTAAGAGGGGCAATCCTAATGATCCAGAACAGGTTGAACCAATAATCAAACAACAGCAGTAACACACAGCCTCCCACCACTAAATCCCTAAAAAAGAGAAGGCATCTGATAATCTCACCATCCTAATCAGATGCCTAGACATCAGTAAAAACGTACAACTCATACTAAGAAAATGGAAGAAATAGCCAAAGAAAAGGATTATATTGAAACTCCAGAAGAGGCACAGGAGTTAAGACAAATAGTCAATGAGATGCACACAAATTTCCAAAATTAAGATAATGAGTTGAAAGACAATATGACTAAAGAAATAAAGGACATCAAGAAGACACTGAGCCAGCACAAAGAAGAATTTGAAAACCTAAATAGAAAAGTAACAACTTTTGGAATGAAAATCTTGATAGGAGAGATCAAAAACACATTAGAAAAACAACAACAAGAACAACAAAAAACACATTAGAGGCATACAACAACAAATTTGAAATGATAGAAGAAAGTATAAGTGACACAAAAGACAGAACAGTCAAAATCAAAGAGAGAAAGAACAGAGAGAGAAAAGAATGGGAAAAAAATGAACAGGGGTTCAGGGAGTTGAATAATAACATGAAATGCAAAAACATACTTGTCATGATAGTTTCAGAAGGAGAAGAGAAGGAAAAAGAGGCAGAAAGATATTTGAGGAAACAATGGCTGAAAATTTCCCAACTCTCATGAAAGAAATTAACTTACATATACAAGAAGCACAGAGTACCCCAATCAGAATAAATGTGAATAGACCTACTCCAAGACCATACTACTCAGAATGTCAAACATCAAAGATAAAGAGAAAATTCTGAGAGCAACAAGGGAGAAGCAAACCATCACATTCAAGGGACACCCAGTAAGATTTAATGTGCATTTCTCATCAGTAACCATGGAGGTGAGAAGACAGTGGTATGATACAATTAGAATACTGAAAGAGAAAAATTTCCAGCTGAGAATTCTTTATTCAGCAAAATTGTCCTTCCAATATAAAGGTGAGTTTAAAATATTCACAAACAAACAAAAACTAGGAGAGTTCATAAAAAGAATCTAACTTTGCAGGAAATATTAAAGGAAGCCTTACAGTCTGAAAGATAAAGAGAGAAGAGAGAGGCTTGGGGGAGAGTATAAAAGAAAGAATGGCAAAAAGGATAACCAAAAGAGTAAAAAGACAGACAAAATAAGATATGACATATGAGAATCAAAGAAAAAATTAGTGGAAGTAAATAATGCATTTACAGTAATATCATTGAATGTGAATGGATTAAACTCCCAAATCAAAAGATATAGGCTGACAGAATGAATAAAAACTAAGCATGAGCCATCCATATGCTGCCTACAAGACTCACCTTAGATCCAGGGACACAAACCAGGTGAATGTGAAAGGCTAGAAAAAGATATTCCATGCAAACAGTAACTAAAAAAAGAGAAGGGATAGCTATACTAATATTGGACAAAACAGTCTTTAAACGCAAAATACTCACAAGAGATACAGAACGCCATTATATTTTTATAAAAAGTACAATCCACCAGGGAGAAATAATAGTCAAAAATATCTATGCACCTAACCAGGGTGCCCCAAAATACATGGGAAAACTCTGGCAAAAATGAAGAGAGAAATAGACATCTCTACAATATTAGTTGCAGATTTCAACACACCACTCACATCATTAGATAGAACAACTAGACAGAAGATCAACAAGGAAACAGAGAGCTTGAACAATAAAATTGAGCTAGACCTAACAGACATATACAGAATGTTGCACCCAAGCTCAATGGATTATACATTCTTCTCAAGTGCTCATGGATCTTTCTCCAGGATAGACTACATGTGAGGTCACAATGCAGGTTTCAATAAATAAAAAAAAAAAGATTGAAATTATACAAAGCACCTTCTCAGATCACAATGGAATGAAACTGGAAATCAATAATAGGAAAGAGGTAAATTTACAAATTGATTTTCATATAAGAAAATTAATTAATGTAATAAACCACCTTAACAAATTGAAAGAAAAAGAAAATCATATGATCATATTGATCAGGGCAGAAAAAGCATTCAACAAAATCCAGCATCCTTTCTTGATAAAAACACTTCAAAAGATATTAATAGAAGGTAAATTCCGCAGTACAATAAAAAAAGGCACACATGGAAAACCCACAGCTGACATTGTACTCAATGGGAAATCACTGAAAGCTTTCCCTCTAAAATCGGGAATAAGACAAGGATGCTCTCTCTCATCATTGGTATTCAACATTGTCCTAGAAGTTCTAGCTAGAGCAATTAAACAAGAAAAAATGAGTAAATAAAAGGCATCCAAATAAGAAAAGAAGTAAAATCCTCACTGTTTGAGGATGACATGATCCTATTTATCTACTTTATCTAAATATAAATATATCTATTTATATTTAGAAAATTCTGAAATGTCTACAACAAAGCTGCTTGAGCTAATAAATGAGTTCAGCAAAGTGGCAGGATATAAGATTAATATGCAAGAATCAGTAATGTTTCTCTGCAATAGTATAGAATAATCTGAAGAGGAAATTAGGGAAAATATTCTATTTACCATAGCAACAAAAAGACTCAAATACCTAGGAATAAATTTAACCAAAGAAGTACAAGACCTATATGCAGAAAACCAAAAAACAATGCTAAAAGAAATGAATGAAGACTTAAACAAATGGAAAGACATTCCGTGTTCATGGATTCTAAGACTAAATATCATGAAGCTGTCAATCCTACCCAAATTGATTTATAAATTCAATACTAATCAAAATTCCAACAACCTACTTTACAGAAATAGAAAAGACAATTACCAAATTCATCTGGAAGGGAAAGTGAAAAAAAAAAGTTTGGAGCATGTTCCAAACAATAATACCTCAGGGCTGACTCTCCACAGTAGCTTTGAATGGCCAGCAAGACCTGGCAGAAACATCTTTCTCAAAGTTCCAGAAAATAGTTAAAGGATGTCAGTAACACAGATAGCCTGGAATCATGAAAGAGGTACTTATAGGTCATAGCATCTTATGGCCTCCTGGCTGGCCCTCTCCCCTACCTCACTGGCTCGGCAATGAGCTGGCCCACATACCAAAGTGGATTCCTGGTCATGGTTACAGACAGAGAAGAATAACATTTGTGCACATCCTGGGAGCATGTCTGCCAAGCACAATCTGTCTGATGATGTTCTGAGGAACTCACCATCTGAGAACTTGTCCTGCGTAGGCAGTTTATGGAGCTTTCCTACAGAATGCTGTGGGAAAGCAGACAAGTTTTACTTCTAGAGCAAGGGATTACGGTAGAACATACAGTGCAGTGCCTAGAATGTTAAGGAAACAGTTTCTAGAGAAGGGGGACATGGGGAACAATGTCACAGTTTGTGGCATTTTGTTTGTCAATCCACTTTGTACTTCTAAGAGGATCTAAAAGGCAAAAGTGTAAAATGTAATAGTAAATCAGTGGTTTTAGACTCACAGAGACAGAAATTGGAGTACAATTGCTAGGGACTGGGGGTAAGGGCAATTGGGAGTTAATGCATAATGGGTGTAGGATTTCTGTTTGGGAGGTGTTTTATTAATGAAGGATGATGAGGGTACTCCAATATTGTGAATGCAATTAAATCTCATTGAATAATATGTTTGGGAGTGGTTGGATTGGGAACATTTATGTCATATATATGACAATTTAAAAAACAAGACAAAAAGTAAGAGCCACTAAAGAGACAATGTCAATTAAATGCAATATATGATCCTAGGTGGTACCTAGTAATTGAGAACTGCTCAAAGGGACATCATTGGGACATATAGAAAAATTGGAATATAGAAGGTAAGCTTTATGTCGATGTTAAATTTCTTAAACTTGATAACTGCACTTAAGGTGATTACATAAGTGACTACCATTATTCTTAGGAAATGTACATGGCAGTATTGTGTTCAAGAAGATTTATGTATATAGCCTACACTCAGATGTTCAGAAAATGAATAGATAGATAGATAGATAGATAGATAGATAGATAGATAGATGATAGATAGATAGATAGATAGATGATAGATAGATAGATAGATAGATAGATGATAGATAGATAGATAGATAGATAGATAGATAGATAGATAGATAGATAGAATGATATGGCAAATGTGGCAAAACATTAAAATTGGTGGATTGGGGTATCTGGAGTATAGGGTATGTTGGAATTCTCTGTATGGGGTTTTTATTACTTTTTAAATTGCCCTAGAAGTTTGAAAGCATTTAAAAGAAAAATGTTAAAATTTTAAAAATAATGTGTGAATAATATAAAGTTAGAAAATATAAATCAAAAAAGGAATTTATATGCAGGATTTTTCTTTCCCTATTTAAATTTAAAATAAAATTTTACTCTGCATTCTATTCTGCCAATACACACACACACACACACACATATATATATATATATACATATTTAAAACTCAGCAAATAGCTTAGAATTGCCTCCAATACCAGTTGACATTGTCTGCAGAATTATTGATAATGGATGCATAGGAGAATCCATGGAGTAGATTTATCCTAAAATTGAGATTTAATGGCACAAGCCCAATATAAATCCTTTCTTATTTAATTTTCACAATAACCCTTTGATGAAAACACCACTATAGTTCCAATTTTAAAGGGCCAGAAACCAAGTTTTAGAGTAGTTAAGGAATTTGCACAAAAAAATAATATTAGGATGTTGCAGAACCCTGAAATGAAACAGGCTCACTGACTCCAAAATCCATGTCCCTAACTGTTAGTACCCTGTGCAGCCACCTGTCAACATTGCTGTAACTAATCTCCTTATTTTTTAATATTTAGATTTCCATGTTCTGTATTTCATTTTTGCTATTACCAACAATTTTATGCTAACGATTCTTAGGAATAAATTAAGTCATCTTCACCAACGTATGTATGGTGTTAACTTAAATTCTTAGAAGTGGTGGTGTTTGTTAAAGGTCTATGCTTTATTGCTTTTAATGTATTTGGCAATTACAATTCATAAAAGGTTCCCTGATATATACACTTGCTTCAGCAATTTAAAAGAATGACCATTTTCTTATTTCTATGCCAATACCAGTTACGATCAGCCTTTTTCATCCTTGCCAATTTCTAATACCGTTTTCAAAAACTAGAAATCATGCAGCATAATTTCATTTGAAATTATTTGATTATTGGTGAGGATGACAAAATTTTCACCTGTTCAATTACAATTTGTAAAATTGTTCTTTTTATTGAGGGATCAAGTGTACAGAAGATTGACTAGAGGAGGAAAGAAAAATCTTAGTATGCCTCCAGTAAGGACTATAAAACATATTTAGCCCAAGTCGATAGTTGTTAGACATGGAAACTGGAAAGAGAAATAAAAGGCTTGGCCAATGTCACAATTTTGGGGGCTGCCAGAACTTGAGCCCAAGTTGTAACAAAGCCAAACCAGGCTTTCCACCATCCTGCAAATTCTCTGCTTTAGGTGTTGATTAATTTTGATCAGATTTTGAGTAATTAAAAATTCTGTAATTGAACAGTATTGAGGACAATAATAAGTTATCCTAAACTCCTATAAAACAATTCTAAAAATTCTAAGATATTTCCTAAGCATAGTGTCTTACAACACATTTGGTGTGATGAAATAAATTAGATGTCAACTGTGGACCACTATAAACTTTTAATAAGTAAATGCTTTCTTTGTCACCAGGGATGAAAACTGTGTTCTGTAAATCAAGAGGATAATTATTTTTTCCTGACAAGACTTCATTGTACTTGATTGAGATTTTAGGGCATATATCTATGAGTTGACAGTTTGCATTTGCTGTTTCCCCCTAGGTAAAATCTAAAAGCATTCATACCATTAATGGGATCAGAGTCCATTAACCCTAAAAAATGCCCTTTTTTGCTCAAAGGAAAATTCCACCTAGTAAATTGATATAAAAGCATGTTCCATCATGACATGAAAACCCAGCTTATCTAATAAACCACGTGGCTCTTTAAGATGGGGGAGAATTAAAGAAAGGATTACTGAATCCCTTTTCATGGTACTTACTGTATTTACCTTGGCATTTAACGAGGGAGAAATTGACTCACTTTATATTTTGCATTACATTTATATGTGTTAGTATTTTTTAGATTTTTAAAATGTGGAGGCTGTACACAATGCTCAGAGATATTTTCACTGAAAACCTTGTTTTTAAGTATGAATATGACAAATTGTTATTCAAAAGGTGGGCCAGGAGCCTTCTCCCCAAAATCTCCAGACAACACAGGTACAATGCAAGGGTGACCTTAAAGGACACAGCTCTAATCTGACACACCTGCACACCTCTTTTTCAAGAAGACTCCATAGTGTTTCCCATGGGGTGGAGGCCCTCTGTGAGGATGAGTCACCTCAGTGCACTTTGTAAGACAGGGAAATCTTATTGTATATATCAGTAGAGGAAGATAGATGCTGGAGAAAAGAAAATAAATGAATAGCTAGTACCTGTTGAGTAGCTACTCTTTCATTATTTTATGTGCTCCCCAAGCCTTAGTTCATTTAGTTCCCACAACAAGCCCTGGGAGTGTAATTGTTATCTCTATTTTATGAAGGAATAAACTGGGACACAAAAAAGTGAAGAAACATGCAAAAGTTTCCACATCTACTTGGTGCACCCCAGCAGTGTGGCTCCTGAACAAGTGCTCTCATGCCAGACTCTCAGCCTTCTGTCAGGGCCAACAGGCAGGGCCAATGATGGCGTGAGGACACCAGTTAGGTTCCTTTGCAAGCCCAAATGGGATGCCCTTTGGGAATTCCCAAAAAGAGTTCTGTGGACTTGGTATGAAGCCAGAGCATCTATTAAGGTATTTAAACAGAGAAACCTGAGCTGAATCTAATTTCCAATTTTCTTCTTTGCAGTTTTCCACGTGGTGGTTACATTTTCCATCTATCTTGCCTATAAACTATTCCCTTGAACTACCCAATTTGGTAAAATCCCATTAAAAGCAAATACATTACTTTTCATGTTTGAGAAATTTAAGATGTATGTGTACTAAAGAACATGAATGTAAGAAAGCAATGAGTGGGATAGAAAGCTTTTATTATTATTATTATTATTATTATTATTATTATTATTATTTGATCTGAGTTATAGGCAACAAAAGAAACAAGATCTTTCTTTTCCTTAAGTATGCTTACAATTACCAAATAGATTCCAGTTTGTTTTTCTTTTCATGCTGTTTTTAAAAGTGTGCATAAATGTGTGTTGGATAAATGGAAGATGAGGTGGGCAGAAAATTAATTGTAAGGCAACAATGTAAAAAGACTCCTAGAAAGTAGAATCTTGCAATGGAAGAGGATGTAGCAGTTGAAGGGTAGTAGTAATAGGGAAAATATGAAAGAGAAATTTAACTTTTAAAATATTATTTTTATGTATTTTTAAATAATATAATTACATAGTACACAAGTTAAAAAGTGAAAATGGTAGCTGGTCACCCCTTGGTCTTTTTTTTTTAAACAGACAACCTTATTTACATAACTGTATTTTTCCCAAGTTATACAGGAAAACACACACATACACAAATGGTAAATGCAAAAAAAGCATAATGCCTTTTGATGACAAGTATATTTCACTAAAAATGAGGACTTAAAATGAACTCCTGATCATTATAAATTCAGTCTGTCAATCAGTCAATCTGTCATATTAGTTATTGAGCTCCTACTATAAAGCAGGCTACAGGATCTATATTTACAAATACAGTTTGTTTGTTGGTTTTATTGCTTTGTGTTGTGTGTGTTTTTTTTGTTTTGTTTTTTGTTTTTAATATTAGGATTAGAGAGCAAGCCATTAAAATTCATTGACAATCCTAGATTTTGAAGTATTCTTTTTGTAATGAAAACAAATGGTTATCCTTACATAAAAAATTAAAAAGAATGAAAAAATAATAACTTTGGAGCTATGTGCAAGTTTGAATGGTGACATTGTGGTGGTGTGGACTTCTTGTACCCTATTTTTAACCAAAGAGAAAAGATCAAAAAGGAAAAAGAACTGGGGTATCCTATTATCCCTCTTTTCTAACCAGCTCAAACAAGGAGAATTTTCTTCCCATTTTTGCAGAGGCTTACCTGCCAACTGACCGAAGCGCCATCATTTGAGGTTCAAATTCTACATCAAAACAGTGGCTCTAAAAACTACTAAATAGAAAGTTATCCAAGAAGTAGCTAGGAAAAAAGTACTAATGTACAAAATAACCAGAAACAAATACAAATTACTCAAGGGAAAAATAGCCCCAAAGGATTGCACTGATTGTCTTAGTGGAGTCAATATTGTATGTAAATGAGGCTACTTGGACTCCTGGGCAAACAGGAGCAGAGCACTCCATCTAGGTAGGAAAGGGAGTGAAGCAGAACAAACGACCCGGGTTGTCGCCCAGAGTGTAAGTTCAGGGAGATATGAGGCGCCAGCAGGAAGGAACCCGATGGTCACCAATAAGGAGTACAACCCCTAATGCATGTGACTTTCCACCAAGTCACATTTAGAAGTTCTCACAAGAATCTTCCTTCACACAGGGGATTTTCTCTGAGTGGTTTGATTCCTATCACAAAAGCCTGATATGTCAGAACCCAATCTCCTTAATGAAAACTCCAACAGGTTTTTATGCTTCCTGACAAAGAGGTCTCCACATTGTTCACAGATCAGATAAATCTAACTAGTTTTTATTCAGCATCCACGAAAGGACACACACACTGAAGGACTCTTTCTTTACATTAAAAATCCCTGGAGCTTCTGGGGAAGCTTTAATCGACTAAGAATATCTGTGAAACTTATGAAACATTATGAAATATAATGGAAGACACAAATGTGAAGCACGTGCGGAATTTCCTAATAGCCATATTGAACAAATAATTTAAAAAACAAGTGAAATAAAATTTGTTATATTTTATTTAATCCAAACTATCCACAATACTTTCATTTCATTATATAATCAGTTAAAACTATTAATGCGGTATTTTACATTTCAACATCAGTTTATTTGTTTCTTGCTTATATATTAGTTCGGTGAGGTTGTTAAGCAGGCAGACATCACATAGTAATGGAGTGAGACCCGTTCCTTCTTACTGGAGGCTGCCATTCTCCTATAGGTCTTCAGAGTATTATTCCCATTTCATTGGAGGGATTTTAGAGGTCAGAACTGGGAACGGCATGCATCACCTACACCCAGACATTCTCCCTCTCTCTCTCTCTCTTTTTTTGTCTACATTTAAGACCTGTGTTTTCTGTTTTTTAAAAATTTATTTTTTTTTATTTTTTAAAAGATACTTAGAATCCATAAATGTTACACAAAAAATATAGGGATTCCCATATGCCCGGTTCCCCAGACATTCTCTTGACCCTAATTCCATAGTATGGCCACACCTAACTGCACATCAAGCTAATAAATGTTGCAAATGTTCCCAAAGTTAAGAAAATGGGTTTTTGAAACAGCATTCTCTACCACAATGGACACCTTTCCATGTCAATAGTCATCTAATTTACTTGTTATAATGGCTCTTTTGTGTGTATGTGCCCTATGAACTGGCATTTAAGTTGATTTCAATTGTATTCCTATTAAAACACCATTTCATTGGGTTTATATTTGTATAATTACCTCTTTAAAGTGAAAAAAAGTAAGGTAATGGAATTGTTAAATCAAAAGTCATGAATATTTTACATTTTAAAACCTTGTGAAAGAATTGTTCCAATTATTCTCCCACATATGGAACATAAATCTGATAGTTTCTCAAACACCCTGGGTGACTTAGAGCTTTGAAATTATTTCTATCTTTGCTAATCTGATAGGAGAAATTTTTACTTGAAAATTTTTTCTGTAGTTTAATTTCTTTTCATAAATGTATTGGTCATTTATAGTTCTCCTTTTATGAATTGCCTGTGCCTGTTCAGTCCTCTGTCCACTCTCCATTAGGATAATAATATTTTCTTTTTGATTCTAAAGGGCTTTTCTAAATGAGCAATATTAACACTTTGATAATGCAAATAGGTTTACCAGTGTATTAATTGCTCCTGTTTTAGATTTGTTCTTCTTATAAGGAGAAGGTATGGCTTCACAGAAAAATCTTCTATGAAATACAGGATTCCCATATACAACCATATTATTTTTTTCTTTGTTTTTAAAGAAGTTTTAGATTACATAAATCTTACATCGAAATATAGGGGATTCCCATTTACTCCACTCCCTCCCCCTCTCCCATTTTCCCCTATTAACAACATCCTTCATTGGTGTGGTACATTTGTTAAAATTGATGAACAAATATTGAAGCATTACTACTAACAATGGTCTGTAGTTTACATTATGGTTATACTTTGCATCACACAATTTTATAGGTTTTGACAAAATGTCTGGTGGCTTGTATCCATCATTGCAATATCATGCAGAACAATTCCAATGTCCCTGAAATGCCCCATGTTACACCTATTCTTCCCTCTCCCTCCCTCAGAACCTCTGGAGATCACTGCCTTTATATCGAAGTTAAGAGTTCTTCTGTTACTAGAATAATAATGTCTACTTTGGTCCATAGTTACAATGCTGCCTTATATGTGTTCATTCCTCAATCTTGAAGATTTGGGGATGGTGATGCCTTCTCTGCTTCTGGTTAAGGGAGGGGGGCTTAGATTCCATGGAGCAGATGGATGGAGCTGCCTTGCTTGCAGTTGTAGATACTCACTGTTTTGGGAGATGGGTGCTGTCTATCATCATCATTTTGTTAGTTGTCCTGGGTGAGTCTGATGAACTGGAGAGTAGTTCCAGTGCAACTCCACTTAGATTCAGGGATCAACTGGCATATGAACAGACAGAAGATTTAAGTCTCTGAGACATATATTCAATGGATATAATGCTAATTATAGGTTCAAATAAAAGGGGCAGAAGAACCATGTGTAGGAAAATTATAAATGAATATAATTCTGTTAAATTGGAGTTAATAGGTTAATATATTCCAGGTAAAGTCCATTGACAAGATGCTGATTTCCTGGGTTGTCTGTCCTGCCTATAGTGTCCAGATATCACTAACCCTCAGGAGCCCCCCTGCTTGATGCACTGTTTACTGTGGCAGTCAATGAGATCCTCCTGAGACATGCATAAGTGTAGTCTCTGAATGACGTCCTGACTCACTTTGAAATCTCTTAGATGTAAAAACTCATTTGTATTTAATATATCCCCCTTTTGGTTATGGTCTATTATTAACATCTTTCATTGGTGTGGGATATTTGTTACAATTGATGAAAGCATATTTTTATAATTATATTATTAACTACAGTCCATGATTTAACTCAAGGTTCACTGTGTTGTGCAGTCCAATGGATTTTTAACTTCTTATTCTAGTAGCATATATTCAACCTAATATTTCCCCTTTTTAAACACATTCAGATATATATTTCAGTGCTGTTAATTATGGTCACAATGTTGTGTTACCATTACAACCATCCATTACCAAAATATTTCCATCATTCCAAATGGATTACATTTCTTTTTTATATTAAGTTTTGGAATCTGGTGTGTATTTTATACTTACAGAACATCTCAATTCAGTCTATTTATGTTTTAAGCTCTAATTACAAGTAGGGCTATAGTATTAGCTAGCACAGATCTAGACTTTTGGTTCAGAAAATAATTCTCTAAACATACACAAACACAATTTTGCACAACCTTTCAGGGGGTTCTTGGCCTTCAAATTAAGAATCCTGTTGAAATAATTGAAAGTTCCTTTAAAAGACATCTATGTCAGGGAATGAATAAGTATATTTAAGAAGGAATAGGGCAAAAATTTCCCCAAATATAAGCAGCCACATAAAAGTTAAAGACTGGTAGGTTTAGGAATCCCTGCAACAAGACTGCTGTACTTTGCATGCTACCTTCATTTCTTCACTGGATTATGAATGCAAAAATTCCTCGTAGGATTTCACCAAAAATGAAACCAGTTGCTGAAACCAGCTACCTAAGTGAAACTGCTCCCTGTATGATGAATTGCAACTGCTTTCTTTGAACCTCTTTTCTAATTTCAAACCAATCATTCCCTCTTCTCTTCCACCATATTTTTGTCTCTCTATGCCTGGTCCCTATGTTACAGCAGAAGCAGTAATTTGAGCTTTCCCTTCATTTCCTTTGCTCAAATTCAATGGTGTTTTAGTTTCCCAGGCTGCTCAAAGCAGATACCACCGAAGAGGCTGGCTTTAAACAATGGAAATTTATTAGTTTACACGCTTACAGTTTTGAGGTCACGAAAATGTCCAAAACAAGACATCATCAAGGCAATACTTTCTTCCTGAAGACTGGCAGCTGGAAATCCTTGGCTCCTCTGCCACATGGCAAGGCACTTGGTGGGCTACTGGTCTTTCCTCTTCTGGGTTTCATTGC
>JAKSZT010054030.1:10880536-11097399 GCA_026826555.1 Tolypeutes matacus
CTCTCTCTCTCTCTCTCTCTCTCTCTCTCTCTCTCTCTCTCTCTCTCCATTCTATTTATAAAGGACTCCAGCAATAGGATTAAGACCCATCCTGAATGAGACGGAATACACCTTAACTGAAGGAGCCTTGTCAAAAGATCGTATTTACAATGGGTGCATACCCACAGGAATGGATTAAATTGAAGCATATGTCTCTCTGGGGTACATACAGCTTCAAACCATCACAAATGGGATGACCATTTTAAAAAGAACTTGCTTTTTAAACAATTTAGACTAATGCGATGAGTTGTGTTTTGGAAAATGCTAAGTTGTATACCTAATTGGTTTGTTTTAAGGAAAAGAATAATGCAACAAATTTCTCATGCTTTTAGCATAGCCGTATAAATAAACCCCCAATGCAAATTGATTTTTCCCTGTAGTTCTTCATTTTCCACTAGCATTTCAAGGTATTGTAAATGATTTTCATTTCAAGACATGCAAACCATTCTTAGAGTGCATTTGCCAGGCTGAAATGAATAGTAACCCTAGGAATAGCTAATTATACATGCTCATGAGGTATGAGTTAGGAAGGGAGATAAAATCTATAAAATAAATTGTTTCATGCCAGGAGATGTGGGCATAGAGTTGGGCGCCAAGGCATGTCAGCCATATTGTAAAAATGTCTAATAAAAATACTTACACTTAGTATAAATGATCCATAGATTATATAAGTTAGGAAGATGGAAAATCTTCCATCAAACAAGAATTACATTTTTGTTCCATTATTAATAATACAGTAATATTTTAATATCACCCAAAGCTGCATGAAAAAAGTTCCAGTTGTGTAATATTTAGAAGCCCTCAATGTTTAAAAAAAAAAAACAAAAAGGAAAAGATCAAACACCTATTCAATACATAAAATAGATTTGTCTTGCCACTTTATTTACACATTGGCAAACTCGCTAGTATATGTCCCTATTACAAATCAACCCAAATCATATCAATGCTCTTTTTTTTAGATTTTCTCAATGAAGTCCAAGGGAGAACTTTAACTGATATTGTCAATGCTTGCAAAAGAGTAACTAGACAGACTTTGGGGGAAAAAATGATAAGTGGGAAAATATTGAAGTCAAGAGAGAAAAATTGTCCAGAAGAGAATGCAAGCCCAGGTTAAGGGTGTCTTGGTGACAGAAAGGAGAGTTAACATCTATGATGGATCTTTTCTCAGCACATGGAAACCATTCCCCCAGCACCCACTGGGAAACACTGTGTCATTAATTCTGCTTTGCTCTCTTGCACACTAACAGTTCCTGTCCTCACTAAATGTGCTCCTTGAACATATGTTTCATTGTCAGATCTGTGCCATTAGATTTGATATACTTGTGACTCCTGTCACACAGGGATGGAAAATCCTTCCTGAAGCCTGAAATCTCCATCAGTGCCTTCCTTAAGCAAAGGGATCTTGAGCATCCTATTGTATTAGCCATACAAAGCAAGTCTAGATATTAGAAGGAACTTTTAAACCATGACTCTGAACTTTGTATGCTTATCGATTTAATGGAAAAGTAAAGTATATCCATCCAGTTCTTACATTTCTTCAATATTCTTGTTTTTCTGTGGAAGCTGTACAGTTTTAGGAAAATTTTATTAATTATTATGATACAGATATTGCCAGCTAATGACCACTGCTTTCATTATTAATTTAAATTGTTTTGGCAGATTAAGTGCCCCTCCCCAAATTCTTTTCCTGGATGGAATAAGATATCATTTAAGTAATATTTTATAAAAAAAGGAGGGAAATGAGGGGAAAAGGAGAGATCTTTAATTCTTTACACCATCTTATTTAGAATAAGTTGTTTAACTGAGTAAGGGGGTTATTTAAAATTGATTAACTACTTACATATTTGGATTTTTTATAATACTCTAAAACTGAATGTGGCCATTAGGTAAAATAATAAAAATATTTGAGAAGCATAATTTTTTATTTCTGAAATTTCTGGGTCCTATCTCATAGAATCCCAAGGCTTTTAAATGAACTAAAAAGGAATGTGGCAGAAATGGTCAAATAAAATTTTAATTCTAGATACCGTTCCATAAAATTTCAGAACCTTCTATACCTTGTTAATTTTCCAAGACTCTCAGTTGAAATAGCACCACCTGTTTCATAGGTTTCCTTACAGTGCAGAATCCATCTTAATTTGACTTTTCAGTTCTAGAGGCTAAAATTGGATGAACTTAGCACCATATCTCTAGCATCCATGCTGGGTTCCCCAAATAACTAAAGCTAAATAGAATAACTGATTTTGAGGAAGCATATGAGCTTGGGTTGAAATGAGATTGTTGACAAAACAAAGTATGAGAGTAGAGTGTTTTTAAATATCCTCATTGAACTTACATGTGAAATCCTTCACTACCATAATTCTGAACCTAGTCCTTAGATTCTCAATCATTATAGATTATTTTAGAGAACAGAATCTTATATCTTGAGGGACAAAAATGTTCAAAGATACAGTTTAAAGCTCAAATCAAAAAGTAGGAATTAGGAGAAAAGTATATACACTAAAACAAGAGGTTAAATATATATCATCAACAGAGAATAACTGAATCTAGATTTTAAAATGCCACATTTTAAAGATTGTTTACACAACTTGAAGCAGATGGAACACACTATATTAAAGATGACATGTTGAATGGGCTGTAGTAGAAATGGAATTTGAAAAATATTTGATCTTAAATTTTTTTGGCAGAGAATAATCATCGAAGCACAATGGTAAGCATATACAAGCAAGGCTCTCAGGCCATTGCTTTCTAGTCACCCAAACATACATGCAAATTTTATGAAAAAATATCTGGTAACAACTTCTGTCATAAAATTAACACATATAAATGGTAGAAAAGTTACAAAATACGGATTAGGGAAAATAAAAGAAGACAAGAAATTGTTCAAGAAAAATATTTTTTACTATTTCTTTCATTAATAATTCTCTATCAGTTGCTTTGTTCTTTACCTTTGGAATTTCTATGAATATGTCCTCTGTTCTAGTTTTCTACTCTATGTCTTATCTTTGCTCTCCTCTGATTAGTGTTGTCATGCTACTGTGCTGAATTAAATACATTGTAGCTTTCTTTTCAGTTCTGTAAATTGGTTTCTACATGTTGTATTTGCTTTCCATTACTTTCATCATTTCATTTAAAAAAATTTCTCCAGCTGTGTTTTGCTATCAACGTGTACCTTTCAATCTCACTCTTTTCCTAATTTATACTTTCAATGTCCTCTCCCATCTCATTGAGAATAAAAGTTGTCTATTACCCTGCAGCAACTTTGTAGCATGACAATATATTTGCTCTTTTTCTTCAGATATGTTCTCTTTAGATTTGCTGAGTCTTTTTGTATGACCTGTGCTATTATTTTTTCTCTCTGATCACAGTCACATATGACAGTCTATAGATTTTCATATAGTGTGAATGCCTAGAGGAATTCTATCAGATTCCTATCTCTTCAAATATTTCACATTCACATAAAAGGGGAAGGGAAAAGCTTTCACTTTTGTAAGGTTTTATTTTTCTAGACCTGAAGTCCTTTTGCCTCTAGCAGAAGTGCTATAGATAGAGGCAGCTGAGGCATATAACTTCAACCCTGGACCAATGAGTTTCTCTTCCATTTACTTCATATTTGTTTCTATACTCCCTTCTCTAACTGGCACAGTTATTCACATCAGAAAATGGTTTTGGTTTTCATCCCCACATAATTAGTAATCCCTCATGCTTCAATTAAGTATGATGAATACAAAGACATGCTGCCCCTGTCTCCCTGTAAGGAAGGACAGTAGCCTCAGAGGCTGAGAGTGCTCTCAGCAAGCAGCCTGCAGGTACCAGTTCCTTCAGAAATGACCTCGACCTTACAGGGCTACTTTGCCCAAAGACATGACCATTCTCAGAAAGACCCCCATCAGTGACTGACTTATGTGGGGGCACAAGGGCTTAGCCATTTTGGCCCACCTTGGGAAAATTTGGAAGGACCATTCTAGCTCCAGAGCTTTGCATTGGGTTGGCCAAGCCTATAATGGGGCCATCATCACAGATCAGCTTCTCTCCCTGCTGGATCTATCTTCCTTCTCCCTTCCACATAAGTTGTCTCTAAGGGCATTTCCTAGTAAATATCCTAATTATAAAGCTTTGTCACTGAATCCAAAGGCTCACACCCTGCAACAGTGACCACAGGGTATTTGGACTGTGCGTGAAATCCTTAACTTTGAGAATGTAGAGAAGACACACTGATACCTGGCCCCAATGGAATGTCCTAAGTTTCTTTTTTGATGCCATTCTTCACCTCTAAGAGAATAGTTGGCATTGAAAATCCACTAATGATTTTGCTCATTTATTTTGCTGCTGTTCTTTTCTCTTGCATATTGTGATCAATGAATTTATCAGCCCTTCATTCAAACTCGCCTCTGCTTATTTATATATTACAGAAATTCTTGTTGACTTCTGGCTTTTGGATGAAGCAATTTTCCAAGTTTCCCATGTTTTATTGCTTGCTTTGTCTGTTTTTTAATACAATTGATAATTTTCACTGAAGTTTTGTAAAAAAAGGGGGGAGGGAGAGGAATCTGTAAGCATGAACTCATATCACCTTTCTGAAGCAGATGTCCCTGATATATTTTTATACCAAAATTAATGTCTTTCACTCCTACAGAGGAAATAACAATGAAATTAATTAAGATAAAAATGAGTAAATACTGTAGGTTTTTCCTATATGCACTAATGATTTTTGAAGGTGAAATTAAATTAATTATCTTGTAATTGCTTGATTAGTCATAGATAAAGTCACTAGTTTAAATAAGAAAAGAATTGCTAAAAATTATTTGTGTGAGTTTGCTTTACTCAGAAGAGGTGCAATTGGAATTAAGAGCACAGATTTAAAAATCATCCACCTGGATTCAAATCCTGAATCTTTAAAATAGTTGACTCAATATTTGAATCTATAAAATGGAGATGAGAATAAACTTGTAAGATTGTTATAAGGGCTAGAGGAAATAATTTATATAAGGTTTTCTGCCCATGGTACATATAAATAGTAATTAGTGGAATGTGTTCCTATTAAGTTATTATTGTTGATGTTGGTGTTAATTTTGTTTGATTGTGAAGACAGAGAACTCAAATATAGGGAAAATATAAGTCTCCAATGGAACATGCTTACCTGAATTGAAAGCTTAGAGTCATATTGTGGCTGTGTCATTTACAGAAGGAGTGGTTTTGGCAACTTTTTAAAACATCATTGTAATTTTATTTCTCATCTGTAAGTACAAATTTTAGAAAAAGATTAGTGTCTTGCAATGTTTGGAGACTGTGTTGTGAGAATCAAATTAGAGTATATATATGAAACTGTCTTGAAACCTTTTTAGTATTGTAAAAACATAAAGCATTATCACCATCATCCTCTTCCTCAATCCATTTTCATCCATTTTCTTTCCAGATGTTTGTAGATAGTTCTCATTATGGGGCTGAGGGATCAACGATGGTCTTGAGACCATCCTTAATAATTAAGAATTAATTATTAATCACTTGGGATATTAAAATAAAAATGAGTATCACCTTATATGCATCTAACCACTAGAACTACCAAATATCCTTTAACATAGTGAAGTACTGAGTTTGTGTGTATGTGAGAGTGAGAGAGGGAGACAAGCAGCACAAAAAGGTGCATGGCTCATTAGGCTTTCGAACTAGTCTAGTCCTTCGACTGAACATCCTAGGAAACCATGGAAACAAGAACAAGAACTTGTTGACAGTGTACCATAAAGGATTTCAGCCTGTTAAAAAGTCTTTTGAAAAATTTGTGATGAAGGAAGCACAAAACAATTTGATGTTGTAAATGTTCTAATACATTTTCAAGAGTATTAATTCCAAATGTTTATGTCACTGAAGAAGGCATCTAGAAACAATTCTCTAGAAATGTCAAGTCCGTGCCTAGACTATAAAACCTACAATCTTCAGTGTGATATATATATATAAAACTTGTGCTCTTTCTATGCTTCAATCTGTTGGTAACCGAAGATTTTTCAGACTTTTACAGTACTGGTTCTAGTACTGATCATAAACATGAATTCTGGAGATGAATGTAATAAACAAGGAAGAATAGAAATGTGATTAAGATAAGAGGTTTTTGAGTTGAAGCCCTGGGCTTGTATTCTCTCCCTGTTACCTCCCTGCAATATTACTTTTGTGAGTTTCTGTTTTCTCAGTTGTCAATTGGTGGTGCTTATATCCTTAGGGTTATTTTTGTGTCATAATATATCCACTAGGTAATGTATATAATGCTCAAGTAATAAAAGTATGTCATAATAACATTTAGAGCGAGAGACAAACATCAGGTGACTTTGCAACACACTTTAGAAAATGAAAATTCACTGATTTACTTATTTTAATTCTTCTTACATTTAGTTGCTACACATTTTCCTTGGAGTTCTCACAGTTGTGGTTATGTTCAAAGGCTTAACTTTCAGATTATTAATGAAAAATCTTTCAAAAGTAATGTTACAAAAGAAATTCAAGAATATTCATAACAGTAGAATTTCCCATAATCAATTGCTTATTGAGAATTTTCAGAGGTCACTTTCTCTGCCATGGCAGAATTGTGAGATGTGTGTGAAATGAAACGATACATGACAATTAAAATGAGTCATCGTCATAAGCAAATAGAACATGTATTTTTAAGATGAAGTTCTTCCGTAGCACATTGTGTTTTTGTGGCACCATCACTGACCATATCGAAGTCAAATCCATACATTGAGGGGAGTTTTATGATCCCAGAAGATCCTAATCAACTCTGAGAAGGTTTTGTTTTCAAAAGGTAGAGAATTCTTCACTGATAACTGTGCATCCTATTATGATGCCCGAAGTGAGAAGGCACGTGGCATTCAACCTAACGATGCCACTCAAAGGAGAAGTTCCCCATCTCTCTGAGAAGGGACACATAGAGGAGGGTCTCCCTCAAGCAGAGAATGTTCTGGACCACTCAACACTATTAGGGTATTGACTAATGATGTAAGCCCCACCCCAGTGCTTGCCACGAAACAGATTCTGCTGGATTGGGGACCAATCCCCAGGGATTTCAGAATTTGGAATAGACATTTTTACCGGTCCATTTGTAGTTGGCGTTGTTGTTAATGTCATGGTTTTACCTGCAATTTTCTGAAGTCAGAGTAAATATAGGTCTTTAATGTGTAGTACCTTTCTAATAAATTTTGGTGATGCTCCTTATCGTTTTAGATGCCCTTAAGGGTCTCACTCGCTTTCTGTAAACTTAACATTTTCTGTTAGCTTGTCTTGTCTGCAATAGAGCATACCCCCACTTTACACTGGGATCTGAGCATAAGCTAAATCAATAAAGAGCTTAAGTATGTCAATTTAGTTCATTTTGTGATTGATTACTTAAAATATGAAAAAAGGTATTCTCATTAGTTGTCTTCACCCAAAAGAATGTTAGCATTTGGCACATTATCAGTACTCTGTTACAGCAAGATTTCAATGTGTTTTCTTCTTTAGAAATGATATTTTCATGGCTAAAAAGAAAATGAATAGGAATATAAGAAGAACTAAAATTATAGAAATAAAATGCATTTGAAAATGAAAATTAAAAAATCACCATCTATATGAGTTATAAGAAATTTGATACATTTAGTCATGTAGAAATTCAAATATTAAGTCCAATTTTTGGTATCCCTTTATAGGAGAGCAAAATTTATAAATAAGGAAAATATTTCTAACATATTTTAAATAATGAATATCTCTTGAGCCCTGAACCTCTTGTGGCTAAAATAAAGCTCCTGGAAACTATTTTCAGAATGGAAAAATTAGTGTAGGAAAATATTAGACAAAGTTATCAATCTAGAAACAATCACTTTTATCTGGGCAAGTTGCCCAAATCTGTAGGCCATCTTCCAGAATA
Organism: Tolypeutes matacus; assembly: GCA_026826555.1. NCBI lineage: Eukaryota > Metazoa > Chordata > Mammalia > Cingulata > Chlamyphoridae > Tolypeutes > Tolypeutes matacus. The sequence goes on from JAKSZT010054030.1 coordinate 10,888,467, forward strand.
ACCTTTGTATATCATTATCAAGAAGAAGGGATGACACCATAAGACCAAAATTTCATGTTAGTCAATTTTGAAGTGCTGGATCCTTTATTAAAGAATTGAGTTGCTTTTCTTCTCTATTAAACTCAGTTTTGATTTTAGACATGTATGGATTTGTACCCAACATAAAAATACTTACTAAACTGAAATAGAGCTAGATGATGGATAAACAGATATATAGAAATATATTTTATAAGTATTTAAAAAAATTTTTTTCCAAGTGCTTTTAAATCTTTGCTATTTTCCTAGCTATAGCAAGGAAGAGGACACTGACCTTGATTTTTAGATTTGACAGATAAATTCATTTTTTAAATCTCTTCTTATTGTTTCAAATCATGCATGGTTTATAATTTCTCAAATATGCATATGAAAAACAAAACAAATAAAAAGTGTGACCATGTACTCTTATCTCAATTGACTGTGGAACAACTGTCTCAAGATTCAGGGTGACATTTAATGCATAGTGGCAATATAGTAGCAGGCTATTAATGTGCTATTTTTTAATTGTACCCCCAGGACCAGGTTGCATGAGTAGCTCTGCCTGGAAATAATATCTGTCACCTGATTTCTAAATACAACTTGGTATACTTTCACTATGTGACAGAACTGAAGTTTGTGGCATTAAAAAACAAAATAATCTTGGGTCTTAGTCTATTGGTTGATGAAGTCTGAATGGAGTCCTCCCCAGTTACCGCTTAGGAAAAAGTCATTCACCTTGGTATGGGATTTCTTCAATGTGACTGGGCAAAATTTTGCCTTGTATTCCTTGGGCAAGAGGATGTTTCTGGAAGATTTAAGTATAGGTAGCAAAGACGTAAAATGATTTTCCAGGAAAAAAAAAGAAAAAGAAAATAAACTGAGAAAAATAATAAAGAAAGATGCATAAGTTGTTGTCCTTTCAGGCTTGTGTTCTCAATATTTACTTCAGTTACTGCTGAGCTGGCCTGTCTCTGTCTTAGATCTTTGCAAAGCTGCCAACATTAGCTTAGTTCCATTTTTAAACAAATAAAACCCAATGAAGACATAATTTAAACTCAGAATGCTTAATATGGCCATTGGCTATGCTCAATGACTTGAAGAAGAATCTATGTCAGATGCTTCATTCACTCCAGGACTGATCCAACTCTGACAGCTGTTTTCCAGATGACACTGGGCCAATAGAAGTGAGTTGATCGTGGCTTAATGCCTACACCAAGCTGCATTATATCCCTCTGCCTCTTCCTCTGCTTCCTCCTCCTCCTTCTTCTCTACTTCCTTCCCTTTCTCTTCTCCTTTCTGAAAATTCTGCTCCTGGGTCCTTGAGGGATATTTCCTCCTAAGTATTACCATTCTTGTATATGCACAGAAAACTCTTTGAGGATGGGGACATTTAGATCCCATCTTTGAAGACATTATTCTCCTTGATTACTCCCCAGAGTACTGAGCAATAGACATTGCTTCTATAGTTTACAGCCCAGACTGAAAACAATGGTCTTCAACAAAATTAATAGATAAATTTTTACTCTTTCTGAATTTCCTATGTAATATACTAATCTATTTTTAAATAAATTATGCTCTGATGACACATAACATATTATGAACCACAATTTTAGTTCAGTTAAGATACCAAATGCAGATATTTGTGTTATGGAGTAGTAGACAGGCTAACTCCATCTAGTTTGTTTTCTGCTTTGGGCACCAGATTATTACGGGGAACCAGTCAGTGATCAAAACAGTCATGCTTAAGAGAGTTGGGATTTCAGGGGAGCTGATGTTTCATTTCAGAATTTGACATTTACAAAGAAAGTGGTCTTTACTACTTGTTTAACTTCTCTGAATCTCAATCTTCTTGTCTGAAAAGTAGGAATAATACTAGGACCTAAACCAAAGATGGATGTGATGATAATATGTCAAAAAAACTATTTGTTTGCAGTTTTGTTTAGCACACATTCAAATATCAGGCTTCCCTCTTTGTGTGATACATGTAGAATTACAATAACAAAAGGAAATTGAAGCATGATTAAATAATCGCACAGTATCGCACACTGCCTGGCACACAAAATAATAACTGTTATTATTTTTGCTCTGTAAATTTCTTCAGTACTTTCTACATTTTATAAATAATCCTCACAAAGAAAATAAAACTCTCAGTTTGCTACAGCCTTGAATAATCCAAATAATGACATGGAAGACTAATAATTTTTACCAGCCTGGGGGAAAGAATATTGACCTCTGGAAAACCTGAACAATTGAATAATACCCACTTGTTAATAAAGTTGGATTTATACCAAGTTAATAATACATTCAATTATACTTATGTTTTTGTGAAATTCAGTGAGTAAGTCTTTCTTGCTAACTAATTTTCCTGGTAATAAATCCATTAAAAACAGCAATGGCAAATAGCTCATGTTCCTGGCTTTAAGCCACACATCAAACATCTTTGTTCTTTTCTCTCATCTTTGGATAGTATGCAGGGATTAAGTCTAGCTTGTTACAAACCGAAAGCTGCATTAACCAATATTCCTAAGTATAGCATAAAGGTCACTCAAGAGAAAACAAGATAGTTGTTCTCATTGTTTTTTCTTTCTCTCTCCTTCTCTGTCTCACACACAGACACACATGGACACACAAGTATACATGTGCACAAACCCTCCTGAACATGAAGAAGCAAAGGTCCGTCTTTCATACCTTTTCTAATGATCCAGTTATTTCCTATACTCCTAAAGCTTTACCTGTGATGGTATAGAATCAGCTTAGAGAATAATGATATAAACCTATATGGGGAAGCCAAAGACTTGTTTAAGGAGAATTTAATTGTGAACACACCATCCAGCTCTGAAATTCAGGGTGAATGGAAGGCTTCGGGACTTGTATCCAGAACAAACTATGACCAGAGATTTCCAGAGCAAGGTAATCTTTGTCTCTGAATTTTATCTTTCTAATTTGTTAACTAGAGGCAAATATCTTAATTAAACTAGAAAATATTGTGCATTTGCTTAACCCTCACAGGCAAGGAGAAAATGAGGCATACTGTTGGGATTCTGGTAACTCCCATTTCTGAAAGCAAGGTGATCAACGGATTCAAGAAACTTGTAGAATGATTGTAAAACAAGACATACCCTCATGAATAAGAACCTCTAACATGTGATATTATTAGAGCCTTTTTGAGGAAGACAATATGATAGGTATATCTCTGTGACCACTTTTGTGTGGAAATTTAAAATTTAACCTTGACATCTCAAGAAGTTTAAAATCACTGATGACCTTCCTGGGTTGTTAACAATTGCTTTCTTTGTATGATGCCTAATGAGGCCATACCACATAGGCAGTCACTTCCATGAAGGAGGAGTGGATCCAGGGTTCTGTGGCACTGCCAGCAGAGACCAATTCTGGCATAATGTGGAAGGCAACTACACAGAGTGTTAAAACCAAAAGTCAAGGACCATCGGGGGTCATCTTGGAGATTAAGCTACAGCACCGCTTGTCACAAATAAGTAGTTTATTGATTCATATGATTTATGTAATTAAATGCAAATGAGTATTCTATGAATTTATTCATTGAATATTTGTTAAGTGCATACTTTGGGTGAGACCTTAATGACAATAAAGACAGGAGATTAAAAATGAAGTGAGAAAAATGACAAGAGGGTTAGGTTCTGGATTCTATGAGAGCAGTAGAGATTGGGTAGCCAGGTAGGAAAACATCTAAATATCTTGTAAAATGAGTTGGAAAGGAGTAAATGAAAATGCTGTGGGGCATGTAATGATGGCACATTAGGTCAGTTTTTCAGTGTATTTATAGAATAATAAATTATAGACGGATTTGTAGATCAAAGAAATCCAGAAACATTCTGAAAGCCGATACCATAATCACGAAGAAAACTCCAAGACCTTTCATGAATCCTTGGCACAGCATTATATAATTCTCAGCAGCCCTCTAAGAAGTAGGAAAAAATGGTGGGTAAATATCCTTGAACCCAAACGAATGCAGCCCTCTCCTGGAAAGTCTAGTGGTGAAAACACATGCAAGGATGATGGTCAGATTTTCCTTTTATCATCATGATACCCTTCGCCTTCATTGTTCTTCCACCTCTAGGTGTTACTAAATCAGTCCCGAGAGGAACTCATTAATAGCCCCAAACCTTTCCAGAAATGACCAGATAGAACCCTTATATCATTTTACATTTCTATCAACATCCCGTGTTTCACTTGTAGGATGAGAGAAATCCATATAAAAGCCTTTAAAGAATTGATTTCCCATGTAGGGAATCTATCTTTCTTACTTAAATAGCCTCTCTAGTAACGGAATCACTATTTTATTTACCTTTGGGATAGTGGATACAGAGCATTTTTTCCTTTCATTGCACAGAGAGAAATATACCACACTAGAGGCAAGGAGAAGATACAATAAATGATACAAAAAACAAACGACGGTCTGTTCATTCCCATATTCCAAACATTTTCTCAGTTTCTCTTCTTTGTATAACCCATAGACATTAGTATGAAACCCCTGTATTTTTCCCCTCATTAATTTGTTACCATTATTAGTGCTTAATTATACAATTTTATTATTAGTGCTTTCTACAATTTTTAGTTTATCTCTAAGTATATTAATGTATTCCTTTATTAAGTTATGCCATTTTTAAATAAACAACAACCAAGGAAAGTTAGCATTAATACATAAAGGCACAGGGTTTTGGAAAAGCAACTGAGTAGAAGTAAACAACTAAGGATTTCATGAATGGTATTTACTTGTGACTAGAGAGAATATAAATTAGTCATTTTTGTCCCCTATGGTACAGGATTCATTTTATTTTTACCCAGTACATACATAATACATATATATTTATAAGGCTCAGAACATGTTAACATATATATGATGCATTTATGTATAAATACGCATATATATTTACACAAACATTTATCTGCACACACACCTATATATAATTTATATATAAACATGTGTGTTGTATGTACATTATAGAGTTGTACCCTAAGAGAAATAGCAATAACAATTTGTTTACAGGGGTTTTCCATTGCAATTAAGGATTGATTGTCAGTCTTTATAATAGCATAGTAAAATAATTCTTCCATCTAAATCAGCACAAAACAGATAAACACCTAAAGTCATAGTGTACAAACACACACATTAATGCACACAAATTAACATTTTCCTAAGCAGCAATTTTACTCCTTAACATATCAAAATAAGTGTTTTAATTTTTTCATGTTTAATTTTATGAATCCCACAAATCTATTGTATGAAATTTCTAAATAACTTCAATGTTCTTAAAGTGCATGTTGATGTGAGAATGATTTGCGAAATATGTGTCCTTTATTTAAAGGGCACAAAAATATTATATTCAAACACACAAACATCCTCTCTTGTAATGGAATCACCACTTTTTATGGGCATGTGTATATGAAACATTTAGTCTCTCATCCTTTCATTTCATTGTTTTCCACTACCTGTAGCAATCACTTCTTAGTCGTGTGACTTTAGACAAGTCATTTAAATTCTTTGGGCTTCAGTTTCCTCTTTTATAAAATATAAGGTGTGGTAATAATACCTACCTTATAGATCAGGGGTGGCCAACCTTATCTGTAATTGGCTGGATAGAAAATGTTTGGGTGTGCAAGTCATGATTTCTGCCACAATAGCTCAGCTCTGCCATTATGACAGGAAAGCAGCAATAGGCGCCATGCAAACAAATGTGTATGGCTGTGCCCCAATGAAACTCTACTTATGGACACTGAGTTTTGAATTTTATATAATCTTGAGTGTTATTAAATATTATTCTTGTTTTGATTTATTTTAACCATTAATGGTTAAAGAATGGCAAAAGCCATTCTTAACTTGCTGACCCTACAAAACTGGTGGTTGGCTGAATTTGGTTTATGGGGGTTATCAGCCAACCCCTGGCTTATAAGCACTGTTATATGGGTTAAATGAGACAATTTGCACAATTCTCAGAGTAAATTTTGACACACGCAGTAGGTTTTATATAAATGATTGTTATTATTTTTATTACATCAAGTAGGCTACCCAAATTCCTGTTATATGTTCTGGAAGGACAGGAATTATATCTACATTCTTTATATTCCTTGCTGCCACTTAAAGGAATTAGGTGCTTGAGTATTCCTCTGGTCTAATGAAAGCTCATTATATATTTCATGGTAATTACCACTTAGGTTAGATACTAAGAAAAAATGTTCATTCTTTCATTCATTCACCTTTTTATTTATTCAAAAATATTTACTGTGCACCAGATACTTGAAAGGAACTTGAGACAGAGCTATGAAAACACAGCCTAACACCCTAAAGGAGATAAGAGTCAGTTGGAACAGGTGAGTGATTTTTTTAAATGTAAGACTTGATTGCAGCAAATATTATCACATAAGAGATTGCAATAAATTATCATCTGGCATGAAAAATGAACAGTTTACAAATTCTAAGTTTATCATCAATACTTGGTTAATATTTATAGTTAGTGAATGCCTCTGAAAAATTGGATGTCCAAGGCCAAACACAACAATGACCTAGAATATATGATTTAAACTTTGAATATTTTTATACAAGTTCAATACATAAGTTATGTCTGGAGACACTTAGGTTCTAGTCGAAAGATTGAACTTTCATTCATAGGTTCACAGAATTCTAAGTCTTGATTCCATCTCATTCATCTCTTTCTCCATATCACCCACAATGAGCTGTCCAGTTTTATTTAATATTCCCTTGATAAGGAACAAACTAGCTATGAGGCACCTCATTTTATTTGTATTTATTAAAATTATTTAGAAAATTATCTATCATATTTAGCTGAAAAATCTCTTGTAACTTCTATGCTTTGGTGCTAACATTGTCTTCTGGAGCCAAACAAAATAAATTCAATTTCTTATGCTAGAGAATCTGCTAGTTATCTCTGAATTTGTAAGGATAAATAATGCCAGCTTCTGTTAATAAATTATATATCAGAAGAGTAACACAATAAAGAATTGTATTGGGGAAATTTCTGTTCCCCAAAAGTGTTTAGGGCTCTAGTCTCTTTTCTAGTCATCACCATGATCTAGAGTCCTGGGGCGTCCTCCAAAGTATCTTATGAATTTGATGAGCAGACTGAAGAAGAGGAAGAGATGGCATACTTACTTTTAATTATCCTAGTTCAGAGTTGATTAACAAAAACACCGATGCTCAGAATCCATTAGATAGAACTAATTAAATGGCCCATCTAAGTGCAAGGGAACTGGGGGAAGTGGTATCTAGAGGTGCATCAAGGAAAAAGAGAACATGGATATTGAAGAACCATCAATCAATCTTTAACACGCCATCCATAACTTTGTCCTGAATATTGAAAACTGAATTGTTATGGGGAAGCACATCATCCAACTAAAAAGTTTCATTTCCCACCCTGCTCTGAAATATGATCATATGACTGCATTTCTGGAAAATGGGCTATAACCTGAAAAGTTAGGAGGAATTTCTAGGCATCATAAAAAATTCACTCATTGATAGGCACCTCCATTAACTCTATTTTCTCCTTCATCCACCCTTCATTGCATAATTGATAAGTAGAGTTTCACAGCTATCTGAGACCATAAGATAACCCTGAAGACAGAAGTGATATGTTGGTATAAGGAGAATGAGAGATGAAGCCTGGTTTACTAATGACTTATTGCAGCTGCCATACTCTCTATGGTTACCTTACCTCTTGACTTTAATGTGAAAAGAATTCCTGATTTAAGCCACTATAGTCAGTTCACTCTTCCTAGCTGAAAATATAATTTCTGATATATCTCTCTCATGTATAATGATTTTCAAGTGACATACATTAAGAATGATGACTATATCCATTCAATAGCCATTTACTCTTATGAGATTTATGGAGCTCTAATTAGAAAAATAGGGGAAGGAGCAACTGACACACTACTGCTGCTTGTTGAAAACATGTCAGTTCACCAGGCTCAGAGTGCTACTGAAAGTTACAGACATGCTAGACAATAGAGATATTTTTTGAAAAGCCAGCAAGTGTTACATGTTGACCTGAAGAAGGAGGATATCATGAACCACATATCAACAAAAAACACTGTAGTCACCAAGCAGCTTGCTGCCATGTTCCATTGTCTGATAAACGAGCTATATAAATCTGTGCTGATGGTTAGAGGAGTACAAAACTGAATCAGGAGTATTAGCAGCCCCTTCAGGGAACTGGCAACATGGAGAGCGCCCCCAACATGGCCGATTTAATCAAAGGTTGAGAACGAATAACAGAGGTGCACGGATTATGTGGTGAGAATCTGTGATGTGAATAGGAAAGCGATGTCAACCCCACCTTGCTGAAAGCTATTGTATAACACAAAAATTGTCTGATTCACACTAAATGGTGTTTCTTATTTGTCTTCTAAGCCATTGCTGCTTTGTGTTAAAATTGATGGAATATTCTGTCTTAGAGGCAGAGGAAATTAAAACACTATTCAGTTTCTTCAGTGCCACAAATGTCTTTAGCTTGGCTCCTGCACATGTTGCTCCATACTTCCACATTCCTTAGCTCTCTTTGCTCCTTTCTTCATCCTTGTCCTGATGCTTTGTTTCTCTTTCTAGGTTGCTCTAGTTCCTTCAGATGTAGGACTCGGCTTCAAAATTTTCCACTCCTCCTATGAAATAGAGTAGTGCCCCTGAACTCTAAATCCTGGGGTTTAATTTTCCTTGATGTTAGACATCCTTGAGGGTGACTATGTCCAGTTGACTGATTAAATTAGTACTTTACCTGCCAATAGACAGCTTCCAATAATCTCTACATTCTTCTCCAGTGAAATATTCTCTTGCCTCATCAACTTCTGGATCTCCCTTATTTCTACTCTCTTACGGCTTGTGATACCTTGTAAAGTGTCATGTTTCCCCATTTCCTGCCCAACACCTCCTTACCATCAATGCAGAAAGGAGAATGGGTGAAGTCTCAGGTTAGTAATTGGAATACTGGTGTGTCTACCCTGGAAATCACTTGCATAACTAAGATGCATTAGTTGAGTAAATATTTTATAACTCCTGATGTGAAAACAAGATGGAAAGTTATATTTTGTTTCTGGGAAGAAATCATTTCCATCACTGTTCCTTTAGAAGGCAAAGGAATAAAATGAATAATATTAGGAATTTCTAAAAACAGAATAAAAGGAATACCATCAATTCTCATGCAAATTCCACTCCCAAATTTTGATTTCATTTATCTCTGCAGTGAATATGATATTTAAGGTCAAGTTTGAGGTATCAGAGTCGTGAACCTATGCTATTATGTATACCTTCTATCCACATGCATCTTTTAATATCATTGATATTTGCAAAGGTTTAGCCCTACACAAAATGCAGAAAAATTCGTGAACATGGGGAAAATGCTGCACTACTGTCATTTAGGTTTCTCAATTGTTCAGCTGGAGTTTCTTTCTCTTTTTATTTACTTGAGACTATAAACCAGAAAACAGAAAAACAGAAAAGCCCATTATTTAATTAAATGGAGTTCAACACAAGGTTAATATACTTTACTGTGAGGACATGAAAAGTATGCCAAAACAGCAAGTAAAAAGACTGAATTAATTATATTTCTCTGTCTTGCTCACTTGCTCTTTCTCTTTTCTCCTCATGGAAGTAGGGTTGTTCAAATGAACAAATTTTTATTGTTTTTTTTTTCTCAATTGCTGATCCATTTGTTTCTATGCCTGATTCTCACTATACTAGTAATTTGGATATTCAGTGTCAAAAAAAAAAAATCCTTTACATATTTGAATTGGTTCAAATCCATTTTTTGTTGTTCTTAACACTTTGAACCATGCAAGTAATTTTACTTATAAGGTCTCATCATTTTCTGATTTAGAGTGGAGACATATAAAACATTACATGTCCTATGTAAGTAAAACCTGTGAGGAAATCTGATTAACTGCTGAATTACTTGAAATTATAAAATAATGCAAATATGGTATTTCCAAAATTAATTATTTCTCCATTACAGATTTCTGAATTTTCTGAGTTTTGCTTCTTCTTAAGCTGGATGTCCCTTATTATTTGAGAGAATCTTTTTATTGTGATAATTCTCTATAATTTATTGAGTTAAACTGGTGAGCAGATAGTCTCATGGGAAAAAGTAATTTCATAGTTGATAGCAAATATTTAGAGTATTAATACCCACCTGCTCAAATTTCAGATTTTATGAGCTTCCTATGGAGATTGAAAGAAATTTGTTTGTCCAAAAGATGCACTTTTCAAATCTACATTTGTTTTACCTAGAGAATCATATACCATGAAAGATTTCTGTGAAGTAAGATACTTACAAAGAAAATCCAAAATGAAATATTCCATTATACTTATTTTCATATTACAAAAATATTATGAATGTAATTGACCTTGCACTAAGGCTTGTAATTTTACTCACATTATAGAGTAACAGATATAAATAATTTCCGTTGAACTCAGTAATTTAGCTCAGAGAATGCTTGTGCAGTTGCATTTTATGACACTTGGTTCACAAATTATCTCTGGAGATCTTGGAAAGATCTCTGGAAAGAATATGAACCTTGTTAAAGAAAATACATTTCAGACGCAATTGTTTACAAAGTAATATATACTAAATAGGATAAACATATGCATACACATATAAATAGTGTAACTATTTATACCATTTGAAATAAAAGTAGTTGTGTCAACATTTTCAGTAATTACTTGCAGTGATGTTGCAAATTGCACAATAATCTTCAATCTTATGAATTATTCCATGACATAAAATTTAACCAGTTTTTTTTTTTTTTTTTTTTTTGTAAGTTCTTATAACTGAAGTTTCCATGTTGCAGTGTGAGTTCACCATATGTGGTCTACATGATGACTACATTCTTGGATTCCAACAAGAGACAGTAACCTTAAGTAGCACGTCAGTTATGGCAATTGGTAGAATTGTAATTGACTTATATTATGTACCAAGGTAAACCAGACTAAAATCAACTGTCAGATTAAAAGGAGGGTGGGTCCACATAGTAATACTTAATTTCTGGTTATACAACTCTCCTACTGTTTTTTTGTTCTGTTTTTGTTGTTGTTGTTGTTGTTGTTGCTGTTTCCCGGAAATTTCTTTATAACAGAACCTTCCATTGTCTTCTGAATTATTTGAACTTTGGTCATTTCTTGGCATAATAATTTTCAATTCAAACTTTGCAGAGATTTCCAAACTAGTAGCTTGGATAAAAGTTTCAGATATATTTTTTTAATTTGAAGCCTAAAAATAATTTTGTCTTCTCTTAACACTTTTTTATTGCCTTAAATCGAGGAGGCACACCACTATTCTTCCATTGTCTATGAAGAGGTAATTTTCTGTGCTATGTTCTTGCCTAAGTGAGTTGTAATTTTATTTTAAAAGATATTTTTACATTGATGTCATTTTTAATAAGAGAAGGAGCTGATTATTAAATCATTTGATATAATTTAGACTTTAAAATTTAGGTATTTACTTTCATATAAAATGAAATTTAGAATAATACAACCCCAAAACATTGCAGGAAATGGGGAGTTCCTAATTAGTTTCCACATTTTAAATTATTTCCAAAAGAACTAATTCTTGCACCTAGACATGAAGGTTTGACCCTAAAACTCCTTATCTCTCTAAAAATTGTTTTTCTCTGTTGTCATTATCTTCCATAGATTACACCTATACTCACACACACATACATACCACAGCATGCCACACACAAAACCCATGTTTCTTTTGATATTTACTTTAAAAATCATTCTGAACACTTAAGGTTCTTCGCTGAAAAGCTGTAAACTGCTGTTAGAAAGACAAATTAAATTATATGTTCTCAGATTGTCAGGGAACAAGAAGTGTTGATAGGAAAAAAATGTTTCCTCCATTGACACAAATATCACACATCAGTGAAGTGAATGCAGTATTTGACTCTATCAGAGATTCAAAAGATTTTCTTTGGAAGTGCAGATTTTGTTTTCTTAACCAAGATAAATATTGATCTTTATATGAAATAATATTGGGGGCACTGTCAAGGCATTTCTAGGTGGACTTGAATTTAAGAAATTTGGCTTATGAAAGAAGAAATACTTAAATCAAGTTTTGAAAATAAACCATCATAAGCATGAAATTACCTAGAATTGGCCTAGAAAGTTAGTGAAATGTTTGAAAACCTTATGTCCTTCAAGTTTCTGAATCCTCTAAAATGACCCATTTAAATACTCCCTTTGTATCCTAAGCTAATATTGTGGAAGAGCTCTGCCTTATATAGTTTTGAAAACTTTCTGAAATTTATTTCTTCACTCTAATAAAACACGTCTTTTGAAATTCTCACCGTCACCCATCACCACTATTTCAGCTCAAGCTGTAGAATGAATTTAACTATAGTATGTCTCATGTTAACCTACAATCCAAATGACAGTTTCATAAATCTCTCACAAAGTCATTTGGGAAACTTGTACAATGGTGTGGAAAATATATTTGCTACAGGTCAGATATCTATACACTCCCAATGGACTATGAGCAAAAATGACCTTCCAGCTCCTCTTTTCCTTTTTGGTAGTCCCTGTGGAGGTCAGTGTAAGGATGGTATATTCATAAGATAGAAATATCCTGAATCACTGAGTCACCATACAGAACCTATTCAAGAGATCTGCCCAACAAGTAGCAAAATTTCCATGAGCAAGAACTAGGCATATATTCGTTAAGGCATTGAGGCTTGGCAGGTTGTGCACCACCTCAGCATAAATGTAATTTATCCTTACTAATATAGGTCAGTCTTAGTTTTTCAGATACAGTTGGTCCCAGAACAACTACTTCAGAATATCTTTATACATCAGTTCCAGTCATGATCTGAAGTGTAGAAACGACACATGGAATAATAAAGTAAGTGACCCAGAACAGTGATACTTAATAGTCTAGATATCTAATTCAGACTTCATTTGAAAATTCTGCTTACAGAATCAGGCTTTCACCATTGACTGCCTAATTTTTTTTGTCTTTAAACAATTCTGTTTTTTGCTTGAGTGTATTTCTAGAAAGTAAGCTCCAGTGAGCAGGGATTATCTCATCATCACTGTATCTGCTTTATCTACCACTGTGCAGAGTAGGAGCAGTAAATGTAGCTTGCACCAATGAACGGTTACTTGAAATCTCTGCATATGAGGTCCTAGGGCAATGGTTGGGTGGAATCTTTATCTCATTTGCTCTTAGAAATCTGATCCAGCCAAGATCATTAATATTTTAAAAGGATACTCTGCTCCTGAAATTTGATGTCAGGAAAGTGGACACATAGACAACTGGAAGTAAATCATGGCTTAATAGTTTCTTGGAGAAAGACCAACATTTTTTTTTACATCTATAAATCCCTAACTTAGTTAAGTAAGTAAGCATAAACCCATAACTTTGTCTATATATAAAGGTTAGAATCAGCCAACATGAAAAAGAATCAAGTGCACTGAAGAAAAATACTGAAAAAGGGAGAGTGAGAAGTAGAACAGCAAATAAGATGAATGCATAAAATTTAATGCTTACTTCATCTTACATTCACTGAATACTTAGTAGGAGCCAATTACTGTCCTGAGTGTAACTGACATAGAAAAACCATAGGTGTGACTTGATCAAGGTATCTTGGTTTGTGTGTGTTATCCTAGCTTACTTACTGGTAGCTCTCCTTCTCAAAGTGTTCTGATTAGTACAATGACACAAGTGGTCCACCTAGCCTTATAGGATCTTCTCGTTTAACCTTCAATGAATCCCTATGCTGCTGCTTTGTTCCCGGGCCTGAGGGTGATCAGCCCTGCTGCAGCCCGGGGGGCGACACTGGCTAGTTGTGGACCGTCCGGCGTGCACTCCGGGAACGGCGGGGGGTGAAGAAGTTGTCAGGAGAGCGCAGGCCCGGCTCCCTGGTCTTCACGGAGGTTAAGGAGAAGTTGTCACAGGGTCGCCGTTTGGTGCCCTGTGGTCTCCCTGACAGTACTAAATGAAGAGACACCACTCACTTGCTTGCTGGAAGGTAAGACCTTTATTCAGGGAGTGCTGTGCAGTTTTATAGGCAATGTTGGGGGCGGGGTGAGCGTGTTGTCTTCTGATAGGGCTAAGCTGTTGCTGGGCTTGGGGGGAAGATTTGGGAGGGAGGGGGGAGGCTAGAGGAGAAGGCCAACATGTCCAAATAAGGTTATGGCTGTGAGGGAGTGCTGTGATAGGCTGCGGTGAATAGGGAAGTTGGGTTCGGGGAAGAGAGAAGTTGGCTACGGGAAGCGGGTGGGGCGTAGCGCCCCACAGACACCTGTGGCAAGGTTTGGTAAACATTACCTCACTATGCCTCTATTAACCCCATTTAAAAGATTAGAAAACTGAGGCCTAAAATTATGAGTGAACTTGTCCATAGCTCTCACATGATTCAAAAATAAATCAGGCTGTATGGCTCTCTAATACACTAGCTTAACCACTACACCTTACCACTTTCACCTTCCCAGGAACATGTCATTCACCTTGAATGAGTCAATTTGATCAGATTTCAACATCATATTTTTGAAAAGCTGAAGGGTCTCAGAAAAGCTTTGTATAACAGCTTTTGTCCATTGTTGCATGCTCTGCCCATTGTTGAAAATTTTTGAATATTCATAATGAGCAAGCATGACTGAAACTCCTGCCAACTCCTAATCCACAGGAGATAGTAAAATAGGTATTGGTCAGTGACTTATCGGCTGCACCGATATTACTAATGAGTATATATCATTTTCCTTCATGAAGAAAGCAGATACTCAGCTGAGTTTGGGGTTATGTTTTTTTTTCTAGAAATTAACATCAACAGTGATACCCAATGTCCCTAAACCAAGACTATAATTTAATAATTGTGAAAATAGGATTATCAGTCTACTTTTAGGGCTATTTTTTTCTGCCAATCAAGCTGGCACAATCTGGGGCTCACTCTAAGTGATGGTGTTTCTGCCCTGGCCACAGCTGAAGTCAGTGTTGTGAGGGGAAGATTTTCTGAAAACAACAGATTTACTTTTCATTATGGCATGCATTTCCAAATTCAATGAAAATGAGCAACCAGGATTTGCTCAGGAAATAAACTCTGGATTTTGACAGCAAGAATTCACTCTGCAAAATGCAGATACGCGAGTTTTCTAAATGAAGGCCCAATTCTTGTCCAGTACTGGAATTGCTTCTCCTCAAACAGCACGTGTATAGATAAACCCAACTCATTTTTGAGTTCTTAAAGCAGAATTAAACACCAGCACCTAGAGCAGAGCTGAACACTGTATATATTGTTGTTGAATCTTAGATCAAATGACACCTTTTATGAGGTTAAAAAAACACCAGAAAAAAGGGTATGTGTGTATATATGCCATTTGTGATTTTCCCAGATGATTAAAACATTTTTAATTGGATATGACAATTTTATTCTTTGCACCAAGTGCTTTGTATGAAACAGTTTTGGTTTAGCAAAGTTATTTATTTATTTGGTCATTGTGGGGAGTGAGGGAAAGTGATTTCTCCTAAGTTTGCCATTCTCATATGGAGCCATGGATAATGGTAAAGGGGTAAAGGATGGCATCTCAGGAAAACAATGATATGGAAAATTATAATTGAATATTAGATATAATGTATAATGCATTTCATAAGGTTTCATAAAGAAAATGGGTACATATATTGCTAAAATGTGTAAGAGATGAAAATTGAGATGTTTTATCAAGTTTTATAATAAAAATGTGACTTTTTTTTTTCTCTCTGTTGATCCAATCTAAAATATGTAAAATATTAGAATGTTGCCAAGGTTGGCTTTGTCCTTTTACTCTTTATGCTTTAAAGTTATATAGATATTTGAAAACATATGTCCACAAAGACTTGCACACAAAAATTCAGAGCAGTGTTATTCTTAAGAGTCAAAAATGTGATGTCTGTATACAATGGAATACTATTCAGCAAGTCAAAGGAACAAACTACAGATGCATGTGGTGATGTGGATAAACCTCAAAAACACTGTGTTCAATAAAAGAAGCTAGACATAGTGGATCACATATTATTGATTCCATTTATATAACATGTCCAGAAAAGGTAAATCTATAGAAATAAAAAGTGGTTGCCTGGGGCCCGTTGTATATGTGTGTGTCTATAAAAATATAACAGATGCTTCTCTCATGGCTAGAACATGATTTTTTTCTATGAGAAATATACGAAATGTTGGTTTCTTTTAGAAACAAAAGGGGAGGTTGTTCGAGTATATAAGGGAGAAGAATAAAAAACTCTTCACTGAAAATTAAAGAGTATAGAATCTCGCCAGGTTTTGGAGAACTGTGTTTCTAAGTTATTGCAGTTCTTCTAATACTATGAACCAAAAGTTAGCAAGTTAGCTTTTTATGTCTTGCTGCATATAGGTTAAAGGAAAGGAAGCATTGTAACAATTTTCCTCATGGGTAGAATGTGAGTGGATAACACTAGCTGTTTTCAAAACATTAGTTTGCTAAAAATAAACTTCATGCTTTTATGAATAGCACTCCTGAGTTGCAATAATTATAAACAAGCAATAATTACACATTCAATAGATTTTTAAGTTCCTTTGTTTTTCTTTTCTTTCACTACATGGAATGCTTTAATGTTAAATTGTTATTGACTCATATTTCGGTTATTAGAGCTTTCAGAGAACAAACTCAATATTCGACATTGACTATGTGACATTAGATTTTTTTAGAATTTTCTATATGTGTTGCCCTATACAATTTAGCAAATGATATTGTCCAATCTAATAGTCCTATTGCTGCTGAGGCTCATGGTGTTATACTTAAGACTTGGGTTTTGCTCCTTTGCAAGGGGTTCTAAAGCATCACTGAGGCAACCCGTGAGAACTCAAATCCATGTCACCCCCCCCACCATGTCTATCCAGTAGAAATTAGCTTAGACAAAGCGTGTTGTGTACCATTTCTGTATGAATCTCTATCTGTTTAAACCTCTGATCAATGATTCTCAAGCACTGCACTTAAAAAGAAATGAAATTGTTTCAGGAACATTGCAAACCTATGAGAGATTTATTGAGTGCAAAAGCCATCTGGGTAAAAGACTCTTTTAACTTCAAGAATGACCTTTTAGTATGACGACCTTGACTAGAATTTTATTAATATATAGAGACATTTTAAATAAATATGGTAATAAGATACCATGTACTTTTGCCACTTTAGAATCCACTTATAATCTCATTGGAAACTAGTAGCTAAATTTCTTTCTAGGTCATTCAAGGAACTAAATATCAATTACAAATTCTGCTGGAAAAGAAAACAAACAAATAGAAGCAAACAATAGCTATCTTCAAAGGTATTATTTATGAAAAGCTAGCTTTCATACGGTTACATTCCAGACCTCTGGATACATGATCTCATTTTGAGATTAGACTGTACCTGGTTGCCATAGAAACATCCTTGTACTCCCCAGGGTACTTTTTACCCTCTCCCTTTTCCTTCCTCCTTTCTTACATAATTTCTAAATTAAACACGTGATACTAGAAGTAGTGGTTCAATGGAGAGGCACTTTCAAAACATCCAAAACTTCTCTTCACTTATGTGCTATTCAGAGCAGCTATTTCATTCCCCTTCGTGTCTACTTTTAATTCTATACCTTCAATAGCTGAGGTTGCATTTAACCTCAAAGACGGCATTTATTTTTAATAATTGTTTTCTGAGTATGAAAGCAAACATTTAATGTAAAAACAATTTTAAACTATTGTTTAGCACAGAAAAGCATTTTAAAAACACCCATGATTCCATTGCCAAGAGACAGCTACCCTTAATATTTTGCAGGATTTATTAGATCTGTATTTACTTTCCCTTTCTTTCATGTTTTTGGTGTCTTTAGCTGTGCAGCTGTGAAGGAAATGTGTGTCTCATAAAAGAGAATTTGCTTTTGCTTCTGTGATGGGTCCCAGGATGCTACCTACACAGAGCTGCAGTTAATTTTGGAGTTGGGGATTTCCTGGATAATAAAGATTGCATACAGACTCCAAATTGATTGATATGCAAGCAGTTCTCTGGCTATTATTTCTATGGAGAAACTTTTCACTTCCACCCAGAATTCAGACAAGGCAAAAGATTTTCCATTTCAATTACCTATTTCATCTACCAGATTATTTTCTCAATACAACTTTTCATTTAGGAGCAGCCTTTCGTGTGACCTAGCTTTCTACAAGTTTTCCAATATTTCTGCTCACGTGGCCGAAGGCCTCGCCTTTGAATCTGGAAGCATGAAAACTCAAACAATTTTAAAGTTCTTTAAACATCATGGTGGCTAAAAATCAAACCAAAACAAAACAAAACAAAAAACAAAAACAGGGCTAATAAAGTGTCAGGGTATAGTTACAGTATGATTTTGATTTCTTAACCTTTTACTTTTCAGCATTGTGTTTAATGGAATACTTGTTTTATTTTATCTTAGCACATTTAGCTTTTGCAGAAATTATTTTCTCATTATTTAGTCTAACATGGCAGTAGAAATTAAATTATTGAAAAGATTTTACATTAGGTTTTCCATAGAATCTAAAACCTAATGTAGGTTTGGGTCAGAAGATCATATTTTTAATACTATATAGGTATTTGTGTTCTTTTTTTTAAAAAAAGGACAATTATTCCTTAAAATACACTGTGTATTTTCACAAATTTCAGAAATTAAAATAAATATATTTATTAGACAGTATTTTTAAAGTTTGCAACTATATATATCTTTCTAAAACACTGTCCATGTCATTAACATTTTATATTATCATAGTTTTGTGGGGACAATAATATAATATGATGTGTTCTTATAATATGATGTGTTCATTGCTAAGTGTTCTTTTTTTCTTTCTTCTCCCTCTCCTCCTCATTCTCATTATTATTCTTTCCATTTCTCTTCTTTCTTTTCACTAATACTATAGACTTATGAATTATATTTAAACTGCCAGCGATTGCATTTTTAAATTGGTCTTTGTAATTAACTATATCATTTAATTCTTTCCTGTTTTTTTTCCCTTATTTTAATATTATTTCTTTATCTAATTTTCTAACTCTTCCTTCTACCTGATTTTTCTGGATTTACTTAACGGTTTTTTTCACTAACTCTAATATATACTAAATTCCATTTCCTTCATTTCTTTTGAAATACAAAGATTCCCATGGTTATGAGCATTTTCTGAATAAAATTTCATGCATCTATTAGTTGGTGTGATATCTCATTCTGTTATTTTCTAAACAATTATTAATTGCAGGTTCTTTTGTTCTTTAAGCCAAGAGTTGTTAAGAAAATTGTCATTTTAAGTCCCCAGTTACTTTTTAATCTTTTGTTATTTATGTACAGTTATGGTCATAGAATATGAGCTACTGTTTTGTTTTTTGATATTTTGGAACTTATTGCTGTTTTATTTTTACAAAAAGTGTATGTATATATAATATAGATTTGAAAATGTATATATTTTTTGTACATAAAAATCTCTCTAACATTCTGCCTTGTAACAAACATAGTTTAATTAAGCATATTTTTATAATATATGAAGGCACTTTAGCTTTACTGTTTTTCTACTTATTCAGCCAGAGCTGAGGGAAAGCTATTAAATATAGTTGCTGTTTTTTTATTTTTATTTTTAAGTTGTTACCATGTAGGTCTCTGTGTTTCTAAGAGCTAAATAGATGAATTTATTATGGTTATGTCCTCCTCAGGGGCTACTTTTAATTAACATAAAATTATTTTTCATCCATATCATATTTTGCTATAAATTATTTATTCTGTACTATACATATTGCCATCTCACCTTTCTTTCTGTGAGTTTTTATATGATATATCTTTGACCACCCTCTTAATTTTAGACTCTCTTTTTAATTTATTTTGGTTACATTTATTTTAAACCTCATGTAGTTAGATTTTTTGTCTATCTGTACTGATTTGTTTTTTTAAATAAATTTAGGTAATTAATATATATTAATAACTTAAAACTTATCCTTACACTTGTCATTTTATTTTATACTTCCTAGCTCTTAGTTTTTGTTTAGTTTTTTTAACCCTAAGTATGTTAAATCTTTTTTTTTCATTTTGGACCAGTGATGTATGTATTTAGTATTTTTACTATAGTAGTCTGTATATTTAAATTTTAAAAAAAGTGGCAGTCATTATTTGATCATAAATATCTTTTTTGATACTTTCTTTGAAAGTTAGAAATTTAGAATCCAAACATTACTCATATTCCCTCTCTTATTTTCTGATTGCTGAAATGATATAGACATTTATATCCAGGTTACCATGTTTTAAAACATTTCATATCTTCTGAGAACTAATGCGGTTCTTTATTAATATATTAAAATATTTAGAAAATCTAAATTATATTACATTTTACACAATTGTTAATTATCTTAAATATAATTTTCTTTTATTGAGAGATGGCTACATATGGAGGTGTATATGTGAATCCCTCCATGTCTGAGAATGTCTTTCTCTTTCCCCCACTCATATTACTGGGTTTAGAATTCTAGAGAAATAAATTATTTCCTCCATATTCTTTAGGTATTGTCCACTCACTTCCTGCTGTTGTTGTTATTATTATATTTATTATTATAATCATTATTATTTTGGTGACATTAAGCTTTATGACAAGTGGTTTGGGTATCCTTCTTTATAAATATGTGTTTTGATTTAATTTTTGGGTTTATTCTTGTTAAACAAACAATTATTCTTGACTAAGATTTCTCTAGTCTTGTAAATTGCATGTAAATATACTCTTGTCACTTGAGTCTCGATCTTATAAATCTTTATATCTTTCTTAATTTCATGAACACTAACCTTGTCTATAAGTTTTGTTTCTTTTCTACATGTTATTCAATCTCAGAATTTCTATTGGTCAAAGATATATTATATACCCTTTATCATGTTGAGGAAGTTTCCTTCTATTCCTATCTTTTGAACTGTTTTTATCAAGAAAGGGTGCTGTATTTTGTCAAATGCTTTTTCTGCATCAAAAAAGATGGTCATATGATTTTTTTTCTCTCAATCTGTTATTATAGTATATTACATTGGTTGATTTTCTGATGTTGAACAATTCTTGCATACCGGGATGAAACCCACTTGGGCATGGAGTATAATTCATTTGAGGTGTTGTTGAATGCAATTAGCAAGAATTTTGTTGATTTTAGCATCCAGGTTCATTAGAGAGATTGGTCTGTAGTTTTCCTTTCTTGTGGTGTCTTTATGTGGCTGTGGTATTAGGGTGATGTTGGCATCACAGAATGAGTTAGACAATGTTCACTCCACTTCTATTTTTTGGGAGAATTTAAGCGGGATTGGTGTTAGTCTTCTCCGGAATGACTGGTAGAATTCACCTGTGAAGCCATTTGGTCCCGGGCTCTTCCAAGTTAGGAGGCTTTTGATGAATAATTCAATCTCTTTACTTGTGACTGGTCTGTTGAGTTCATCAATTGATTCTTTTCTTCTTTCCTCAGTGCTTTGTGTTTCCAGAAATCTGTCCATTTCATCTAAGTTATCCTTCTTGTTGACATACAATTTTTTAAAGTATCCTCTTATGATACTCTTTTTTTCTTTGGGATCTGTGGTGATATCCCCTTCCTCATTTCTTATTTTATGTATTTGCACCTTCTTCTCTTTTTTACCTTTGTTAGTCTAGCTAAGAGTTTGTCAATTTTATTAATCTTCTCAAAGTACCAGCTTTTGGTTTTGTTAATTTTTTCTAGTGCTTTCTTATTTTCAATTTTATTTAGCTCTGCTCTAATCTTTGTTATTTCCTTCTTTCGATTTACTTTGGGATTAGTTTATTGTTCTTTTTCTAATTCCTCCAGGTGTGCAGTTAGGTCTTTGATTTAAGCTCTTTCTTCTTTTTAAATGTAGGAATTTATGGCTATGAATTTCCCTCTCAGCACTGTTTTTGCTGCATCCCATAGGTTTTGAAACGTTGTGTTGTCATTTTCATTCATTTCAAGGTAGTTACTGATTTCTTTTGCAATTTCTTTTTTGACCCAATGATTGTCTAAGAGTGTGTTGCTTAAGTTCTGTATCTTTGTGCCTAATCTGTTTCTCTGTCCCTTACTGATTTCCAGCTTCTTTTCATTGTGGTCAGAGAATTTACTTTGTGTAATTTCAATCATTCTGAATTCATTGAGAATTGTTCTGTGACCTAGCATGTGGTCTATACTGGAGAATGATCCATGTGCGCTTGAGAAGAATATATATCCCATTACCCCATTGGATCTAAGCCCCTTCTCAATTAGAAACAGAGTGGGCATCACTGTCCTAAAATCCTCAAGATTGGAAAATGAACAATGGACTAAACTAGACATTATTATTCTATTATAGACTTATTATTATTCTAGCAATGAAGGACTTTTATCATTGATATAAAGGCAGTGGCCACCAGAAGTTCTGAGGGAAGGGAGAAGGAAGAATAGGTGTCATATGGGAGCATTTGGGGAACATTCGAATTGTTCTGCATTACATTGCAATGACTGATACAGGCCATTATATATTTTGTAATAACCTACAAAATTGTGCAGGACAGAGTGTAAATTATAATGTAAACTATAGTCCACAGTTAGTAGCAATACTTCAACATGTGTTCATCAATTGTAACAAATGTACCATACTAATGAAGGATGTTGTTAATGTGGGAGAGTGTGGGAGGGGTGGAGCTGAGGCATATAGGCATCCCTTAAAGTTTTTATGTAATTTTTATATAATCTAAAGCTTCTTAAAAAAAAAATATATATATATATATATATATGTGTGTGTGTGTGTGTGTGTTAGGCAGATGCCAACAATAAGAAAGGTGAGGATTCAATGTTTATAACAGAGAATGTAGGACTCGACAACATTTTATACAAATGAAACAATAAATTTAAGATCATTAAAGGAAGTCCACATAGATGATGTACAAGACATAATTCTAAGTCTTAGGAATTCAACATAAATAGAACATACAAGAATGCTGTTCTCCTGGATGCTATGTTCTATGAGGAGACCAATACATATATTTTAAAAAAGATAGTTTTATCAAATAGTGGTGACAGGATGAAGAGAATTTAGTTTGCTGTGACAGAGAATACTTGCAAAAGTAATTTAAATGAAGAGGTCAGGGAATTCCTCTTTAAGCAAGTGATATTTAAGCTGAGACATGAATAGTCAATAGAAACTAGGCTTGGAAGTATAGGAAAAGATCCATCTAGGGGAAATGGAAAGCTCGTGCAAAGGCCCTGAGATAGAATAAAGATGAGGAATAGAAAGAAGTTGAGGATGGTTCTGTTCTATCATGAACTACATGGAGCATGATGAAAGGTAAATTTGGAAAATATGGCAGGGCGAGATTGAGTAAAGATTTATAAATGAGGTATTCTTTTCAGTTTATTATTTAATTTTTTAAAAATTGTATTAAGATTTCAAGCCTAATCAATGACAAAATAGTACAGTGAACTCTCATATATTATTCACTGTCAATAATTATCAAAACATGGCTAATGTTAATTCATTTATGCTCCCACCCAATCCCATTTCTTGTTTTATTTTTAAGGAAACCAGACATTTTGACATTATTTCTGTAAATATTAAAGTACATATTTCTAAAAGCATAGATTCTTTTCTTTCATAATCACAATACCATTATAATACATAAAATATAAAAATAATTTCTTGACAAATATCAAGTCAGTACTAATGTTTACTATTATATCATAAATGTAATCAAACTTTTTGTATATTTGTTGTCATTATTTGTTTTCTTTTTATCAGAATTCAAATAAGAGCTACATACCATGATTCATTGGTATGCTTACAAATTTTCTCTTGATCTAAAGGTCTCTCCTCTTTACTTCTTCTCCTTACCTTTGTTTTTCAATTTTATTTTAGGTTATTTATATATTCTAAAACATTTACTGGGGCAGTGTGGGACAAGGTAGCTTTTCTAATACTCCCTCTCTTGTTAGTATTTGAAATGTTTAAAAATGTGTTCTTGTTCTTTATGATTGCTGGGCTCTCCTCACCACCTTACCCGCTTTTCTCTCCTGGCCCCTCTGGGCCTGTTTGGATACCACACTCCACAGCCACCGCTCTGTGCTGGACCCTGCCCTGAAGGCACGAGGGCTGGATGGTCCTGGTAATTCAGAGGGCTTGGACTCTGCAACCCTCAACCTTTGTCCTTGGCCTCTGGCACTCACCCCTGAAGTGGACTGAACTAAACCCTTCTCGCTTTCAGCTGCTGTCCTCAGATTGGCCGAGCTTTCCCATGAGGACCTCTTGGCTGCTTGGGGGTTCTCCTCTTCTCAGGTCTGTCAGAAGCCAACACTGTCTTCTATGCAAACACTGAAGCATCCGGGTCTTTAGGCTCTTGATGACGTTCCGTCACCAGATCATATTTTGAGGTTTCTGGGGTTATGTTATCATTTAATTTAGTTGTAGATATTGTACGTGGGTTTGAGGTTTTCCTATCTTCTTGTCTTGTCTTTGTTTATGGGAGTATCTATGAAAATTCAAAACTTTCACTCCCACTGATCCCTGCATTTTGTTTTTCCATAGAAGTCAGTTGAGGTTTTGGTGGGAAATTGGCATGATCTAATTTACAGATCTTTTAAAAGGACCCCTTTGTTGTGTGGAGAATGGATTAGTGGGAGGCAGGAGTGGATACAGAGAGGCAGCTTCCACAACAGTACAAGTGAGACATAATGGTGAAGTGGACCAGCAAGGTAGGGGTAGAGGGAATGGAAAGAAAGATGGCAGTGATTTAGACGTAAGTGCAGGCAGGATGGGCAGATGAATTCCATAGGGTTTGAAGGGAAGAATGGACAATGCTTCTCCTCGACTTCGGCCTTCAGCAGTAGAAAAAAGGTGATGCTAATTAAGATGAGGAAGGTTATAGGAGGAAAAGTTTTGGGAAATAAAAATTTAAAAGTTTGTTTTGTTCTTCTCAAGTGTAAGATGCCTAGTAAATATTCAAAGAGTAATTGTCAAATAGTAGTTGAATGTTTGAGTCTGGAATTCCAGGGATAGTTAAGGACTAACATCCATCTGATCTCATCATCTCTCCTTCTCTTCTTTGAATCCATTTATCTAAATTTTAAGAAAATTTTGTGGATTTATGATTGAGTTTACTGCAGTTCTTAAACTGCCATTTACTGCCTGTACTGCATTTTTAAATAGGTCAAACCTCCCTTTCCTATCAATTTTCCCTGTTTCAGTATGTTGCCTTTTCATAACTGCCTACTCTGTTTTAGTATATCCAATGCCTTCCCAGATTACCTCAAAAGTGCCAATTAAAAACATATATATATATGTTTATAGACTTTCACTTTGCAAATCTATTTTTAAGAGGATATTGGTACAGAGTTCAATGATTGTGGCCTTTTCAACTGCTAAATCTGTTCATATGCCCTGTGAACAAGTGTTTTCTTATTCTTACAGATAGAAGGCTGCATTTTACACTACTGGGAATTCTCCTGGAGATTGTGTTGAGATGCTTAAATCATTCATGACAAAATAGATGGAAAAAGTTTAGACTTACTTTACCAATTTAAAGCTTCAATTGCCTGTGTGAGCTCCCTTATATCTGTGGTATCTCTGGAGGCCAAAATGTTTCTTTTATTTTTTATTTTTATTTTCTAACCCAGCATTATTTTTTAGTGATATCTTTCTTTTCCAATTGTCATGAATCCCCTCACTTGTAGCTACATATGGCAGCAAGCTCCCCTAACTCCTACATTCCACTGCTGCCCAAACCCAAATGAAAACTGAAGTAAATGACATGATGAATGTGTGTGTATGAATCATTTAGTCTCTCATTTCATTGTTTTCCACCACCTGCAACAATCACTTCATTGTTTCCACCTTTCATTTCATTGTTTTCATTTCATTGTTTTCCACCACCTGCAGCAATCACTTCTAAGTTGTATGACTTTGGACAAGTCATTTAACTTCTTTGAATGACTTAGTGTCTTTCTTATCTGTGTATTCTTATCTGCATTTATTCTTGCACATGATCTAATATTTGGAATTTGTGTTGGGTTAAATTTATTCAATACAAATGGTGACTATTTGACCTCACAACTAGTACCTACTATTTTATCAAACTCTTTCTGTAAAGGGCCAGATAATAAATAGTTTATTTAGGCTTTGCATACTGTTTGGTCTCTGTCATAACTACTCAACTCTGCCTTTGTAGTGCAAAAGCAGCCATAGAGAATATGTAAACGAATGCAAGTGACTGTGTTCCAATGAAGCTTTATTTACCAAAGTGTGCAGTAGATGGATTTGTCCCAAAGTCAGTCGTTTGTTTACTGCCGTTATGTGGTATTAATGAGACTCCACTAGAAAACATTTCCTTTGCATTCAGTTTCCTGAGTCATCACAAGAATCCCAGGGTTTATTATTGTTGTTAGTCTCCCTTCTGTACATTACGAGCACACAAAATCTTACAGAAAAATCTTTCTCTGTTCAGGTCTGAATGTGTTTGCCATCTACTCCACCCTAGTTATTGCATTCCTTTAACTATTTGAAAAATAATTTGTAAAGTAGGATATTTAAATTTGTGCTATGATTTCCATCTTGAACGTTGTCTCTTTCAGGTCTAGTCAGGAAAACAGATCAGATATTTCAAACAAAGGGGATTTGTTTTCCTTAGTGTTGGAAATTTGAAATAGCAGAAAAAGGGCTCTGGAATAACATAGAGATTCATAAGCAGGAGGCAGTGATCACACCCTCAGACTGATGGATGAAAAATGGGAATAGACGGAATTAACTAAACCTAAAAGCTGCAAGAAGTGTATCCCCTAGTATAGTGATTTGATGGGGGAAAGAAGAAAGCAACAAGCAAGTAGTGCTTGGGCTTCTGAGGAAGGGGTGAGGCTTAAACTCATCAGGGGTGCATACTACAGTGGGACAGGACCTGAGGTGTGACTGGTTCTGCAGTTGCCACGAAGAAGTGAGAAACCTGGGGTTGCCGTGTTGAAAGAAGCTGCAGGATGGAGCCAATAGTCATCTGCTGGAACCACACAAATAGTCACTGGAAAGCAGGAAGGACCTTTGCTAGTGCTAAAATCTCCACTTAGTTCGTGCTATTAGCATAATCTGAAAGAATGCCTATTGGTTAAGAAAACATGGGAAACATAGTTTGAAAAAAATCACCTGAATAGAAGGTTTATAAAAATGGTGAGCTTTGAGCTGCAACACAATATGTAAATAACCAGCATAAACTGGATTTATTTATTGAGTTTTTAAAAGGCTAACTATAATGTTCTGATGTGGAGGAAGGGGGTGAGACATATGTCTTATTTAGAAATATTGCTTATGAGAATATATAAAAATCTAAAACCTTTATAATTAGGCTAACATCATTATTCAGTTTTGACGGTAGTTGCCTAATCAAGTTTCAAATAAGGAGGATTTCTGATATTAATAAGTCATTACTCCTGAGTTCTTAAGGAATCTATATATGCCTCTTGCTTAAAAAGCAAATGTTTTATATAATAACAGTAAAAGATTATTCCCTTCATTTATTCATTCAAATTTAAAAAAAAAATTCTATGTACATAGCATTGTGCTAGGTCCTAAGAGGATCCAAAGTAATAAGCTTATATAATAATAAAGTTTCTGAATGATAGGATTAACTGAATCAAAGCTAATTTAGTGGGAGTTTAAAGTAATCCCTAAATTTGCATCTGCTTTAGCATGATCTTGTAGTGATAACAATATATTTTGCTAACTACCATGGCTACTGTTTCATTTAACAAAACAGGCTAAAAAAAATCCTAATATCATCTAATATTGACTACATATTCCCTTTTCTCTGATTGCCTCAGTGATTTCTTCCCCTAATATTTGGTTTATTTTAATCCACTCCATCATCACCATCCAATGCATTTGATTATTGCATTTCTTAAGAGGTTTTAAGAGCACCTTCCTTTTCTTTTTCATGATATTATTGTTGAAGAAATCAGATTATGTGTCCTACAAACTGCCCAATCTTCTGGATTTGGCTTACTATTTCCCTCTATCCCTGCTATTTCCTGCAAACTAGTATTAGATCTAAAGCTATTTATCGTCAGTAGCAACGTTTTTGCAGCAAGAACACTTCATGGGTGGTGCTGTGTATTTCCTATTGCACTCTATGAAATTATCACATTAGTGTCCTGGGAGTTTGTGAGTTGCCTAACATAAAGTTTAGTTTTTAGAAGTGTGTCAAGGTATTGTAAGTGTCACCTGATGAAATGCTTAATGGTTTTAAATAAATTCTTAACCTAAATTGGCTTAAATTCTTGAAAGATTAAAGGATATCCCTCTTCTATCTCAGTCAACATTCTTAATGCAAATATGTCAAAAGAGTTGGATGAGACTGACAAGGAGGTTATGTGTAAATGAGGCAGAAAGGATGGAAAATTCATGGAATTTTAGTCAAAGGACCAGGAGATCACCAAAGGATGAGAAAAAGCAATCCGTAATTTAGTGAAAGAAAAGAATAATTTGTGGAAAAGGAAGATGCTGCTACTCCTATAATAATTATTTTATTTATAAAATAGTCATATTATAGTATGCAGAAAGTTATATATCTGCATTTTTGTACTTTACATTAATGACAAAAGACATAAATGGTAGAGAATAATATATAATTATTTTCATTAAAAATTATATTCAGATAAATGTTAAGGTTAAGTGCATTTTATTTCATTCCAATACCTCTAAGATTGGTATCCAGATTCAATAGCCTTCAGTTAATTAATCTAAACAACTATTTCTCTTACTACTTGGTATAAACATATGTATGTATGTCTGATTGTTTCCCTTATTTCTTAACATTAATTATAAATTATTCCTGACACACTAAATATATTTAGAACATCTATCTGCCCAATATATACCTAATAAAATTAAACATTATAAATTCTACTGGAGTTCTTTATGTACTTTTCCCAATTTCATCCCATTCTCTACTCTCTGAAGGTTGTTAACAAATTCTGTATTTTCTGTTGATTATTTGTATGTTTTTCTTGTTAGTTTGCCCAATATCGTTATGCAACTTTGTCCAAAATCGATATGCAAGTTTTAATATGTATATAAATGAAATCAGTATATATGCATGTACTATTCTCAACTTTTGGCATAATGACATATTTATGCAACTCATTCATTTTGTCATCTTGATATAAATAGTTCAAGCTTATTTTCATTGATATATGGTATTCAGTCATGAGAATTTATCAAATTTTATTTTTCCATTCTTCTATAGAGGGACAGTATTTTGTTTGTGAATATGTTGTTATTAAAAATAATACTGCTATTAACATTTTTGTCTGCATCTCTTAGAGTAAGAATATCTCCAGGTTATACGTAGGAGTTTATATATACGTGTACATATATATAACATATATATTTTGCTATAAAGTGTCAGGTTGCTCCCAAAGGTGCTGTAATTAATATAAATTCCAACTAGAATGTATGACTTTCCTTTATTTCACCTACTTGCCAACATTTGGCATTCTATATTTCTATATTATATTGTTTATTATTATTTATCTTATTCTTATCTCTAGATAATTGCCAACCTAGTAGGTGTGAAATGGTATCTCATCATGGTTTTAATTTAATTTCTCTATTTATTAGTGGAGGTATAATCATTTTTTTTTTCTTGAATGTCTAGTTAACTCAATGTGATTTGCCTCTTTATATCTTTTACTCACTTTCAAATTAATCAAGTTCACTTGCTTTAATCAATTTTTTCTTATATTTGATTATTTGTAAGTAGTTTTGACAAAGTCTGGAATTAGTCATCTGCAGGTAATATGTATTATGCAACCTGTATTTCCTAATCAATGATTTATATTTTCACTTTTTAATAATGCCCTTTGTGTCACAGAGGTTTATAATTTAAACATAATCAATTTTATCTGTTTTTTGTTTATAGTTTGTGTTCTTTATGTCTTGTTAAAGGATTATTTCTCTGCCAATTGTTTATATAAATTGACTCTTATATTTACTTTTAAACATTTTAAAGTTTGAATTTTCTTATTTAAGTCTTAAAGCTACAATTATTAATTTTTGACAGTGGTGGGAGGTAGATATCTAATTTTATTCTTCCCAAATCCATGGGAATAGCATTTTTTGCAGGCAGCAATATTGAAAAGCCCACCTTGTCTAAGTGATCTTACTTGTCATCTCTGCATATATTAAGTTCCCATATATATCCGTATTTTTTTTTTTTTTTTCTGAACTCTCAATTCTCTTCCTTTGGTCTATTTATCTATGCCACATATATAATTAACACACTGCCCTAATGATATCTGATAGTTCAAGTTCTCCCAATTTCTTCTTCAAATTTGACTTGGCTAATTATAGCCCTTTTATCACATACATTTTTTAAATCAAGCTCTAAATTTTTAATAAAGTTTTAGATCAATTTGGGTTTCTATTTATTTTTTTGAGTGCGAATAATAAATTTTCTTTATATGTAAAAACATCTATCATGTCTGAGTTTTCACATTTATTGCCATAATGTAGTTCATAATATTCCCCAATTAAACTTTATTATTTTTATTTATCTTATTTATTTATAAGATTTTAATCATATTAAAATTTTGTCATATTTTTATACTTGATTTTTTGTTGTTTTTTTTTCAGTCTTTTCAAACGTTAATTTTTGTCTTTATTAATCCTGTCTGTTTAGTCTCTGTCTTCTATTTCATTGACTACTCCTGTCTTCTTTGTTTTCATCTACATTTTGTATCATATTATTCTTTTTTAATTCCTTAACTTAATGCTTGTATAATTAATTTCCATGCTTTGCTTTTTCCCAAATATGGACATCAAAACTAGAAAATTTCATTTCAGCATGACATAATTTTAAAGCAAGGATTTAATTTTGATATGCTATATTTTTATTATTATTTTAGTTTTATTTTATAATTTCCATTATAATTTCCTCTTTAATTCAGGAAAAAATTAGAAATAAATCTTTAACTTTCCCAATATTTTTTCTCTTAAAAAAAAAGACTTTATTTCAGACTCAAAAAAATTAATTAACAGAAAAAAAGCAGCTCAGCAAGTTGTAGAAGTATTACTACTAAAAATTTCTGTCCAGTTCTTTCCTAAAATTTTTATCTTTCTTGTTATTTGTTTCTCTTTCTTTTACCATAACCATTGGATATTATGTGTATGACCTGACGACAATACAATTTATTAAACATTGCTTCATGAATTTGCATAGGTTTAATTCTCATAAATATTCCAAGTTTATGTGAGAAGAATGTGTATTTTTCAATTAATGAATGTAAAGTTCTATAAATAACCACAAAATGTGATGAGATTAAAAATTTCAATATACTTACAATTTAAAAATTCTTCTTTTTCTTAACATTGCTTAGAGAACTGTGTTGAAATTCCCAAAATCATGGTGGATTGGTCAGTATCTCGTGATAATTTGAATAGTACTGCCTTATAAATAACATGCCAATATAATTAAGTACTTAAAACATGAGAATTTTAATATCTTCCAGGGGAGTTGTAGTTTTATCATTTTACAAAAATTATCTTTATTTCTGATATGTTATTAACCTTAAATTATTTTTCTGTTTTTTTTATATTTATTTTTTTCTATTATTACTCTAGTTCTGGCAGCTTGTAATCAATTAGTACCCTTCTGACACATATTTTTACCTCTGCTTCAAATATTCTCTGTTCCTACACTTATACTGTGTTCTTTATAAATACAATAACAATATGTAAATGTATATATATATATAGTTCTATGGACTTTATATATTGAATGAGGCCTGAAAATCATTATTTTTAATAGATCATTTACTGTAAATTGATAATTGATATATTTGGAATAATTTATGCCATTTTATATGTGCTTTATGTTTTCCTGCTTTTTCTAAATTCTATTTCCTATTATATAATTATTCCTCATTTTGAATTAATGACTTCTTTCATTCAATTTTTTTTCTCACTGGTTTAGAAGTTATATAGTATACATCTAGTGTTTCAATAACTCTTAACAAGCTAACATTCATTCCTGATTGGATAATATCTGTATCTTTATCTCTATGCTACTCACAAGTCAATTAAGAAAACTACATATTATTTTAACTTGGATCATTCTCTTCTGTTTAATATAATGTTCTCATCAGATATTATTTTACATTCATTTGTATTTTACTCTCTACTCTCACTATAGTTATCTTATTATTTGAACACTTTATTTTTGTTTATATTTACTCATATTTTAACCAATTCATTTGCTCCCTTTTCTTTTCTTACATCTCAATTGTTTCTTCTGTGATGGTTTTTCTTATTACTATAGAATATCCCTTTAGCAGTCCTTTGCTGAAAGACTCTTAGTGGTAATCTCTCTTTTTCTATATGTCACCTTTTCCCTCATAACTGCACGATACATGAACATAGTAACATTCAAGGTTGAGAGATTTTTTCTTTCATATTTTGAATGTACTATTCTGTAACTTTTCTCTTCCGTTATTGCTGTTGAGAAATCTTCTCATTCTCTAATTTCATATTATTCCTCAATTCCAAAATATGTTTGGTGATTAACTTCTTCACTATTATCTCCCTTCCATTGTCTATGTTATGTCCATCTGAGACCCCAGTCAGATGAAGGTTAGACTTTCCTTGTCCTCTGACAGAAGGTTTATTTGTTGATCTGTGTAAGCAAAAGGCTATATGTAAGCAGCTAGATGCAATGTATGCTTCACCTTGCTTTCTGGTCACACTTTTGCTATTTCCTCATTTTGGAGGCAGGTTACAGTAAACATGACCAGGACAGATTGAGGGGTCTGTTGGGTCACAGCTCCCAGACCCACATGCTACTATTGGGTAGAACCCATAGCTACTGATTTCATGCCTGTACCATGTAATCCCCTTCACTTCCCTTTTGCATTCATTAATACTTCCCTGGAGTTGCACTCCTAAATAGAGTTTTAGCGCATGAATTTTTGCCTCAGGAAAAAGGAACCTGGGCAAAGACACATTTACATATTTTCATACTTCTATTCCTTTTTCTGTATTTGTGGCTCTGTCTGGGTATTTTCTAAATATATGTCTATAAGTTCATTAATTCTTCTAAGGCATGCAGGGCTACTAACAACTTAGGATGATGTTAAGTGGACTTAGTGACGTTTTTTCCAGGCCTATACAGAAATTGTATAATCAAATTCCCAACTGCATGAGAGCAGGATGTGATTGTGAATTTTATGGAAGAGGTTTTTTCCTGCCAGATCCTAGGCCAAGAAGGTCAAATTACCTTGTTGTTGGCGTTTGCCAGTAGGAATAAATTTTCTAGTTAGCCAATTCACTTTGAATGTAGGTCTTTGAGAATTCATCTTTCACACATGCATGTGTGTGTGTATACCTTTTTAATTCTATTTTGCGTAAGATATTCTTTCCTATCTACATTACAGTAATCAAATCCAAGCTGCCTAATAAGCAAACCTCCTGCTAAATTAAATCAGCAACCATACACCAGGGTTTTTGGTTTTAAAAACCATTCTGATTTTTAGTTCCCTTTTCTTTTTTGCCTCTGATAATTTAAAATACTATATTTTGATTCCTCGGCCTTTTGGCTAAAATCGTGTGTAGTATCTGTTCTTATCAGTTGCAATGTTTAAAAGGTAGTATTTTTATATTTTCCCAGAATTTCCAGGTGTGCTGTATCAGTGGTTTCTTCAGGTTATTCAGATAACATGGTAACCAGAAACAGAAGTCTGTTCTCTAACATGGAATTGTGTTACTTCAAGCTATGCCTGGACTTAATGGCCTTATATAACATGGATTTTTAAATTATTATTATTAAGGCCTCTAGTCTTAATTTCATAAAACAGTCAAATAGGCAAAAAGTGTTTTAAAAACAGTGTGTGACATGATTCCCAGGGATGAGCCACCCTCGCACTGAGGGATTACTACCAAGCACCAACTAGCAATGCAACTGGAAAAAGACTTTTGACCAAAAAGGGGAAAAGGTAAAGACAAATGAGTTTCTTCTTAAGCAGTGGCCACTGGAGGTTCTGAGGGCAGGGAGAGGGAAAAACAGGTGAAATATGGGGGCATTTCTGGGACTTGAGAATTGTCCTGAATGACATTAAAAAACAGATACAGGACATTACATATCTTGCCATAACCTACAAAATTGTGCGAGGGAGAGTGTAAACTACAATGTAAACTATAATCCATGCTTAGTGGCAATGCTCCAGAATGTTTTCATCAATTGTAACGAAAGTACCACACTAATGATGGATACTGTTAATGTGGGAAAATGTGGGAGGTGTAGAGAACAGGGCATATGGGAATCCCCTATATTTTATGTAACATTTATGTAATCTAAATATCTTTAAATATATATATATTAATATATATATTTTTTAAAAAAAGAAGAAGAGCAACACAGAAGAGGCAGAAAAGCCCATTGGTGAAAAAAGTACAAACTTTGGAGACAAACAGCTTGAGTTTGAGTTCTCACTCCATCTTTTTTTTTTCCTTTTTCTTTTTCTTTTGAGGTACCAGGGCCAGGGATTGAACCTGGGACCTCATATGTGGGAAGCAGGAGCTCAGCTACTTGAGCCACATCTGCTCCCTCCATCACTTTTATGGTATAAGACTGTGGGTCAGTTGCCATCCTCTCTGTGACTCACTTTTGTGATCTATAAAATGGACACATATATGACAGTTTCTACCTCATTGAGTGTCAGGGATGATTAGGTGAATTGGTATAGGCGAATTGTGAAGGAGAGTGTTTGGCACATTAAAATGCTCTATTTGTATTTTCTATTATTATGATTGCTTTTTGCTCTACACCATCAGTGCATTTCTGAAATGCTCAATCAAGATGATCAAGACAGTCTTTCAGAGGGCATTTTTTTTCACCTAAATTTTTAGCACATCCTTCTCCTCTTCTTAATAATTAGCTTATACTACAGTGCAATAACATCATCAAAGAATTTGTTCCATTTGGCTTCTCGTTATCCATATATGCTGTGTGAGGACAGAAATATACATGTAAACAGGAAATCTTTAAAAGATTTAGAAACTGAGAACTTTTAGCAGTTATTTTAACCCCACATGTTTTACTTCAGCTGATCAGTTTGTGGTAAGAAGCCATATTTAAACCAGAAGAAAATCATTATATAATGGCGAGAAATCAGCACTTAATTTTATTGAGTTTCTCTTATACGTTATGCATTGTTTTTCTTTTGCGCTCAGAATTCTCTTTGTCTTTGGCATTTGACAGTCTGATTAGTATGTGTCTTGGAGTTGGTCTATTCAGATTTTTTTCAGATGGGAGTACATCATGCTTCTTGGACATGGAGCTATGTCTTTAATAAAAAAGAATTCAGTCTGGCTACTAGGGAGAGACAAATTAAACTTGGCTATACAAGAAAAACCCTTGTTTTCCACATAGAATTGTGGAGGCTTCTATGGAAAATCTTCACGAATTCCTTAGGACCTAAGCTCCTTTGAGTTCACCATCCCTCGGTCCTAGCATGTGGTTTTCACCCAGTATGGTCACTAGGAACACAGCCATCATAGCCTATATTACAGACCTCATAGAGTAGGAATGGTGGAAGATGAGCAAAAGACAGAGGCTAACTTTCTTTTCACTAATATTCAGTAGAAGTTCCCAGGTAGCCTTCCATTTATATATTTTGGGTAAGAACCTAGTCACACACTCTTAAAAAACTTTGTGCCCAGTCAAAAACTTGAAGGGTTCTTTTATTATGGAAGAAAGTTAGAATAGTTACTACAGTATAATCAATACTCTTTACCAGAGTGAAGAAAAGAGATAAAATAGTCATTGTACTTCACTAAATGTTTAATAAGAAGGAGAAAGAGAAGAGGAACTTAACATTTCTTGACTATCTGATATTTGCCAGGACTAGCCTCCCGTGAATATGGCTGTTTTTTGGCTGGCTTATTGGCTTCCAATGTTGAAATGCAATGTTTGTGAAATATATGGTAGATTTTCTACTGGTTATAATTGCTGACTTGATTCTATGGCACATTTTATGTTGTTTCAGTGCCTATGTGGACAATCTTTAAAGGTCTGTTAGGAGTAGGGTTCTCTAAGAAGTATAAGCACTCCCTCATAACCCTAGCAGGTAGCCCACCCCACAACCTCTACTTTATGGGACCTTCTACTCTGGAGTGACATCCTGAGGATCTGTGGAGTTGAGTCATTCCTCTACTGCATTTTTTGACCATCTATGTCCCATGGAATTCCCATTATGTGACTTTTGTTTTCTGGGAAATTAATGGGCTTGGAATTTCCCCAGTCCTCTCACAAATAATGAACAAATCTAGTCATTTCAGCATAAACACATGCACCCACAAGCACACAAATTTATTATTTTCGTATAAGTTGGGGGGGGATATATTAGTATAGTTAAAAGTGATAAATTAATGAAATAATAATCCTGAAAATATCAATATATCATTGAGTTATTTTTCTATTCTTGGGCATGTTCAAAAGGCTTGGAGTTATTTCAAATATGAGATGCATTTCAAACTGGTATCTTAAAACAATACAATATAAAAAGAAAATAAATGAGGAAATAATACTTGTATTGTGTATATAAGATTTTCAACAGGACATTTGTGTTTCTTCATAAAGCACAACATAGCCTAAGAAGTAATAAAATTCTGGCAAGAAAAGGACAAACATGTCTGAAATAGAATTTTTTTTCTCTGACATTGACTTCAGAATCAAAGAGGTGGGAATAATTTTGCATTTCTCTACTTTATGTTAGTTTTTGAAATAAAGAGAGAAATACAAATATATGCCTGAACATGTGTTCACATACTGTTTTGTCCTTTCCACTTATCATTTTATTAAACCAATAGCAATTTTCTGTATTGACTTATAAACTGTGTGTGAATAGTTATTTTTTGAATTGGTTTCTTAAATAAAGTTGTCTTTTGATCACGTATACACTTTCCCTATAAATATTAAATTTAACAATTTATTTGAAAATAAATAATTGTCTCCATTACAGAACTCAAGGAAAGAAGGAAATAAAGCAAGATAATAAGGTCTTTGCCCTTTGGAATCTGGGTCCCTCAGCATTTGCAAAAGGGTTCATCAGTCTTCCTGGAATTTCACATGAAGCATAAAGATAAGAGACACTTAGGACAAAAAAGCCAATAAGAAATATTTTCCAGAGCAGGGATAGTTTCCTGGGATATACTATCATCTTGAAAGATAGGAAGGAGTAAATAAGCAACTAAAAAATACAAAACAAAGGTTAAACATAGGTTAACCTTAGAACTTTCAGGGAACAAGAATGTATTTTTAGAATAGTAATCTATTAAGATAGAAAATGGAAAATAAATAGTTTCCATTTATTATTTGAAAAATTAACCAAAAAATAGTCCAAATAAGACTAAATGTGTTTTTGTAAATACTCTGATGGATTTTATGGCTATCATTTTTGGAGTTTTGCTTGCAGGGATGCATATTTCTGATTGGTCTAAGAGGATATTTAGTTGACACAGCAATTGCCCATGGCAAGAAAGTTTAAAGGTTTGCAATGTGTAGCTTATCAGAAAATTAAGTCTAGAACATTTTTTTTCAAAACATATCTAGAATGCATTTCCAGACTGATAGACTGCTTCTGCAATGTAAGATTTGAGAAAAAAAAAAATAGAATCCCTATCTTTAATATATATCTGCCATTTATTGGGAGAAAAATAACTTTTCAATTGTAAAACATTTGTTTTTTTTGGTTTTTTTTTTTAAAGGATTACTTTTTTTTTTTTTTTTTTTAAGATTTTATTTATTTATTCATTCATCCCCCCCTTGCTGCTTGTGCTCGCTGGGTCAGCTAACCACTCCATGCGGGTGGACTTGCCTTCACCAGGAGGCCCCGGGAACCGAACCAGGGGCCTCCCATATGGTAAACGGGAGCCCTACTGATTGAGCCACAGCCGCTTCCCTGTAAAACATTTGAAAGTGATGAAAATCTGCTTCTGGTATGAGCAGCAGATAGACTTGTTTGTGTTTGTGTGAATGCATGGGTGTGCTAATTTCTCATATATTTATCGAAAGTATCCATATATGTATATTACCCTCAGGTACTATTTTAGGTGCTTGGATACAGCAGAGAACAAAACAAAGATCACTTCGTTCTTGAGGCTAAATTTCTAAGGTAGGGAGAGATGATAAACAATAAACATAATCAAAAAGGAAATTATAGACTAGATCAGAAGATAAGATATGCTATTAATAAAAGCCAAAGTAGAAAAGAGATTATGGGGCAGGTGGGAGGAAGATAACAGTATTAAATAGGCAGGGTAGGTGTCATTGACAAGTATTGATTAAAGCAAAACTTAAAGGAATTGAGGAAGTTAGACAATCATATAGTTGGGATATGGGCCAAGGGAAGCGCAAGTTAAAAATCCTAAACCTGGGGAGTGCCCTATGTAATTGCATAACTTTAAGGAGGCCAGTGTGTTGGAGAGGCATGAAAGGTGAGGGAAGTAATAGCAGAAGAGTGTTAACTATGTGCTTACAACAGAGGACCTTAGAGGCATTTCAAGGACCTTGCAAATGACAATGGCTCTAACCAGGCTGGCAGCTCTGATGGTGGTGACGGGTGTCAGGCTTAAGTTATGGATAGATGTAGACGGTGGAGCTATCCTGGTTTGTTAAAATAGGGTGTAAGAGAAAGAGAGAAGTCAGGAATTACTTCTCAATTTTGGGTTAAAACCACTGAAAACTTTGAGTTGAGGAGGATGCAGGTCAAGTCACTCAAGCAGATGAATGGTCAGGTATTGAATTTTGATAAATTTGAGATGTCTGTTACAAGTGGAGGTGTCGAGATATTCAAGTGTTACAGAATCACTCAAAGTTAAATATTTTAGAGTTGCTAGCTTATAGAAGGAGCTTGAATCTAGGGATGAGATATACACAGGTGATGGGTGATGAGTATAGACTGAGAAAGACGACCAAGGATGAGTCCAAAGCCAATCCACAATTAAGAGAAAAGGAGAAGAAGACAAGTCAGAAAGGACGCAGTGAAGATGAATAACTCTTTTAAGGAATTTTTTTTGGAAAAGGAGACAAGTAAATTAAAAATGCATTTTAAAGTATATTCCTATTATAAAATGCATATTTAAAATAAAATAAAATTTAAAATATATGCCCAGTAAAAAAATTCCAAATGTTCTTTGCAAAAGAATTGGAACATTCAGAAAATGAGAAAGGAGACAAAGAATAAAAATAAAATACATCATTATCC
Source organism: Tolypeutes matacus (assembly GCA_026826555.1). Taxonomy (NCBI): domain Eukaryota; kingdom Metazoa; phylum Chordata; class Mammalia; order Cingulata; family Chlamyphoridae; genus Tolypeutes; species Tolypeutes matacus. Next base: position 10,927,720 of record JAKSZT010054030.1, read on the forward strand.
TATCATTCAATAAATAGTACGTGCCTTACTTTTAATTAATAATTCTCTAACTTCATGCAAAAGACCAGGGATCTGCAAACCTTTTTTGTACAAAGCGGCAGATAGTAAATATTTGAGGCTTATGGGCCATATGGTTTCTATTTTAACTAACAGCTCTGCAGTTGTGAGGGAAAGCAGTTATAGACAAAATGGCAATGAATAGGTAAAGTTGTGTTCTAATAACACTGCATTTAAAAACAGGTGTTAAGAATATGGAGATACATAGGAAAAATATAACTCATGTAAACGTATAGACTCATGTAAACGTTAACAGAAACATAGTAATATTTTTACAGCAATGGCTAAAAGGTACTATTTCAAGGCTAAGGGGCAATAATGGGGGACTATAAGGTGGTATGGGATTTTTCCTTTTGGAGTAATGAAATATTTTGAAATGGACTTAATTAAAACCGAGAGCCACTGAGGATAAACTTTGGATGGATTGCACAAGGCAGGGGACCGTATAATTCAGTGAACCCCATGGTTGACAGTACAAATATGAGAACATTTTCCATGAACTATAACAAATATACAATACCAATTCATGAAGTTGATAATAGGATGGTTTGTGGGGAAAATACACCAAATATAAGCTACAGACTATAGATAGCAGTAATATTATGATGATGTTCTTTCATCATTTGTAACAAATGTGTCAGAACAATGTAGGGTAGTAGTGATGGGGCCATGTATGTGTTTTGTTAACTTACAACTTCTAAAAAACAAAACAAAACAAAACAGGTGTTGGACTCTATTTGGCCTGCAGGCTGTAATTTGCCAATCCTTGAGCAGGTCTATCATGGCATTCAAGATTCCAGCTCCACTTTAACTCCATTTAAAAGCTGAAATGTTTAATGATTGTAAAGTCAAAACTCATTACTGACAGAAAAGATAGTTTTCCATATGTCATTGTATTTCTCTTTATTTGTAATGTATTTAAGAACAATTTTAGCAGAATGAGAGGCAATTTTAGCAGAAGCAGTACATGTATGCCATAGTCTTTTGCTTGTTGTACAATGTTTTCAGCTGTACCATACGTGTATCAGATAATCAGAATTTTGCCAAATTCCCTAACGATAAGCAGCTCCATAAAATAATGGCAATTGTTCTACCATAAATCATGACAGCTCATCCATACAAAAGACTTTCTGACTTGCTAAGTTAATAAAATATTGATTAGGAAAAAATATAGTTTATAATAAATGAACAAGGCCAACTCGGGCAACATTTTTATGATTTTTTCTGCTTTGTTGCTAGTTCCTCTGTCATTTACAAGACTATGGAGCAGTGCACAGAATATATATATTTATTTACTTCAATAAAAAAGGTCTCTTTCCTTGATGCATTTTTTTTTTTTTTAAGGAAAGAACTGGGTATAAAAAGAAAACAGTAACGAAAGAAACTAACACTTAGAACCAATTCAACATTGCCAGTCCCTGTTGGATTAGTTTGTGGCAGAAATAGAGATATAAGATGACAGGAATTCTCAAAGAAATCTCAAACTGCTCATGGGAGTGGGAAGAAAAAAGTTAATGGCAATGTTGCTTACTGTCTTGAAACAAAAGGTAAAAATACCAAATTACAAAGAAAATACTGGCTTGCAGTCAGACCAAAGACTAGCTCCACTGTTTCAGAAAGGAAGTGAAGACTGTTGTTCACTGCCTGTAACTATCAGGACATGCTGGGATTAGGAATCCTCCTGACCAAAAGAAAAACAAACAGAAACCCAGAATGAAGTACAACATTTTACTCTGTGGCTTTCTTTCTTCACGTAAAAAACGCAGGGCTCCTTTTGTTACTGGGGGGCTATGAAGATTAATTATTTGAAATGTTCTAAGTACTAGGAATGTGCTCCATATGACTTTCTCATTAATCAAAAGGCAAACTCTTCTTGTCTTGGTCAATGCATTGTTTCTAAAGGGTGCTGAGTCCATTCTATGTACATAATGACAGGCCACAAAATCTCTTGTTTGTTTGTTTTGCTTATTCCCCAAAATACATATCTGGAATTCTATGATGCTGGTTACCCCAGTACTTACAATCTCGCAGGAGCCACATTTATGCTCTGAACATCCTGCTGGATCTTTTGCCCTGGTGTTTCAGTAGATTTCCAGATCACCCACCAGGGCCTAATTGGGGAATACTAACCAGGCACATCTTCTCCACCCAGTCACTTGGGTTTTCCACTCTGGTCTCAGTCAGTCCTGAAGAACTAGAGAAGCCTAAAGGAAGTAGGCTAGTACCAGAATTTTCCAAAGTGTTGCACCTAATGCCTGCTGGCAAATATATCTGACATGTCTGATCTGCAGTATATCTTAGGAAGTAGTAAAACTCAAAATGTTCCTTAGATTGGGAATAAGCTACTACCGACCATGCTATAATCAACTTTCCTAATCTTCATCGTCAGATTGATCAAAGTGGTTGAATTTATTGATGCTTCCGTTATAAGTGATAAGCTAACTTGCTACATGTTTGAAATGAAAGAAGTCATTATAACATGCTTATAAATTAATATATAGTTTTCTTCTTTTCTGCTTTCAGATAATTTTTTATACTGTGAGATATTCTATGTACATACTAATGTATAAGAAACTGCCTTCTGCCTTTCAGACTACCAAGATACTACTCAACAAATAATCTATTGGGAAAGCAAATGAATTACCAATCGTTTTTGTGTTGGCCTTACTTAGAATTGCTACTTCTTTTTTCAGACCTAATTTTGTTAGGGCTAATAGAGAGAAAAGAAAAAAAGTGATTCTTGATAAAGGGATAACCTGATGCAATTTTTGGTCCTTACAAATCTAGCATAAAATCTAGCAATAAGGAAACACACAGTCTTTGTTTTTTCAAAGGCTACTTATGCAAATAAATTGGTCATTCATGGGTAATTTGGACAATGAAAGAGCTATCTCAAAATCACATAACTTAAAACTAGATTATATGGAGGATATAAACATTATGCTCATTTGCATGACTTTTATCCTATCATTTCTACTAATGTAACATTTTAGGGCCATTTAGACGCATTCAATGATATTACCCATGCTTCTATTCAATGTAGCAAAAAGAATTAATACTATTCCCCAAAGAAACACAGGAAGATATTCATGCTCATTTGTTATAAATAGGCAAAAACACTGCAGTGTATCCTTCTCATTATCATGACAGTTTTTTTAATGCACTGCTTGTTTTATTCTCCAGCTATACTTCAATCATTAGTAGAGTGACAGGGGCTGAAACTGTTATCCCATTTCTCAACTTGTGAATTAAATTACATCCCATTAGAGATTCATTTGGTGAAATATTTTTTAAAGTATTTAAAGTATGCAAATACATCGCAGCATCTGCATAATATGTATCACTGCAAATTAGAGTAGTTAACTTTTCTAGTTAAACCCAGGCATTGAAGGAATTTTTCTATCTTCCAAGGACAGGGTGAGGTTTCTAAGTATTATAACCCAGTGACAAGCCATTTATGTTAGAAGAGCTTCTAATTAATGCTTCCCCTCGCTGCAGCATCTTTCTCTTCGAAGAATGACTTCCAGAGAATGAAAATGCCTTTTTGTTTTATGTAAATGTCAAAAGCCTTACCAATCAACATAATCCTAGGAAAAGTGATGGAAAATAAAAGAGAGCAGTTCTTGGAAAGAAGTCTTTATGTCCGACTTTAGGATGACCCTCTGAGAAACCACCTTAACTTCTCATCCCACTCTACTTAAAACAAAAAAGAAAATTGGTTTTAAATTTTACTCTTAGTATTATGTTTGGATACTATTTGTGTGTATGAGGAAAAAATATGCAATTTATTTTTTTGACAAGTTTATAATGGTATCTTAAGTAGTATTTAGTGTTATTGCCACGATGGCTCTATTATCTTAATTATTGTGAAGTCTGTCTCAAATCTTTTTGAATTATAAAATTAAATATAAGCCTGAGGCTCTATTCAGTATGAAGAAATTTATAACAATTTAACTGCTGGGTTTCCTTATCAAGGCAAACACAAAAAAAAAACAGACATAGAATCTTAGCTTATTTGCGATTAAACCTTGCTTTTAAAAATTGATGAAACAATCAAGTAATTCACATTTTCTTAAAACAAAACTGTTCTGGATAAGTTTGGGAAGGATATACTGACTAGAATTTATGTTTGTCTGTTCCAAATGTGTCAGATTTCCCAGGCATTTGCAAGAGCATCTCACCATTCCTACTATGTAAGAAACCATCAGCAACGGTGTAAATAAAAGAAAACAAAATAAATCGCTTTGTTCTGATGTCAGAATATCAATCTAGTTTTCATGACTCAGTGGGAATTTCAAGCCTAAATTGGCATCTAGTTAGCCATCCTAGATACGTCACCCACATTTCCACTGAAATTCTTACTAAAGCATAGAAAATAGTAAAATCTCATTAGATTCTTTATATATATATATATATATATATATATATATAAAATATATATGTCAAATTTTTGCCAATTTATATATTTTTTCTTAAAACCATGAGTTGATGAAACTTATTTGATTAACTCAAATGCTGTCTCCCCTTTGAAATGTCAATTGAAGGGAATTGTAGGAGAATCTATACTTGGCTCTTTCCACCGCTTAGTTTAGAAAGTTTGGATCTGCAACAATTGACTTGCCATTATTCTAATGTGCAGAATTAATTTCTTAAACAGCCCTCTTACTCTCTGTTCCAAATCAGTACCTCCCTTTCTACTTCCAGTTGGTGACTGTAATTCACAGCAATAAATCCAGCCAGTCACAGGTAAGTATATTTCCCTGAGTAGGATATATTTGGGGAAGTGCTTTTCAAACACTGCAATCTAAGAAATTTAGCTAACAGATATAAAGTACTATAGGCTTAAAAATAGAAAGAACCCCAAAAACTGAATATTTAGACTTGAGTCTTTAAAACTTAACATTGGGGGAAAGAGATGGTGTATTATTACTGATAACTCTCAAATGATAAAGTTTATGTCAACAATAGGAAGTATTCCAGGGTTGGTGAATAAAAAGGCATTTCATAATTGTGAATTTGTAGATGTTGATCAACCAGATCCAAGGAGACAGGTTGTGTAAGCAAACACCATCCATGCACCCACACTCTTAGCACAGTGTGGTGACAACTGGATCATCTATGTTTGAGGATCAGTATATAGGTTGAGATGATAAGACAACTGAAGAAAATTAAAAGAGGAATATTTAAAGATGAATTTGGGGTCAATTAAAGAAATGAAAATTGCATGGAAGTAATGAAACATAAAACAGGCACTGCTGTACTAAACAACTAATGTAAATGGCAAACTTGTAAATATTTGCAGAATGCAGAAGGAAAATGTAAATGTGCACAATGATGATAAAGTCACTAGAAAAATAATGTGGGACTAACCTAACAATGTATTTTTCATAAATATATAAGTTAAAATAAAATATATTGATTAAAATGTACTTAGCTAGAAAAAATACAGAAAGATACAAATCAAAATGGTTTACCACATTTCCAGAAAAAAACTTTCCAGGAGGACACATACTTAGTCATGGACAATTTTAATTGTTATAAAAGATACAACTATTCAAAGAGAATAATACATATTATCTACAAAGGAGGGAAAATTAGAGTTTGCATTGTGACATGAAACTTGTTAAATGTTTTTCTTCAAAAATATATATTCACTCCTTCATACCAATCGTTAACAACAAATCTGAAGATTAATGACAACAGGAAATGAAAATGTAAAAATCAATAATGGCTAAGTTTTGGTAAAGACTACTACTTATACTTTGGGATTCAAGCCTAAAGAAATAATCATAAATGCTAATGAGCTGCAGAACATAAAATTGAAAACATGTTCATAGGATGTACTATAACATAGAAATGAAATATGTAATGGCAATAAAAGTACCCATTAAAACCTGCATATATCATCAATGGAACAAGACAAGAAAATTTCCCAGAACTAAAGGACATGAGCTTCTAGATTTAAAGAGTCCACCAAATGACCAGTATAATGGATGTGAATCAACCCACATTACTGTGAAATTTTCAAGCACTAAAGATAAATAGAAGGTGCTACTAACTTGCAAAGAGGCAAAACAAAACAAAAATTATGTTTTATACAAAGGGATAGAGCTTTTTAACAGTAATATTTGAAATCTAAAGTACAGTAAAGCAAAGCTTCAAAAAAAAAGCATGTTACAAGTATTTATATATATATATACTTGTAACAATTATATAAATATAATGTCACATTTGATATATAATATACAAAAATATATTAATAATTCTATTTATATGCACTGGAATAATGTGCACCAAAATTTTCTGTTGTGTAATATGTGTTAGGTTATTTTAACTTCTGGGCAATTTTGTTAAGATTTTTTGTATTAACTATGTCATATTTAATATTAAAATTAGAAAATAGTATTTAAAATTTGCTAATGGCATATGAATATGCTTACAATGTATTGTCATAAAATTGTATAAACATGCACATTAACATATAATGGAACAAACCACTGAGGTACCCAACAAAATTTCAATAGTTATTTCCTCTATACCATTATTTCTCAAATTATAATGTGGATGCATATCACCCAGGGATCTTTTTCAAATACAGATTCTGATTCAGTAGATCTGAAATTTGGACTGATATTCTGCATGTCTAACAATCTCTTAGGTGATGACAGTACTACCGATTTGAGTATCACACTTCAGGAAGCAGGGAGCATGCGCTTAGTGGTAATAGTTCCGCTTCTTTGAACTTTTCTATATTTCAAAAATTTTACTAATAAATATTATTAGTTTATTTTAATTTATCAAAAGTGGTTATAAAATGAAAATAAAACCAGAATAAAAGTAATCTATTTTCTTGTCTATCCTCTATGATCCTTAGGAAAAACAAGCAAAACCATTTATATCTTAACAATCATCACATTCCAAAGGAAAGCAGACAGAAATCTGACAGACGCAAGTAGCTGGATATTTGAGAAAAGCATCTAAACTTAGAAGAGGTTGTTAAGGCAGTTTTGGGCGAGCCAGGGTGAAATGCTTGATTCTTAAAACATATGTGCCTCAAATCTTTGGATTACTTTTCTTTTCAAATCAAGTATATCTATGTGCTTAGGCTATAAGTTTTTTTTCAGGGAAATAATGCCTCAATTATGATGGGAATCATGTTGAATAATTAATTTGTAACTATGGTAACATGAGTCCCCTTAGTACACAGGTAGGGCCCATCCATTTAGAAGAGATTAGCCTGTAAATGAAAAATATAGTTAGCATTATAATTAGTTGATTTGATTTCTTCCATTGTTATGCTGTTGACAGGAACCATTAGTTCCCAGTCTGGTATTTTTAAATTGACAGCATCAATTGCAAAGTTTCAAACCTTTAATAACTTTCTTACAACACAGAGTTTTCCAGCAAAAAGGTTTTATTTTAATGAATAGATAAATACATTATTAATAATACATATTTCCCTATTAGACAAAAACAAGTGACAGTTTTTGAGGAATAGGGAGAATAGAAAAACAATTGCACAGTTAATTGATATGAACTAAAATGAGAAATTCTTACCAAGGCATGGTTGCAAATCCTTATTGATTCTCATATTCTTTGCTACCAACCAATCTAATGCTGCCCAGGCACCAGTGTAGGTGGAACATGGACTAAGTGTGGGCTCAAGACAACTCAACACTCTTTTAAAAATCTTGGATGTGGGATCCTATTAGAAGACTTTTCTTTACCGAAGGCAGATACTATATTATATTCTTGGATTTTGCTATTTGTAAGACTCTATAGCATAGTCCCTCATAAAGTAGAACACATTCTTTAGTGGACTGCTATTAAACACAATAAAAAAATTACTTGTGGATTTATTTTTACTTACTAATAATTTTCATGTAGTTAGAACTTCAGATTTTTAAACATACTCTAGTTCATGCCAAGCTCATGTTGTAGAAATAAATCTCTACTTCTCTCTTCTTGCCACTACTGATATATTTAAAATTAGTTCTAAAGAATCTACAAGAAAACTAAAAAGATCTAATAAACAAGATCAGCAAGGTTGTAGTATATACGGTCATATACAAAAACCTGCTGTTGTATCTGTATAAACCAGCAGTAAATATTCTGAAAATGAATTAAGAAATAATTCTATTTACAGTAGCTGCAAAAAGAATGAAGGATATAAATAAAAAATGATTAAATTCTTAGGCATAAATTTCAAAAAGGAAGCACAAAAGTTATAGTCTGAAAACTACAAAATATTGTTGAAAAAATTAAAGGAGATCTACATAAATGAAAGACATCCCATGCTCATGGATCAGAAGACTTACTATTATAAGATGGCAATACTCCCAAAATTAACAGATTCAGTACAAGTCTTCTGGGAATCCCAGCTGACTTCTGTATAGAAATTGACAAGCTGATTCTAAAATTCATACAGATATGGAAGGGACCCAGAATAACCAAAACAATATTGAAAAAAATACGGGCAAAGTTGGAGGACTCAAACTTCTTGATATCAAAAACTTACCATAAAGCTACAGTAATCAAGACAGAAAATAATTTGCAATCACATATCTGACAAATGCCTAATATCAAGAATAAATAAAGAATACTTACAGGACAATAAGAAGAAGATAAATTACCCAACTGAAAATGGGGTAAAGGATTTGAATAGACATGTCTCCAGAGAAAATATACAAATGGGAAATAAGCACATGAAAAGATACTCAACATTTTTAGTCATTAGGGAAATGCAAATCAAAACTACAAAGAGGTATCACTGCATACCAACTAAGATGCCTAGAATCAATAAAATGAAAACTATGAAATGCTGGCTGGCATGTGAAGAAATAGGAAACCTTGTAAATAGTTAATGGGACTCCAAAATAGTGCAGCCACTGTGGAACAATTTTTTGGTTTCTCAAAAAGTTAATTTCTAACTTTCCTACTTTGTCAGTGTCCAATCATCCTAATCAGAAGTTGTTGGCTTAGCTTTATGACAGTTTTTATGCCAGGGGCACTTTTCCCCTAATTTGCAATAAACAGAGAGCCCCTAAACCTTATCCACCATTTTGCCTCACCTGCAACAAAAAAATTTTAAATGTTCAAACAAAACCTTGCACACTTATGTTCATAGTAGTAGTATTCACAATAACCCAAAAGTAGAAACACGAAGGTCTACCAGATGAATAATGGACAAACAAATGTAGTATAACCATACAATGAAATATTATTCGGCTATAAAAAGGAATGAAGTATTGAAAGATGCTAAAAGAACCAAAGTAAAACAATCATCTAATTTCTGGCTGGCATATGTTTCTCCTTTTCTTCCTACAGGCAGATGTTTCTTGGGAAATCAAATCATATATCAAAATTTGAAAATTTTGGGCTATTTCCACTATATATTACACACAAATAAACCAGTATCCTATATACATAAAAGTTGTATCCATGTGTTCCTTGTCCCTGTTAGACATGTATTATTTGTATATTTTATTAATAAAAATAAAATGTATTAATTTTTAAGAACTCTTTACATATTTATCATTTATATTCCCTATGGTTTGTGGTTATCTTTTCAATTTATTTTATGATACATTTTTAAAATGTAATGAAAACATAATACTCCTACTGTTTTTTTTTTGATGCACAGAAGGATTAATATATGAATATATTTCTAATTGTATACCTCAATTAATTTTGACAGCCTCTCAGTAAGAGATTTTCTCTCAAAATGAGACAATCTTTGGGCTCGAAGGTAATATCTACTATCATACATTAGGTAACTGTTTCCCCAATGTCTGTTTTCTGCATTCTTTTTGAAATTCCTATTTAATATACATGAGTCTACAAGATTAAGTATTCTTGTTCTTATTCTCATGCTTTCTCATAATATTTATTTCCTTATTCTTTTCTGTGAGTTCGACAGACATTCTTATCCTTATCTTCTATTTCAATGGTCATTTTTCTACAGTATTCCATTAAATTCTTCAGTAAAACTTTGCTTAGTGTTATCAAGAGTCCCACTGTCTCTGATCCCATTTCTCCTTTGCCTCCCTTGTGGCTTTCCTACTTTGTCAGTGTCCAATCATCCTAATCAGAAGTTGTTGGCTTAGCTTTATGACAGTTTTTATGCCAGGGGCACTTTTCCCCTAATTTGCAATAAACAGAGAGCCCCTAAACCTTATCCACCATTTTGCCTCACCTGCATTTTACATTTTAGAAGTTCTTGTAATTTTTAGATTTTTTTCTAAGTTTTAAAAGTTGGTTGTATGTTCTCTATTGTTTTTCCCCCTTTAGTCATTTCAATAGGAATTAGGAAAAAGTGGGGTTGAATTCAAAATGATTCCCGGCAGACATTCACTTTGCTTATTTTCCGGCATTGTGTTGCACTAGGCAGTATAAAGCAACCAGAATTAAATATAATTCCAGTTCTATTAATGCCAAATTCCAGTTATAATGGGGTCTCACAAATCCCCCTGCCCATTACGTTGCGTTAGAGTAAATTTAGAGTTTGGCTCCCCCTTCAGGATAACTCAGGCAAGTCTCATATGTTTGTGATCATATGGGCTGGAATTCAGCTCCCACTCATCCAGTCGGATATGCATTTGTGCTGGACATGACATGCACAACATTAGCAGGTAGACTTCCTTGAACTAACTCCTAGTAATACTTAAAGACTCAACCTAAATGTCCTATCTTCTTGAATCCATTCTTAGAAAATTATGAACCTTCAGTGGTGACATATTATTTTAATGTTTCATACATCCCTTTCATATTATACATATGTACATAGATGTATATATGTAATTATATACATATAGATGCATTTGCTTCTCTAACTGTCTACATATCAATAAAAGGAGGGCCTTCCATCTTTTTTTCATGTTGGCATTTGATCATAATTGATGCTCTAATAGAGGGAACTGTTTGAGCTTTCACATATGCTCCTCAGGTCCCATCTATCAATATATTTCTTTTGCACCTTAGTGACTCTTTTGCCTTAGTGTGAATTTTAAAAATGAATCAAGTTAGAGAATCTGCACTTAAGAGCATCAACTATGACAACATGGGGCCACGCTTGCAAAGATGATGCCCATTGAGCTCCTATTTCTATGATATTTAGTTCATAACATTGCCACTCTAAGACCCTTCCTTGTTTTATTCATTTAGTTCAACAGATCCAGCAGGTCCAGTACTGATATTAACCACATTTTATAGAATGGAATAACAGAATGGAGATATTTAAAATCTAAGGAACATATTGAAGATCATGAAATAGTAATTGATAGAGCCAAGATTTGCAAACACGCAACCCATCTCAGTATCTTAGTTCTTATTCAGTGTTCTGCTTTGCCCTTCAGTGTGGTAACAGGTTCTTACTATCAGCGTTGTGGAATCCTAGACAGAAAGCCAAAGTATGCCATTTTTCTTCTGCTTTGGAAAGCTGAGGCTTCATTTACAACCTATTTGAATTACACTCTGGAGATTTTCTTGTTGTCTAAGAAGTCTCTATTAGACGCCATTTCAAATTAAACAAACCTTTATTAAGCACTGACTATGTGCCTGGAGCACATATATGATTTTATTTAATAGGAAATACATAAGACAGGCATCATTCTCATTTTTACCAATTTAAAAATAGAGATGCAGAATTTAAATCAACCATGCAAATGATTGATAATTGAATTGGGAATTAACTTCATTCTATTATCAGAAGAGAGGAGAATCCAATAATAAGATTAACAGGCACTACCTGGTTTTGGATGAGGAATTTACTGAGCTTTAGCCAATGTTCCATTCCTGTGTTATGTCCCTGTTTTTGATACTGAGTGCATTTCTCCTGAATCACAGCCCCAGGCTTTTCCCAGCGTAACATGCAGTTTCATTTCATGTAATCCAGAATGTTATTCTGTCAGGGTATGTCGTTACGAAATGTGATTTAGTAGCACAGAGCAGTATTTATTCACTCACTCAACAAATAGGTATTTAGCATCCTGTCTGGGAATGTTGAGATACTGAAGATAACAATAAGGAAGATCCACAAAGAGCAGGGCATGCATTAATTTCAGAGTATTTAAATAGAGTTTTATCATTAATATCCATAATCGTAATGTGAGTTCTCTCTATAACTGCTGGGTCCATCTCTGGGAAGTAATAGGAAAAAGTGTTTGACTCAAGAATCTGGCTGGTTTGCCAGCAAAAGCTATCCTACCACCTTCTAGTTGCGTGATAGTGGGCAAAATAGTTAATTCCCTGTAAAATGGGAGTAATAAAACCACATAGGGTTTTGATGAGGATTAAATTAAATAATGCTTCTAAGTCATGCACTGCAATATTCAATACACGATAGTCTGTCAATAAAATGTTAAGATTACTTATTATTTTGGGTGTTGAATTCAGTATGTGCACAATAGGGTGCAATAGATGCGATAAGCACAATTGATTGTAAAGTTTTATCATATGAAGGAAATTCGAGGGAGTAGTTCACCCTAAATAGGGAAGCTTTCAAAACCGTCACTGACTTCTCAGGTGAGTTCACAAAGGGTGGGATAAAGCTGCAGATAAGAAAAAAGCAGCAGGGGGAGGAAATGACCAATAACGTAGAGCTCAGATAGACTATTCACGGGGACTCCCACCCCAAGCAAGAGTTTTCCCCAATGGGCCAGATACTTTTAGGGACATAAGTTCATTAGAGAAAAAGAACAAAAGGCATCAAACAAATCTAAGACGTTGATCATCTTGCGGGAGAGACGTGCTCAAGGATACATTTCCACCCTGGTAGACAGCATAAACTGTGGGCCCATCATTTGTGTGGCCTAATGATGTAGCTGATGACTGTGCTTGGAACTCACTTTTGCCAGATGCTTTTCAAAGGATTTGTATATGTGTCTGCTGTCACAATTTGGTGGAAACACTCAGTGTAAGAAAAAAAAAATGTAAATTTTGAAATCTACTTTTTTTTTAATTTAATTTATTTATTTTTTATTGTGGGTAAAAATCAAAATTTTCACAATACATATCACTATTTGTAAAATGATATATAAATATATATGCATATATGTGCATTTGCTTACAAAAATGTTATTTATATATATATATAAATATATTTTAAGAGGTGCTTAAATATACTTTTAAATTAAGTTGAGATACTATTTCTTAGTTTTTTTCTGAAGTCCCCAATACTTTATCTACATATATATATATATATATATGTATATATGTAGATGTATATGTGTATGGTGGTAAAGGGTACGATTATCAGGTTGCCCACTGAAGGCCTGTTTTAAATAATACACAATTATAATGCTGATACACATCATTTCACAGTTACTGCTTTCTTAAGCTTATGCAATATTATCTAGGGTAAATTTACTGGATAATATGCAATGTGAGCTAGGTAAACTTACTGGATAAAATTAAAATTCACCAAAAGTTTTTTTTAAACCAACGTGGAGTCAGTTTGTAGATGAAAATACTAATGTTTGTTCCGAATATTTTTTTTTTACATTATGTTTGCATATCTCATGGTTATGTTAACAAAAGTAAGGAACAACTTATAAAAAATGTTCATGCACACACACACACAGATACACCCAATTTTCCTTCCCACACTTACTCTTACTTTTGAATCTATTTCACAGATAACCATAGCCTCATTCAGGAAAATAATCTAAACTATCAATAATCTTTATTTTACCTACATCTGCTAAACTTCTCAGAACTGTGGAGCGGAGGTGATTTAATTGAGGGAGAGCACAAGTGGGGCGATGTGACATTTTTATTGTAAACTATGAACTTTTGGAGTACTAAATATGCATTTGACATTATAGACAGTATTTGAAATGGAATACTTTCAAACTCTGCTCAACTTAATTTTGACAAACAATAATAGAAAATTTTAATGTTATTGAAGTTTGGAATTTTATAAAGTGGATTGGTTTGGTTTTAAACTTGAATGGCATTTACCCTTTATATACAAGAGCATATTTTAAAGACTTCAGGGGGAAAAGTTTAATTTGGAAAGGACTACACACATATCTCCTGTTGACAGAACAATTAGCACTAAAAAAGTAGACTCTGTTTTACTGTTTTATATGTTTTCTTTCCAGGACACTAATTGCATATCATGTGGTAGAAACATAGAGGCATATGCTATAATGGCCCTATGGTTAGCAAATACACAAGGACAAGGAGACAACATTACATTATTCTAAGTAAAATTGACTCATCAGATGTAAAACAAGTCTTTGGAGATCTTACTGGGATATAAAACCTGAACACGATTATGACCTGCATAAAAAAGGACAAGGGAAATTAAAAAAAAAGAAAGATTGTCTGAAGAATGTTTGAGTCCTAAAATCTGCACTGACAATAAATAATTGCCACCTCTGTCTTATTATGTCTGTGCCACACAGTGCTATGCTCCATGCCATGGTCACCGAATGTTGAAGACAGATTAAGCTTTGGAGATCCATATGCCACATATATAAAAATACATGTGAAGATTATTTCTAGATGGGAGGCAAGAATTAAAAAAAAAAAAAAAAAAAAAAAAAGATCTGAAACTATGCTATGTTGAAGAGAAAGACAGGGAGAGAGAAAGAGAAATAAATGAATTAGCATATGATTCCTACCTCTACCTCTGTTTTCGGCACCAGCATAATCACTGAGAATATTGAGTAGGCAGGAGAACCAGGTCATTTTCCAGATAAGGTTTTGTTGAGTTGGAAAACCTGCAATAATTACCAGATCAGATTACTCATCAGTTTAAACACTGATTAAAATTATTATTAGCCTTGAATTGATTGCATTAAATTGCAAGTATTAGTTACTCTCCTCAGATCACAAGTTTTCTCTCTTTTTTCCTGCAGGGACTGAAGAGTCTACTGTTATGTGAGGCTCGGTCATTTTAAATGGATAAGATTCTTATCTGCTTTTTTCCCTGCCATGTGTTCTTTGCCTCATCTAGATAAAAAATTAAACTGAAAATCCTGATTTTCATATTTTGTTTAGAGTTTGGAGTTACTGCCTACTGCAGGTGAGAATTGCCTGATTGAACTTATGTTCAACAATAAATATGTGGGAAGCCATACAGGGAAAGAATAGGTGGGTCTTTTTCAAGAGTTAAATTCAAGATAAAATAACCCAGTGAGAAAAATATGTCGAACACTTCTCTCACTGCTTCCTTCCCAACACATAGCTGTTAGAGGCATACCCTGGAACACTACTGTTTTCATTGTACCATGCTTTATAAGGTCACTGGTGCTATACACATTCTCAAGAAGCCTGCATGAAATATTTTGTTTAATTGGCTCATTACCAGCTATGGACTATCAAGTACTGTGTAGATGACTTTGAAAGTCAACTCAGGCTCAACTTATTCACCAGGCAATTATGATAATACAGAAATACAGAGGAATTATTTTGGATATATAGAGATAGATAGATTTTTTTGGATATATGTGTGTGTGTGTGTGTGTATATATAGACAAAGAGAGAGAGAGTGAGAGGGGAAATGAAGGAGAAAGAGCAAACAAGTGCTAGTCCAATTAACTCATGACTATTAACACTAATAAATCATAATGTAATGGGATTTAATGGATAGGATTTTTTTGGTAGGTCATTCAAAATGTTCTATGATGGAACTATACTACGTTATACATATATATAGTTTGATATATATAAAAACACAACAGTTTCTACTAATCTGAGAAGAACTGCTGCAGACAAAGCAGGGTTTACCATGCCCACCCAGCCCCAGACTGAGCCTTCTTCCTTTATGAATATGAATTATAATTATAAGCCCCCTGACTGATGCAACAGACCAACCTAAAGTACATTTGATACCACTTTGAAAGCTTCTGCATCACATTGTGTGAAGAAGTAATTCATGGGTTAGCTCTCAGAATCTCAGCACATTTATTACTTTGATTTTAAAGATCATTTTCTTCAGGTTCTGGTGTACTAGAGTAAATTAACTATTGGGGGCAGCCTTAAAACCCTGAACTTAAAATTTGAACTGATGACATTAGCAATAGGAACTTCTCTGTAAGATTTCCCAAATATAATCATGATAATTAAAATTGAGGGAAAGACAGCAATGGACTAACAGGCAGAGCTGAATGCTCTCACAAAAACAATGGAGAAAGAGCCAAAAGCTGTCCAAGAGTTCTGCTTTGAGGGTCAGCAGACCAGGACAGCGCTACACAACTCCCAGGAGGTTGAGGGACAGAGAGCTGAAGAAGCCAAAATGACAAACGTGAGTTACCAAGCCCTCATGGTGGCGGGAAGGGCTCCCCTCCCGCACCCCCAAGATATTAAGCTGGAGTAAAACACCTGGCTCACTCCAGCCAACTGAGAGGGGAACAGACATCATCCTCCCTGTCAGCTGTTTCAAAGGAAAAGGCAGAGGAGGTCAGGCTGCTTTTCTTCAGTGAATTTGGTCAATAGAGTCCACGTTGAACCTCCAATCTGGAGATTCAACAGAGAGCACAGGAAAGTGGAGACTGCAACACATTTGTGGAAATCTGCATTAACTCGTGCCCTTTGCAGGCCAGTCTCTCTGTATCCAACCCTCGGGAGAAAATCTGCGCCCCACTAGTGAGCCCCTAGCCTGATTTTGAAAACTTAAGCTGGGCAATTTTAAAGACTGAGAATAAGTTGAATCAAATATCAAAGAAGAGCTGTGAAAAAAAAAATAGACAAGAGAGAGAAATTAGCCATCAGAGTAAATTCACCAACCTATTCAGATGCCTAGACATCAGCAAAAAATTAAAAGCCATACTAGGAAACAGGAAGAGATGGCACAGCCAAAAGAACAAACCAAATATCCTGAAGAGATACAGGATTTAAGACAGTTAATCAGTGATAATCACACAACTCTCCTAAATCATTTCAAAGAATTTAAAGAAAATATGAATAAAGAAATAAAGGATATTAAGAAGACACTGGGAGAGCATAAAGAACAATTTGAAAACCTACAAAGAAAAGTAACAGACCTTATGGGAATGAAAGACACGATCGATGAGATTAAAAATACATTAGAGGCACATAAGAGCAGATATGAATTGCTTGAAGCCAGAATTAGTGATTTCTAAGACAAAACATCTGAATTGGAAAGAAACAGGGGAGCAGGAAGAGAAGAGAATGGAAAAAATGGAACGGAGTCTCTGGGAATTGAATGACAACACAAAATGCACAAACATTCACATTATTGGTTCCCAGAAGGAGAAGAGAATGGAAAAGGGGCAGAAAGAATATTTGAGGAAATAATGACTGAAAACTTCTCAACCTTTATGAAGGACATAATTATCAATATCCAAGAAAGACAACGTAGCCTAAACAGAATAAATCCGAATAAACCTACCCCGAGGCACCTACTAATCAGAATGACAAATATCAAAGATAAAGAGAGGATTCTGAAAGCAGCAAGAGAAAAGCAAAGCATCACATATAAGGGAAACTCAATAAGATTAAGTTCCGACCTCTCATCAGAAACCATGGAGGGGAGAAGAAAGTGTTATGATGTATGTAAGGTATTGAAAGAGAACAACTGCCAGCCAAGAATTCTGTATCTGGCAAAGCTGTCCTTCAGAAATAACAGTGAGTTCAAAGTCTTCACAGACAAACAAAAACTGATACAATATTTTACCAAAAGACCAGATTTGCAAGATACCAAAGGGAGTTCTGCAGCCTGAAAGGAAAAAGCAAGGGTGAGAGAATTGGAGAAGCATTTAGAAAAAAGATTATTAGGCAGGGGAAACTAAAGGATAAGAAGACAGA
The DNA here is from genome assembly GCA_026826555.1 of Tolypeutes matacus. Lineage (NCBI taxonomy): Eukaryota > Metazoa > Chordata > Mammalia > Cingulata > Chlamyphoridae > Tolypeutes > Tolypeutes matacus. The sequence continues at coordinate 10,945,552 of JAKSZT010054030.1, forward strand.
CATTAGAACAATGTGACAACAGAGAGCTGAAGGACAAAATGGATGAAGTAAGTAATGCCTTTACAATAATAACACTGAATGTTAATGGATAGCACTCACCAATCAAAAAACATAGACTGATAGAATGGATAAATAAATATGAGCTGTCTATATGTTGTCTACAAGAGACCCACCTCACACATAATGACACAACCAGGTTAAAAGTGAAAGGTCGGAAAAAAGTATTCCAGGCAAATAGTAACCAAAAAAGAGCTGGAGTAGACCAGATAAATGTGAAATAACAACATTATAGTATATGAAAAAAATTTAGTCAGTGCAGTGGCAAATTTTTCCTGTGATCAGTATTCTGTAATTTTTTTTATACAAAATAAACACTTGCTTTTAATTGAGGAGAACTGGCAAAGAGATATATTTTTGGATACTTCGTTTTTCTTTAACTGTTTAATTAACTCTTTAATTAAAATAATCTATCTGGATCAATAATGATTTAACATGACTACTGTTGAACAAGATTTTGAGTTTTTCTGCTTCATAAAATTATGGGTTGGCAAATCGTTATCTGCTGTAATTCATTCCAATAAGATGTAAAGAATTCCCAAATAGAAATTTGATTATCTAGAAAGAATTATTGCCTAAATGGAAATTAAATAACTAAATCAATAATTTATTTCATTCTTAGAGATTATGTCCAACAGTTAGAGCTGTAATATGAAAATTAGAATTATGTTATAAACTTCTATTATATTTGAATTATAATTTACATTTATAAAGGTTTGTTGTTTATGACAATTTTTTATAATTGATTATAGTAAATCTAACCTGACTTTGACCTTTCTTTTAAAATTTGTAATTTCTGTCTTTTCTATTTATTTTGCAATTTTATAATAAAGTACTTTATAATACCTAAAAAAAGAAGCCATCCACTTTGGATGGATCATAGGGTATGTGAATATATCTCAATAAAATTGCTTAATAAACAAGTAGATAATTGTACAAGAAAAGCCAGAAATAGCAGCTATGTACAGCAGGGGAAACAGAGATTGAGAGGTGAGGAATTTTCCTGTTTATTTGTCTGTTTTTTGTTTATTATTATTATTGAAATAATGAAAATGCTTTAAAAATGATTGAAGTGACAAATGCACACCTATGTGATATACCAAATACCATTGATTGTATACTTTGGATAAATTGTATGCCTTATTAATATATATCAATAAAATTGGTCTGTTTAAAAAAAATCTGATGGCACTATTTATAATCCAAAGAGTATTGTATTCTCTAATTTGCTCCCTACTATCACATTGTGATATAAGAAGGACAATTAGTATGTACTCATTTTATATATTTAAGGAATATTAGGGTAAAAGCAATCTAATGACTTGACCAAACCTACAAATCAAGGAGGTGGCAAAGCTAGCACTTGAATTGATATTTTTTCTTCCAAACAACATGGTTTTTTTATAATAGTTTAGTGAACTATTGTTTACTTCTTAATGATATAAATGTAAGAGTTGCTAGATTTTCTATTTAGTTCTTAATTGGAAAACATAGTTACACAAATAGAGTAAATTTATAAAAATTTTGAATGAGTTGTAATTAAGTTTTTATGCACCAGGCATTGTACTAAAATCTTTCCATGAATTATCCTACTTAACCCTCAAGACATTCATATTAATAAAACATTATATTTTCCCCATTTAGGAAAAAGAAAATAAACTAAGTCTTAGAGAAAATTTACTTGCTCAAAATAAGAGCTATTAAATGGCCAAGCCAGACTTGAATTATAAACAATCTCCAGATCTAGAACCATTTAGCATTTTACAATATATACCATATATAAATATGCTCTTCTCTTATTTTGAACTTTCTATATCTTTCTATGAATTAAAAGTTCATTAGATTTCTACTATATTCTTATGGCTTTATGGTTAGTTTTTCCAAGAGATTTTAATGATATTGTATACAAATGAGGAAATATACTGACACTTGTTTCTTTAAATTAATATTTTTAAAATTCCAAAATATATTAACTTAAACCCCTATTCCCTAAGATGTGAATGCATCTTTTCCAAGGCTATTTAATCTGAACTCTTTTCATTTGTGTTTTTAAAGTGTTAATAGCATCTTTCTGCATATTATACAATAGTTGAATATTCACCACAGAAACTTTTGAAAATGACCCCCAACAGAAAAAAAACACATGGCAAAAAGAAAAAGCCATCAGTAATTTTTCCACCATGTCATTAACATTTAGGCATTCGTCTTTATAGGGTTTTAGTCTATGTATATATGTTGTGAAGAAATTAAGGTACAAGGAGATTATGTAACTAGCTCAAGGTCACATGATAGATGCAGGATGGGATTCAGAAGAGTTTACATCAGGATTCACTACCATCAAGTCTATTGCAAATGTTTACCTGCATAAAACATTCTTAGCTGGAGGGCCACATGAAAACAGACAATGGGCCTTACTATGTCTGAGGGCCATAGTTTGCCATGCTGTGCTTTTGATGGCTCCTTTACCCTGCCCCTCGAAAAACCCACGAGTTTAGTTTTGACTGTGGGATTACTCGAGATGCCTAATTGATAGTCACTTGGAGATATAAATTCTGGGGTTCCTGGGAGGAAACTGGAGATATATTTTTATGTATAATAGAACTTCATGGAGCAGAACAAAAAATTTTAATGTAAAAAGTGACATTAAAGGGTGGGTAAAACATCTCTTGTTTTATTGAGAGGGTTAATTCATTGAGCAAATACTCATTGTCCTTTAAGATTTCCTACAGTACTTCTGCAGAGTTTGTGGGTTAATTAACATGTCCATAAAAGAAGAGTGTTGGTCAGGTTTAAGGAATCCCATGTAACTCATTTGAAAATGAAATAAAATGATTGAATCTCTCATCATTGACTTGATGCTAAACAAATTATGCTGGTCAGACCTATGGAATGGGTTCCAAATGATGATTGAGCAGGAACTGGCACCTCACTTGGAGAGCTTGTGTTGATTCTAGGCTCAAACAGAAGCCATTATGCTTATTTCTTGCTATTTCATTTTAATATCAAAGTGCTGAAGCTACCCATGTGGGGGAAAAAAAAAAAAGACAACTTTGAAATATTTAGAAGGCTCTGCTGAAGGAATTATCAACTGTGACAAGATAATGGTTTATTACTGAAAGACAAATGGTCTTCCAAATCCCAAGACATTTGTCAGGAAATAAAAAATTGAGACAAACATGATATATTTATTTTGAAGCACATTCTTTCAGGATGATTGTTTAGTTCCCTTGATTCAAGTATGCTAAGTAACCATGTATGACTGAATGAATTTACTGCACATTCTGAAAACCATTGCTAAGTTCAGCAGATTTAAAAGGAGACCTACTGACAAAGTTTAGTGGGAGAAGAAAAAGGCTTTGTTTTCAAAATGACAACTTTTGACTGGCCAAAGTAAGGAAGAAATTTATATAGGTAACTTAGCAACTGGATATTACAGTCCTCACTGAAACAGAATTCTCATTTCTTTTTATATATGGTCACTAAGTGAAAATTAAGTAATAAAAGCCAGAACTTACAATCTGAACAGTCAGAGGAACTAACTATTCAATATCACCTATATAGAATTGATACAGGAAACCTATTTAAAATAATTATCTAAATAAATAAGATTGGGTCATAGTCCCAATGGGAAGAACCAGGAAAAATATTATCTGGCCTTGTTAGACAATTTGCATTAATTATCTTCACTAATGGCTAGTATATTTTCACTATTTAAAATTTCTTCTGGCATTTATAGGCATTCTGGTTTTAATCAAGGAAACTGTACCTTCTGATTACACTCGAACTATTTTGGAAATATAAAGATCATTACAGAGTATTTTACTTTGTTTAGAGAGAACAGAAGAATGAAAGGAGGAAAAGATAAAAGTAGGGAAAAAAACTACTGCATAAGAAAGGTAGGAAGTAGGAAATGAAAGAAGGAAAGACAGAAGGGAGGAAGGAAAAGAGATAAAGGCTGTAGACTTCAGTAGGATGCTAAGAATTCCTAGTGAACTAACAATGTATTGACTTTGCCCTTCTCTCATCATCCCCTAAGGAAAGCGCACTCATCCCAAAACCTGCTGGGGTGGGCGTAGCTATAGCTTACATCAACTGTCCTCACTTTTTCCCTAGCGCTTGCTGATTTTCATTTTTCCTTCTACACCTGAGACTCTAGTTTCATGACCCCAAATAGACAATTGAAAAAAAAAAAGCCCATCAAAACACCCCGGTTCACATTTGCCCTGCTGTCAAAATATGAACAGGCTTAACAATTTGTCTTTCCTTGGGTTTATTTGTTGGTTAGTGTTGAGGAAGAAAACTGAGAAATGGAGGAAGTAGGGATGGGAAGGTGAAAACTTTTCCATGGAACATTTACCATGAAGATGTCAGAGGTTGACATCAAATTCAAACTATTGACCAGAAACCTGCAGAAGCCAGTTGGTAACAGGCTCTGGAAAAGCTGACACAGGAGTGAACTACAGTTGTGTGCTCAATTCTTCTTGACCCTGAACATTAGGAGCATCTAGAAGCTATTAAAAATTTACCAAAATTTCCTGATTTAATGTTTCTGGGCAGAGGAAGGGCACTGGTATTTTCTGAAAACTCTCTAGGTGATTCTAATTTCATCCAGGTGAGAGAACCTCCGGACTAGCTTGGCTGGTCTCAATTCCTTGAAATCAAAAGAGCCAGACTAACATGCATATTATTAATAGAAAGGAAAGGCAAAATTAACCACTCGTACTATGATTTAGCAACTAAATTGTATGTTACTATACTCTGAACTAGCTATTCCTCTAATTAATGGTCTTCTTGTGGCTAATGATAATCCAATTAATTTGTTTAGCTTCTTCCAGGTTTCAAAGGATTCTCACTCACAATTATCCCAATGGTAAGTATATATTAACCTGTTAAACTGTTCTTGTCCACAATTTTTTGTCTCCACATATGTTTCATACAAACCTATCTCAATTATCTAAGCTTTATCCCATAATGAAAATTTTTACAAAATTTCTTTGTATAGTATCTTTATAGGAAGCATAAGTGTAAGGTAAACTTTCTGAATCATTGCATATCCTTTTAACATTATATGATAGATAGTAAATATTTTAGGTTCTTCTGGCCAAATTCTGTTGCAACTACTCAACTCTGTTTTGTAGTATGAAAGCAGCCATAAACAACTTGAGCAAATGGGTGTGGCTACATTTTAATAAAACTTTATTTCCTAAAACTGGAGGCAGGCCAAATTTGGCCTGCTACTCTAGTTTATTGAACCTTCAACCACATGAACTATAGCTTGGCTGCATAAATAGTTCTTGTGCTGTAGTCATTTTCTTTAAAAACTTTGTAGATGTTGGACCTTGTCTATTTAGAATGTGAAGGGAAATCAGCTATTCACAAAGATTTTTTTTCCTCACCAAAAACAGGCAATCATTTTTTGGGGGAAAGAGACTCCAATATTTGTTTCATTTTCCTCTTTCTTATATTATTAGAACTCAGAAACTTAGCCAAGAACAATTCCAAGAAAGTATCATTTTATATGATATATAGCAACATGAAATCTTAGTCTTTCAGTTAATGACATTTTTTGTTGTATTCATATTTAATGTATAGTTTTATATATATATATATATATATATATATATATATAGTCTTTTTTCTTTTAAAAATTTTCAGTTGTTCTCATCTCTTTATCCTTTTCCATTGATCCTGGGCTTTGGTTTAAGTCATTTACTCTGTTTTCTGCTATACTCAATCTGCTCTCTGTTGCCTAGTTTGTATTTTAATCTTCACAATCATACAGTTTTATTCTTACAGTTGTCCTTAATCTCAGACTATGATTATGTAATTTCTACCAGTTCTTGATTTGTGGAAAAAAAAAAAATATATATATATATATATATTTTTTTTAAGGATGTACCAGGGATTGAACCTAGGACCTTCTACATGGGAGTCAGCTGCTCAGCCACTGAGCTACACCCACTCCCCAAAGTGCTATATTTTCTAATCTAGTGGAGAATATAAATTTAAGATTTTTCTTTTCCAAAAAAAAAATTTGAAGCAAGTTTATTCCCTAGCAGGGTATCTTTTTGAATGTTTTGATTTATTTTTATACCTTTAAACTTTTTTCTTATACTACATGATTATTCTCAGGTTCATTTTACAAATAACAAAGAATAGATGTGTGCTCAGAAAACAAAAGAGCAAGGCAGGTTTCCATCTCGAGCTGACTATGGGAGGCCCGGTCAGAGAAAAAAAATATGTTTAGATGTGATGTTATGTTACTGTGCTTTTCAGGTATCCAACAGCCCTCAGAGCTGGGAGGTGGAAGGGGTTCTAGGTGTTTTAGATGTTATGTGGATGATGTTCTTTGGGTGATGATGCACAAAGACAGAGAGCCAGAATGCATGAAAGGACAGGTTTGTTAGATCCAAGGCCCTGAGAGGAGAGAATGAGGGTGGAGCAGCCCGGGGGGCTTGCTTTACCCAGGCTCCTGTGAGGGTCCTGGAGGAGAGGGGAAAGAAGCTTTCATGTGGATCCGGGGCTCTTGTCTTTATAGTGACACACAGGGGAGGTGCAGGATACTGGGGATTAGGGGTTTCACACTATATGCGGCGAAAAGCAGAAGTGGCAAGAGCCATTAGAAGCTGACCTAAGCCATATGGAGATACAGGCCTTGCTAGTCAATTATGCAAAGTGAAAGGGCAAGGGGCCCTTTGGAGGAGAAGTGGCAGGGGCTTCTTGTTTGGAGAAACTAAGGGTGGCTCTTAGCAGGCCCTGATAGTCATGGTTATGCTCAGGGCAGGGCTAATGGGGGAGATTGCAGCTAAGACAGGCAGGATGACTAGGCACCAAATAGAATTTCTTTTATGCCATTTCAGTGGAAGCAGAGCAGGATGCGGTTGTATCAGGAAGAGCTCAGCACTGAAGAGTTCCTTTTCTGTGTTTGTTGTGGTAAAGCTAAGTTAGCTGACTCAGGGTCCCCTTTGTCAGCACCGTTCTGTCCACCAGGCTGGAGCATTTGGCTCAGCCTTGCCATCCAGCAAGAATAAATGCTGCTTTTGAATCCCTTCTCTGCAGGAAATAGACAATCTGGTTACAAATAAATTGTTTTGGGGGAAAAGGTTGCAATGAATAAGTCAAAAACAAACTTGTTGAAATGATAAATTGGTCAAAACGAATTTTTCCAGTCGAGGATTTTGCAATTTTTCCAGTCACTGAGGCCTATTTTACTTTTAAAAACAGCAATTACTCAAACTAAAGAAATAGCCACCTGATAGTTATAACTTTTAAAAACAGCGGTCAGCCAGTGGTAACCTCTCTGCTTTTGGGATCCAGGGTTCTTCCAACCGAGCGTACAACTTAGCAATTAAGGCAAAGATGGTAATAATGTCTATACATAGTGAGATTGCCAAATTAATGAAAAAGAATCTAGTTGTAGAATTTTTCCCTCAGTGGCAACTAATTTAGCTATGTAGCCATGTTTACTCCATTTAAAGTGCATAGTTCTTTTGTTGTTAAGTAGCTTTGATAAACCCTTTCTCTTATAAGCCAAAATAGTAAGCAAAGCAAAACATACATACTTTTTTATTATAAAAAATATTTGTCTGCGGGGTCGGATGTGGCTCAACTGGTTGGGCGTCCATCTCCCATATGGAGGAACCCGGGTTCGATTCCCGGGACCTCCCAGTAAAAAAAAAAAATATATATATATATATATTTGTCTGGCATCCTCCTCAGGTAGTCTCTATCCCTTGGTTTACCTAATTATTTGCAAAGTGAGAGTGGATTCCTCTGGGGGGGGGGGAAATGTTTACAAACAGTGTTTGGAAATATCACATTCTATTCATTTGTTATTTTACAATGTGTAATATATTTTTTCAACCAATTTGTTTTTGAAAATTTCACTTGGAACCATTCTTTGTGGCCTCTAATCCCTATCCACTTGGTGAGCACTTGTAGAATCTGCCCCCACAGCTTCCTTGCCCAAAGCCCACCTTCCTTCCAGACTGCCCTCTTATCATCTCCTTTCAATAGCCCCACCCCCCACAGGTAGGAACAATTATATCCCCATTTTACAGAAGGTGAAACTGAAGCAAAGCTCACAGCTAGAAACTGGCCAACTACAAATTGCATTCCAAGCATTCTAACCCAGAGTCTGGATTATTAACCTTCTCAAGCAATTACTTCCAGAGAAAATTAAAAAAAAAAAAAAAAAAAAAAAAAAAAGTCTCTGAGTATATTCCAAATTCAAAATAATTTATGTTTCACTTATTCTGTTCCACTGTTCAAATCAGCCTGGAATGGTTAGAAGATTCTTCAGTCAATTTATATGATTTTCTTTGGCTATTGTTTTAGTTCATGCCTATATTTAACAAACAAATTAAATGGAAAAATATATCTTATATAACTTTATTTTAGCTCAAAATTTCAATTTAATTTTCCTTTTTTCAGTTTCCTATTGTGACCTAATTGTGTACCCAATGTTCCTGCTATGTTTGGCAAAGAGACTCACTAATTCTATTACCTCTAGCAGGATAAAAGGGGAATTTTGAAATGGCTAGCAGCTACAGATCAATACTCTAACTCAATAGAGATAATTATTGAAATCACTAGGAGACTAGCAAGCTGTCAGCTGTAAGCAATCATTTTAGGTCTGGAATAAATCTGCAGAAAACACAAAACAAATTTCAAGTACATTATTTTAAAATTGAGAGTTTTATGCTTATGTTTGTTTCTTTGTTTTCTATTTCCACAGATCTGCTTTCATTGGTTCCCAATGATATATTGACTTTTAAACATTCTGGCCCACTAAGCGTCATACTGTACCTCAGTTCCTTTGTTTTATTTTCCCATTCACCATCCCTGTTTATCTGTCTTATTAAGTTACTCATGTCTGATGGTTTACTTTATAGTTATAAGTATAAATACTTTATTTGGAATTAAGCATTTGCAGTGATCAGTCGTGGAAATGTAGGATAAAGAGTTGTCATATCTACAAATGAATGCAAAATTTCCTTTAAACACAGAATTTCTGTTGCAATATCTGAATTCTTCATGATAAATTGCATTTTGTCCGCTACTTATAGTTTCTTAATAGTTGCCATCAAAGACTCATTTCTTATGCTCTCAAATTCCATACTGCTTTCTATTTCTCCTAAAACATGTTAGTAAAATATCCTGTCTTTTCATTTAATTGTTTGTTTGTTCTATCCTGGGATTTCTAGCTCCCTTTCAAAAATTAGTGAATGGGGTCTAAAATCTTATTATATTCGTGAATTCAAATGGAAAGCTATTCATTTGTATATATGCTGAAGAAAATCAATGAGGCTCAGCTTTACATCAAACACATTTTTCACTTTTGTTTCGAATTTCTGTGTCAGCAACATTGCTATTGTAAGAAAATAATTAAAAGGGAAAACTAATGGAAACTATCACAAAGATATTTACATACAAACACACACACAATTCACTATTAAAGTAAAAGCAGTGCTTCAGAAAAGGTTAGGATAAAAACACATTGTGTGGATTCTGAAGACAGCATCATTATAAAATTTGGTATGTTATAGCATTTCCCCCCCAGATCAGTAAAAAATACATGAGGTCAAAGAGAGGCGGTAACTTTTGTAACTTACTGGATGAGTATTCTGTGCATAAATGATTACTTGTGCCAGGTTGATCATGAAAAGAGAGATGTGGCCTTATTTCCCTCTGTTCATTTTTTCAGGTGTGGGAACTGTTGCTTTTTACTTTCTCCTTTTGTGGTTACATCAAGAATATCTCTAAATACAATGTACCATACAACTTGCATATAAAATATGCTTTTTAAAAGCCATATATAAATCACTGCAGGACCTTGAGGAAAAAATGGAAATTAAAACATTTAAGGCCCAAGAATGAATTGCAGTTCTAAATAGTAGACTATTGAGGGAAAAGGATGGATGGATGGATGGATGGATGGGTGGATGGTTGATTTTCAGATTCTTCTATCCATTGTCATGAAAACCAACCACTGTTTTTGGTTTTCTACCTGGTAATGTGAAACAAAAGAAACAACACAACAACAGCAAAAGACAGGAAGTCTTTATCCAGTTGCTTAAATTGCAAATTTGATCATCAATTTAGTCTTTATGTAAATATTTAATGCTAACAGATGACAGCCTAACACAAAAACTAGCTTTATAGACCTCTAGAGACCTTTAAAAGTTTGGTGTATTTTCTATTCCAGTGAAAAGGTATGGAAAGTAGTTTCAAGCCATGATATTACATGTATTAATTTTAAGAGCAGACTCCTACACATGGCTAGTGATCCACTGGGGAGATTTCATTTATTTTGGTTTTAATAGCTTAGTTCTGGGTATTAAGATGATAGAGTTATCCTGATCCTAAGAGGATTCTCTTGAAAGTCAAATTTTTTTGTGGCCCAGAGAAAAGCACTTAAATCATTTGACAATGAGAACTTCTTTGAGAAGAGAATTTTGCAAATGGAAACAGATCCTTGACAGGCATTTAGCTTTTCTCTACACATAATCTCCTTTTCTGACTATCTTCTTCCCACTTTCATGACAGTCATTCTTTAGTTTATGGTAGTAAATGCTTCTAGTGAGGGTCTCTCAACACCATGCTACTAATATTTTGTGCTGGACAATTCTTTGTTGTGGGAGCTGCACTGTGCCCTATAGGTTGTTTAGCAGAAATCCTGGCTTCTGACTCACTAGGTGACAGCAGCACACAACCCCAGTCCTGGTAATTGAAAATGTACGCAGACATTGTGAAATGTTTCTGGGGCAGGAATAGGGGTGGAGTCACCCAAGTTTGAGAACCATTGCTGTAATGTTCAATGTTGTTTATTATCATTTTTATGGGTCTGGTTGACCTAGATACACACAAGTAAAGTGGATTACCTATTTGTTTGACTCATTTGAGAATAAGACTTTGACATATGACGTATGCAGAGAATGGCTGAATGGATTACCAACATATATATAGTAGGAACAATAGGAGAAAACATTTAATGAGCACTTACTCTGGCAAACCTAACCCTAGGCAGGTAGAGTGTATTAACTTATTTAATACTTACATAAGACTATGAAGTAAATACAAGTACATGTTCCCATTTTATAGAAGTAGAAACGGAAGTTTGGAGAGGTTATGTAATGCCAGGATAACTTAGTTAGCAAAACAAGTGGGTGAGAGATGTGCTTTGCAATTTTCAAGATAAAATTTAAATCAGAGACCTCATCTGTGTCTAACAGTGCTGAGCAGTTAGTAGCAACACTTTTTTGAATATATGAGTGTCCATATCCTTACAGGATTAGGCTCTTGGCCCTTACAATGATGTCTTAGATTTATTTTCCTAATTCATTAAATAAATATTCTGATATTGGTTTTCATAAATTTGTTTGGTTTCAGAAAAATTAAGTTTTCAGTCAAAATGGCAAACCCATATGCCAACAGGGTCATATAATTGAGGGAAATTGAAGTAAATTAAAAGAAACAAGCATAAACATAAATAGCATCTGATATCAGACCTCATTGGAGAGAAAATGGTTAGTGGCAAGGCCAGTGACAGACTGGAGACGACCCATCCAGGCAAAGTGGCAACAGCCTTTCAGCTCTGGGTGAGATGGTAGCCCCAGGAATATGGGACCAAAGATCCTAAATCTGCTGATTTCTCAGGAAAAAATAGCAGTCCCAGATTTCTACATGAAATTTCCATATTTTATCACTTATAGAAAACTTTAATCAAAGAAAAAAAAAAAAAAAAAAAAGGAAAGATTTTGGTCCAACAAAACACATCTGCAGACAAGTACAGCTTACTGGGATCTTCTCATTTTGACCTCTGCTCCAAATGATAATCAGTGTCTTTAAGTTAGCATACATCATGGAACACATCTTTTTTACCAAACAATAATGGAATACTGCTCCTGTACCTATTTAATTACCAAACATTTGGTCATTTCACTACTTTTTTGACTATCTCTAGAAGCAATACAGGTCTATTAAACACTTTCGTAACTCCAATCTCATTAAATTTTCATGAATACTTTTGACACTTAGAGGATGTTATGCCTATTTTACAGAAGAGAAAACTGAAGTGATCAAAAGTTCTCCTAAAAGATTTACATTCATTATATTTCTATTCAGGGAGTTACTTGCAGGTTATTGAGACTATTGGCAATCCAGAATCTACATTTCTTCTTTCTTTGCTCCTTTTCAAGTCAAGTCACATTCATGTCATCAAAATTTTCTACAAACTCCCCCAAAGAGGATTTCAGAAGCAAATATACAAAGAGCAGGAATGTTTGTTCTTTCTGATCAATGAAATTTGTTTAGACCTGTCTTTTGAAGTATGATTTTAATCATATGCATGCAAATATTCTCCAATTGAGTCTTCAGTTTTCAGAGGGTGATATTAAGAAGCTTTAATACAGTTTGTCTTTATTTACAACCCACTTCTGAAAATTGATCTATTTTGGCTGCCTTTATGTTTTTAAAAAAGAATATATGCTAATACATAGTTACAGCACCCAAATACATGCATGGTTTAAGGTCTCTTGACTCACTTGGCCATAAAAGCAAATTTTCATGGCAATATTTGGGAAGGGCCACCTGAGTATACTGGCTAAAACACAAATAAAAGAAAATTATACATATGCATGTGAACACACAAACATATGTACAAGTACATCTACAAATGTATATCTCCCTGGCTTCACACACTCCTGCATACAAACATATTATTATCATTATTTTGTACTAAGAAGTAGAAATATATGCTGCTTTTTATTTTCTTTGTTAATACAGTGTCCTTCCATTGCCAGCACCTGGCTTTATGTTCAATTTATTTTTATGAGCGATAAAGATAAAAATGCAATGAGATACAGGAAGAGACAATATAGACAAGTGTGTTTTATATCAAGATATCTTTGTAATTCATCATAAAAATAATCATTTTTTAAAAATAAACACATATATGTTAGCACTATTATGAACTAAATATATCATGTAACTCCAGGGAATTAGTAATTAGAATATAGGTAACCAGAAAATAGAATGAAGGTAGAGAATGGAAAGCTGATGGTTAAGGGATGGATAAGGGAAGAACTGGTTAAAAAGTTGTTTGTAAATCTTTTGGAAATGAATGGAAATGGTGAGAGCACATCATGGAGTTTGTGACTAGCGGAGCTATTATAAGGGTGTGACAGTGGTTGAAAGGGAAAGTCTAAGGACATGTGTATTACTAAAAGGAAAGCTAAAAAATTTAACAAGAGATGATATAGCATGGTGAAACCTCATGTACAATATGAATATGGGTGATATTGCATATATAAGACTGGTTTTACAAGATATAAATACTAATAAACTAGAAAGAAGGACACAGAATAGCAGCTATGTACAGCAGGGGAAGCATAGCGAGATTGAGAGGTGATGAGTTTTGTTCTTTGGTTGGTTTTTGTTTTTAAGTATTATTATTATTATTACTGAAATAATGAAAATACTCAAAGAATGATTGAAGTGATGAACGCACAACTATGTGATTATACCAAATACAATCGATTGTAAACTTTGGATGGATTTGTGCTTTATTAACATGTATCAATAAAATCAATTTATTAAAAAAAATAAGCACATATGAAAAAAATGTAGCTTTTACCTCACTGCCATGACTGAGGGTAAGCATCCACTTGTTTCTGTTACTACAACTTTTCAAGTTATGGTGGATATGCAGAAATCACTAAAAAGCTATCTGGTAGTTCAGTGGTTCTCAAATGGGGTTCTTGTGCCCCACAGGAGTCATTTGACAATGTCTCATTTCCATGACATCAATACATTTTCCTAACATCTTATAAACCATGGCTTTCCTTTTCCTTTTGTGTCACCCCAATGGGACATGGTTACTGAAAGGGGTCCACATCACTCTAACTTAATGCATATCTTTGGACTGTGTATTGGTTATTCTTCTTTTGCCCCCCCTTAGATCCTTTTACTACTCTTGTGAGAAAGGAGGCTCTTTCTATCACCAACAGCTTTTACCAAACTCTCTTGCTTTCTGACCTTGACTGGTTTCAGTGGATGAGAGGCACCTGGTGGTGGTAGGAGAAGGCGTCCAGGATACATTTCCTTGGAACCCCATTCTGGCCTTGCTACAGTTCTGCCAATGGCCTTGGTTCTCCACTTGGGGTGTTTTTCATTTTTAATAAAATTTTATTGAAGTATATCATTCATATATGAACCTAGATAAGAATAAGTATATAGTAAAGGTTGTGAGCTTACAAAACAATCATGCATATCATCCTACAAGGGCCCCCATACATCACACCATCAACCTGGGGCAATTGTGTCCCCAGAGAAAAGTAATATATGGAGGCATTTTTTGGTTGTCATGACTGAGGGGTTACCGGCATCTAATGAGTAGAGGCCAGGGATGTTCCCCAAAACCCTACAATGCTCAGGACAATTTCCCACCCTCACTCCAATAAAGAATCAGCAGGTAGAAAATGTTGATAGTGCCTAAGCTGGGAAACCCAAATAGTGTATCATCTAAGAGGGACCGGTCCATTGTGATTTTAGCTTCTCTGTTAGTACTCAGCTAACTAAAGATTCAGCTCATGATCAGTGTAAAAAAAAATATTAATGCTAATAACACAAGCTGTGCTTGCCAAGATTAACTAAAGCTTATTTCATTTCACAATGCACTCACAAATACCCCTACCTCAAATCAATTTTGCATATGAAACCAGCACAAAGACAACAAATATTTTGCAAAAGATCTGCCATGATGTGGTAGGGTGCCAAGATCAAAGACCTGTTCTTGTGAAGATTTCTCCCAGGCTGAGATATAACATGATATTTCAGAACCACTAAACACATTTTAACCCTCAAGTTTTGATAATATGTGCCTTGATTCACTGACACAGGAACAGTATCTCCTCATGCAGAACAAACCAGCAGTCAAATAAGGGGCCAAAGGAAGGTCTGCAAGCCCTCTCTTCTTTCTACAAATTTCTCTCTATTTTATATATACATTTCTAAATATCATAGGTGTGTTTCGCTTTCAGCCATCCAAACAGCACTCACATTGTTTGGTTCAATGATAATTTCATTGTAAATACGTCCACCTCTACAAAGTCACCCAGTGCTTTCCTGGATGACAAAAAAAAAACCTCTGTGTGTACATTCAGGGATACAAGCCTGTGTGACCATGCTGTGGGGACTTTTGCCATTTGTTTCATTTTTCTTTTATCTTAATCCCTTTACCATTTTTCACAGAGTAAACGAGGGAACTACTTCCAGGGAAGAAAATGAATAATTTTGCACTGCAACCTAAAGGGTGCCCTATCACACACATCCTTTTCTCCCTGCTGAGAAATATCTATTCCAGTCATTCTACTAGAAGGCTCCACCGGGGTCTTCATGGTTGAGACTGACTGTCAGGGCTCTGTGGCAATTAAATATCAATTGCTTTTGAGTCTAGCACTCCGTGGAGAGAGAGCATTTAGGCAAGCATCGAGCCTCTGTTTACCTGGGATTTGTAACTATTTTCCCAGATAAAAGTCTGCTCATTGCACGTCTTGCACTTCGGTGGCCCCTGTATGGTAACGATTGTCCCCAGAGGCAGAGTTCACAGACCAGTGGAGAGGAAGGTAATCTGCCTTGAATGAAAGAGAAGACATTTTGTTTTTGTTTTTTCTGGAAGCAGAGACTCTGCTTCTAGTCCTGCCTCTAATGCAACATACAGTATGTAGGATCACCTTAGAAGTATTTTTATATAAATGGTTGAATTCCAGTATAATCAAACTCTACCCTTAGCTTCCTTAATATGAAAGAATAGAGGAACAGCTTAAATGGCACCAAAGGAAACAAACAGACAAATTCAGAATGTGGGACATTCTACAGCACAACCAATCTGGTTTCAGTAACAAGTCAAAGGCATGAAAGAAAAAGGAAGGGGGCTGTCCTTTATTAAATATATTTAAGAAACATAATCAAATGCAGTGTGTGGATTAGATCTTGATTCAAACCAGCTGTAAAAAAATATTTCTAAGATTATCAGGGAAATTTGATTACAGCCTAGATATTATATGATACAAAACTTTATTGTCAATTTTGCAACTTTTTAGATGAAAATGGACTTACAGTTATTTAAAACATGTTTTTTTTTTTTTTTTAAAGATAGATATAAATGGCAGGTGAAATGACATGGTATCTGGGATTCACCTTATAATGTTTAAGCAAAGTGAAAAGCAAAAATAAAATAAATGATACAAACAAAGCAAAAATCTCAATAACTTTTAAAACTGAGTGGTGTAAATATGGATGTTCATTGTGAAATTCTCTCCGAATTTTTGTGAAGTTGAGAAAAAATTTATAACAAACATTATAAAAGTAAGAATACCAAATTTAGATTTTTCTGTATTCAAGGCATACATCTCCCTGCAGATTCACTAACTTGGTGCTTGGTTAACATAGTTTATGAATAATATAATTTTTGTGTTCTGTATAACAAAGGCCATATTACCTTTTCATATAAAGGGAATTTATGTTAACATAAAAGTCACATACAAAATATAATAAATGCTTAGTGACTGATTATTATTTTTTAATTTTAATTTTTACTAGTGAAATACTTTCCTAGAGAGAGATTCTTGTAGGTATATTACTCATCTGTTCCAGATCTCTCTCTCTCTCTCTCTCTAGCTTAAAAATGTATTAAAAGTAAAAAGGACATCAAATAAACCAACTTCCTTCTGAAAATGGCCCCTCTCCTTCCCACCTTCTCTCTCTCTGCCTCTCTGTCTCTCTCTCTTCTTCTTTTCTCATACACCCAAGTACAACACATCTGACTAGTAACTGCATTTGTTTAGGAAAATTACATTATCACAATAAACATTTTTAATGGCTACTTTTAGATCCTTAAGAATTTCACTTTAGTTCTCTTGTCAAAGAGAGTAAGATCAATGTTAGTATTCTTTAGCATTCCATACAAAGCAATACTTGGATTATTTGATGTAATTGGCAGAGCTTAGAAAAAGCACACTAAACCCTGTATTTTACAGATTGTGTCTAGTTGAACTATTTTATTTCAATAGTATATTATTAATCCCATTAAAAGCGTATTGTCTTTACAAATTTCAGGCACTTTATATTCAAATGGGTTCAGGGCACTCAGGTATAAACCACAATAAGTCCTTTAAAATAAATAAAATAAGTCCTTTAAAAAGTCACCTACTGTGAAGACTGAACAAAGGGATTCTAACTCCTGCAGCAGTTATTAAAATACTTATAGGAGCTTCCCTCGAATATCTAATGCATTTATGACTTCTGTCTTCAGATTTGTATCTGGAAAGATCATAAGGAAGAAAGCAGATAGAAATGAAGGAAGAAATGAGTAAAGCACCCCAATGGAAACATTGGGCAGCCTGGAATAAATGTGGAGGCATCATTTTATTTGGCACGCCCACTAATCTCCTACCCAGGGTGTGGGCAGAACATTGTTTATGCCTGCCTGCAGGCTGCAGAATTGACCTTTTAGTTATTTTAATTGAAAATAAATTAAAATTGATTTCTTTTTTTTCCCTTGACATATAGAGCTTAACATCCATTAGTTATTATTTCAGTAGAAATCCTTCATCACTTTAAGATGAAGGATGTTTGCAGGAGGAATTCTGCCAGATTATATGATCATTAGACTGGTCCTGATTCATCATCCTTCATAAAGTTTGGCTGTAATCTGCACATTTATATGATAATATTCCAGTTATGATTAAATGTTCCCATATTACACCTTTCAAATAAGACAGAACTTGCTTAACTCTTTCTCTCTCTTCTCTCATTCAATGTCACTGTTGATTATGGCTTGAATTTTGTTTCAGTAGACTAAAAGTTCAGTGTAACAGCATACATTTAGGAGTTTTAAAAACCCTTGTGCAAGCATTAAAGGAAGACTTCAGGAAATTAGAAATTACTCAGAAGTACTTCTTGTTGAAATGCTGTAGGTTGTGTTAGAATTGAAGGAGAACCTTTTTTTTTTTTTTTTTTGAAAACCAAGATGCCAGATGCCAGAATCCTCTTTTCCTGTTCTCCTATAGACAAAAACTCTGACATTTACTGGAGAAAATGGTAAGCACAGAGAACAAATTTGTCAGTGGGACTATCAACTCCATACGTGAATGCACAGACTAAGAGGCTGCCTCTGACCTTGACAAAGAGGCCTCTTTTTCTCCCAGATCCACACCCACTTACATTCCTTATAACAAGGAAAGGTGAACACAAGGGCAAAGCAGCAAGGAAATGTAGGGGGAAAGCAAAGCTTATGGCAGAAGCCCAAGGGCAGAGCTGGCCTTATTAAATCAGACACAGGCTCTCCCAGGCCTGGGCTGGTCCTAAGAGACCCAATCCAACTTGAGAGAAGGGAGAACACAAAGACAATACTCCCCACACCCACACCCACCCAGCTTTAAGACCTTTAATCCCTGGCTTGGCCCTGAGAAAGCTCTATCCCTGACCCCTGGATTCATTCTAAAAGTTTTGTTCAAGAAGAGTAGGAGGGGTCAGAGGTAGAGGGGAGGAGCTTATGTCTCTGAGGCCTCAAAGCTATTATTTACGGTCTTATCACTGGAAACACCCTTGATGAATACAAGTTTATAAACACTCCATAAGTAACGTTGAATGATATGATAGTCACATCAATCATTTACACATGATCATAAAGATTATATAAAATAATATTTTATTTAATAAAAATATTTCTTGTGCAGTAAAAAAATCTCATATTTTATTCCTGAGCAATAAAAGACCCCATATTTTATTCCAGAATCTATGATACACATACATTATAGTCTCGCTATAATTCTAATTAGGTTGAATACCCATAATAACAGTATTAAGAACTGTTTTATATACCATATTAAATTACATACTAGTGAGAGATATTATTACTTGAATTTTTTTAAACTTTTATTTTGATGTAATTTGAGATTTACATAATAGTACAAAATTGATGAAAGAATTCCCATGTATCCCTTAACCATATTCACTTTGTCATTTCCTTTCTTTGCAATTTTTCCCAAACCATTTGAGAGTTAGTTGTAGACATGATATTATTTTACCCCTTAAAATGTCAATGTGCATTTCTTAAAAAAAAAACAAAAAAACAAAAAAACAAGGACTTTCTCTTACATATCCATAGCATTATTACTAAAATCAGGAAATTAGGATTGATACAATACTATTATGTAAACAACAGATCTTATTCTGAAGTTACCAATTGTTCTAATAATGTTCTTTACAGTTATCACATTGCATTCAGTTGTTATGTCTCTTGCTTTCTTATTAATTTAGAATATATCCTCAGTCTCAGTATACAGATAAAGGAAGTCTTTTCACATAGCTTATCTTCTCTGGAGCCACAAAAGTAGAGAATGGGTTAAGGTCTAAATCCCTGTTCCTTTGATTTCCTAAACTCATTCCTAATCCAATACACCTTGTAATATTTTGCCTTGTATTCTGGAAAATATTTATGGTTGGTGCATTTTAGTATTTAACCTCTGTAACTGCCATATGCCAAGCACTTATACGTAAGGCTACCAAATCATAAGTCTGATGACTTTTTTTTACTGAATTTACTGAGGCTTAGTTGAAATTTATCAATTTGACACTCTCTATCAGCTTCATTTAATACAACCTTATTCAAGCTTCATTTAGAGTTTCAGTAAATTAAACAAGACCTGCTTACTTTTAGTTATTACTAAATAACTAAAATGTATAACATTTGTCAAAATCGCTGGAAGAATTTAGTAAATGAAAGCTGTAATATAGATACATATAAAATATAGACAGGTTGAGAATATAAAGGAGATTTAAGATATGTATCTTATTTAAGGGAAGAGCAATAATATTTTAATTAGAATTCTATCAAGTGAAAAAAATTGGAAATACTTTATAAAGTTTCATGAATGTGTAACACAATGAAATATACAATGGCATCACTCACACCACTTTGTTTTTATTTTTCTTGCTGTCCTGGCTACCTGCTCTTGTAATGCCTAGTCAATCATCAAAGTAACTTGATTTGGCCAACAAGACACTACAAAATAAATTTACCTTTGTTTGCAAAGAGAATTTATTATAATTTCAAGTAAGTAACAACTAAGAAAACAATTATTTAAAAAAGAATTCATTAATATTATCAGAAGAGCCGATTACTGAGTTCTGTTCCTTGTGCAATATTATTTGGTTAAAAATAATAATTTTAAGATAATCTTCCCATTGGTGAGCTCAACACTGTTCTAATTATTTTAGTAATAGTTTTGGGAAATATATTGCATATATTTTTATATATTTGATCATATGTCATATGTTGCCTAAAAGTACAACTATATGAATATAAATATCCACGTTCCATTTATAGTCTTTGACCACAAATTCAATTTAGATTGTTATTAATACTGTAAGACTACTTCATTTTGTTTTTTTTGTTGTTTTTTTTAAAGATTTTATTTATTTATTCATTTATCCCCCCCTTGCTGCTTGTGCTCACTGGGTCAGCTAACCACGCCGTGCAGGCGGGCTTGCCTTCACCAGGAGGCCCCGGGAACCGAACCCAGGGCCTCCCATATGGTAAACGGGAGCCCTACTGATTGAGCCACAGCCGCTTCCCTATTTTGTTTTTTTGAGCAGATATATCTTTGGCCATACTTTTTAATTATTAATTATGTATTTAATTGTTTAAAGTGTCTCTTGTTAATTGCACATAGTTGGTTTTTTTTTTTTTTTTAAGATTTTATTTATTCATTCATTTATCCCCCCCTTGCTGCTTGTGCTCACTGGGTCAGCTAACCACGCTGTGCGGGCGGGCTTGCCTTCACCAGGAGGCCCCGGGAACCGAACCCGGGGCCTCCCATATGGTAAACGGGAGCCCTACTGATTGAGCCACAGCCGCTTCCCATAGTTGATTTTTGCTTTATAGCAAACTTGAGTAGCTTTTGTTTAATTTAGTGATTTTATCCCAAGAATGTTTAGTATTACTAGTGTATGTGAGCTTCACTACTTAAATTCACAAGTGCCACATTGGCATCTCACTTGATATGTTTATTTTAATACATTGAGTATTTTAGTTACATGTATATTTGTCTAGTCCTGGCCACAGATTGCAATTTCCTGAGCCCAGGGCCTCAGTTCCATGGAGGCCAGCATTACCCCAGTGCCTTGCACATGGTCATGGTATAATATTGCTTTGTTGAATTAAGTTGAGTTGCAAATTATTATACTATGATATCAAGATTCTCATTTAATTAAATATTTAAATGAATGCATGCACTTAATTCAATTTTGAGTCGCAGATTTACAGAAAAAATTAAAGCCAAAATAAAAACAATCAATCCATATTACTTGGAAACAAATAATATGAAAAGGGGGGATAGCTTAATTCAAGAATCCAATCTGTGTGTGTTAATGAACTCAAGTTGGTATTTAATTGTTATTTTTAAAAAACAAAGTATAATTTCTTAACAAATAGAAGATTTTGGAGAGGTTTTGTTTTGTTTTACAAAAATCCAAAAATAATTTAACTTCAAAATGGCCTCTGACTACTAGTCCTAATTATATTCTCTCAAGTTGAATAAAAATATTCATGATATAAAAATAAATAATAAAAATAACTAAATATTCATAATGATAAAATATGGATATATAATTATATATATACATGTATGTATATATGTATATGTGTATATAAATGTGAGCATGAATATATGTATGTGTATAATTGACATGGATGGAACTGACACTAATTATGAAATAAGCAAAGCTTGATTGAAACAAAAACACCTCAGTAAAAATTCAAGAAAAAGTATAAGTGTTTTAAAAAAGAAACAGATGGGTACTTCATTGAGAGTAAAATTTACTTAATGTAAGGATACTTTGAGGACTTCTAAGCTAGGTCAGACTTCAGCAGAGAATTTGAGCCTTTGGATCTGAAAATTTCACTGAATACTGGCCTCTTCCAGGCATAATTGATTCCTAAAGTCCTTGAGACAGTGGACCAGACAACTGTATACCAAATGCCTTCATGTGAATTTAATTTTGTAGTGAAATTAAAGTGGAGAGAACTCTTAAAATCTATAACAATCTAATTGCATGCACAATAAACCCTAGCTGTAGAAGACCCAAACCAGAAACAAGCAAGCAAATAAACAAGTCAATGAGGGATTATCCAGACATCCAAACAGTGTGCTTTTAACACATTTACATATTATTCCCTGATTTGAATCTCAACTTGTTTTTTATGGAGATTCATGTTTTCTATTTTTATGAGACACAATGTATTAGTCTAGTAATAATGGAAGCAGCTACAAAGACAAGCATGGGCAAGTTTATATTTGCAAAATCAGAACATTCAGGAGGTATATAATTCTTGAAATTCCATGTAAGACAGGATTAAGCAATTGTTATATAGATGGAAAAATTATGGCCTATGGAGATTTCAAAGGTTAATTGCCTAATGAATTCAAGATACATAAAAAAAGAACAGGAGGTCATATTTAATGATAAATTTTAACACTCATTGATTTGGATGAAAACCTTTTGTTGGGAAGCCAGGATCTGGGAAGCCCATATCCTTTTTTATCTATATTGGAGAAAATGTGAGGATGATTTTAATACCTGCCCCTTAAGTGATTACAGCCTAACAATGTATTCCCATCCCATTACCTCTGTGACATGATTTTGGGGACAGGGAAATGGTGAAATTCAGTACCACAAATCCAATGCCAAGAAATTGTTAGGCATCTCTTAGAATTCTAAGCATCTAAGTAACCACCAATTTCTGCAGGATTAAATAAAGACTCAATCCCTTCTAGAAACTTTAGAACTTCCCCCATAGCCATAGTACAGTACAAAATTTCTGTGCCTTGCTTGGGTCGACTGAAGATCTATTTAAGATATTCCTAGGCTTAGAGGGAGGAGCAGGGATAAAACATTTCTCACCACCTTCTCAGTTGAGTCCCTTTTATTGGATCAACTGGAAAAGACCCATATTCCTTTAAGAGATTAAGCAATATGCATGCTTTTTAACTTAAAAACGAAATTTATCAAGACCAAAATAGTCACTATTTGAAAGTCTGTACTGACTGCTAAGGGAACTATAAAGAAATAGAGTCATGCTCTACAGAATATATAATATTTTTAAGAGATAAGACATACTCATGTGACAAGAAAAGCGCAACAGCCTGAGAATGGCAAGAAGGAAATGAAGTGTATGGATTGTGGGAACAGATTGCTTTAGAGAAATCCACTTCAGATCCACTTAGTTTATCAGGAATGGCTCTGTTGAAAATGAGATATCTGGACAGGATCCTTAAAGTCGAATTTCTGAGGGACATATTCTTGTTTGGTGGAAAAATTAATAATGTTCCAGGAAGTCCAGCCTGAACAAAAGAACCCATGCTAAGATAATGACACTTTAGTTCAAAATCTCTGTCGTAGCGCAGTTATATACAATAATGTTGAATTGTGTTAAAGCCAGAAATGCTACCACCAATGAACTAAGAAATTTATTTTGCAATTATTTGACTATTCTGTCTCCTTCCATACTCAAAAATTTCTCTTCAGTACTTTCTCTCACTTTTGTTTCTCTTGCCAACGTATTGCTTTAGTCTTGTTTCTGTAAGCAGGTAATCCATCACTACTCGTGTAGATGAGTAAACTATCAATTTTGTATTCTTCAACTTTTATGTGGTAATATCTACATCACTATGGGAATAGTATTTCTTAATTAATTAAAGATCTAAACTAAATCATTGAGAGTAAGATGCTCTAAACCCCAGGGACATGTAGTTGGTGTCTGGAATCTGAAAATCATTAGGCTTTACCTCAGCACTTAATCAAGTCTAATTATAAGAGGACAGACTTTTGAAAAAGCCCCTGTTAATTATGACAATATGACATTAATGATTAAATTTGTTTAACTGCTAAGTGTAGCACAAATTCGTGTAAAGTGTTAAATGCTTATGTAATGCTATAATTAAGGTTTATTTTGTAGAGTTGTACTTTGTTGTGAAAAGAGCACTGGAACGAACATAAATCAGGAAAGCCAGAATTTACTCTCTTTCTATTGCACTATATGGTAGCTGTTCCTTTTATGAGAAAAAAAAAAAAAATTATCTGCCCCATTTAATTCAAAAGGGTTTACTGAGGATTAGGTGAGTGAAAGTATGTGAGCTTTTTGAAAAACATAGTTACACCTTCTAAGTTATTTTATTAAGGAAATATATGTTTTACACTCATAGTCTGCTCTCTGTATGTTCCTCTGTGTGCTTGTCTTCTTTTTCAATGGCACCAGGAACTGATCCTGGGACCTTCCCAAGTGAGAAAGAGGCACTCAATCTCTTGTGCCACCTCAGCTCCCTGGTCTGTTGTGTCTCTTACTGTCTCTTCTCTGTGTCTCTTTTTGTTGCATCATCTTGCCGTGCCAGCTTTCTGCACAGGCCAGCTCTCCTGTGCAGGCCAGCACTCTCCGTGGGCCAACTCTCTGCTCAGGCCAACTTGCCATGTAGGCCAGCTTGTCTTTTACCAGGAGGCCATGGGAGTCAAACCCTGGACCTCCTATATGGTACATGGGAGCCCAATCGCTGGAGCTACATCCATTTCCCTGAATCACTCTCAACCCATTCCAAATCTGGCTTCCAAAAATATGAAGCCACCATATCTGAAGATTAAAATTACCTTTACTATCAACAAAACAGATTCAAAATAATCTCCCCCAACTCCCTCCCTCACAGATATTGCTCTATTCAATCACCATTAATCTTTATGTAGCTAAATCCATGCAACATATCTCCTTTCTCATCCTAAATGGCCTTCAACATCTCCCTTGTTCTGTTCCCAGGAGTTCCTCTTACCACCTGGATGGATATCAAAAATTCTCATTGTCCTTTTCTGTCACTTCCACTCTTACTTGGCCTTTAATTTTCTAAGAGAAGAGTACGGTTCTCAGGATTTTCAGCCACTTTTCCCTTTCTTCTCCAAAATCTCCTATTAAATCTACTTTTGAAATAGCAGATAATTTATTAACATATTAGTTATGCCTTGATAATATTCTTTATCTTAAAATGACTGGATACCTCTTATTAATTTAATTAAATATGTAGTGATTGAGTGCCTACTATGTGCCAAGCATAGGACAGAATTTTAGAAATAAAACGGTGATTAAAGCAGATTGGCTTTTGGCCCAAATTCGACAGTCTAGGTAGATATGTTCACTCCTGATGAAACAGTTTTCTTTGTGAGGGAGTGAATTCCTATTACCTGATACAGTACAGACACAACCCTCATTAGTATTTGGCATCCAATCAGAATCTGGAGAAGATAAATAATTCGAATATTCTATAAAAAAGCTCCATGCAAAATCTGGTATATTATAATCATACCTTTTCATTAGCTGCCATTATAAAGTCATTTACTTTCTCTTAAATAAAGTTGGCTGAATAGTTAACTTTAACATTTACATATCTAAAGAAAAACTGTCATGTGATAAAATAATATTTCTGTTTTTGCAAAATGTAAATACAGCTTATACAGAATATATATGTATAAATAATATACAAACATATATACACATTCAATATATACATATGTGTATATGTATGTATATATATATTCTATTTTGAATATACATATTCAAAATAAGGCATAAATGCATAATGAATATATTTATTATTTTGAATATATATATTCAAAATAAGACATAAAGGCATAAATGCATAAAGGCACAATGAATTAATTAAACTTTTAGAAAAATTCAAAATTCATACCATTTTATGTATATAGCCTGAATTTTTCTTCTTTCCAATTCATATTTTTTACCCTTAAATATTGAGGTTTCATACTGAGTATACAGCTTAATAACCTGCTTTTATTACCTAAAAATGAATCATGAACATTTTCTCAAGTCAGCAGTTGGTTTTGCTAAAATGGTATTTAATTGATACTTTGTATCCCATTTGAGGATATATCATATTTATATATTCTATATAAATTTCCTTGTGGGCACTGATTTTCATTTTTTTATAATTTAAAGACTTAATCCTTTTATTAACTTCATTAGCATATATTTTAAAGGTTTCAATTAAAAATGGAAGATATTTCTCTCAATAATATCCTCATGAACCAATATGTATTACCTCCATGATTATTACTGAGCATTTAAAAATAGTCCTACTTCCAGAGTTAGAGATGGTATCAACTGAGGTTGGTGGTGCATTTGTTTTGGTTGAATATTCTTTTGGGATGTTTCAGTATTTTAGGTTTTCTAGAAGGGACAGCAGATGGGATGGGGACACATTCATATATATGTAGATAAATGTATGTAGTAATATTTGCTGAAGTTTCTGAAATATGTAGTTATCCTGGGTTTCTTTCTCTCTGGCACTTCAGTAATACAAAACTAATAAGGAAAGATAAATGGCTAATATGTTTGGCATACTCTCAGTTTCATTTTACCAAATCAGATCATTTGGGTACTTTCAAACTCTCAAACATAATTATCCAGGAACCCTGAGGTAATTTTAAAAATTGACAGAATCACTTAAATACCCAGCAAACAATTAAAAATAAAAGTGACAGTAAACTGCAGCCCCCCCCAACCTTAGCCTTCTTCATGATAATTTATAGAACATGCCATGAAAACTTGGGATGATCAGGCATCTTTTTAAAGCACTGTGTAGAATCTGTTGACATTACAAATAGATCAGGTTGATTTAAGATGATAGGAAGAAAAATATACTAGTCCCGTCATACACTTGGTGACATGTAAAAGGACCACCCCTCAGAGAATCACATGATCTTAGAGGTGATCACCATTGTTCAAAAAGTCAAACTACTAATTCAATGGCGACATCTCATCTACACTATCCCTAAGAGATAAAAGTCAGTGCTGGGCTAAATGATTGACAGTGATACATCTGGAACCAGTTACTTTTATGTTTTTAAGAGGTCTAGCTTGAGAAACAATACATTATAGCACTTAAGGACATAACCTTCGAAGTCAGATGAATTGGATTTACATTTTAAACCTACCACTCACATCAAGTGACCATGGGCAAGCCACCTAACCCAAGTGTGTTAAATGGCTTATTATCACTTAAGTACTTGTAACTTGTAACACAGAGTAACCACCATGTAAAGATTCAATATCATTAATATTCCAATTTTTAGGAAGATCTTTATTTTTGATAATCTGGCTCATCCAAAAATTCAGTCTATTTAAAAATAAATGGCTATGATTAATTGAACTCTTACAATAGTCAAAATCCTTTATATGTATAATTATAATTTTTATTAGAGTTTGGTCTTATAGAATGCAAAGCTTATGGTTTTAAACTTCCCTGCCACAAAGCTCTTCTCTGTGTCAAGGCAAATAAATATACATCAACTGCCACTAATCATCCTGCTTTCAATATAATTCCTCAGCTAATTCTGACTCTTCTAAACCCATTGTCATCCAGATTTGGCCTTCTGGAAGAAGAAAAACTATTTTTTTTTTCTGCTTAAACATTACTTCTACAGATGAAGAAACTACGATTTATCATTTTCCATCAATCTACAATTCTACTAATTATAATGCATACTATTTTATAAGGTATATATATATGACTGAAGATATATTTCTATTTGAGTGGTTAAAAACGTATAAAATGGGTTACCTTCAAATCAACGACATGCTGTAACGCTCTCTTAGCACCTTCTATTTCTCCTTAATAGTACTTACTAATATTATGCTTGATTATGTAATTATTTCTTTAATATCATGTTTGCCCCATCAGAATGTAGTCTCTATTAAGGTGGAGACTCTGCTGAATAAATATTCATTGTGCATCTCCCATATGCCAAATAATATGCTAGACAGAAAGAGAAGCAAACAGATCCTTTCTCGCCTGGAAACCTCAAACGAAAGACATCTATCATAGCTCCTGACACCCAGCAGATTTCTATCCCCTAACAGTTTTCCAGTATGCATTGGTTTTAAGAAATGAGAGCACTTCCACCTCTAAGCACAGGCTCTCAAACACACAAATTTGAATATGGCAGTCATATATCCCATTAGACTTCTTTTCTAGTCAAAATTTTCTGAGACGGGACAGATAATAAATATTTTAGGCTTTGTACATTCTCTATAGTAGCGACTGAACTCTTCCATTATAGTGCAATAGCATTATAGATGATACATAGGCAAGTGGGGATATCTGTAGCTCAAGAAAATGTTGGTTACCCAAACAGGTGGTGAACTGGATTTGATCCACAAGTTGTAGTTTGCTAGCCCTTGTTTTAGCACTTGCTCATATCAGCTGCTTCGTAAAGGTGTTGAATAGTACTTAGCTGCCTTTGTCAATATTTTCTCATTTTATATTGCCTCCAGAACTTCACAATGCTATTTTTTGTTTTGTTTGTTTGTTTGTTTATTTTCCATTGGGCACATTCTAGCATCTTTGGTCCCATTTTAAAAATACTCCTAGTTTGCACATAAGTGTTGCAGAATTTATCTAGCCAGTGTTATCAATAGTCTTAGTGTTTTAAAATATGGATGACAATATTATTCTTACCAAGTTTCTGCTCAACAGAAACCTCCGTTGGCATCTGGGTCTCTCCTCTTTATTTTGAACTCCAATGTTCATAGTATTAGATTTTATGTTCCACATTATTGGAGGGTTCCTTAGTATGCTATAATTTTTTAATGTTAAATTTGTGAACTTTCTTATTAGTTTACCTTTTATCATCTGAAAATCTGGAAAGGCTGAAATCCCTAATTTCCTTAGAGTCATTAATAAAGAGACACCTGACACCTCCCTACAAGGTATTAATCAACTGCATTTATGTATATTGGACCTGTTGTGACTCTATAGTTCTACTATCATATCAAAAAGGATACTCCTATTTCCACAAAATTAATATGAAACACTGTCATTACACAGATAAAATAAAAACATACAGCACTTCCCTTACTCGGTGGGTGGGGGAGGGGGTTAACCAATAATCTCATTGGAAAAGCAAATGATTTAATTTGACTTGTCTTCTTTGAACCAGTTTTATACACACATTCAATCCCTACACTGTTTTTTTTATGTTTTAATATTTTTAGCTTAATAATTTAAATGTAAATTTTTGATACCACTAGATTTTCTGCTTGCTTTCAGAATCCAAACTTTTCGTAATTTACAAATTCTTTCATAACCACTTTTCTAAAATGTAACACATTTTAATTTTTTTGAAAATGAATTTTTACAAAGAAATAGCAAATTCCTTTAAAACATGGAATATTATACATGTCCTTAACTATTTGAACTTATGAACTCTCTAGATTCCTGCTAACTACCCCCTCATATGTTAAGCTAAGATTTTCTTTTTAGTTTGATGCTTTCATTCTTTCAAAATCACAAACAATTGTCCATTCTGGAGAATACATAGACAAAACGGGTGTTGAGTTTTTCAGCAAGTCCTTGCTTTCTTTTAATGCCAGGCCATAATCACCATGAAACAGCTCCTTCCTATTCCTTTTCTGTCTTGCTCTTGGATAAAAGCCATTTCCCCTTCTGTTTATTATAATCTTGTACTGTACATAATATAGATACTGCCTTTAACTTCCATTGTTTAAAAAAAGAAATAAAAATTTCTCTTTCTGTAGTTAACTCATAAGTTTACCAGATTGCCCCATGCTCCTTTCCTGTTTCATATATCAGTGTGTTTCGTCTTGTTTTCCTGCAGCTTTGAAATTGAGTGTGTTAAAACATTTTAAATTATTTTGGGATGCATTCTTATTCTGAGATTGTTTTTTACTCCTGTCAATGGCTAGGGCAGCATAGTAATATTAATAATGCCCGATTTACTCCAATATATAAAAAGGCATAACCTTCTGATTTACACCCACTGAAAACCCTACCCTTCATTTGCCCTCATTTCATAGGTGAGTCTCCACTCAGGAAAACACTTGCCAAGGTGAGTATGACTCCTCTATCAGTCTTATTTGTCTCTTTTGTCCCCTTGGCAAATTTGGCTATATTTAAGAAAAAGCTAAAGAAAGAAAATGGCTTATCTTTTGGAGGATCTTGAAGGGTGATTTATAGGTAATAGAAAAATGTTTCAAAAGGATATTATCTTGGTTATTGTGAGGAAATGTGATGGCAGGAGTAATGTTTGACTCGCCCAAATCCCATGTAAAAATGGACAGAACAATGAGATAGCTGAGCCAAAAACCCATGAGTAATATTTACAAAACAAGATGATAAATTATTCCCCATGAACCCCCAAATTCAAGCAAGTAGAGACATAAGACTTCTGTGTAAAAGGAAAAAAGAGAAGTGCAGTGAGGCATCTGATGGAC
Organism: Tolypeutes matacus; assembly: GCA_026826555.1. Classification (NCBI taxonomy): domain Eukaryota; kingdom Metazoa; phylum Chordata; class Mammalia; order Cingulata; family Chlamyphoridae; genus Tolypeutes; species Tolypeutes matacus. The sequence continues at coordinate 10,975,964 of JAKSZT010054030.1, forward strand.
CCAAGAACAGGAAAAATGATCCAACAAGTATTATTGGAAATCACAGTTGGGCAAATTTGAGAATAGCAGCTGGAACATGCAGGCATTTTACCCTATTCAAAAGAAGTTGAGTGAAAGTGGCCTGGGCTCAGGTCTAAAGGCTCTGGTAGGATGTAACACTTGTGAACTCTCAACACTGACCAACCTGTGCTCCTTCCAGAACAAGATTTTACAGTAAGAAGAAACTGCTTGGCATGGAATCTGAGTTGAGCAGGACAAGAACAACAGAAATAAGGAAAGAGAATTCCAGATAAAACTGAAGAAAAGGGACAGGGCCAAGAAATCTCAGAAGGCAAGCTGCCATCATGTTGAACTCTAAAGAAAATAGAACAATACAGGGACCAGTGGCAAATTAGAAAAACTATCCCAAACATACCTTCCTCTTAAAAAGTGAGGAACCCTCATAAATCTCCATAAAGCAGATCAGCCCACAAAGCCATACAACAACTCCACTCTCTAAAATGAGCTAAAAGAAATTAAGTTCATGATATAAGATATGAAAGAACAACCTAACTCAGAATTGAAAAATTCAGAAATGAAGAGAGCTCAGAAAAGAATTAGAAATTTTATGAAATGTTTCAGAAATTAAGACAAAACTGGGAAAAACGCACAAGGAAAAACAAACCCCACAGATAATGCCTTAAAGGAAGTTTAAGTGAAAAAAAATACAGCAAAAAGCTTTAAAAGGCAAAGAAAAAGCAACAACAACAACAAAAAACCCACAAACAAACAAGAGAAAGTGACATATATGAAAGATAGAAAAAGATAAATCCAACATATCAATATTAGCTTACATAACAAAGGAGCATATGTATATAAGGGTAACCAAAATCAATCAAACTTCACGACAAAACACCATGACCAACAACAACAAAATACTAAGAGAATTATTCTAAAATTCTTGGACTTTAAATTTAAAAAATATCTATTGTTTATGCGACAAAAATAAATATGATTTTTAATGGATAATATTTCAATCATCATAATTTTGAAAAACAATGTTTTATTTCATGAGAAAATCTGTACATATTTAAGACAATGAAATAATTGAAATATGAGCCAACATTTTATATTTACCTAAGTTGATGTTCAAGTACAAAGACGACAATCAAACTGTTCTCAATATAAATTCAGGGAAAATTATTCCTATGAGGCCTTCCTGAATAATCCACTAGAGAAGTCAAATCAAATGATGAAAATTACTAGAAAGAAATTGACATAAGGACTGGTGGTGAACATTAAATATATAGTTACTCATAGACTTAAGACTAAATGATGGATAAAAGATAATTTTGCCAAATAGCACCAAATCTAGTAAAGACTATTGAGGTAATGCCAAAATAACTCGATTGGCAATTTAACAAGGTTCCTACTGGTTTAAAATGGAAAAATTTGAACTGCATTAAGGATTAAGTTGCAATGTATTGAAATCCATCCAACATGATTAAATCCATGACTCAGTTATAATATTGAAAAAAAAAAAAAAAAAAGATGAGACTTCACCTTCTGGGAAGATAGAATTGACAAATTTTGTTCTATTTGTCCCACTAATCACAACTACAAACCCTGACTATTTTAAATAAAACAAACCTAAGAAGACTCTGACAGAAAGAGAGAAGAATTCACACCATCTAGGAAGCTTGGGACTTGAGGAACAACATGGTCATGAGTTTCCAGGGTTTTCTTTTTGCCTCCTATATCCCAGCTGAAAAGGCCAACAACCCAGAAATGGCAATATGCACAGACAAAACAAAACAAAACAAAACAAAAACCTCAACAAAAGTCTGCTCTCTCTAGCCGAGGGACCAGGAAATAGGTAGCCTAACAAGACAAAAAGTTTTAGACAATAACTGCTCTATAGCAGCCAAATGTCACAGGAAAAAACTATGATCCCCTTGCACCCACTTCAATAGCTGATTGGGGAGACCAGACGTCTATCTTTGAAAGGCTGTAACAAAGTGCCCTAAATCCTCCACCAGGGTGGTATTGAAAAAGGCAGAGGAGGGAGCCAGGATTTACCTACCAACTGGTAACAAACCTCTCCCTATCTGACACCCAAACACCACAGTAGAGAACTGGACTTTCACCTTCACCCAGCAGTAATGAGGAATTGTTGGTGTTGGGATGGTACATGAGAATCCTGTATTTTGTGCATCATTGCTCTGTAAACCCACAATTTCTCTAATAAAGAAAAAAAGAGAGAGAACAAATGGAAAACAAAACAAATAAAACGGCAGACTTAAGCCCTAGCATGTAAATAATTGCACTGAGTTTAAATGATATACATATAATGACTGAAAGTAAAAATATAGGGAAAAAACTTATTATGTAACCATTAAAGTAAAGCTAGAGTGATTATGGTAATATTTTTAAAAGTATATTTTTGGACTTAAAATTATCAGAGATGAAAATGGACATTATATATGGGTAAAAGAACCATTCCACTTAGAAAATATAGCAGTCCTAAGAATATATGAAACCAACAACAAAGCTGCAAAATATGTGAAGCGAAGTATAAAACTGAAAGAAGAAATAGACAAATACAATTATAGGTTTATAATTGGAACTTTCAACACCCTCTCTCAACAGTTGATATAACAACTAGAGAGAAAATCAGCTAAGATATAGAAGAACTCAACAACATTAACAACAAATGAGATCTAATTGATATTTATAGAATATTCCACAGCAGAATGCACATTATTTTCAAGTGTTCACTAAATATATACCAATATAGACTGTACCTTGGGCCATAAAACAAACAAAAAAACCTCAACATGTGTAAAAGTATCAAAATCGTACACAGTGTGTTCTCCAGCAAAATGGAACCAAACTAGAAACTGGTAATAGATAACAGGAACATCTTTCAAAAATTTGAAACGAAACAACATACTACTAAATAATTCATGAAAGAGGAAGTCTCAAGGGAATTTAAAAGTATGTTGAAATGAATAAAAATGAAAATGCATATTGAAATTTGTGGGATATAGGTAAAGTAGAGCTGGGAAGGAAATTTATAGCAATAAATACATACATTAGAAAAGAAGAAAGATTCAAATGAATTATCTAAGTTTTCACTTCAAAGACAGAGAAAAATAAGAGCAAAAAAAGCTCAAAGGAAGCAAATGGGAGAAACTAATAAAGATAAACTCATAAACCATTAAAACTGGAAATAGGAAAACAAAGAAGAAAGTCAATGAAACAAAGAGCTGGTTCTTTGAAAAGACCTGTAAGCCAAGTGTTCTTAGGCTTGACACCAGAAACATGATCCATAAAAGAAAAAAAGGGATACATTGGACTTCATTACAATTAAAAACTTTCATTCTGTGAAAGACCTTATTTAAAGGATTAAAAGACAAACTACAGAATGGGAGAAAATATTTGTACATCATATATCTGATAAAGGGCTAGTATCTAGAATATATAAAGAAATCTCAAAACTCAAGAGCAAAAGAGCAAATGATACAAATAGAACGTGGAAAAAAAGCATGAAGAGAAATTCCTCCACAAAAGATAAGCTGATGACAAATAAGCACATGAAAAGATGTTCAACATCATTAGCCATTAAATACAAATTAAACCTCAAAGGGTTACCACTTACCTATCTATTAGAATGGCTACATTAAAAAAAAGAGTGGCACCATCAAATGCTGGTGAGGATACAGAGAAACTGGATCACTCATGTATTACTGGTGGGACTATAAAATGGTACAGACACTCTGGAAAAGTTTGACAGTTTCTTAAAAATTTATACACGCAGCTATGCTACAATCAGCAATTGCACTCCTAGGGATTCATCCCAGAGAAATAAAGACGTATGTCACATAAAGCTAAAACATGTATGCATTCTTCTCATGTTCTTATTCATATCTTTGGGTGAAACTAGGCAAAGGGCTCACTGGATCTCTCTGTATTACTTCTTACAATTGCCTGTGAATCTACAATTATCTCAAAATAAGAACCTTAATCTTTTAAAAATAAACATATACTGCTGATCTTTTCACCAACAACCTTTCACTTTCAATATCTAATACTCATTAAAATTCCAAAATGCTATAAAAATAAGTAAACAATGCACTTTGGTGTTTCAAAACTAACATACATATATAGAAGTTGGGGGACAGTTTTTAAATAACAATGTTATTTATTATACTGAGAAACTAGAATCATCTCAGATGTCCTTCACGGCGTGAATGTTAAACAACTGGCATATCCATATCCTAGACTATTAATCAGGACTATTGCTACATACAACAACCCAGATGTCCAGAGAATTATGCTGAGTGTAAAGATCCAATCCTCAAAGTATAATTCCATTTATATGGCATTCTTGAAATGACCAAGTTATAGAAATGGTGAAAAGATTAGGTTATAGAAGGAGTGGGGCTGGGAGGGAAGTGGGTATGGCTATGAAAGGACAACAATAAGGAACCTTGTGGTGGAAACGTCCTTTAACTTGATTGTATAAATGCTAATAGCAAGGTTGTGAGATTGTACTATAGTTTTACCATTGAGGGTAACTAGGTAAAGTGTTGTGCTGGAATTATTTCTTACAACTGTATTTGAATCTACAATTATCCTAAAAAGTTTAACTTAAGCAAAACAAACTCCTAGTTAGGCCCCTTCACAGGACAACTGGGAACAGATTCATTTTCTTGAAAAGTAGTAAAGAAAGGAAAAGAATCTTGCCTTTGTCTTGTCTTTTCCTATGTGAACTGTAACATTTGCTAAAGTAACAATAGCAGTAGATGAGAGAAAGCTATCACCATATTGCAACCCTAAAAAAGTAAATGAATCCATGCATTGGATATCAATGGTGCTAACATCACAAAAAAGATAAACAAGTACACGTTATGCCTTTTTTTAAAAAAATCTGAGTTGTAAGTTAACAAAACAAACATGCACACTATAAAGGATTCGTTTTCATTGCCACACCACCACCACTTTACATGGTTGTAACACATTTATTACCTTTTGATGAAAGAAAACATCATCCATAGCCTTGAAAAGGGATCAACCTTGAGTCTAATCAATCCTCTCAATTCAGCTGCTGATTGTCAAGAAATATAGGGGACAAAGGAGCTCTTAGAACTGAACCATGATTATGCAATCAACAAAATCTAGACTGTGGAAAACTCAAATGCCCCAGCATTTTGGACACATAAATATTAAGGACACCAAAAAGATCGTGGGAGGATTGGCTGAGGAACAGAGACTTTTAACAGACATCAGAATGTTAAAAATTGAGCAAGATTAAATTCTATTGTCTAGGGATGATAAAATTGATGATTGATGATAAAATTAGAAATCACAAAGAAAAAATTGCTATAAATGTCACGAGAACGATTAAATTTGCAGGGAGGAAGAAAGGTGTGATTGAATTGTGGCACATGGACAAAAGTTTCAGGGACTGGCAAAGCTCTGTTTCTTGACTTGGGTTGTAGTTACATATTTCCTTAAGCCCTGAATATACTTTCTGGCTTTTATTTTTTAATTAAAAACTAAATTTTAAAAAGGATTATGTAATGAGTATTTTCCCAAATCTTAAAAATTCTTTTAAATCCTCATTTTTAAAGTTTTATAATATTCCATTTTAGGATATGCAATATTTATATAATGATTCCGCATAATAGGAAATTTAGGTTCTGCCCTATATATTTTTTTGGAGGATCCCAGGACCTCATACATGGGAAGCAGGAGCTCAACCACTGAATTATATCCACTTCCCAATAAGATTTGTGAGTTTTTTTTCCATTTGTTTGTTTGTTTGCTTGTTTTTAGGAGGTACCTGGGATCAAATCTGGGACCTTGTACAAGGGAAGCAAATGCTCAACCACTTGAGCTACATATGCTCCCTGTCCTGTACAGTACAGTAGGCATACTTTTTATTTTAAAAAGTTAATGATATTAAAATATTGATTGGTTATGTTATAGTTTCAGCTTCAAACAATATGGTCCTTTGTTTACTGCCACCTCTACCCTGCCCCCAGGTAAGAAAACTATAAAACTGTGATGATCTGAAATTCTGCAGTGTAACTTTTTAGCTAGCATTTAAGTAATATATCTTCTGCTTTATACATATTTAAAAATATTTATCCATTAAATATGTTCTTGAAATTTGAGAAGTATAGATATGCCGGTTTTATAGTATAGAACAGAACAGACTTGTTAATATTAGGGATGAACTAAAGGGTAAGTGAAAAATAGTAAGTCCTATATCTAAAAATGAATTTTTATAGGCTCAATTCTTATAGTCTACCCCAAATATGGGGAATTATAATCTATCCTCAAATCCCAAAAAAGGAGGAATTATATGTGGACTTGCAGTGAAAAAAATTATTCCATAAACTTTCTTATATTTTAGAAATATCTCTTCCTTCAATGAAATTGATATGCAGTACACAGGAAATGGTGATTTAATTTGTCAATATTATTTACAACTCCATGGCCAATATTGTATACAATATTAATATGTTAAGAATAAAAAAACTATGCATTTATTGCTTACATAATTATGAGCAAATTATGCTACTAATACAAAATGTCTTTCATCACAGTTAGACTTCAATAAAGATATTTTTATAATCTTTACTTGGCATTCAGTGTGCAATAAATGTCTTCATAAATATAAATTCAATGCTTTCTTCAAAGAGCCCATTTAAAATAAAAAATGCATGTGATAATGATCTTGTTTAGAAAAGAATGATTTTGAAAAATACTGAATAGATTACAATATAAGTTGGTTCTTTGGAATTATTGGTCTGTCTTTGTTGTTGAAGTTTAAAGTACTTTCTCCCAAGAAGCATTATTTCTGTTGCAGTTTTTCAGGTATTTTTCAACTTAAAAACATGTAGCCATGAATTGTGATTGTCTTAAAATGTCTTCTTCCTTTTCATCTGATTGCTGTTCTTTTCGGAGTATCAACACATCATTAAGTATAAAATCCATCATGAATGAGCCACTCTTACTTAGTATAATTACTAGAACCATTTTCTATGGTGAAACAGGAATTAGAACCTAGCAAGAAAAAAATCTTGTATCTTGTAAATTCTCAGAAAATCAATATGACAAAAGCGGTGCATTAAAAAAATGTTTTTCCAACATACCATTATTGAAACATGATTCCTATAAGCAAATACTATTCACAAATGAGAAATTTAAAGGGAATTAAACAATTAAGACTTAAGGAGGTTCTGAAGTAGCCCTTTAGCATATGTTAAATAGTAGCATTCAGATATATGACTGTAAAACATATATTAATGATCAAGGCCATACTCAAGTCTACTTGTAAACGGATGCTTCATGGAAATAGATATCAATAAATAATATTAAATAACAAATCTTCACCCAAACTGAGAACTTCGTTGAAAGATGGAAGAAAAAAAGATCTAAACAAATCTTAGTCGGGTTTCAACAAATGTATTGCTCTCCTATTTTGTACCAAGTTTTGTCCTAGAATATGGCAATTTGAACAAATCTATGCCCATGTTGTCATGGAACTTAGTCTAGTGGAGGAGAAAGATAATAAATGAAATAAATGAAATGGATATATAACATTCCAGTGGTAAATGCTGTGAAGAAAACTAAAGGATAACAGAAATGTGACTGGGTTGAGGAGAGCCATTGCATATGAGATGATTAAGCCAATCTCTCTTATGGTGAAACTGAGCAGGGATTTGAAGGAAATGGAGTTATCCATGTGACCACTTGAGGAAAGAGCTTTAGAAAGAGGATATGGTAAAATTAAGGCCTCACAGTGTTCAAGGGATCATGAGAATGCCACGTGCAGCTGAAATAATCCTGATGAGACTAAAGAGGGACAGCTTATATAAAGCATGGTAGGACATGCCTTGGAAATAAGAGTTTACTCATTAAGATGTGAAAACATTAGAAAGTTTGAGAGAGCTGGAACAATGCCTATCTGATTTATCTTTAGCCACACACAGCTTCTATGTGGGAAATAATGTAGAGTCGGGGTACAAAAATGGAATCAGAGAGGCTGGTAAAGAGCTGAAAGTCATATCCCAGGCCCGAGGTAATGGTGGTTTGCAGATGCTATAGAGGAGGTGAAAAGAGATCAGATTCTTGGTATTTTAAAGTAACCTTTTGATTGCTGAGCTATGAGATGTGGGCTATAGAAAAAAGAGGAGTTGATTATCATGCTAAGGTTTGAGGCCTGACCAACAGGGAGAATGGAGATGCTATAATGATATGGTCAAGAAGGGGAGGTGAAGTCCGTCAAGTAAGCAGATACACATATCTGCAAATTTTATTCTTATAAGTGTGTGGGTATATATATATATACACACAATATATATATAATAGTAAGTCAGAGAGATAGAGAGAGTTAGGGGTGAGATATTCATTTGGGAATCACCAGACATAGATGATTTTAAAACCATGTGACTACATTCAATAACTGACACAAAATATACATTGAAAAAGGGTCTCTGTGTTAAACCCTGGGCCACTCTAATATATCTCATTCCTTGAGTAACTCACAATCTGTATTCTCTAATAATTTTGCCAGTGCTTTTCCCAGAAAAATGTCTAATTTAAATATGTGGGAAAATAAAATATAACTAATAAATGGCCCTTAGAATAATTGTGATTGCCTTAGAAAAGGAAGCAAAATCCCTATCACAGACATTATAGAAAAATAAAGTTTTCACAGATTAAGTAATTAAATGAGGATAGAAAATCAAAAGACAGCCGTTAAAAAATATTTATTTGATTTCAAAGTGGTGAAAGCATCTTAAAGTCTATCCTTGATGGAAGAGATGATAAAACACAGGTTAGTTGATTGAACTACATAATTTTAAAAATTAAAAAAAACAGGTTGTAAATATGGTAATAGAATAAAATTAAAAAAAAAATAATCCATGGAATTTCACTACAAAAACAATGAACCTGAAGTTAAACCATGGATATAGTTAATAGCACAAAAAAAAAAAAAAAAAAAAGAAGAAAATAGCACAATAATTTTAAAAAGTGATTTTATTAATTGTAACAAATGTAACCACATCAATGCATGGTTTTAATAATAGGGTGGTATGTGGACATCCTGTATTTTATGCATGATTGTTCTGTAAACCCATAACTTCTTGAATATAAATAATAAATAAATAAATAAATAAATTTTAAAATTAAAAGCATTAAAAACTATAAAAACAGTTGGAGTGTCAAAAAAACAGCATAAAATTCAAAGTAAATGGCAACTTTTTATATGCCTTGCATTATAAATGACAGAAAAGAGTAATATCTTATACATATACAGTTTATAGATAATAAATTCACTTACAAAAATCCAGAGAAAAATCCCATAATAGAAATGTGAGTAAAGTACATTACTAGTTTATTCACAAAGGAAAAATGAGTACCACAATCCAATGAATATATTTACATCAACAAATTTCAGAATAACAACGTTAAAACCTAGATAGCGCCAGAGTTTTAACAATGTTGGAAGAATAATTTTTCTAAAATTGTGCTAGTGGGAATATAAGTTAGCACAAGTTTTCTGATAGATAATTTGGCATTACTTTTCAAAGCTTTAAAGAATGCCAATAACTTTTGGCTAAGAAATCATCTTTTGGGACTCAACTGAAAGAAAGAATGAGTCATTCTTGTTTTATTAGTAGTAGTGGGATTTGACTCATCTAATTTCATATTCTTAACATATCAAATTGTTCATTTTCAAGGAGTCATCCTTTTTGGTTATTGTTTTTGTTTCCTATTTCTGTTTTGATGTATGGAATCAAATGTCTTTTTATTTCTTTTTCTCATCTTTTATTAATTTGGAAAGTGTACATCCTGTTTCAAGTACTTGTAGTCATCATTTTTAAGATTTTATAAATCTAAATTTAAGTTCTAAACATTGTTTAAAATAAACACTCATTTTCAGCAAATATTTGTATTTTATTGTTTATTTATTATTCACTCTGTGATATTTGATGTTTTTTATGATTGTTTATTGTTTTACATTAATTTTTTTTGGTCTTTTAAGAATGAAATTTGAATATAGGATTGTTTTACAGACATATTTATAAAAACATCCTATTAAATTCTATCTATTAAATGTTTTATACTATAATTTGACACCTCTTAAGTTGATCATTTTTAATCCTCTTATTTTTGCTCAATGTATTTTTTTTTCCCCTGAAATGCTAGGATTCTTGGTCACTACTAAAACCTGACCTACCTTAACATATTTTGCTTCGTTTTGCTTGGTCTCCTTCTCTTAATGTTTCAGGGTTGGTTGTTTTCTATTCAGAAACAATTTTTTCTTCTGTTCAAGAAAGCTTCATGTTATTATATCCTTGGTTAATGTTGGTTTACCATTTTTTCCTCCTCTTCCCCAGGAACTCTCATCACCATGTATTGGATTTCTGTTTCCTCTCTCCCTTATCTAATAATCTTTTTTAGATTTCTCTTCTCTGATATTTTCACTTCTGCATAATGGGATTATCAAACCAGTACACTAAATCACAAAACCTAACAACAGCTAGAAGGCTCTGACTTTACTGCTTATGAATACTTTCATTCTCTGTGGCTTTCTTTTTAACTTTAATCACTCCATCCCCTTCTTTATTGTGTTTACATCTCAGCCTCTTTTCATTTAATCCCCCATCAGAATAATTTTTGTTCCACCTTTGATCTTTTTTTTTTCCTTTCTTTTCAGAGTCTATGTTTTCCCCATTTTCATTGAAATCACAAAGAGGATGCATTAAGAGTGGTTATTCTTTCAATCTCATCCTGTAGCATCAAATATCCAGGTGATACATTTGAAAATTCACTAATGTGGGTGACTCCCTTCATATCTTTATATTCCCATGGATTTTTCCAGAAGTGTTTTAATAGAGTGGGAAAGTGTGAGAAAGTTGATCTGAACTCAACATTTTTCCTGGAAATCCTCTGAATAATATTTGTTAGTGGTTTCTGACATTTGATTTCCATTTAAGCTTTTGGCTCCTGCCATGCTACTTCCTGGCTGTTGAATATTTGCTAACTTTCTTAGCTATGTAACTTTCATTTCTCAGTGAAACATAGGCTACTGTCTGATGTCTCTTATTTTGCAAAGCTTGCTGTGGAGCTTAGATTTGTGTATATTTGCCGTTCCATTTCCTAGCTGAATGTTAAGCTCCTTGAGTCAACACTCCTTTCATTCACATATGGCCTAACAGAGGTAGCACCATAAATATTTGCTTATTCATTTTAATTTGAACAGATATGGGTGTGGAGTGAATAATCATGAATTAGTTTTTTCTATTTTTACGTTATTGCATGGCTATATATATATTTTTTTATTTGGAGGGAGATACTAAAAGGACAAAAGGAAATAGGAAGCAGTTTTAGAAAAAGATTGATCATTAATCCTATTGATAATTTTTATTTTGTCTTTGAGCAATATTACTTCTCCTCAAATAAGACTGCAGTGAACATATTCTTTGCATACTGCAGGTAGAATACATTATAATACCAGGAGGGAATACATTGAGCAAACATACTAAAATTTTTTGAGTTTACATTGTCATTTAAATATATTGATATGTGCAATGTTTCCTTTATAGGTTATTTTAAATGAAAGTCAATAAAAAATTAAACTAGAGAGAAAGATCCTTTAGACTTCTAAATATAATTGTATATAAAGCTTTTAGTGATTTCGTAAGCACATAATGCACTTAGGGTTTGATATTCCACTGGTAGGATTGATGCCAGTTGTTAAAATAATGAAATACATTTGTGCTGGTTGGTAGATAGCCCTGACTTACCATGAGCCCCTGAATGGCTACCCCTATCCTGTCCCTGCCATCTGGCCATTGAGATTAGGAGTTCTTTGATACTCCCAAAACCCACTAATCTCTGGTGCATGCACTGAGGCATGCATGCAAATTAATTTTGGGATGTTGTGATTATTCTGTACATTATGTATGATGTTTTAAAATTCATTTATTTTTCCATTTTCACAGTTAATTAATCTTCTCCAATTTTATAGCTTTAAAAAAAAGATCCTCAGATTAAAGCATCTTTCTCCTTTTAAAAACTGACCTCTGGTTTGACCTAACACTTTTTTGGTACTAAGAGACATTGGAATAAAAAAGAGATGAACTTTACAGAGTCTGTGACAGAAAAGGAACTTTACATCTGGTGGTGGAGATAGTCCATAAATAATGCAGTGGAGAAGGCAAGGAAAGGGTGGTGTGGAGAAGGTGTGGGCTGTGGGAGCTGCAGTGATTACTGCAATTTCAATGGGTTTTTAGTAATTTGGCAATATCAAAAGACCAAGGTATTGGAGAAGGCCACTCTTAAATTATATTCCAGAATTATAGCCAATGGGAGAGATATTTTTCTTGGCTTATCTGATATTAAAATAATGAAATTGATAAATGCAATTAGCTAGAGTATTGGATGCATACAGTATAAATTATGTAAATATGGCTGTATTTGTTATCTATTGCTCATAACAAATTATGCCAAAATTTAGCAGCTTAGAACAATACACATTCATTTTCTCAGATTTGGTCACTCAGCAATTAGGCACATCTTAACTGGTTCCTCTCGCCCAAGATCCCTCATGAGCCTATGATCAGGATATCAGCCACGCTTGCCTGGGAAAGATCTGCTTCCAAGCTCAATGATGTGGCTGCTGGTAGATGCAGTTCCCCATGAGCTGTTGGCCAGAGACCACTCTTAGTTCCTTGTCATGTGGGCCACTCCATGGAGCAGCTCAGAACATAGCAGCTGGCTTTATGAGAGAAAGCAAATTAAAGGACAAGAGAGAGCCAGTAAGAGAGAGAATGTCAGGAAGAAATAAGCCACAATCTACTATCACTGGATTTCAGAGGTGACAACCCATCACTTTTGCCATATTCCATTCATGAGAAGACAATCATTAGGTCTTGCCCACACTCAAGGGAAGACGATTACACATGAACATGAAAATGAGGCAGAGACTATTGGAAGACTTGTCCAAAGCCACTTACCAAATTGACAAAGTAATATAAAGAATAAATAAAATATAACTAATCAGGGAGCCAATGTAGCTCAGTGGTTGAGTGCTGGCTTCTCACATATGAGGTCCAGGGTTCAATCCCCAGCCCCAGTACCTTAAAAAAAAAAAATATATATATATATATATATATATATATATATATATATATATATATAACTAGTCTATTTACTTTTTATGTGTATATAATATATAGAAACTGCATTTCCTGTGGTATCTGACACCAACTAAGGAATTTTGAAAAGCCTCATTATTTGCAACATTAAATTATGATTTAATTCTAGTTCCAGATAATATCCGTTGTAGTCACATCAAAGTTTACCATATATGATATCAATATGATATGATGCATATAGAACAAATGATGCAGAATAATTCTATTATTTTATTAATTACTTTGAAGACTTAAAATTGTATATGACCTTTTCTTGTTTGGCATTTCTTCAAAATCTATTACTCTGCCTGGAGAATAGAAATGCCAAATAAAAATTTGTTAAATGAATAAATGTAGTATATATCCAAACCTTATTGTCTATACTGTTCCAGATTTGGAATTAAGAACAATGTAAACTCTATTTGGTCTCAGGTTGTTCATCTTTATAATATTAGAACATTATAATATATTACCTTTGTAATATTAGAAAATATACATATATATATATGCAAGCTACTTGCAAATACAATATTTTATTTAGAGCTTGAATTTTCAAGGGACAATAAACTGCATTGCAGGTTTTATAGAAGGATTTGCATATATATGGTTAATAATTAAAAGAGAGATCGATATCTAAATAAAAATAGTGTGGATATTATTTAGAATTACTTTGGAATTATTCAATATAATTTAAAAGGTAATAAAACTGTTTACTATAAACTACTGCAATAATCTGGATTTTTTACAAAATGCATATTTTGGACAACAATCATTCCCATAATCATTCCCATAATCATTGGTATCTCATGGGTGAGATACCTAGGATTTAGTATAGACAGACATGTAGTTTCTCAGATCCCCCTTCCAAGTTATGCAAGCTTTTAAATTTCTCTGAGCTTCCCTTATCTGTAAAATCAGAAAATACAACATCTATCTCCTAGGGTTTTAGTGAGGATTGGATGAAATAATGCATGTAAAGTGCTTTGAGCAGCCCCTAGAACATAAATGTTATCTATTATTATCCTTGTTGTAATAAATCAAGATATTCTTTTTCTGCTAGTGCTAATTACTAGAGAGCATTCCAAAGAGCACACTCTCATGTTATTTAATCCCTAGTAAAATTGCTTTCCTGGGGCAAAGAAAATAAAATTCTGTATTATTTAGTCAATATGTATAATGCGTGTTTTAGTTTCCTTGGCTGCTCCAGCAGATACCAAGAAATGGGTTGAATTAAACAATGGGCATTTATTAGCTTACATTTTTGAGGTTGGGAAAATGTCCAAATCAAGGCATCATCACGGCAATGCTTTCTCCCCAAGACTGGCTTTCTGAGGTGTGGCTGCTGGCAAACCTTGGTCCTTAGCTAGTCACATGGCAAGGCACTTGGTGGCAGCTCCTGGCCTCTTCCTTCTCTTCTGGGTTCTATTTCAGCTTCTTGCTTCCTGTGGCTTTTCTCTCTGTCATGTCTGAGAATATAAAGGGAACTCATTCTGTTTATAGAAAACTCCAGTAATAAGATTAAGACCCACCCTGAACGAGGCAGGTCACACCTTAACTGAAGTAGCCTCATCCAAAGGTTCTTCTTACAATGGGTTCACAACCCCCAGAAAGATGGATTAAATTTGAAACGTGTTTCTCTGGGGTACATACAGCTTCAAACCACCACAAGGCACTACTTAACCTGAGAGGTATGAGTTCATGTTCCCCAATTGCACTTTACTAGGTTTTGATTTAAGTAGAAGGCATGTGGGCTCATGCCCCAAGGCTTGTTTATTTAGCAAGATAATTTATCAATATTTGTGAGAAGAAGTGGTCACTGGTTTCAGTATCTTAGAACACTCACTTAAGCAGGGTCTCCTGCTGAGTATATGTGTATGTAGTTATTGAAAAAAAAAAATAGCATCTAAAATGAGGACTAAAGAAAGGAAAAATCATACATCATGTGGATGCAATGGAGTGGAGTAGAGGTGGTTAAGGCTTCATTATATTATGGTACTCCCCAGGCCGACATTCTTCAGCGAATTCCATATCCATCCAGTCTACTTTTCACCATTCACCATCACTCCCTCCCCTCTGGCCCTTTCCCTTTAGTCATTCTCTAAGCTACTATAAAAAGGAGAGAAGGGGCAGACTCTAGTCCATTTAACACCCCATACTGCTTACATAGTGAAAGATGTGATCTGTTGAAATACTGTTTTAAATTATTTGCATTCTGCTTGTTGAGGAAAACAGGACCACAGATTCAGAATATAAAAATAAAATGAAGAAAGAGAAGGAGGAGGAGGTAGAGAATCTTTGCAATATCCAGGAACTGCACTGCAGGAAAAGGAAGAAAATAATGCTCAGTCAATGGGAGTGGGGACAAAGTTTCACTTACTCCAGATATGCACAAATCCTCCTCCAGATTTTTCTTGAGCTCATCAGGGATGAAAGAGTCTAATGACACTCAAATAGAAGAGATTAGATATTGTGATACCCAGTAGAAGAGGGGAATTGGAACTTTTAGTCATAAGTCAACCTACTTCAAAGGGATTATTTGAAAGGCTGCTGATAACATACATCTGAAATAGCTCACACTATTTTCCAGAAAATTAATTGTGATCGTCTAAGGCATCATGCATTTAGTAAGGGACATGAAATATTACAGATCTCTTTGATAGTTGAAATTTTTAATTTTTAGAATATGTGGCATACATTTCCATTAATTATGGAAAGAGTGATTTCCTTATCACAATACAAAATGGGGATATAGAAATACTTTGAGTTTCTGATAGTCTCAGAATTTTAAAAAAGTTATACGGATTAATAGCTTTCTCACTGTATTTGAAAAAGAAGGGTAATAATTTCCCATTTTGACTATTGACTATAATTCAAATATTTTATTCATAAGCATTATCAGTCAAGTAGCTCATTACATCTCAAACAAGATACAATCCTAACTTACTTCCCAACAACTTTAGGGAATGATGTGCTAGATTCAGTTTTTAAAATGTATTTCCATTAAATGGAATTTGTACTGCTACCTTTACAAACATTTTAAATCTGGGTGTTTTATATTTTTCAGAGAGGTTCACATATATCATCTCATTTAATCCTCAAAGACAAAAATGTGAAATCGGTAAAATAGATCATATATATATAGTATATATGTATATATATGTGTGTGTATATATATATATATATATATATATATGGCTTACTTGAAATCAAACTAATAGTGAAAAAGAAAGGTGTTCTCCCTCTTTTCCTTTCTTTCTGTTTTATTTTCTAGAACTTGAAATTTCTGATTCTTTTTATTCTAGACTCTTTGCAACTAGTGGCAGGCCTTCGCAATGTACATGACTGGTGTTAAGAATTTAGGGCATCTTGGGGGCGAATGTGGCTCAGATGGTTGGGCGTCTGTCTTCCATGTGGAGCGACCTGGGTTCATTTCCCTGGACCTCCTGGTACAAAAAAAACAAAAACAAAAACAAAAAGAATTTAGGGCATCAGACTTGCATCAGTTTCTTGTTGCTGCATAACCACCTACAAAATTTTAAGGCTTAAACAAAAAAAAATTATATTTTTATTGATTTTGTGGTTGGGAGAAAGTTTCTTCTGCAGATCTCAACTGGCTTCACTCATGCAGCTCGCAGCTGACTGGAGACTGGACTTAGGTTGGCAGGGACAATTGCAGCTCTTCACGCATAGTGCAAAAGTGTGATCTTTTTTTTCACAGTGACAGCTAGAAAGCCCAGATTTGTAAAATCACTTATCAGACTTTTACTTGTGTCATGTGCATTGATGTCCCTCTAGCCAAGATGTGTCACATGGCCAAGCCCAGAGTCAAAAAGAAAGGTCATTACTTTAATGAATGGATGCCTGACAGAGTGATTTCCTGGGGGCCAGTAGTGCAAACACTTTATCATGGCTTTCAGTCTGGCTCCAATAATTCTTCTTCCCACCTGTAAAATATACTCAGACCCTCCTGAGACCACTGATATTTTATTCCAATCATAACATCAGTCTTGAAGTCCATGATCTTCTTCCTTATCAGTTCTAGATATAGATAAGGCTTCTTGCTTGAAACTCCTCTAGTATGGTTCCTTTAATCCCAGGGACCAATAAGCTAAAAAGACAAGCTCTATAGTCACCTAGTACCAATATACAATGGTGAGTCACCTACCACCAATATACAATGGTTTGCTGCAATAGAAACTATAGAAACTCCCATTCAAAGGATAGAGAAAGAGGAGACAATTCTGAAAATGTCTAGGTACATGATCTCATGTTCCCTTACATCAAGAGGGTGGGGGTGTGTGTGCCCTATTAGAGTCTGGCTCTACTCCTTGGAAATATGTTTCCTGATTCCTGTGTTCTCTGTGACTCTTAACTCTGTTACGTGAGATATCTTCCATTTTGTACAAAAAAAGGACCAGAGTTTGAAGCTATCTACTTCTTCTCAGGCTGCTTCATGGTCATTGAAAATTGAGGCACAGAGACCTCTTTTCATTTTGTACTGACTTTGCCCCTTTCAATTCAATCTGATACTACTCCTTTAAACTTTTGTGGGTTTCCTATGAAGGTAATTGGTGCTTATGCCATACCCTAAAAGCCATATACACAATTATTTCTGAAATAGACATCTCTCTATTTTGGGCAGATTGTTAATGTAGCAATGCCCTTAAAATTCTTAGAAACCATTGTGTGTATTTGATGGAGTCTACCAGGTACCTCCATAAATCTTTCTAAAAAATTAGAGGATAATACAGCTATACTAGATTCAATCCTTACTCTGAGGCCATTCCTTACTTTGAGAACATTTTGCTAGCTTGAGAGACTAGAGATGAGAACCAATTTTATTTTCAAGCTCAGCAAGTTCTGTGCCCTTTATGTTTTCTATCAATGCTACTTGTAAACTGATATTTTCTACTTTAGTTCATCTCTCACTTCCCAGACCCTATCATATACCACCAAAAGAAGCAAATTTATAATATCAAAATTCAACTTGGAAATCTTAGATTCAAAAATCCATTAAGCAAGTTTTATATTTTTCAAGTACTTGCGGAGGTAGAATTTGCTAATTATTTTGAAAAACCACAAATCCCACCCCCCCTTTTTTTTTGCCTCCAATAACAATTTCTTCACTTCCTTTCCCAACCTCCACCAACATTTTGTCTGTCATTCTTCCAACCTTCACCAAGACCCTCCTTGCAAATTTTCCAGAAAACCTTTGCTCACCAAAGCCAATGCCACATCTTTTAAGTGATTACTACATTAGAGCCCCCATTCTGATAACATTTTCTGGTTAGGTTATCTGTTGCTATATCATAAAGACCATTGATATAACAATCTGTAATTATAGGCAAGTCTTTCTGAAAATTGACTCAGATATGTTAGAGACAAGAAATTGGCTTTATCTTCAACTGATTTAATTTTTTGTAACTTGATTAACAGTATTAATGCCAGCTAATACTGGCATTAATACTAATGCTAACATGCTAGGGAGTAACGTTAATTTTCTCATCGTAAATTCACAACAGCTCCTTCAATGAGACTGTTAGTATCATTTCACTGATTTGGAAACAGGCTTAGGAAAGGTTGGAAACTTCCCAAGGTCACACAGAAAGGGATTGTAGAATCAAATTTGGGAGACAATACATTTAAACACCACATGGTACTACCTAAAATGTTGACACATCTGGCATTACAGCTTTTGGAAGTTTATTAATGACAAGGGATATTAGTAATCATGATCAATACACTCTGTCTTCATTTGTAAAACAGGGACAAGCTGAGTTTCCAGGAGTATGTTCTTGAATAAATTCCTTTTTGTAAAACTCAGTAGTACCCATTTGTTAGTGGAGATATGGTCTGACTTTTTATAACAAGTCTAAAAATTGAGTTTCCATATTTCATACAAGAAGTTTTTCACATAGCACTGTGAAATGAACAGCAGATTGGGGCTTCACAAGGTGTGAGATTTGAGTTTGGAACTGCAAATTTACTACGTGTCTGTTACAAGGTTGTCTTCCATTTTCTTTAGAGACTGAGATGGTGGGCTGGCAGGCTACAGAGGAAATACAGTACAAACCAGTGATGAACACCAATTTAAAAATACTGGGGGAAAAATCAAAATTAAAATATTTAATGAAATTATACTTTACCACATCCAAACACAAACCAATGTTAAAAATAGACCAAAACATTGCTATACCTTAGAAGTCCTTTTGGATTTCTTTTAATGAAAGAAAAATAGTTATAATTGTAATACCAATAGTTTATGTGGAAATTATACTTTGCACTTTGCATTTGAGGGGTTTAAACATTTTAAAGGGCTTTAAAATTGCCCCACAAATTGTATTTTCCTATTTATGTGGAAGTTTTCTGAGGTAAGGTAAACCATCAGCCCAACTCCTTCTGAACTATTAGTAATTCAGACTTTATCTTCAGGAAGGTAAAGGTATGCAACTCTTATCATAATCAAAATCTAATGATTTTAGAAATTGGAATGCTGTTGTTATGATTACAAATGGAAGAGGTTGTTCTCTGCCTTCTGCTCAGAGGAATGCTGTAAAAAGTCTGTGTCAATAACCATCATGAGTTAATCCATACACAGCAGCCTAGCGCAAAAGGTTGTCCAGACACAGATATGATATGTCAGCTACATGGTTTGTTCTCTGAAAGAATGCAGATGAGAAATTCCCAGCCATCAACAAATAAAAGAAGCCTTAGGAACCCTTCAGATATTAAACAGTGCTTTACACCCCTCCTGTTCTATTTTCATCTACTAACAGTCAAAAAGAGCAAAAACAAAGAACAAAAGCAACTGAGAGCTCAGAACTCCATGGCTGAGTGAAATACACTTTGGAAAGAAGAAAACAAAGAGAGCAAAATCATCTTTCTTTAGCGGAGCTATTTGTCATCACATAACAGAAATTAAATGTTTGAAGTGGAAACTAGAATTCAAAAACAGCATAATGGAGATTCAGTTTTTCAATTGTTTCTTACAATAAACAATTTGCATATCACATCTATGAATGATAGTTGAGGCACAGAGGAATCTAAACATACATGTAGATGAGCTAGGCATTTAGATGTACTTTAATTATATGCAACATATATTCATATATCAACATTTCATTATGATTATTAATTCACATCCTATCTGAGCTACCACTTCCTGTTTCAAAGGAAGACATTTCCCAGTATATGGGCTTTGTGGAATATACAGACCTGCTAAATATACGATGATGGGGTTTTGCAAATTAGCAAAAAGCTAATAATGAGACTAGAAGGCTAGTCACATAGTCATTCCTAAGATTGTCTTTTATAACCCCGATTTTTTGTTGTTTTAGAAGTTTTCATGCTTACTCTGGGTTGTTTGGGAAAGGAAGAAGATGAGAGGAGTTATTTATGTGGACAAGGTATTTGATTTAAATGGTCCATGATCATGTGAAGGTGTGATCCTCAACACTAAGGAATTCCCTCTCTGTTAACTGGACGCAAGCACAACAAGAGATGTGGGCTTCTACTTAGCTGCAGCAAACACTCTCTTTACATGTATTGACCAAAGCTTAGCTGGTACAGCTAATGCCGAGGCTATGTTGGAAAGAAAAGTTCTTTTATGTCTTCCTCAACATTAGAAGGAAAAAATAAATAGAAAAGGAGATAGTAAGGCCAATAAAGATGGTATATTTTTCCTACAAAATAGAGCAGTCAATATATAATTATTTTGAGTACATTATTAGCAGGTATATTTACTAAAATGGAATTTCATTTATTAATGTGACTTTTAGAGAATACATGTACTACCTAACATGGCAGCATGGCAGAGTGAAAAGAGATCAACGCTTAGTTAAAATACCTCTTCTGCCTTGGACAAGACACTTAATTTATGCAGGCTTTGTGTCCTCATCTGTCATGATATATGTCCTGGAAAATTCTTTTCAATGGCATTAGGGGATATCAGTAACAGGTCAAAGTACCTGCAGTCTGGTGTTGCTTCTCTTCCTGCAGGATTTTAAAATGAGTAACTTCCAATATATTTTAGCTGAGTGTAAGTGCAAATGAAGCAGGAGTATTCAGGGGGTTTGCTACTAGGAAATAAAGAAAACAAGATATGCTCCTAACTAAAGTCAGATAGAGAGTGCTACCAAAAATGTCTGTGCTAGCTATATCTCCCTTATTTAAAAAAAGAAGTCAATACAGTATCATTTCATTTCTCCAATTGACCTTGCTTCCTAATCAGTTTCTACAGCCAGAGGCAGCAAATGCTCAACAAGGCAATAGGTGAGTATCCGAAGTTCCCAGAAATAGAGAGCGTAATTCTAATACGTAATTCACTAGAGGAAACACTTCAAGGCCTCCATTTATCATTTCTGAATGGGGCCTCTGTGAGGGGAGGGTTTATTTGCATTTTCATCAGAAATAGGAACTTAGCATGAGAAGGGAGAGGCATTCCATGTTGTCTAGTTTCAAATGGATGTGGAATCATTTCCAACTGATTTAGCACATCAGCATGGCTGCAATACTTTGCAGGTTTTATTTGAAAATCTCAGCTCTTGGGAGCACTGACCTCAAAATATGAAGAATCAGTCAGAATCAATCAATCAATTAAAGCTTGCTTCCCTTTCTCCATCTTTCTTGCTCTTCCATAATCATCCACAAAACAAGGTGACATGGTTAGTGATCACCTTGGCATTTCTGTTATTTTGACATTTCAGATAGAACTTACATACGTTTTCTGAGTGATATGAAATTTCCAGGTTATTTTCTATACTTTTTCATGCATTTGCTAGCCGTTGAGATTCTCACAGTCATATAGTTCCAACTTTGAAATACAGTTGCTTCTGAAAAGCAAAGCTGAGCCATAGGAAGCAAGCTGAATATCAGTGAAACCCCAAAGAGGAGGGAGAGACCAGTAGATGCAGCCATGTGTCTTGCCATGTGACAAGCCAAAGACCCAAGTTTGCCAGCAGCCAGCCCCAGAATGCATTGCCTGGATGACACATGGATTTGGATTTTTTCCCAGCCTCACACAATGATTGAATAATTCCCAGTGCTTAACTGGACCTGCTTCATGCTATTTGCTTGAGCAGCTTGGGAAACTTAACCCACTCTGATTCAATTTGGGCACATCTTAACTAATAATAACTTTAAAAGGACCTATTTTCAAATGTATTCATGCCCATCAGAAGAATAGATTAAGATTTAAGCATGTCTTTTGTGGGGGGCTTAATTCAATACCCAACAGCATCTTTAAAGAACTTGCTCCGAAATGCTGTTTGTATATTTTTAACTATACAGAGGAAGAGAATGTTTTCAAAAAGAGTGTTTTGTGGGAAACAAAGGGAAAGCTATAAATAGTAACTGTTTTAAAAAAAACACTCAAAATGTGCATTGTTCTATGTATTTTACACTGGATAAGTAATATAATGCTCATGGGGCTCTGTTAGGAAGGTACCACCATTACTGAATTTTCTGGATCAGCAAACCAAAGCTTATAAAGGATAAATGATTTGTATATAGATATTCAGTAAGTAAAGGAATTTTAAAAGCAAGTACAAAAAAAAAAAAAAAAAAAAAAAAGGGAAGCTTCCTCCCTATATAAACCAGAGAAAGAAAACAGGTAAGAGGCACATATTTGGAAGTTTATTGCAAGGAATATGTTTACCTGATTGGCTTGACAAATCCAAAATCCATAGAGCAGGCGATTGGGAAGGACAGGCTAGAACGATGGACATTGGCAGAGCATCCTCAATGCCACTTGTAAAGCCTTTGAGCTGATGACATCTGGCCTACCAAGCTTTTCCAGAATGATCTTTGTGTTTGACATCTGACCATGGTCTTTAATCACATTCACACAGTATCTTCATGGCAGCACTTAGATTAGTGTTTGGTTTTATAATTGGAAACTGTAGCATAGCCAAGTTGACATATCAAAAGACTATCATGGTCTCTGAAAAAATAAAGCTCTTTCCAAGAAGGAAAGTCACGTATGGCAAAACTATTCCATCAGCTATTATATAGGCACTATTGCATAATCATTAAAAATAAAGCTTTTATTAAAAGCTCTCATGAAATGGCAAAGATGTTTCTTCTGTAATGTTAAAAGTAAAAGGGATACTAAATCATATAAACATTGTTTCTTACTTATATGAGTTCTTAGATGGAAGACGAACAGGAAATGATTCTTACTATGGAATGGGATTATCTTTTTTGTGCTCTGCATGCTTGAGCTGGTTCAGCTAGCAGGTGTTACTCTTTTTATAATAAGTGAATATTTAATTTCTCAGTAGAATATGTACAAATATAGTCATACATTCTAAAGACATATGCTCACACTTGGCCTATTTTCTCATCAACTGCTTTTGCCCAGTTCTCTTTGTTTCTTACAAATTTGGCCTTCTTAGCCTTATTTACCCTCATGCACCACTCTGCCCCCCATTCCTTCCATATAGTCCTGCTACTTCATAGCCTATTGAGGAAACAAGCAAATATATTCATATGGGAGTCACATCATACTTATAGCACAGTGCTGAGAATATATTCACTGTTACTCCCATTTGAGAGAAAGAAAAGGGTAAAGTTTCCATAACAAATCTAATCTTACCTTCAAACTCCCTTCAACACGAGTATGATGATCTTCATTTACCACTGGAAACTCAGGTGCGGTCAAGCTAAGGAAGCTACCCAAATGAAACCACTGACCTTCCCAGCTTTCAACAGCCTCTTTATTGTGGACTTGATCACTTTGCGGTAAATATATAGCCATCTCAAAATACAAATCCGTCTCTGAGTTGCTTCTCCTCTTACACAAGTTTTCTCTTCTCATTTTTCTGTCCCAGAGGGTATGAAAATTTAGTGAGAAGGTAATTGTTCCAGAAGATGTGGGATATCATCCCCTGATAGTGAATTCTTGCTCACTTCAGATTCTCTCAGTCCTGGCTGCAACTCATGTTTGACTTCTCATTTGCCCTAAAATTCCAATTCTCCCTCACAATGCAACTTAACTTCACGGTAATACCCCGGAGAGCTGAAAGGCTCTCAACCTGTGCCACTGCCAAGCATGTCATGACACCACATCTGCTCTATGCAGACAACTTAGAGGAGCAGAAAATGCAAAGAAACTGGAATCAAGGCATATGCCTTCTCTTGCTCTCTGCTTCTGCCTCAAGTACTCTAAATAATTCCAATTCTTCCCCTTGAGATTCAAGCTAAAGTTGGGTGACCGAAGTCCTTTGTGTAATAATCTCTCTCAATAGGAAAACTGAGAGAAAAAAGAAGACAGACTGAAAGGGAAATGAAAATGTTGGAAAGTGGGGAGGAATTGTTGTTGTTGTTTGAGGTACTTGAGGCTGGGGATCGAACCCAGGACCTTGTGTGTGGGAAGCTGGCACTCAACCACTGAGTAACATCGGCTTCCCTGACTTGGTTTAATCATTTGTTTTCCTTGTTGTTTGTTTTTGTATTTTCAGGAGGCACCGGGATCCAAACAGGGGACCTCCCATGTGGGAGGTGGGAGCGCAACTGCTTGAACCACATCCACTATCAAAAGTTTTTAACTTTACTTGTTCATGCTATATTTAATATGATTCTGCTGTTATTAAGAATATAACTATCGAACATTTTTCCTTTCCTTCACAGGGAAAACCTTAAACTTATTAGGCACTTAATATATTGTGTGCCCTTTTAATAGATACATTCTTAATAGTATTGTGAATAATAATGATAAACAGGTATTGCGTATCTGTAGTAGGTTAGGCTTAACCAAGAAGGCATTCTGGATTTGAGTAAGATACATTATCTGGTTTTCTCCTTTATTTTAGTACCTTAGATCTCTGGCAAACAGGGCCTTAGTTTTTGCTGAATTACTGCCTAATCAACATGATTAGGGTCACTCAATAAATGTCTTCAGGTCTCAGCTCCTCACCTGGAAATTCAATCTGATAATATGAAAAGTTATTTCTAGTTCTAAAAGCCTATGATACTTTTACTTTAAAAATTGCATTAGAACTTTGACTTCAAGTGCAATTAACACTCATCAGTACTGCCTGAGCTCTGCAGGTGAGTCTTTATACTCTTTGGGATCTCTGCAGTTAAATGATTTTGTGTAGGTGTCTATAGTGTGGAGTTTTTAGTAACAAAAGCAGAAGAAGGGAGAAACATACCGATATAAAGTCTATAGGCATTAATTTCTCAGTGTAAAAAACTGGTTCGACACTACAGGAGGCTTCACTGGAGCATCTGTTTCAAACCCCAGTGTTGTACTATTAGTGAGATGATATATCCAAAGAAAATTTCAGTTTTGACAGGCCCTGGAAACACTTAAAGAAGCTTCTCTTCCTGCTTGTGGTACATTTGTTTTATATCAATTTGGCTAAGTTGGCACTACATTTCCAAGAATTCCCATTCTTGTATGGTTTGGGTTAGAATTGGCTGTAAGAGGTATTTTGCCTTTGGAAAATTTGAAAGGCAGAAGTAAAACAACAGCCATATCTTTAAAACTTTGAAGTTTGATGCTGGCAGCTGGTACATTGCCGCTGATCCGTTAGCTCCCCTTGTAGGAATCCGTCAGCAACTTATCTGTAGCTTCTCCAGCTCCCACTGCATTTGTTCCTGCAGCTCCTTGGTGTTCTAACCATGTGCCTGGGCACTCTACCATGATGGGTACCAGCCTCTCCTGAAAGCCACTGATGGCATCTATGTTCAAAGTGGTGAAGACTTATGTGTATTGATGTTTGTTCTCATAAGTTCCAGTTTTTCTTCAGTCTCACTAACAACAACAAAATTTTCCCCATATTGCCAGCCTGTCGAACGACATCAGGCTCAACATTAAACTCAGAGTTAAGTCTTGCATAGACTCCTCTACCAACTCCAATAATTAAGGTCTAACCCCAATAAAGAATCTTTATTCTAGCTCTATTCTGTCCAATATGACAGACACTAGCCACATGCCTAGTGAGTGCTTGAAATGTAGCTAGTCTGAATTGACATGTGCTATAAGTATAAAATACATACTGGGTTTTCAAGATCTATATTGATTGAAAAAAAGAATGTAAATGATCTCACTCATCATTTTTATATGAATATATGTTGGAATAAAAATTTTTAAAATATTGAATTAGATAAAATATATTAAAATTAATTTTATCTCTTTCTTTTTGCATTTTTTAAAATGTGGCTATGAGAAAATTTTTAATGATGCAAGTAAAATTGTGCATATGTGTGGCTTGGATTAAATTCCTACCAGATAGTGCAATTCTATGGTATTTTAGCTGCTCTGATAGAAACTGACTAATTCATTACCTTTAATATCCCCTGTTCTCTTTAGGGATGAGCAATATTAGAGAAAGAACCCCAAAATGATATTTGATGTCCAGCTGGTCAATTCTGTTTGAATGTTGCTTTGCATATGGTCATGCTGTGAGAATAGTGAAGTAACGTTCTCTCCCATAGCTGCAAAATGTAATTAATCTCAACTTATAAAATTACCTGTGGATAAGACTGTGGTTGATTCTTCTTGCCCAGAACAGTGGATTCACACAATTATTCATTCAATCAACAAATATTTTTTTAAGTACCACCTAAGTATCAGTCACTTTTCTGATACTTAGCAGCCTTGGTGGGTATATTTTTGAGTATGATAAGAAGTGTGATGGTACTTAAAATTTAATGAGGGGAGATATATGATAAACTAACAAAGAGGATAATTAAAGTGTTTAAAGTAAATTCTGACCAAAATAAGAGAGAATAAGATGATAAAGAGTCTCTGGGAGAGGCCTTCTTTAGATGGTTTGGACAATGATCATTTCTACTTTCCGAAATTATTAAGAGATGGAAACTTATATTGCGACAAAAGGAATAAATTGCTTGATGGAAGAATAATACATAATTCCAATTTTATTTCTTTGCAGCAGTAAATGGGGAAATTATAGAAAATCTTGAATATGGCAATGGAGTTGTATACCCAGGATGTTTTGGCTATTGGGATATCAGAGCTGGTGTGTTCAATTTTTTTTTTTTTTTTTTAATGTTTAAAATGCAAGGCTTACCAGCTTCTTAGTTTTATTTTAAGTTGTAGAGAGAAAGTAGCAGATCAATTATGGTTTTAACAGTGTGTACATACTTCTTAGCACTTTAAAAGTATATTTTTAATATTTAATGTATCCATAGGATGTATCAAAGAATATAGTTTATAAAATTAGAACATTTAAGAGGGATGAGTCATAGTTTGTTCTCATTTGAAATTCAAAATCACTATCAGGCTTCCAAAATGCATGTTGACATTCTAAGGAAAATGTGAGAGGGCAAATATTCTATGATAAAGAAAATGATGCAACAGTACACGCTTTAGAGAAAAAAATAGTACTACTGTATGAAATCATACAGAAATTGCAATGAAAGATCTGATATCCTTCCTTTGGGTTGCCCCATGAGTTGTCTATGAAGGGTGTCAGCTTTCTACTCATGCCGAAAACATTCAGTGGTTCCATGCCAAAGCAGTTTTGACAAACTTTTTCGTTGGTGCCAAACCTCACGATGGTGTGTGCTCAGCATTTGCCTTTGAATTTCAAACGGTTGTAAAGCTCCAAGGGTTCACACTCTGTGAATGAAAGGAGACAAGAAGATGTCAGCAAAACTGTTTAGCTGCATTTCATCATTTTTTTTTTTTCTATTTGGCTCCAACGTGGCATGAGACCTGGCATACTGTATAACACAGTAAAGTGTTAGAGAGAAACTGCTAACCCAGTCAGAAACAGTGAATCCTACAAGGAGAAAGTAATAAGATACTAGAAAGGCATTGCCGACGCCTTGTTATGTCTTCAGGCCTAGAAAACAATTATAAAAATGGTACATTTGGAAAGCACTGTGTCCCAGGCAGTAGCAATAAATCGACTGAGTTAATGCACATGATTTGACTCTCAATGTAAGCAGGAGCTAAATGGCAAATACACCTCAACATGAAAGACAGGAATTTAGTGTGTCACCCAGATGTTACCCAAATATACAGCTGTTATTCATTGCACTACCAACATTTAGTGAGTTTAATCCCCTCTACCCAACCAGATTATTTGCTTTAGGGTGTGAAAAGCAGCAACCATATTAAAAAACCTTAACAAATTATCACATTGATAGTGTAGTCTAACTGTCCAGTTATGCTAACATTTGATCAAAGCTGATTAACTTATTTTGAATCTGTTGAGGGATCTGACCTATTTATTCTATGATGTCTTCATGACTCTGTATTTAAGAATGAATGAGCTTCAGAAAAATGTAACAGATTAGACTGGACAAGTAGCTTGTACAATTATAAAAGAATGCAAGGTTAGGGATTTTATGAATCAGTTCTCATTTAGAATGCTGGGAAAAACATAAACGTGTGTGCCTCCACCTCAGATAGCATTTTCTTTATTCATTCTGGATTAAATGTGAAAATGCCATTTGAGATGGCATTAAGTTTATATTAACACCATATAAAATTTGAAGTTTTCATTTGTTTTCTTTTAGCATCGTCTCCTTCATCAAAGCATCTAGACAAACCAAATAAGTGATTGGCTAAATAGCAGGATTCCACAATAACTCACATTGTTGTGTTTCACATTTTCCCTCCGTATTTCAGTTTGGTGCACTGGATATTAATACTTTAGATAATATATCTGGAACACAGTAAAAGTGTGTATTTTCAGTGAATGACTCAATTCATTGAAGGAACA
This sequence comes from Tolypeutes matacus, assembly GCA_026826555.1. Taxonomy (NCBI): domain Eukaryota; kingdom Metazoa; phylum Chordata; class Mammalia; order Cingulata; family Chlamyphoridae; genus Tolypeutes; species Tolypeutes matacus. Next base: position 11,004,864 of record JAKSZT010054030.1, read on the forward strand.
ATGAAGCTATATGAAAGCTGTCTTGGATATAGGACAAAATCACTTAACCTTTGCCATGTCTTTTGTAGGATGGGGTAGGTTATGGAGTTGCACTCAGCAGTTGATTCCAGGAGAGTAATTAGGAAAAGAGCCAATTCTTTATCTATGGGACTCTTCTAAAGCAGAATAAAAGATGTCCAGCTTTTCTATTCCAATGACCCTTTGCAAGATACTGTAAATACCCTACTCCTTCTATACCCTGAACAGAGAACTGAATTTCACGAATATACCAGCCAAATGTACAATCCACATTGCCATTTTAGTAGACAGGGAAAGGACTGTGGCAGGTCCACACTTTCTCAGAAAGCGGGTTCAATTTTTCCTTGGCCCTCTTATGGATAGAAATGCTGATTTCTATTTATAGACTTTCATTGCTTTCCAAATACATTATTCCACATGGGAATGGAATTTGTTCATAAAAGCAATGTATCTCAACAGGTTTTACATGCTTGGTTGCTATTTTCATATTGATCTTTTAAAATTGCTGTAATATTTTACACAGTGTCAAAAGGCACTCAGTGTTTCTTCTAACATAATACACAAGAAAGCCTGATGAAGGTGATGTTCACCTTCTCTATTCACTCACATCTCCTCCATGAATTCCCAGTCTTTTTCCCTTGGTAACAGAACCGCAAACATGCACCTACTACATTTTGGGTGTGCAAAAAAAATACTGTATTCTCTTTACTTCTTATAAGAAAAAGCTCTAATACTCGTGAGTTTCCATTCTTAGCTCTTCCAAATGAAAACTGGCTCTTTCAGATGAATTCAATATCTTCCGAATAAAGGGTCATTGAAAGGCTACAAAAATCAAAGTTTAAAGTCATATTGGGGGGAAAACCATTTTGCAGTATTCCTCCCCCTATGAAACTCACCCTTTGCCCTCCTTGAATCTGGACATAAGAGGAAGTTTGTGTGGGTGTGGTTAGCTAGAGACATTTAGTTGAAGGACAGCCATCTGGAAATTTACTGATTTCACAGGGTCCAGCTATGCCCAGGTCTTGTTTCTGGGTGGCAGGGGCTGATGCCCATGAACGTTGGCTGCTCCTGCCTGTTCATTGTGGGCATCGTTTTTGCACCCTGCCATAGACCCCTGGTAAGACATCTGTCCTTATAGCCCCTGTATTCTGATCTCAGACCATTACAGTCCATCAATTCTCCTCAGGTACTCATTCCATGATCCCCAAAGGACTAGGAAATCTTGGCTGATTTTCTGGCATCATACTGGTCCCTGCAGGCTTTTGGGGGGCCCACCCCCAGTCCAACTACATAGATAATCTTCCTTAGCTTTGACTCCTCTATACCTCAGACTATTGTGTGAACATATAGGATTTTGCTCAAATCAACAAGTTTAATTAAAAAGAAAGCATATATATATATATATATATATAGAGAGAGAGAGAGAGAGAGAAAACTAGTAAGAAACTAACATAACTAAAAACATAAAAGGCTGCAGACACAACCTGAGGGAAGCTCAGAGAAGAGGAATTGGATATATTCTTATTACAAAAGTATAGGTAGAATGTACAAACATTTAAAAAATAAACAATAAACTGGTTATATCCACTATTCATCAAACCTATTCTAGACACTGGGATTACCACTGCCAACCACACAAAAAGCTTCTTGTTCTGTGAAGTTTAAATTCTTGGTGTGGGCAAAAGCTAACAAACAAGTAAAAGTAAATAGAATAAATTAATATATTGATAAGTGCTTCAAAAATATAATAAGTAAATAGAATATATTACCATGGTAGAGTGACTAAAGGGAAAGTTAGAGTTTAGATTTGGTGTTCCGATGGAGATCTCTGAAAGGGAGCCTTTTAAGCAGACACCTGACTGAGGGAAAGAAGCCCGCCTTGGCAGGTGTGAGAGCAAGGGTGCTATCAAGGGAGTACCAAGCCAGAGAAAGAAGGAGCTCAAGGTTTCCGGAAAGTACAAAGGGTCCTATGGTGTGATGCCTGGGGCATTGGGGGTGGCGTTGAAGTAGAGGCACAATCTGCTTTCTGTTTTTAAAAGATTGCTTTGGCTGCTGTGAAAAGACTAGATTGCAGGGGACTATTGTAGATGCAAGGGGGACACATAAGGGTCAATAGTCACAGTTCACATGAGTGATGGTGTCTGTTTGGACAAAGTCAGCAGGATGGCATTATGGAGAAGGAAAAAGGCCCACACATGAGGTACTTTGAAATGTTGCTTTTGGTATTTGGTGAACATCTGTGTGCAGAAAGGGTGAGTTCCTCCAGGTAAGAGAAGGAGATGGGCAAATACCGCACCTTTTTCTGTAACACATCGTTTTTACATGTTCCCTTTCATGCATGAGTAGAACCCCAACTTCCTCTTCTTCCTGAAACTGCTTTGCAGTCCCCAGATGGTGGATAACCTTGTACTAGCAAGCAAATGGACTTCAAAAGAACTATAGTCCATGGTTCGGAACAATGCTTCAATATGTTTTCATCAATTGCAACAAACGTATCACACTAATGAAAGATGTTGTTGATGGGAGAAAGTGTGGGAGGGGAAGGGTTAGGGTATATGGGAATGCCCTATTTTTTTTTTTTCACACAAGAAAAGTTTTTTAAAAAATAAAGTTCTCCCTAGTTTTCTGTACAAAAGTAAGAAACAAAGCAGTGTTTTCTGTGCAAGTACAGTACTTTTGGATGGTGACACCTTATTTGCAGAATCCTGAACTACTGAACCCCAGAAGTGAATGGTAGAAAATAATTGTATCCAGGAACGGTTTGAAGACACAGAGGCGGACTGCCCTCTGTGTCTAAAGCTTCTTTAAAAATAAAAAATTTTAAAAAGGCTATTGGAAAGGGGAAACAAACCTATACATTTGAAAAGAAGCCAAATATACCTTTGAAAATAAAGAGGATCCTAATATTACTTCAGAAGAACATAGACTGTGACCTTGAAGATCTTCAAAGGCACAAGGATGTTTGTTCTAGGGAGAAAAAATATTAAGCCCATATTTTGCATTGCACATGGAAGAAAATCAGCCAGCTCATCATTAACATAAGCCTTTACTGAAAACCCCAGTCATGAGAAGAATCCAAAGGAACTTTCTAACTTGGGAAAGGGTGTGTATGCGTGGGGGGAAGGGGGCGTTATAGAAATTTAGTAAGAGAGATGAATTGGTGTTCAGTCAGTTTCAGGAATGGTCAAGGATGGTCCTCAGAAAGGAAGGAACTGCTCCTGCAAATTCTCAGCTACTGGATAAGCAATCTACCTTTTATCAAGAGGTGTGTGGAGGAAGAGTTAGAGGCTGAAGTCATTTGCACAAGGGGTTGGGGAGAAACAGTTGCCAAGACAAAGACATGCAGAACCACTGTGAAAAATTTCCAGCCCTTTAGCACCTCTCTCAATTAATTTTTTAATTTTTAGAATTCCTGATGTGACATCTATTGGATATGGAAAGAGTGGTTTTTCTAGTCAGTATAGATCTAGTGAGGTAATTAGGAGGGGGAAGGAAAGACAGACCTCAAGGATGATATCTTATTTTTGGCTTTTTATTATTCTTACCTCTCATCCCCCAAGAAGTGATAATGGGAAATCCTCTCATGCAGCAGTAGGGGATTTTGGAGCCTCAGCATTTCAACCATCTCAACCGCCTATTCCACACACACTTGGTTTGCCTAGGAATCTTGTATTGCAGTCTGACAAGGTGCCAGGATAGGCCACATTTCTGGGATTAGGAGCCCAGGCTCTCCCTTGAATACATTAATCGTTCCACATCCCTGCCAATGCTAAGGAAAAATTATGATGCTAAAACAGTAAATCAGAACTCACAAGGTAAGCTGAAGGCAGGTTGAAGCAGAGCTCGCTTTTCTCTTTGGGCCTCACTCCTTTGAATATAGATTTCAAAGAGGGCCGGTATAGGCTTCCAGGTAGCGTCAACAAAGGTGAGACCTACCACAGGCCAGTAAGCCAGCATTTTGATGGGGCTGTTTCTATGACCTCAGACAGGAAGGCAAGATGACACTCATTAGTCAGTTTAAATGCACTGGGCATATGTTCTTTTCATTATCTTTGGGCTTGGGGGCAATATTTTGTTTTTTTGTTTTGTTTTGTGTTCTCCTCTGAGATATAAGGCACTCAGTGTCTTGTCTTGGAACAAGGTGTTAAAAGGGGCATAGTAGCATCCAAAGGCAAAGAATCAGGGTGTATTCGTGTGATCCTCCCTCCACTGCCACCATGGAGGGGCATGGATTGACTTCAGGAACTAAAAACAGAAATCTCAGGAGACAGGGAGAACCCAAATAATGGCTATGGAGGAAAAACAAGAGGAAGATGAAAGAACGGTCAGTCATCTTAGTTGTTCTCATCTTCTAACCAATTTCAGACCTCCAGCACAACCCAAGAAATGCACCCTGCTTTTGCTCTCTGTCACACAAACTACACAATGATGGGAGAGAGAAGTGATGCTTTCCACTTCTTCTAACTTAGAGCATCTTCCACAAATAAGCAAACTGCGCCTCTGCAATCTGCTGACTTTAAGGGCACTTAACAATGTTCAACTTACAAATTGCCTCCAGGGTCCATCCAACCTTCCCCTGTCATAGATTCAACAACCAAGATCCAGGCATAACCATGCTCCATCTTTCTTTAATAGTATGTGCATACTAAAATCATCAAATTCTCTCCAAAGCTATGGTGTAGTATATCCATTGGAATTGAAATGCCTATGTTATGGAAAACACCATACAATAGTAACATTATTTCTCCTGGAATGCCTTTAAGTCTGAGAAGAAGGTAGACGGTATGCTCGGTCCTGAGGAGGAAATTGCTTCCTGATAAGGGTAAAGAATTCCCCTGTTCTGCAGCTGCACCTACTGGCTCATTCACAATTTTGATTCAGGGTCATGATTTTCTGCCCATGGACACACTTTCCTAGTCTTTCTCCCTCTCAGCCATTATCTGAGGCGTTTGTCAATTCATCAAGTTAAATGAGGCTAAGAAACCAAAAAATCACAGAGGTTATATTTTTCAGTCTCCTTTCAGTAATGTGTAAAGAAGGACGATCTATTATACAGCTTGCTAGCCAAAAGAAGCCATTATCATTGTCCATTTAGTTCTTTCCATAGTTTATAGGGCTGTCATACCACCCTTGTATACTTTTAAACTGTCACAGCTTAGTTTCAAGGTACAATAGAGACCATCTGCAAATGGCATTTTGAAGCAGCTATATAAAAGTTTGGATACTATATTATTTAATTGTGCAAAGATATTTCTTATTTGAGGTACTGAGACAAATAAAAATGGATACAGCTACAGAAATTCTAAATGGTGTGCTGTGGAAGACAACATTGAATTCAGTATTAGCTTGCTGAATAAAATCCAGCACACCAAATATGTGCAGACTATTCCTACAGTATTAGCAGCTTAAGAAATTCAAGTTTTAAGTCTGAATGGTGAGAAAAGATAAGAAAACTTCAAATACCCTTCTGTTCCTCTCATGACTCAAAACAGGGTAGCTCTACGTTAGCCTGGCTCAGCTAACTAAATGCTGATTTTATAAAATTGAGAGGAAACTATTTATGCACCTCACATTATCATTTGAAGACTTCTCCCCAGCCCTATTTTGTTTCCTTTTGTGTTTTCTTTCTTGGATTTAAGCATTTTTTATGTCCCTATGATTGGCCCCCAGAGAGCCTTAAGTCACAGCCATCATTCGCGTGTGCCAGTTGCTCAAGTGCATCTTGAGATTCTATCAAGATATTTTCTGAAACTGTTCACTTGAGAATTGTATCTACTCCCAAGACAGGAAACAGAAACACATGTTATGGCAAGTCGTTGCAGTTCTTATACTGTTGAGTAATATCCTTTATGATAGTGATTTAATTACATTGATTTATTGATTTTGCTGCAGTTCAGTTCGAAAGTGTTTGGGATGAGTCATAACCACAAAGGAACTATCAGACAGGACTACTAAAAGAAACTTTACCTTATGCTTGATGGTAAGAAAAAAGAGAAAAATATTAAGGGAAAAATAAAGAATTGGTAACTGAGGATGGTGGCAATGCCTCTTTTTTTCAGTTTGGTTCTTTCTCCAAAGGGATGCCTAAAGATTTCATAGCTGTGGATGCCACAAAATTTGCCAGGGCTTCTTTGTTAGTCATGCAGTTTCCAGAGTCCCAGCCCTGGAGTTTTTTATTTCATAGCTCTGTTGTGTTACTGCTATTGTTTTATTGGGGATGTGGGGAAATGGGATGGAGATTCTGAGTTCAAAATTTGGGAGTTGTTGTTGTTTTGTGGGATGGGGGGATGGTTATCTGTATATTTCACCAGCTCTCAGATTGATTCTGATATAGAAGTACAGGGACCACACATTTACTTTAGCCTGATATGTAGATGTGTTGGGAAGACACTGCATGGCAGTTGAATGCATAATTCAGATAACCCTGCTCTATAGTGGTGCTGACGATGTAATCTAATCCTACATAAGGAATGATAAGATTTAAACAGGGCAATCTATGAAAATACTGGATGCAGCGTATGGTACAGAGCAGACACTTCATTAAATGTTAGCTCCATTTCTTCTAGCTCTGTCACATATCCTGAAGTGTGATGTCATGGGTTCTTCATGTAACAGGGGAATGGTACAAATTAGTAGAGTGAATCATGAAGTAGGAGCAGTGTTGCCTCAGGAAGGCTGGTTTGTGCTTGGCTGGATCTCATCCGATAGTCCTCATCTGGATCACCTTATTTTAGGATCCCAGATGCTGATTTAATCAGTGTTCATGAGTGATGAGGCCCAGAGGGATTGTGTCATACTAAATAAAACATCCCCAAACTGAAGTAAACAAGAGGTGACTAAATCATCAAATGTATCGTGAAAATTAAAAAGTTTGCACAGACATGTACACCAACGTATTTGCAATCAACCATTTACTATATTCAAACTTCAGCCCACACACGCACACAAAAATTCAGGACTGTCTTGGTTTCTAGGGCTGCCATAACAAAGTACCACAGACTCATTAGCTTTAAAAAAATTTATTATCTCACATTTCTGGAGGCCAGACTTCTGAAATCAAGGCATGAACAGGGTGATATTTCACCTGAAGAGATAGTGTCCTGAGTGTTCTGATGGTGGCTTGCCAACAACCCCTGGTGTTCTTTGGCTTTTTGTGCAAATCCATCTCTGCCTCCCTCAGATAGCTGTTTTTTCACTCTTTTGGGCCTAAATGTCCTGTTTTTATAAAGACACCATTCATATTGGATGAGTGCCTCCCTAATCCAGTTTGGCCTCAACTAACAGCATTTTCAAAGATACTATTTTCTAAATAGGGTCGTGTTCATGGGATCAGGGTTTAGGACTTGAACATGCCTTTTTTGGGGTGGGGCACCGTTCAATCCATAACAAGGATTAAGAGGAACAAACAATTCCCTTCTAGAAATCACCATCAGCGAGACTGTAAATATTTGCAGACCATTAAATTTAGCTTCATAAATTGACAGTTGCGTGAGGAACATGGAAATAGAATGAAGGGAAGCAGGTTAATTAAAAAATACATTGACTTATAAGTAATACATTCTGAAGATTTCATCTCACAAAAAGTCTGGCTCTGCATAAAGACTCAAAATGCACTGACAGCACCCTGTCCTATGACTGAGTCCTTCTCCCCTGGCCAGAACTGACATTTCCCTCTTGGAGTGCCTATTGCCAGCCTTTGCTTGCTCTTTGCCTGTCAGTGAAAACATTGAGAAGTTTAGACAGGTTTCTGTAGGGTGGAGCTCTAGCCAAAAGATGTGCGCCTTAGCCCCATAATTTAGTTATGCAAAAAATATAATTTTGTTTTCTGTAACTTAATTTTATTTTTAGATTTCATCTCAACAGATTGTCAGGAAACTCATCAATCATTAAGATTGCTATGCATTTACCCCTAAAGAACATTTCCAGAGGTATATTTCTCCCTGTTGTAAGCACATCTAAGTTGTTTCACCTTTTTCAGGCAGCAGATCATCTGTGTTAGGAGTGTACTTAGGAATTAGTACAGCTCTTTAGTCTTCATTGCTTTCCACTGTTAATTGTTAGTGACATATGTTATTAAGCAAAGTTTTACTCTACCTTATACAACCATTATGAATTGGCTTCTCTCCACAGTTCTTCAAATATTCCCACTTTATTATTTTCTCCCTTCTGTAATAATTCTTTCTCTATTTTGGTTAGCTGCAAAAATAACATTTTATAAGCCAATGTGAGCAACATCATACAGGTGACACAACTTACACTGGCCTGAGCAGGACGCTGGACTTTTCTCATGATTAATATTCTTCTGTTAGTGATAGTGCAACAAAATGTTTAGCTATTTAATATCATGAGTTTTCTAAACCAGCTCCATCTATGCTAACAGAGCTGAGTTATCATATTTTCTTTCTTTCTCTGATGATGTGATATTATAAAATTCTTACATTGAGGGAAAGCTCAGCTCCATGATCTGCTTCTGTCAGGAACAATCAAGAATCCATTGAAGGACTTATCAGAAGACATCGAGTCAACTCCCAATAAAGTGGCAATGTTCACACATGATCACTTTCATAACATGTTCTCACTCAATTTTGAAATAGGCTAGGCTCCCACACATGGCCTCCACCCAAGCTCAATCTTCCCTAAGCCCATTCATGGTGAACTAAATATGGTATGTAATTGACATAATGTTCCAAGTTACACAACCCATAAGTCAATTCAATTTTATGTGAGAATGGTTAAGAATGTAGAGCTAAATATTATAACCTATGCAATATCCTTGGAATGCAGCTCTTCTTAGAAATGAAAATAAAGCAATCATAATCTAACTATAGAAGGTAAATAAGATTCATGGTTTTTAAAGGGCTTCCTGGAGGTCCCATTTATCTTGTCTCATGTGAAGCTAAAGAACCACTTAGTTCTGCAAAGAATTATCCCATCTTCTTCCTAGGCATGCTGCACCACGATTCTATAGAAATTTCTGTACTAGAAGTAGCCACGAGTATTTATGCTCAAATAAAACCAAAACCTCAGACATGCATATCATGCACTCACTACCGTTTTCTTCCCTTCATTGTGGGGAGACACTCAGAATTCCCTCACAAGATGCTTCACATGGATGCTTGTGTCAGCATATGGGCTGTCTTCTTGCTCTGCAGCTCTGAAAGCAATGGTAGCAAAGAGAGAGCAACCCCTTTCTTCTTGAAGGTATCTCACATCTTGGCAGATGATTCTTTAGGAGCCCTTCTCACTTGACTTCATGGAGGGATGGAATAATGTTCCCCACTGTACTCCCAGGAATTTCCCAACTTCTTCACTTCTTTTAAAAAAAATGTTGACTGGACAGTTTAAAGTTGAGCCAGAAGCCTTGCTGAGCGATGCTGTCCCTCAGCTACTGGTGACAATCTTAAGAATACTTGGCGCTTCACACTTTTTTCCACAGCTAAGGGCATGGCTAAAATTTCTCCGCACTTAGGACACTGAATAGCACATAATGGTCACTAAATAAGTATGTATTGACTAAGTGAATAAATCCCACTCACTATCACTTTATACACACTTCACATTTTTCTATCTAAGTCTAAGTTTACTTATAATCTAGGTCCTCCTCCAGAAGAAGCCTTTCCACACTTGAATTACTTTCTAGACTTTTTCACCCAATTTCTATATTATTGTCATTTAGAATTTTGATTCCTTCTTAAAATACTTACAAATTATTATTTTTTTAAACATTTTAAGCCCTCTTTGCTCCTAACTTCACAGACCTCCCTCTGGATTTGCTTTTCTTCTGAATGAATCGTATCTTTTATTAATTCATTTAGGGAGCATTGATTCACGACACATAATTAGTATTTCAAATCTGATGTTTTGTTTTCAAGCACGTTCATCAATGATAGTTTGAGCGTAAACTTCAAGGTTGGCTGTCATTTTCTCATTTTCTCTCAGCCCTTTGAAAATTATACTTTCTGTTACAGCTCTGGTTACTATTGAAAGAATGGTTCAGCAATTGTGTTTTCATATAGATATTCCTATTTTTAATCCCTGGTAGCTTTTAATAATTATTTTTATCATTGTCATTTGGCAGTTTCACTATGTGTTTAGGTGTTTATTTATTTTTATTTATCTTGATCAATACTCTTTGGCTTTATGTCTCATGAATCATATGTTCCATTGGTTCAGAAAATGATTCAACCTTCTTTAAACATTACCTTTCCAGCATTTCCTCTTTTTTCTTCTTTTGAAACTCTTACATGCCAAAGATTCTTATACTATCTTCAATTTCTTTTAACTTATTTCTTTATATTCTATTTTAGCCATTACTTCATTATTACCTTGTATAGCTCAATGATTTTCTCTAATCTCGTAGCCCCTTGGAAATTTATCACATTTATTGCTATTTTTATTTTATGAGGTACTGGGAATTGAACCCAGGACTTTGTATATGGGAATCAGGCACTCAACCACTGAGCTACATTTGCTCCCCAATGAGTGTTGGTTTTTTCATTTGTTTGTTTTTGTTTTGTTTTTAGGAGTTACTGGGTATCAAACCTGGGGCATCATACAAGGGAAGCAAATACTCAACCACTTGAGCTACATCCTCTCCCCTATTGCTTTTTTTATTAAAACGTTTTTAATTTCCAGGATTTCTAATTGCTACTTTTCTACTTCAATTCATTTCTGATTCATATCTACCTGTTTTTTATTCCATAATTTCCTGTTGGTGATTATTCATGTTACTTCTTCCTTTATCTCTGAGTAAAGAGAGAAATTTTATCAGAGATTCATTTTATAGTCCGTTTCAGAAGATTGCTACATTATCTGCAAACCCTCACAAGTTAATTCTCTTTTTTTTCATTGTTTTTTGTAACTTTTAAGTTATTATTTTTTGTTAATGTGCTTTAGAACTATAACATGCTAATTCATCTTGAATAGGTATTTGTGTGTAGTTGTGCCCACACATATTTTATTCTCCCCATGCTCACCAATCTATGACCAGTACTTTCCAACCTGCAAACTGGGATACTGCATTTAGAATCAGTTCTTATATTGAAGTTTCAATATTCACACCTTGTAAGGATGCCACAGTTGTCGTTCCCAACTCGAGATAGCTTAGCCCTTGCCCCAGTTGGCCTCTATTTTTCTCAGAAAGCAGCCCTAGGCTTTGATTGTAGCTTTTTCACATCTCCTGAGTGGAGAAACTCTGGCCCAGATCTCTGGTTCTTGATTTCAACATGGCTCTTGCCCATTGCCAGATATGGGGAAATATGGCACTTCTTATGCTGACAGAGTCGATCCACCCAGCTGCTTCTACCTGCTTTTGATCTCGGAACTTAATAGAACTATGGCTCCAGGCTTCATTTATTGTTGTGAGTTTCAATTTCATTTTTGTTTTATAGGGATGTCTATTTAATTTAAAAATGATTTGACTCTCATTGCTATGAGAATGGGAAGGGGTTCCACATAAAGTCACATCACTATCATAACAGATATTAACAGGTATGAATTTGTGTTCATATTCACATTTCTTTTGAATGCAAATTAAAAAAAAAAAAGCAAATCTAGCACATTGCTCTTGACTTGGCTACACTTCAAACATGTAAACTTACTTCAAAAGAAACATTAAAATATGTCATTATCTAGGTAGCTCTTTTAATTCAAAATGACCCTTTGCCTTACTCTCAGTTTTCTTTATGCATTTTGAACTTTACTTCCATATGCCAAACTCTAAAGTTTGAACCTTCAGTTTCTCAGGTCATATTTCTCCATACAATCTTAAGTCTTATAATAAGACAGACTTGTCAGTTATCAGACTCAACTCTGAGCTCTACCCTTGGAACTTTCCTCTTGATTTAGATCAAAATGTCAGGAAGGGGTTTGGTTAAGCAAACGTTTCATCTTCCTAGTCAGGTAAAGTTATCATTTAGCTTGGATAGAATGTCATAAAATAATTTCCTAACATTCTGAACAGAACTCTGTGTGCCTTGCTGTTGATAGGAGAAGGAAATCAGTTTTACATGTTTATCAACTTCTGGCAAATAATACAATTTTACGTAATGTTTTTTCAGCTGATTTTCCTTTACTACAAGTGTCATGTGCATATAGTAAAGAATGCTAGTTATAGTGTATCAAATTAAAAAATTATTTAAACAATTTGTTTAATTTTGTTGTTTTTGGAAACTAATGATTTATGATATCACTTGGAGTTAACTAATATCAAATGCTGTGCAGCATCTGAAATTTTACCTTACGTGCAAACTAATATATTAGCCTGACACAAATTTCAAGAATACTGGCAGAAATCATGAGGTTCCTAGGTCAGAGACAAAGGACGTTTTTGCTAATTGTAACAGCAGTAGCCAGAGCTTCATGTCGGCTTGCATCCCTATGCCCCCTAAGTCCTATTGGGACAAGGCAAATGGCCCATCGAGAATCTTGCATAAGAAATACTTTTTTAGTTTGCCAAAGGGTTGCTGATGCAAAGTACCAGAAAAAGATTGGCTTTTTAAAGGGGAGTTATTTGGGCTAAAATCTTACAGTTCCAAGACCATGAAACTTCCAAATTAAAGCACCATCAGAGGTGTTTTCTCACCAAAGTCAACTGCTTGTGGTGAAGCAAGATGGCTGCTGATCTCTGCCAAGGTTTGAGCTCAGCTGAGGGCAACAAGGCATAGGATTTGTTTCTTTCCTAGGCTTTCTCATCTGTCTCAGTTGCTTCGCATTCTTCCTGAGTTCAACTGCAAGCTATTGGCTATATGACTTGTCTCTCCCTAGACCTCTCAGCTTTTTGAGCTTTTTGGGGCCCTCTCCCTTTGGAGCTCAGCTGTAGGCAAAACTGTTGTTCTTTCGCATTGCAGGATCAAATATGGCACCTCCTTTTTCCTGTGTCTGTGTTCCTCTGTGTCTCTGTTTTTATCAGACCCAAGAAAAGCGTGGAAACTCAACCTGAGTCATACCTCACTAATATAGTCCAATTGAAAGTGTCTCACACCCACAGTAACAGATTAGTTCACAAACATAATCTTTTTCTTTTGGGACTCATAAAATAATTTCAAACTGCCACAAATGCATTGTGTTACAGGGCAGAAACATTAAAATTGGAGAATGAAGGAATCTACACTTTTATATTAAGCAGAAGCATGCCCACGCTTTATCTGGGAGGGAATTGAGGTGGAGATCTAAGGAAGGTCTTACCTAACCCTGCAAGGTTGCCCTGAACACAGATCCAGTAAAGAGAAATTGAGACCAGAGCATTGATGCTGTTTGCTTCCCCAGCTATGAATTTGCAAGAATACTCAGGCCCGTGGGTGATTGCCTCTCCGAAAAGAAAATAAGGAAGGGCTCATATATAATCCTTATTGAATCTTCAAAAAACAGTAATGTTAACAATAATAATGAATAGCCAGCTGTTACTATCTCTTATATTTTACCTATGTTATCTCAATTATCTTCTATATTTCCCCTATGCACTTTTTTTTAAACTAAGGACCTCGTACATAGGAAGCAGGTTCTCAACTATTTGAGCTTCATCGGTTCCCTTTCCCCATGTGCTTTTAATCACTTCATTTTTGAGATAACGAAACCAAGTCTTAGATATTTTAAATCATTTCCCTAAGGCCAGTACAGAGATAAATAATAAAAAAGAGGTTTGGTGACTCCTTAGGAACAATTTTTACAAAATAACCATAATGACAACCACAACCTCAATAATAATGACACTAAAGCTTAATATGCCAGATTAAAAAAAAATCTGACCCTCACAACAACCCACTGAATTTTATTATTCTCATTAGCTAGCTCAGGGTACTGAGACATAGGGAGATTAAGTAACATCCCCAAAGTAGATAGAAAGGGCAAGTATAAGAGTTTGAATCCATGTAGAGATCCAGAGTGTGCATTCTTAATCTATTTGCTATATTGTATCTCAAATAATAATTATAGCTTTTTACTAATGAATATACTATTTCCCCTTCTACACCCTACACATGCAATCTTGTGTATGTTATTTTTATACAAGTGCAGATTCAAACTTTTCCACAATTCCTTTCATTGGAGCATGGAATGACCTACTCTGTTTCACATCCAGTTACCATTAACAATGAAATCTTTGTTCTGGAGTCCAATACAGACCACCAATGCTTGCTTCTGTGGGAAACTAGTAGCAATATGTGAAAAACAGGAGCTGGACGGAACATTTTGGATACCATATTGCATAGATTATTTGACTTCACATCTGATATTCTAGTCTGGAGCACAATCACTTTTTTTGCAGGGTGTGGCATCTGTTACTTAAAAACACCAGAATGTAGAAGTTTGACAACATCTCACATGTTCTGGAAATAAAGAGAGGCAAAGAAGGTACTATGTACTATACCAAGGTACTATGTACTATACCAAGGTACTATGTACTATACCAAGATCAAAAAAAAAGATTGCAGGATTTAATTTTATGAGATATGAATATGATCAATTTTTCTTTTCTTCATTTACTTCATTAACAGAGACATTGGTCATGTCATTTAACCAATCTGTGCTCATTTATATATCTTTCTGAACTGGAGAAACAATTGAGTTTGGTTTTAGGATTAAATGGGATAAATGTGCCTGGACAGAATTTTTTAAAGTAATGCTTCCATAATTTGTTAACTTGCCTTTTGTCATAATTTCATTTTTTGAAGCTGAAATAAAATGATCTTTTTTAAAAAAGTTGCTTGATCTAGGAGTTAAGAGCAAAGGACATACTCTGCTTTTAAAACAATTGATAATGCCTGAACTATTTTCTCATTAGGTATTCCTGAGAGGTCGTTTGTTTTCCTAAACACTACAATCAGATTTTTTCTACCAATTAGAGAATAGTAGTTGAGTCTTTTTTATAATTTTCTTATTATTTTTGCTTATTGTTTTCCAGAAAGAAATAGGAAGATTTCTGGTGGTAATTTTGGTAGGAGGTGGCAAGTCCATGTACTGTATGTGGGAAGGAGGCCTGGGAGATAGTACCAGCTAGCTACAGAACTGAGTAAAGGGGTTGAAAAGAGAAATATGTAATGAGGGTTTTGAAGTGTCACTATGATATGTGCAATATAATCTTTCCAATTATATCCTCTTTAAAATATTTAGTAAAAATTTTCTAAAAGTTTTTGTTGATTCCATTTGAGTAATTTGAAGAGGTGACTCTTGAAATACGTAAATTCAGTCATTACAAGATAGAGATAATTGATATCTGTGGTACAATAAAAGATCAAACTCCCATCAGCATAAGTTTATGAAGAACAAATTCCTTCTAATTTGCAGTTGCCTCTTATTATCATTGACCACCTTTATTCTCCCTTATCTGCATTTGAGTGGTGACTTTATTGTGCTTTGATAGATTGCTGACATAACATGCACAAGTAAAACATTCATATGAATCCATGGCTGCCTTGTGATTTAAGAAGAGTTAATATCAAATTATTGGGCTGAGCCTTTAAGTTTTGGAGATATCAATTACGAGGGCAGAAGCTGGGGATAGAATGGATTGGGAGAAATTAGTTAGGCAGTGTATTAGTCATGATTATTTTGTTTGCATATGATAGAAACCCAAATCAAATTAGGTAAAGCAAAAAAAGCAAGATATTTGCTCATATAACTGCAAAGTTCAAGGAGTAAAACTTGCTTCAGTCATGGCTGGATCCAAGAGTGCAAACAATATCATTGTGGATCTGGCTCATTATCTCCATCTCTTGGCTCATTTTTTCTCTGTTGATTTCATTCTCAAGCAAATTTGCTCTCTGTGCCACAGTAACTGTGCCAGGTAGTTCTGAGCTTCCACTGTCTTTATGCATTTCAGTAGGCAAGAAAGATGTCTTCCATATTACCATCTATCAAAAATATTCAGATTGGTCACATTGGATTATAAGCCTACCCATCCTGTGATCTAGACACACAACCAAATAATTGGTTTCATTGCCAGAAGGAGAGTACCTCCCAGAAGGAAGAGACATGAGTAGCCAAGAATTGATAGAATTTACCATTTGCAGGGAGGGCCACTGGACTAGGTTTTGCAGTCCTTGCACCCATAACCTCACCAAAAATGAACCTACCCACTGTATTTCTGGTTGAAGAATATAAAATAGAAGTTCCTAAAATGCTAAGCCTCCTGCAGCCAAATCTATTTATTAATTGCTAACAGAAGGGAAGATAATCAAACTAAGTTGTGCAGACAAATAACAGGAATATAAATGCAAGAGTTCAAGTCAAACATTGAAAATCCAGTAGGTTCTGCAGAAAGGATTTCTTAAAACAAGTAGCACGGCTAGAATGCAAAGAACAAGAGCCCGTAAAAGTCTAGGGCAATTGGATTAATCAGTCAAATATCTGGATGGTAAAGCTGATGATAAAATTCAAAGATAGGATGTGAATTGAGGTTCAAAGATTCCACCTTTGCTAAACTCAGCCAAGTGAAAGATTGTGAATTGAGAGATCAGAAGTTTGGAGGGCGAATTATTTGTTTTCAGCTCTTTGAAACCTCCAAACCTCCAAGTAAGTATGTGAGGAGTGTGAAGTGGGGCAGATATATTCTTTCCTGGTGTTAATTAAAGATTCATTTTCTCTTTCAGTAGTTCCTTTAACATTAAAATGAATCAATGTAAGGTATATTAATAGAGCTACCCTAATATACTAATACTACGTCATTAAAAGAAGCAAGCTTTTAGCTAAAAAAAAAAAAAAAAGAATTTGATTCCATCTCCTTTTTGATTGCCTCTCACAAGTTACTTAGAAACCTCTAAGTTGATTAATAAAATCCTCTAAGCTCCTTAATAAAAACTTCAAATCATGCGGCAAGACTTTTGACATTACAGAATTTTACTAACATCCTTTCAGCAGCTGGCAACTTTTGTCTCAGGAGGGGATCTCTTGCCCTCCTTTGGGTTATTAAAGCTAATTAAAGTGATTACCTTTGTTGCCTTACTGTCACTCAAGGTCTCTGGAAGGGGCAGCCTATTCCTTTTCCTTCCTCGTTTTCTTTTCTTAGTGTTGGCAGAATAAATGGAAGGAAATGCTATCTCACTGGGGCTTGAAGCTGAAAGCAAAGTCTCTCCGTGAATAGTTCTTTCTAACACAGAGGATCCGACTTCCCAATTTGCTCTTAAGGAAACATTATACCCCCGATTAATTCACAGCTGGGAACTTGTTTAAATATACACAACTTTTACATGTTTCTAACACAAGCTCTCCATCCAGATTTTCTAATGGGAAATGTATTTTTTTTCTCCACAACAACAAAAATATTTAAAATAAGATTTGAAAAGATTTCCTGAGGAGTACCAACATTTTAATAAAAGGAGAAGAATATTTTTGGAGGAGAAGTATAAGGAGGAACTGCTATAGGATTAAGACTCAGGCAAAGAAAATACAATCTAAATTTAAAATTCTTTATTTTAAAAGTCTAAGATGTTATAGCATTAAGACTTTCCTCTGACTTCCTCTGTATTACAGGAAAAAATAATTCTTGTATTTTTATAAGTGAATACTTCCTATTTTGTCAAACCTATATACACATAGGCGTATCTAACTATGTTATGTACATTTCAGTTTTTAAATCATGCTAGTTGGAGTGTAAACAGTAAAGTTAGGAATGCTTTAGGCTGCAAGTGACAGCAAATCTTATTACCACCACCTTAAACTAGTAGGAGTTTATTTTTTGGACACAATTCCGAGATGGGTAGGTCAGGGCTGGTTCAGTGGCCCCAAAATAACCCCATTTTCTCAAGCTTCTGCTGCTTTTCTGATTGACCAATATTAATGTGTTGTCTTTGACTTCAGGTTGCAAGATGTCTTCTCCAACTCCAGCATCAAGTCCCAGTTTAGGGCAAGAAGAAGGAGAAAGTGCAAAGGGGTCTCTTAGCTGAATCTGTCCCATCTGTCAGCTGTCCCAATAAGTCTAGTAGGTCAAAATCAGGTCACATGTATAAGCAGGCTCAGGAAAAGGGGACTTGCTTATTTGCTTTGAGACAAATCTGTAAGAGCCACCAGGCATTCCACTGTTCCTAAATTCTAAAATGCACAAGTTTTCTTGCCAAAACATTTCTGAATCTTAGAAATCATCTACAATCAGCATGTGCTAGCAATAAATATGTTTTAAACTCAAAATGCAGCTGTTATTAAATTGATAATGCATCTCAGAGCTGAGAAAACACATAGGAATCACAGTTCATTAGTTCTCAGTCGGATAATCCCTTTGTGTTTTGTCTACTTTTTGAAAATGAGATTAGTAACATTTTAACATTGTAAATTTCATTAAAAGTATAAATAATTCACAAATGTTTAGGTATCCATGTGGTGAATATTAGTCCAATGATCACAAACAGCAGGTGCCAAGGTGCTTACACTGGGAATCACCCTTCTTGTTTTCAAATGGGTGTTTGTTCAGTTTTTTATATTCTCCATCTTAAAAAGTGCACAAAGAAGTAGGTGTATGCCATCTGAAAGTTCAGCTTTCTTGTGGCCCTGATTTTGCTGATTTGATTGGATTTTTATCCATAAATTATGGCATTATGAAAGCAAATGAATTTTAAAATAGTTTATGGCCTTCTCTTTTTTCATCTCACTGAAAAGATTTGTAGAGCTGGATTATGTGTAGATGATTGGAAACGATGCCCAGATCATTTCCTTTCCAATTTTGTGCGTGAATTTGCAGGGTGTTAAATAAACACAAGGGTCAAATTAAGAAATACTACTGTTCAACAGGGTGAGTCTTAGAGCCTAGAAAAAGGGTTGGGAACTTAAGGCCGATTCTAATGCTTCTGCTACATTCTGTCATTATCTTGCTTATCTAGATTTATTAAAACAATCCTGCAGTGCACTGCATTTTTCTTCATACTGACAGAAATCAGCAGTCTTTATCATTTTAACTTTATTCTGAATTTAACTGGATTATTTCAAATCTTTTCAGTGCAACAGTAAATAATGTAACGAACACGATATTTACAGAGTATTTAAATATCAGCCCTTACTTAATTTGGCATGTGACCTTGAAGAAGTCGTTTAACACCTGGAGTCTCAATTCACTAATTAAGTTATTCTTGTTTATTAAGTTATTTTTAATAAGAATCAAAGAGCTATTAAATGATAAAATGACTTGTGTGATAGACAGATCCATAACTATAGGAATAAGATTTAAAAAGAAGTAAAATCCCCAGCATTCTGCCTCTCATTTCACTTATTTTGCAAGTGGGTTGTATATTTGCAAGTCTATTTAGACACTTGTTTTCATTATTTACACTTATGTTTGGTTTATGTGTGATTGTGATTCTCTTTCATTTCTTGGGCTTTTATATTCTCTGTGTGCAGCTCTGCATTTGACCTGTCCTGTCCTGTTTTTCTAGATTTCCTCTTGGTTCCCACAAGCTACAGCATCTGGAATAGGTCAAATCGCACCCGCTCCACCCAGCGCTTTCCTACTGGCCGAGCTCCCCTTGTCCCTATTGCTCCTGGAGGGAGCCATATTATCGGGGAAAATTGTAAAGAATATGCAAACTTATCTTTTTGCTATCATTCTTGGAATGGAGGTAATAGAGTTCCAATTCTTCTTGCTTTTCCATTTCATTTATACACAAAGAGTCACATCACTTGAAAGTAAAATCTTTACATGGTTTAAAATTATTTTCCATTTTGCATCCTTAGGATTGTCAGAGTAAAATTATTTTTTCGGTATGACTTAGAAAGTTGTATTATTTTGATGATTTTCCTAATTAAGATTTCTGCCTTTTCGTATTCAAAAGCAAGGGAACTTTAAGTGAATCAAAGGAGGCTCTTCACAGACTTTCTCTTCAAGGCCAGGTAACTAGAGAAGTGGAGGAAATATAGCAAATGGCAGATCATAACAATATCCACGGACATACAGTGAAAGAGGGCCTAGGGTTTATGAAATTTTATAACAAAGCAGGAATTCACCAAACACTAGCCCTTTGGTTAGTAAACACACTTCTAAGATTTTTTAGGAAGGGTCATTAGAGAGTAGGGTCAGTAAATCTCCTGCAAGGCAGTTTAATTTTCATTTTCCCAAATTGAGGAAACTGGAGCTGTTCCAACTACCTAATTCTGATATATACCCTTTGTCCAATGCTTATGACAAAACTCACATTAAATGCTCCATGAATGTGCATAGAAACTCCAACTCTTTGTACTATTTTAAAAATTAGCCTTAAATGATATTTCCCCTCAACTAATGTTGAATTACTATATCTAAAATAGGTTTGGATGTGCAAAGCCCAGCTGGTTCTTCCTTGGCAGAATGAACACAGTGGGAGTAGATTGCCCTGAGGTAAATCTAGGTTTCTGTTGATGTGTCCTAGTTCCTGTTTCCCGCTGTGAATTTCTGAGTGAGTGTTAGTCGAGAGATACTTTCCTTTTTGTGTTTTACCAGCTTTCAAGTTTCTTTTTTAGGACAGGGACTATGACTTTCATAGCCACATCTCCATATTTCCCACGAGTAACCAGCATGTGTCGCCCGAAACAAGGTCAATGAAAGTTGAACAGTGAATGAATAAATACTATCAGTGTCTAAAGGAAGAACAGAATAAACAATGATTATATTTATCCATTGACCAATATTTTGATAGCATTTACTATGGTGGCAAGTACTGGTAATTGAGCTAAACAGCATCTGATAGCTGCATTAGTATTTCCATTACAATATTTTTTAAGATTTATTTTATTTATTTCTTCCTCATTTTTGTGCTCGCTCTCTGCTCTTTGTGTCTGTGGGTCGTCATTTTGTTGTATCATCTTGTGACGTCAGGTCGCTGGGCGAGCCCATCACGTCACCTTGCTGTCCTGCTCATCTTCTTTAGGAGGCACTAGGAACCTAACCTGGGACTTCCTATGGGGTAGGCAGGCGTCCAATTGCTTGAGCCACATCTGCTTCCCCACAATTTTTGCCCCAAAGAAATTGAAGACCACTATTTAGGAAAAATCCTAATTGTTAATTAAATGTGTACTCATAGAAGACTTCATTCTCCAGTGCCCACTAGCATTTTTTAAAACATATATGAAATAAAATGAAATACAAAAAAATGTAAAGCAATAACTCCCCACCCTGGTGTTTCCTACCCAATCTTTCCTTTATTATCACTCATTACTTCAGCGACTACATTCATCCATTCAAAGCTGCAAACACAGAATTGTTTCTTAGGGTCATAAAATGTTTCCACTCACTGCAGCAGACATTATTCTGGAACTTAATGAAGCACTGGGGTGAAGGTCCCTGCCACAACCCAACTACTTGCTGACTTATAAAGTACCTCCTGCTGTAGGGTTATGTGCTTTTTCATTTAGCTTGTTAGCATACCAGGCTAGATGTTGTCTGTCTTAATCATGTTTGTGCCACAGAGGTGTCTGCCATGAAAGCAGCTTTTTCTCATAGTGGTCTGTCCTCACATAGGATAGTTGAGCTATTCCATCTGTTTTCCCTACCACCTGGACTTTTATTTTTAAAAATCAAGTACTTAAAACATTTTAAATGAGCTATGCTTATTGTTCAGGACCATTTTTGTTTCTTTTGCAAGTACAAGGAATTAAAGTCAAACTAACTTGAGCAAAAGTGTAATTTCCTAATAAGCTCCAGGGATTTACGAAACTGGGGATGTAGCTTGTCAGGACCTTAGCAGCATCGCCACTAGGGGATTCAACCGTCGTCAGGATGTTTTTTCCATTTCTCATTTTGTTTCTCTGTGCCCATCTATGACATTCTTCTCTTTTACTAGTTTTCTATGTGCCTTGGTCTGCACAGCTACCCATGATTACCTGTGATTACTGAGTTTCCTAGAGAAACCCCAATCTTACCCTCTATCTTCCAAAATCTGGAGAACTGCATGATTGGCTCGCGTGGGGCAGGTGCCCCCGTGGACCTGTTGTCAAGGTAAAAGTCTGGATACAGCATGTGGTGAGTGGGATCACAGGGGTTATTCCCAGAGGAAAGGAATAATAAGTAGAATAATAGGCAACTAATCAAACAGAAATTTAAAATCTGCTCCACTTAAGCCATTAAGTTTGGTGTGTTGGTGTGAGCTGAAATATTTTCAGGGTCACATTTTTAAGAACTTTTCACCTTTACTCATCTCTCTATCTATATTCAAAGGCATTTTGAACTTATAAATACCATTTTTAATTTTTTAAAAAAGTGATATGGTTTATAGAAGAGTTGGTAAAATGAGATGGAACATTTGATTTTATGCCCAATTGTACCAGAACTGAGATTCTTGTAGGAACAGGTTCTAGGGGCTTGCTTTATATTTCCCTGAGGCTGCACATGCTCTTGCTTACACTCACTGGGTTCACACCAACATCTCATCCTGCCTTATCGTCATAGTTTCTGCTCTCTTATAGCTTCCACTTGTGCCTGGCCAAGCACAAAACCAGCTCCACTTTATACCTTTACTTAAGAAATCTTTTAAGAATCAGTACCTAAACCCAACTTACCCTTTCTCTCAGTAGTTACTGGTTATAAGAGATAAATTTTAGAATATGAGTGGCCTGCTCATAATTTGGGACCATATAATAAGTCAAGGTTTACTGAGCAGCCTGTGGATGGTCACCCTTGGGTTCTGTGACTGTGTCTCATCCAGTTTGCTATCACTAGGAGGCAACATCAAGTGGTACAAAATGTGCTCACCATGGCTCAAACTTTTGGTCAAAGGTATGTCAGTACTACAAAATGTGTATAGCATGGTTTCACGCCTCATAACAGCATTGCCATCTCTCTATCAAGAAGAAGAAAGGGAGGGAAAAGAGGAAAGACAAAAGAGGAAGGAGGAGGAGGAGGAGGAAAAGGAAGAGGAAGAGGGCAAGGAGGAAGAGAAGGAGGAGACAAAGTAAAGGCTGAGAATGATATCACATAGAACACGGCTAGGAAAACGGTGAAAGGAGGAGAAGCCACAAGAATGGAGGAAGGAGAAAGGCACATCACTGAAACCTTTGATAGCACAGGAAAAGGTGTGGTTCATGATGGTGTGGAATGTTCGCACTACATGAAATAGTTTGATGTTGGACATGTGCCAATAAGGCTTCCAAGAACAAAACACTTGCTAAATGTTCTCAATGAAAACTTTGGCACCCTTGCTTTCTGCCGCAGATGGTTGGATTACTTGGGAGAGAGTAAATACTTGACGACTTAGAAGAATCTCTGTGACTTGGGCATTGTAGAACCATATCCACCATTATGTGACATTAAAAGATCATATAAAGTGCAGTTTGAACATACAGTATTGTTGCATCTGACAGGTAAAGAAGTTGTCAGCAGAAGAGATGACTATTAAACTTAGTCAAAAGCCACTTCAATGTCTTTATTTTCTAAGCTTTGTTGGAATACATTATACCAGAATTAATTTGCAATATTTTGTCTGCTTTAATACTGGACCTATGTAATACTTTTTTCCATGTTTAAAAAGGAAGAAATTTGATCAAAGGCAAACTTTCTAATGTAATTTACCAAAGAAAATCTTTCAGGACTTTTCAAATGTTAACTGTTTTTTCTAACATATCTAGGAAAATGTTATAACACTCAAATTAGTTAAGAATGGGTTTTATATTTTGTTTTTGACACTTCAGAGATGCTTTGCAGATATTTATATTACCATGTAATTACTTGAATGCTTTGAATGACTACATCCAATTCTGCACTGATGCCTTCTGGTATTGTTCTTTAACCTTCCTGGAGTCTATTTTCTGAAAATAAATACATTTTCAGACCTAAAAACACACACACACACACAAAGGGGACCTTTAACATCATTTACTACAACATTGTTATTTCTTTTTAAGGAATTGAGAACAAAGATGGGTATCTGTCCAAAGTAGCAGGACTATAGAGATTTACATTTTAGGAAAAAGTATAATCCCTTCCTTTGAAGGAGCCTAAAGTCAA
Source organism: Tolypeutes matacus (assembly GCA_026826555.1). NCBI lineage: Eukaryota > Metazoa > Chordata > Mammalia > Cingulata > Chlamyphoridae > Tolypeutes > Tolypeutes matacus. The sequence continues at coordinate 11,028,775 of JAKSZT010054030.1, forward strand.
TCTGGGGAGGTAAAAATCATACATGTGTCATGAGAGATATTTCTTTATGCTATTGGCACTTATAATGTATTATAAACTTGCACAAAATGAGCTCTGAATGATAGCTGCCTTTGCTCTTTTCTTCTTATTTCTGCTCCCTAAGAAATGACCTACCTCCCTTTTACTTGCACCTCTGTTAATACATGGCCAGAAAAGAAAGAATGCCCCAGATGATTGCCATCATTAATTCTGTCTCCAGCTTCAGCTGCCATATTCAAGCTTCCTCCCCATCCATCCACCTGATTATCACCAGCTTGGTCTTCTTTCTTTTACTACTTCTCTCTTGCTGAATCTTCCCTAGTGTACTCTAAGAAAACAATTTTGTCTTCTTCATAGAGAAAATAGAGGCCGCTAGGAGGGTTCTTCCTCAGCTTTCTGTCTTCTCTAAAACTCTTCTCTCCAGCCATATGCTCAGCATCCATGGTCACATTCATATTCAATCTATTCCTCTCCATGGTGGAGAAGTCTGTCCACTTGTCCAAGGCAAATCCCTCCATCTACTATTCAGACTCTCTTTCCTCCTTCCTCTTAAAGCAACTCTTCCAACAATTTCCCCCTCTTATGATTATTCGTCCTCACCAGCCCTCTCATCTCTTTCTCTTCTGCATATAAGTATGCTCAAGTCTCCACCATAAAATGAAAACAATAAAATTCTCTTTCAAATTTACAGCCTCCTTAATCATCCTTCTACCTACTTTCTTCCTTTCACAAGATTGCTTCTCTGCTTGTTATTGTCTTGTGACTTCCACTGGCTAAAGAAAAACCTTGGACCATCCTCCTATGGATTCAGCTATTCATTCAACAACTATTCATTGAGGTTTTACTGTTGACCAGTCATTGTGCTGCTTGCTGTTGGCAGTAGAGCAGCGAATAAGACAGATGTGATTTCTCGCCTTGAGGGACCTGATGCCCAGGAAGGAAGCACGGTCTTTTATGGTCTACCTGACTTTCTAAACACCTCTCTGTCATTCTGCCCATCTAATCTATCATTTATCCTCTATTGTCTATACCCCACTTCAAATCTGTGCTTAGAACACAACCAGACTCTTGTAAATCCATGAATATACTGTAAAAGTCATAGTCTTTGCTATTCTTTTTGCTATAGTATTTTTATAGTTCCTTTCATTTTTCTCTGTCTGTATATTTCATTACTCAGTCTTTCCAGCCTGGATTTGAGACCCATCCTCTTTGCTACCTGTTTATTCTGTGATATGATATGTTATTTGTTTGTTTTTCAATCTCCCCCACTAATATTTGAACATCTTAGTGTAACTCAATGCAGTTATTTCTTTTCTACGCTCAGCACCTAAAACCTAAATTACCCCAGAGGAGGAAAGGCCTGTCTTTCTTGGGTTTCCACAATCTACAAGCAAAGATGAGGTCAAATGAACAGTAGTAACAGAAATTCCCCTTGGTCTTGCCTGTGCCTGCTCATGCAGGATCTCAGTGCCCTAAAAGCACACCGCAAGCATTTCTGGGAGTCCTATAGGATGTCTGATATGGGCCATATGTATATCTGATAATACTGGAACTTGATACTACTCAGTTGAGCAAATACTGGGCACCAAGCAGGGGCCAGGCTTCCTCATTAACTGCTATATATTCTTGTCTCCATTGCTCTTGGCTGTCACTAAGAATCATCGGGAAAGTCCATATGATACTACTGTCATATTATGGTATTTGCAGGGGAAGGAGGACAAAACCTCTCTTCCCAACTCTGTGCCATCTTGTATCATCTGGAGACATAGGGACCTCAGTTTGTCTCTGAGTGTCAAATATCAGGCTACATGACATTTGTATAGCCTTTCTTCTGGAACCTCAGACACAATTCATGCTACAATGTAAGGGAAGACCAACATTGTCCTGCTCCACCTCCTGCAGTATCCAGGTGCCAGCATTCAAACACCTTTCCTCTGTCCTTCTGCCAAAATATGTAAGTTTTCATACAAACCAGCTACTAAAGGATCTGTTTACCAGATCACCAGGAATACTTAGATAAGTTGAACCTCAGTTTCTGTTGAAAGTAGTATCCCTTAGGGCCAGAAACTCTATAAATCTGTGTTGATTGAATAAATGATGGAATGAATGAAAGAATGACAAAGTGCCCTGGTATCTCACTAGTTTTATTTTTATTCTATGTCTGCCAATCTTGTCCGTTGCTTAGCGCTCAAGTGCCTTATGCTGCTGGCTATCTAGTGAACATTTGGATGGCAGAAAATGAATTTGAAAGCAGAACATTGAAAAAGATATATTTTCATGTTATGCAAGGAAAATGACTACAGACATTACCATTCATCATCACCAACATAACTAAGCAATAAAATTCTCTAACTTAAGCCAAGCATGTGCCTCACCCCTAAATTTAAAAAATCTAAGTGATTCCAAGGGAAATGCCTTAGCAAATTACTGCTTCTCCAAAGGAGAAAAGAAAAGGACTTGACTTCAGAGTCAATCATGCTTAACTGGCCTAGTGGAGGAGGGAATCTGTTTGTGGGCCAAGGGGGATAAGAGTTTGGAAAGGCTCATAAAAGAAAGAAAACTATGAGAAAGCTAATGGTTGCTATCAGAATATAATTTGTATGAGAAGAGCCAGATAACATATTAACTTTCCCCATAGACTCATAAGCCATGGGTTTGACCATATGGAAGCTCACATTCATACTGAGTGAATGTAAATAAAGGTTTTCAACTCCAGGGCTATCAAAGCCATTTATGTTTCTGGCTCAGCAAGCCATTCAATTCTTTCCTAGACATAGTTAACATAAAAGGGCATCCCACTGTTTTCACTACAGTTGAATGAAAAAAAAAAAAAAAAAGTATGCCCTAATCCTTATTTGTTTTCTTCTAATAGGTTTTTGAAAGACAAAACACATTTCCTATGCTTTAGATTGCTCCTTCATGTCTGAAATATAATAAAGAATTACCAATTGACAACCAAGGAGAATGAATGTCACATATTTCCTGGCCTAAACTTGATCAATATTCTAAAAGAAATAAACCTTTATAGTGAGTTATATCTGTGAGGCCCTAGGAATTCAATAACAGTTTGTGATGGTTATTGCATTCATGCCGTGGGCATGAGAAGCAGCCTCAGATATTTTGGAAATCAACTGGCTGCTGGTTTGAGTGTGAGTGACTGCAGTGGGTTAGTGCCCTACCCACATTCTGAAATTTTAGTTTCATATTGAGCAGAAGCCAATACTTGCAATCTTTCAGCATAAGACTGCAGTGAAATGTCTTCATGCTGCGTATACTCTAGGCAGGAATCGTGATTTCCACCAGGTGGGTAAATTTATGGGTGTTTGTACTTAACTTGCTCAAAAGTTAAGGATCACATCTTATTCCTAAGGGAAGACCTCAGCAAAAGATTTCAAATATACGAAAACTAAATTGGGGGGTGGGCACCGAAATATAATATAACATCAAGTTCTCTTGCAAAAAAAGGATAATTGCTGATATCATTAACATTGCCAGAGGAAGTGGACTCAAGAGTCCCAGTTGAGATTGTATTAATATTTAGTTGGGATTAATAAAGACAAAAGGAAAGGGGCACTTTGCTAGCTAAAAGGAAAGGTCTCTATTGAAGGTGAAAAAGAAGTTCTATACACAGATACACACAGGCAACACATATAAATGCCACTTAAAGCCATAGAAATGTATGGGATGAGATAAATGGTGTGCACCGGGATAGTGCATGAGCCAACCCAACATATGGTACCTTAAATGGAGAGGCTAGTGAGGTGTAGAGGAACCAAAAGAGTAAATAACTACTGTTATGCAATGTAACTATGTGCCTCTTAGAGTAAACGGTTAGCATAGCCAACCTAGCTCTTTGATTGTTTTTGTTTTGTTAGATAGTTTGTTACTTTTAATTTTTCTTATTTTTAAAATTCATTTCTGCCCAGACCATTTGTCTGATTTGTTTGTTTCTTTGCTTTTCCTAATTAAATGCTTCCCTTATAAATAATATCATAAGACATTAAGAGGTTTTTAAATACTTGCAGATCGCTTTATCTTTTTTAAGCTATTGTCACTTAAATAATCTCCATGGATTCTCTCATCAGTCCTGTGATTGGATAGTTAATATTAGCTTACTTTCTTTTTTTCTAAAGAAACTGAGTTACAGATATGTTTAATGACTTGTATACCATTACACGACTGGTAAATAATGGAGTCAGAATTTAAACACAGATTTCTTGATGATAAGTCCAATGTGTTTTTTTCTTCACAGATGCAAGGTCTAAATAGGATACCACTGAACTTTATTTATTCTCTTGATATTATTATTTTAAATGCTTTTTGATACAAACATGCACTGCTGTTATGGAGGAGCTCTTTGAGTGGGTAATGATGTGATAAGCAATCTACCAAAAAGTCTGTAGAGTATGCCTGTAAATGGATTGGTTTTGCATAAAAGTTTGAAACCCTTCAAAATAAAATGCATACAAAACCTATTCTAATAGAAAGGATTTATCTATTACAAGGAGAAATATAATTCAAGGAAAAGAAACATTATTTCCCTAAAGAATTAGAAGTAAGAAAAGTAGAAAATACCCATACATGGCATGACTGACCAAGGATGCAATCTACTTCCTTCATTAAGGTAAAAGATAAATAGGCAACTATCTCTTCTCAAAATGTTCTTATGACTTATTTACTTCTCTGGGTTAATATATTGACTTGTTTCTAAATTACTTAAGAAGTATTTGATAAGTCAAAAATAAACACATAAGTCAATAAGAGAGTAAAAGATTCCTTTGATCCATTGTTTCCTGTAAACTGGCCAGTTATGGCATCATGAAGACAATTCAGGGCATTTTATAAAGGACTCTGCCAGAAGTTGTCCACAGATAAATCTTTCTGTCTGCCTTTCATCTTCTGCTGAGCGTTTCCACAATTGACTCCCAACAATCACCTTACAATCATCTTTTGATTGTTAGAGGTATGTATTAGTGAGCCAAAGGGGTGCAAATGCGAAATAACAGAAAATCAGTTTATCATTATAAAGGGCATTTATATGGGGTAGAAGTCCACAGTTACCAGGCTATAAAACATAAGTTTCTTCCCTCACCAAAGTCTGTTGCTACATGTTAGAGCAAGACAGCTGCTGACATTTGCCAGGGTTCAGGCTTCTTGGGTTCCTCTCTTCCTGGGGCTGCATTTCTCCCTGGGTTTAGCTATTCTGGTTCCTCCACAAGGCCAGCTGTAAACTATCAGGCGAATGGCTTGTCTCTATCCTGGGGCCTTCTCTCCTTCCTCATGACCAAGCTCCTCTGTTAGCTCGCCTCCCCAGGCTCCAGCATCAAGACTCAACAACAAAATTGCTCCCTCTGTCCTTTGCCTTGCCTTTTATATTTGATTACCCCACCCACCAAGGGGTGGAGCTCAACGCCCTACTGACGTGGCCCAATCAAAGCCCCAATTAATCATGCCTAGATGAACGGATCAGTTTACAAGCATAATCTAATTTAGATTTTTGGAATTCATAATTACATCAAACTGCCAAATGGCTACAAGGTATGACTGTCTTCTTTCATTTTTACGCAAATTGAGATTCAGTGATGTTAAATAAAAGCCTGGAATTGAAGGAGTATTGTAGACTGAAAGCATGGCAGAGACATAGTGTCTTCTACACCATTGTGTGTCCTTTTTGAAAACTACCTTAAACCTCTATACTTAGATTTTCTCAACAGAAAAGAAGTCATGGAAGATTAGGCCAGAAAAATGCACTTTCTTTATTTCTATTAGGTTTCCCCTTCAAATTTGCAGTTGTCCCTACAGAGCAAGTGAGGCTGAATTGCTTTATCTAAGCTAGACATAAAAGCAGAAAAATGGCCTCTTTATCACCACGTGCATGGCCAAGAAGATCCTACCCAGGAAATTACAATGAGAAATAGCATTTCAGTCAGGAAAAAATACATATGTACATATGTACACACATGCATACATACATACATACATACATACATGATGAGTTTCCCTAGCCTGTGATATGCTAATTTCTCATAAATGGGCCCCAAGCTATGCTGGAGGTGGCTCAAGGAGAGAGCCAATTTTTCATCTTGCTTTCTTTGCCTCCAGTAATATCACTCCAGTTTCTTGAAATAAGCCATGGTTTTTTGTTTGTTTTTGTTCAACATTTGCCAGTTCATCACTGCACATATCTCATGTGAAATCGATAAAGAATTAGGCACTCTCCAAAGTGTCACTTTATCAATTTTAATGTCAAGAGTTCTAGAAAACAAAAAAATATAAAAGAAAATTTAGGAAAATTTAATAAAATTTAAAGAAACATGCCAAAATGGTTATCTTTGTGCATAACTATTTCTGGATGGCCCCATGATTTTCTTAGATTAAAAATAGTGTAATGATTTGAAAACATAAAAAGGATATAAATAGTTTAAAGCTTTTAAAATACATTATTGAAAATACTCCAGAAATATTTTGGGGAAATTGCATTTCTAGTACTAGTAATATTCATTTAACTTCGTTCTCCCAAATTTAACCAAATTCCTCCCCAAATTCCACAAAAATTTACTGAAAAATCTATTCTTGTATTGATTTTAAATTCTACTTTTATCATATACTAAAGTGTGTGTGCCTAAATAAATATACATATATACTATATATATTTCATTTCTTGACTTTTTCTTCATTCCCATTATGTTTGTCTATGCATCACAGTGGTAATTACGTGTTCTTTTATGCATTACGAGTTTATAGATATGGTGAGGGTTTAGTTAATATTGTAAAATAGTCAATATGTTGTAATAATACAATCATTTGGTGTTTTCAAACATTGTGGTGTTTTTAAGATAAATGTTACTAGCTCAAGAACCATTTTTTTAAAATTTCAGGAGTAATGAATGCAAATATGTTTTAATAGCTGTTAAATCACTGTTAATGCTCTGATATGTCAGAGTCCAAATATATATATTACAGCAAATGTATTAACAATTACATGATTCAGCATTAGAATTTGGGCAATTATCAGAACAGATGGTAAAAACTGTCTCTAAGGAACCAGAAATTATTTTTCTTAAGGGCCATGTCCTTAACAGGGTATCTTTCTTGCCCAAAAAGAGATGAAAAGTACATTTTCCACCATCTTGAAAATGTGAAAATGACAAGTAATACCAGTAACCTTTTTTTTTTTTCTGAATGTATGTCTCATTGATACTTTATTTAAGAAAAGCTGAAAAGTAACTTTCCATTTCATTTATTCCATGACACATAATTTCAACTGTGAGAATCAGTAACAGAATGAATGACAAATGATGGGGAAGGATTGGCAGATGCTAGTAATTGTCTGTGCTTCCCTTGTTATTCTGTTCTGTCCAGACTTCTATATTTCATTTTGTCATCCTTTATACATTAAGCTTACTCATCCCTCTTGTAGAAAGACGGAAAATTGCATAAACGGGTTGTTCAGTTGTATTAGCACTGATAGAATAGAAATGAACATTACTGTCAAAAGTATATATTAAAGCTCATCAGAAATGAAATGCTCTGCAATACCCCTTGTTTCACAGTAAAAGCCAGTATTTTCTTGGACAGAGTGTTCCAAATAATGATGAATATCCTTCCCATCTGGAAACTTCAGACCATGGGGAAAGTAAAGAGTATGTCTACCCTCAGGAAAGTGGAAATGTCACTGTACCATACATTTTCTATATCATGTAATATATAGCTGAAACTTCTGAGAAAATATTTCTCCCACTTAAATATTTAAAATGAAACAAAAACTCAGCACTGTAATCCAATTGGAAGCCAGGAAAAGTAGAATACTTTCATTAAATGAGGATAATAAAATGATTTTTAAAATGCCCCAGGGCCTGACATAGGACACCCTGTAATTGCTACATTCCAGACTGTATTAGTCAGCCAAAGGGGCACTGATGCAAAATACCAGAAATCTCTTGGCTTTTATAAAGGGTATTTATTTGGGGTAGAAGCTTACAGTTACCATGCCATAACTCTGGCAAACCCTTTTCAGAATATGTATTCAGTTATTTTGTCTAGCTTATATTCTTCATGGAAAGTGACACAATAAATCAGATACACAGCTTGCCCATAGGGATTCCAAACTCCATGAGGCTAGGGGCATGGACAGTCTTAGTTTTTGATGTACCTAGAGTACTACATGGCACATAAGAGGTAAAAAAAAAAAAAAAAGTAAGTTTTCAGTGAATGAATGAATTATTGCAATCTATGAGAGGTAGAGATAGATAGGTGACTTCAACATCCAATTAGAAGTTTGCAAGTATTAGGAGGAGGAAAAGATTTTCTCTCTGCTGAGGGCTTCTCAATGGGTGTTAGCCACAAGTATGTGTTACTTATTCTCACTCCTCCCACTTCTCAGTCCTCTCTCTTGTAATAGATTGAGTGTATTTGACCATTAGTTGAGATTGTTTGATTTTCTTTTGAGAGAGAGTGGCTGACTTCTGGGAAAGTGCTAGAATAACAACCAGGTTTGAGTACTGCATTTTAAGTGGAGGCTGTAAAAGGAGAATAATGGTATTCCCCACAACAAAGGCTTCTGTTACTGTAGAAGGCAAGGAAACAGCATGATCTGTGGAATGAAAATATAACACTCTCACTATGATCATCAGTCTTCATTGTATAGAAAAGTAAATAACCATTAAAAAGTCTCCATTACAATGCAAATCTTATTGATTTCTTGTTCTCTGGTTTGTCCATGTATTTCATTGGGGTGGGGATTGTTTTCCATTCTTTTCTCCTATGTGTCAATTAGATTTTGAAAAAAATCACCACTACATGGTTGCATATGTTTGTAAATGTATTTAAATAGAGTTAATACAATTAAACTCTGCCCCTGTGTTCTCACCTCCAAATTGGCCCATTATTCTCTCTTTGCTATCCATGCTTGCACCGACATTCCTCCAACATAGGACCAACTTGATATGGATTACATACATGAAGACCAGAGCTCTGCCCAATCTCTACCTTTCTCTTTGACAGAGACCTCTGATGCCAATTCTGTGTGGATCTCTCTGTTTCCTTGATCATCCTTCCCAATGAAACTCAATGGATACACCTTATGGGAAGTAGCATATGTTAATTAACTGCTTGCCTCTCACAAATCGCCAGTTACCTAACTATAGAGATCTACTCTTTTCAAGCTTCAGTGTGCACTAAGAATTACTGGGAGAGCTTGTGAAAAATGCATATTCCAAGATGCTGGTTCTAGACAATCGAATATGACAGGTCTGGGATTGGGCTGAGGAATGTCCATTTTTAACAGATCCACAGGCTGATAGAGATAAAGAACAGACTTTGAGAGTTTACTATCGAGAGTGTGTTTATCAGTCTGGGAAGAGTTCACTCCCCACATGCAGCTGTGCCCTCCTATCATTGGCCCCAAATCAGTGCGTGTTGGTCATGTCTCCCATCTCAGGAATCTTGAAATGTTTGGACCTTCAAATTACTGGTCTGGCCTCACTTGCTGCTCTGTACTGCCTCTACTTTTTCTGTCCTATATTCCTGGAGATACATTCGGTAGAGGGGTAGGTTGTAAAGAACCAGTAAATCAATGATCCAGACACTTAAGTGGGCCTCATTTACATATCAATGAGAACTCCACAAGACTCAAGTCTCAAAGTCATTCCCTGAAACTGTAATTAATTGTAACTCAACTTCTCCAACCTCTAACCATGACATTTTGGCATAATAAGCAAAATATTTAGTTAAATGCTTTCCAATGAAATCAGCATATTCATATGTAAAATAAAAATCTAATTATATTGCTACCACTCTGGGCTCCGAGGTTGGGTTTTATATAACTTTTGGCAGAACATATGTGAAGATGGTGTGAAATTGCTTCAGGGCATTTTCCTTTTGTGAAAAATTACAGGTTTCATAATGCAAACCAATTATTCTCAGGAGTTATTGCGCTAAGGATAGCAGTTATTCTATAATATTTATAATATTTATCTATATGCTACAGATATTGCTGAATTTATACAACTTTTCAGGAATCAATAGAACACATATGAAATAAGGACCCAAACCAATGTGTTTTTATTAGGAAGAAGCCCAACAAAATCATCCTGAGATTTTGCAATAGAGTAAAATTATTTTTCTCACTATTCATAATACTATTTGCTGTTAAGATACCAGGGGAAGAAAAGACATTCCCAGGATAGAACATATCAAAGACATCACTTTTGCGCATGAACTAAATAGTCAGCATGGTGTACTTTGTTGAATGTAAATGTTGGATTCTCAAAGATTCTAAATATTCTATCCTTTTGATCCCAAATGCTTATTCACAATTGTGGGTCCTAATTATTGGCAACTTTTTGGCTGTCACGGAAGGGAGACTACATTGTGAGTTAGGGGAGTCAGTTTTGGGACTGCTTTGACACTGACCTATTGAGTGACCTTGTACATGTCACTTAACAAGTATGTTTCAACTTCTTCCTCCTAAAAAGGAATAAGTGGGGCTGTATGATGTCTACTTGTTTTTGGTTTGAAGTTACATGAAAGTTTTCTGATGTCCCAGCTTAGTAGCACAGATCCTGAAAAGTGCATTTGAGACTTTGGGTCAAATAATAATTGTCCCTATTCTTGGTTTTTCAAAAAAAAATTAAAAAATGAAATACAGATAGAAATTCCAGCTCTTGAGTTGGTTGTGGGGCTTGATATATAACATAGCTAAAAACAAGTGGCTAATAGTTCATAAGATATTTTGAGAATATAGCAAGTGCTCTGGCATCATATCATCATCGTCACTGATATTATTGTTATTATTTTGTTGCTATGGTTTTTATGTTACTGTTAGAAAGTCATTATGGAACATGCAAAGCTTGGTCCAGGGTTAAGGAGTTTTTAGCTATCTGGATGTCTCACTGAAAAGTCTAAACTTTAAAGTTAGTGCTGCACTTGCAATCCTTCCAGAGTTTTATTTCTTGGAGGAATTATGCTTGTGGATTGAAGAAAATACTAAAACCATAGTTTATTCTTGCCATTTTTGCATTTCCATATCTGACAACAGGAAGGTAACAGGAAGGGCAGAAAATGAAGAATAATGAGATATGTAAAAATGTTACTAGAACTTCTTCAAGGGAGAATAATGTTTAATTTGCAGAACTGGGCAAGAGACAAGATCAATCTTACTATTCCTTCCAAAACTTCAACAATCTTTAAAAAAAAAAAACTTATTAGCTAGGTAATGGATTGCTAACATGAAGAAATACATCTTTAAGGAGGAACACAAACTGTTTGGTAACCTTGTTTCTAAGTTATAATAAAATTAGGAATAGTATTCAATTATAATTGAAATAGACAGTATTAAATATTTGGATGCACTGTACAGATGTAGCGAAAGTCCTTTGGGAGGGCAATGGGGCAGAAGTCTCTTTATTTTGCAATTAGCAGAGGATAAATGACTGCAAGGTAATTGACAGCTCCCTAGGCACTGACAGAGGGAGCTAGATGTTGATTTAATTCATTGACAACAAAGCTCTGGGGTAGCAAGATCTTTAAGAGGAAGCCACAAATCAATGAACAGAGAGCTCTGCTTTAAGTGCTTTTGAGCTGTGAAAGACTGGAAAGGGCAAGGGCTAAGAGAGGGATAGACTCGTGGAGGGTGGAGCCTTACCAGGGACTGTGGATTTGTCAGACATCCTGTGCAAATCATTTGCCTTTTGTCCTGACCTGGTCTTCTTTTTCTTCCACCATACATGCCAAACCCTTTACTCCACTGGCTAGTCCAAGACAGAAGAGTTAGCTAAAAGCAAAATGAGCTATGGATTAAAGGACAGTGATCAAGGAAAGCGAAGGTGAAAGAGTGTAAAGACACACACACACACACACACACACCTAGAAAGGGACAGAGAAAAAAAGGAAAAGAGGTTGATTAAGTTGATTTTATATACTTTATATACTCTTATATTTAAACCTCCCAACTTTGTATAATATGAGATTTTAGATTCATTGCCAGTTATTTTTTTGAAGAGTTTGCAATATCATTTCAACTTACACTTATTTAATTATCATGAGAGAGTTAAACAGTTTTTCCATATGCCATGTGAGCTCTTTTGTTTTTTTTTTCCCTTATATACGGTTTGCATAAATGAATTCCTGAATATTCACAAAAATGTTAATGACAGACCTGGGTGGTGAAATTCAAATTTTAGTTTCTTCATTTTGCTCTCTTACATCTTTAATCTTCTAATCATCTCTTATTGTTCATCTGAAACAGATGAAGGATGGCATGCCAGCCTTCAGTCAACATTCATTTGTCTTCATATTTGTGAAACAACCCTAGTGTGTCAGACACCGAGCTAGGTACTGGGAATATAAACACAAGTAAGACATAGTGTCTGCTCATTCAGAGACCAGTGCGAGAATGTCTTGAGTGTCATAATATCAGTACATACAAGGTTTTATAAAAATAAAACCCAATGGGGAGACCTGCTTCTCAAAGGAAATGAAATTTAAAATGAATTTTGAAGAATTAATAAGAATGCTAAAAAACAACCTATAACTAGCTAAGGAAAAAGGATATTACAAGAACAGGAATTATCATGGACAAAAGCACACATTATTATCAACATGGTCAGTATGATGACTTACAAATTATGTTGAATGGTGGGGCATATGTTGAGTGATGGGAAGGTTACTTGAGCAGGCTGAAGAAGAGATATATCCCACGTCAAAAAGGGCCCATGCTCACATTCCAACAATAGTGGCCAAATCCTAAAAATGTTTGAAAAAATCCCATTGGCATTGACAATTAGGTTGTCATTAAAAGCATGGCACTAGAATTATCTGTAGAGCAGGGTTGATGGAAGAAGATTCTTGCAGCATGGAGAAATGAATGAAAGATAAAAAAGTGACAGCTTTCCCAATAAATTAGTTTGAAAGGAAGGAGGAAAATGAAACACTTTTTAAATGGGGCGCTGCAGAGTTGAGGTATTTTCATGTTATCTTGTGTCTGTTTTAGATGTGGAGGAGCCTTATACACATTTGAAAGCTTCCAAAAGGATCCAGTATTCAGGCTTAAAGTGGATTTGTGGTGGCAGTGATGACTGTATTGGAAGTGGGGTACATGGCAGGGGTGAGGGACACGGACTCTAAAGCAGTGCTATTTAAAGTACACATAGGCCAACCATGATAAATTTAGAAACTTATATAGCAATTTGACAGAGTAATGTCAAATCTAACAATTCTAATAATTAAAAACGGGGCCTTCCCTAGAGAATAATCTAGAGACTGCATAAGATAGTTGTTTTGATGGTTAATGAAGATTGTGGTAAATGGTATAAATATAATAATATTCTTCTTTTACAAAGTGTTAAGAGTATGGTGATACACAGGAAAATTACAACGAATGAAACTTATGTACCACAGTCAACAGTAATTTTGTAATATTTTTGCAGCAATGGCAAAGAAGATATTATATCAATTTTGAGAGACAACAATAGGGGGGTATAGGGGGTATGGAATTTTTCCTTTTGGAGTACTAAAAACATTCTAAAATTGACTGAGGTGATAACAACACAACTCTGTAATGAAGATGAGAGCTACAGAGTGTACACTTTTAATGGATTATATACAACATGGAACTGTATAACACAGGGAATCCAGTGGTTGATGATGGACTGTGGTTAACAGAACAAAGATGAGACTTCTCTCATGAACTATAACAAATATATAATACTAATACAGGGTGTTAATAATAGGGTGGGTTGGGGGAAAATACACAAAATGTAAGATATAGGCTATAGTTAGTACTAATATTTTGACAATACTCTTTCATAGTTTGTTACAAAATGTTTCAGAACAATGCAAAGTGCTGGTGGTAGGGAGATATATGGGAGCCCTATATGATGATATGCATGTTTGTTCTGTAAGTTCCCAATTTTCACTATACATTTATTGTTTAAGTATCTTCATGTATGAATGATATGCTTCAATAAAAAATTTTTAATGAAGAAAACTTCAATAGTAAGTAGACAAGCAACCTAATTAAAAAATTGGCAAAAGATTTGAAGAGACTCTTCACAGAAGAAGATATGTGAGTGGCTGATAGGCACCCTAAAACATGCCTAACATTATTAGTCATAAGGAAAATGCAAACTGAAACCACAGTGAGATACCACTACACCCTCACTGGAATGGCTAAAGTTAAAAAATCTGACTGGAGCAACTGGAACTATCCCACACTGCTGGTGGGAATATAAAGTGGTCCAACCACTGGAAAAAAAAAAAGCTTTTTTTTAAGTTAAAAAAATGTCTACCATATGACCCAACCATTCCATTCCAAGGCCATATGTCCACATATAGACTGTACACAAATGTTCCCAGCAGTTTTATGTGTAATAGCCAAAATCTGGAAACTTCCTAAATATCCATCAACTGAAAAATGGATAAAAAATTGTGTATATCCATACAATGGAATACTTCTCAGTAATAACAAGGTATAAACAAATGATTCATGCAAGAAAAGTCAATACATATAATGCGTGGTATTGGAATACTGAGGACATTTAAATTTTACTTTTTGGAAGAACTTTAAGCATTTGGCTTCCCAACACCTAGAGGCTCCACACAAAAGCAGCTATACCTGCTGGGCTGCAAGAGGGTGGGTGCTGGTTTTGGGCTTTCCTGAGAGGGCCAGGGGGGCTTAGCAGTTCTACCTGGGGGTGGGGGGGCCTGGGGGCTGTGAAGGAGGGTGCTTCCATTGTGCATGTCTCTTTTTATTTCATATCTACAGCAACTCATGTTCTACTATATTTTACAAAACTATCAGTTGACAGTTGTTTGAGGAAGCACTACTCTAGAATAAAGATAAAATAATTCAAATCGCACCAGTGCAGGAAGCTCCCCTTCCTTGGAGAATGGAGAGAAGGAAGGAAAATAGGTTTAAAAGGGGATAATAGGAAGTAGGGAAATGTCTTTGTTATCCTCCTATTTTTGAGGAAGAGGCAAATTATCTGTTGAGAGAGAGAAATGAGTAAAGTGTTTCAGGAAATTATATATATAGGAACAACTTGAAATAGATTGTATAGTTATCAAACATGCATTGGGTCAAACTAGATTGTACTGATTTTTTCCCTGCATTTTCAAGTAAAGTATAACTATGAGGGCAGAATCTATAGCAAAAACACACATCAGGTGTAAACAAGTATGTGTAATTGCTCTCAATCCAATCCCTTCTTTGTCTCCCTTTCCCTCCTCCTCCACTTCCTGCTACTTCTCTCCAAATTTTTCTCCTTCTTCTCTTCTACCTTTGCCTCCTTTTTCACCTCCTCTTCCTTCTCATCTTTCTCTTTCCTTTTTGTTTTGCAATCCAGAGCTGAAAATATTATTGCTATTGACTGTAGAACTTGTCAAGAGAACTTGGTTTTGGAGTTACCACCTGTGCTTTGAAATCCTTTGTATATTCTAGTATAGGTGTCACCTTTCCTAACCATTATCATGCTTGTAGCAACTTCTTGGAACCAATTCTTGCTACCCTAGTAGCAACTGCTTTTTGAAACTGGGACCTGGGGCATCTGGCTCCAATAATCCCTTAAGAATCAGGTATGATGTGTTTCTATAAATGCAACTTCATATACTGTTTCTATTTTAAGAGTGTAAGTATAGAGATGATAATTAGTACTTATAAACATATATAGTTTATTATTGTCCCAAATGTACCAGCAAAAATGATTTACATAATGATGATGATATATTATCAAATATTTTATCTTACACAAACTCAGCTCAATATATTTTGCAATTAAACCATGTTACAACATTTAATTGAAATGCTTAATAAAAAGTTTCAGTACTAAGGCCCGGCATAATTCAAGTATGAATGCAACCAGAAGGGAGCCAAGTTAGTATTTAATAATGATCACTGATTTGAAAACTGGGATAATTTTAAGAGTTAAAAATGCAAATATGTATTTACTTCAAGGCTTTAAACAAGAAAATAGTTTTCATTACATAGTCCCAAAGT
The DNA here is from genome assembly GCA_026826555.1 of Tolypeutes matacus. Taxonomy (NCBI): domain Eukaryota; kingdom Metazoa; phylum Chordata; class Mammalia; order Cingulata; family Chlamyphoridae; genus Tolypeutes; species Tolypeutes matacus. Next base: position 11,044,787 of record JAKSZT010054030.1, read on the forward strand.
AACTGACCAGAAATTAAAGATATTTCTACTCAGACCATTCCACATCAAATGATATAAACTGTGATTTCTCTTCTTTATCTTGTTGATGTAGTGGATTATTTTAGTTGATTTTCAAGTGTTGCACCAGCCTTGCATACTTCGAATAAATCTCACTTGTCCCTGGTGTATAATTCCTTTGACACTGTTAGATTCGATTTGCTAATATTTTATTAATGCTTTTTGCATCTATGTTCATGAGAAGTATTGGTCTGTAGTTTTCTTTTCATTCTAGTATTTCTTTACCTGGTTTTAGTGTTAAGTTGCTGCTGTCATCATAGAATAAGTTACAATGTGTTTTTTCTATTTCTGGTTTTTTTGGAATACTTTGTGAGGAATTGGTATCATTTATTCTTCAAATGTTTGGTAGAATCCACCAAAGAAACCATCCATGTCTGGTGCTTTCTTTTTTGGAATGTTATTAATAATTGAGTCAATTTTTAACAGATATAGATCTATTCAGATTGTCTGTTTATCCTTATTTGAGGTTTAGTTGTTTATGTCTTTTAAGGAATTGGTCCATTTCATCTAAAGTATCAAATTTGTTAGCATAGAGTTATTTATAGTATTCTCTTATTATTATTTTGTTGTCCCTTGGTATTTGGTGATGATACCCCTTTCATTTCTGCTATTGATAATTGTGTCCCCTCTTTTTTTTTTTTTATCCTGTTTAGCCTAGCTAAAGGTTTGTCAATTTTATTGATCTTTTCAAAGACACAACTTTGTTTTCATTGATATTCTCTATCATTTTCCTGTTTTCAGTTTTATTCACTTCTAATCTTTATTATTTCTTTACTTTTGTTAAGCTTAAATTAGTCTTTCTCTAGTTACTCATGGTGGATACCTAGATTGTTGATTATAGACCTTTGTTTTCTAATATATATCTTAGTCTGACCATTCTAAAAGCATACTTTTATTTGTTTTCAATACATCAAACAGTTCATGACTTACATTATTCTGTTTGATTTATGCATATGGAAAGAAGTGTTGTTAAAATTCAACACTCTTGAAAAATGCCTGTGCCAAGATGGCTGCTAAAGACACTCAAGTGACATTTCCCTGCAGGTTTTTTGAACTGGCAAAAATTGGCAGACCCATTTTCCTCAAGACGCTAGAAATAGCTGAAGGGTTTCAATAGTGGAGGGAAAGCCAAATCAAGAAAACACATCTCTACAAACAGTAGGAGAAGCTCAGGAAGCCCTTGCTGGCCCCACATCTACCTCCTCTCTGGTGCAGTGTGGAGCCAGCATGCGCTCCAATTGTGGGTCCCTGGCCCTATTCCCCAAATGCACAGGAGACTCGCCTTAAATTCAAAGACACAAGTAGGTTGAAAGCGAAAGGATGGGGGAAAACAACAAAACAAAAACAAGCAAACCGGAAGAGAGCTCAGGTAGCTTTAATAATATCAGATAAGATTAACTTGCTGTCAAAAAATTTTATGAAGGACAAGGAATGTCACTATATACTGATAAAGGGGTCACTTCATCAAGAAGCCAAAAATTATATAGATGTATGTGTACCTAATGGCAGAGACCCAAAATTTATCAAGCGAATATTGATAGATTTGAAGGGAGAAATAGACGGTTCTACATTAATAACAATTTTTAATACACCACTTTCAATAATGAATATACTATCTACACAGATGATCAATAAGTAAGTAGAAGATAAGAATGATACTATAAACCAAATAGACCTAACAGGCATGTATATATAGCACCCAACAGCAGCAGAATACACATTCTTCCTTTGTGCACATGGATCATTCTCAGGGATAGACCATATGTTAGGTTACAAAACAAGTCTTAATAAATTTAAAATTATTGTAACCATAAAATGTATCTTCTCTGACCACAATGGAATGAAGCTAGAAATCAACTGGAGGGAGAACTTGAAAATTCACAAATATGTGGAAATTAAACAACACACTCTTAAGCAATCAATAGGTCGAACAAGAAATCACAAAGGAAATTAGGAAACATCTTGAGGTGAATGAAAATGAAAACACAGCATACCAATACTTTCAGGATGCAGCAAAAGCAGTGCTGAAAGGGACATTTATAGCTCTAAACATTTGTATTAAAAAAGAAGAAATATCTCAAATTTCAGACCTAACTTCACAACTAGAAGATCTGGTAAAATAAGAGCAAACTAAACCCAGAGTAAGCAGAAGGAAGGAAATAACAAAGATTAGAGATAAATGAAATAGAGCATTGAAAAAAAAATAGAAAAAAAGGAAAACAAATTTGGGTCCTTGAAAAGATCAATAAAAAAAAAAAAATTTATCTAGTCTGAGAGAGACAAAAAGAGAGAGGACCCAAGTAACTAAACATAGTGAGGTATATGCATACCATGTAATACTACTCAGCCATAAATTGGAATGAAGTTCTGATGCACATGTCAACTTGGATGAAACTTGAAGACATCATGTTGAGTGAAGTAAGCAAGGCAATAAAAGGCCAAATAGTGCATGATTTCACTGATATGAAATAATTATAATAAGCAATTTCATGGATCAGAAACTAGAATACAGGTTACCAAGGGCCCAGGTTGATGGTAGGGAGTGGGGAGTTAATGCTCTATTGATAGAGTTTCTGTTCAGGGTGGTGGAAAATTTTGGTATTGTAAACTGTTGATAGTAGCACAAACATTGTGAATGTAATTAACAACATGGAATTATATATTAGAATGAGGTTAAAAGTGGAAAATTTTGGTTTTATATATTTTACTGGAAAAAAAACAATACTGTATAACACAAATAGTGAACTCTATTGTAAACTCTGGACTGTGGTTAAAATTACAATTGTAATAATATTGTTTCATTGATTTTAACAAAGTTACCACACTAATGCAAAGTGTTAATAATAGGAGAAACTGTCTGTATAGGGGGGTGGGTGTATTTGGGAATTTTGTATTTTCTGCATGATTTTTCTGTAAATCTACAGTTTATCTAATAAAAGAAAACCAACACTTTAATTGGAGGATGGTGTAGAATATCATAGGGCCCTTGCAGATATCCTGGCTTTAAATTTTATAGAAATTCTCTGTTTGGCAACTTAAATTATTGCCTATGAAATTATCACTCTTGGTCAAGGAAGTAGACACTAGAGAGCAACAAATAAAGTCTTCAAATTCCGAAGAGTAGAATTTTGATCACCTAGAACTTTATAATCCCTTTCTACCACCTATGCCAATGAATTGAATTGCAGTGCTGGTCACCGTTGTAGGCATGCATTTTGTGTGGCTTTTCTGGGTTTAGGGTCATTTTTATCTTTTAATTCCAGACCAAAAGTGTTTCCTTGAAGCTCTATCTGATATTCTTCCATGGATTTATTTCTTGCCTAAAACACTATAGGATTATGATTTTTAAATTTTTTTTTGTATTGCAAATGGGAAGTTAATACAAAATGTAGTCTCAAATATAATAGGTAAGAAAAATGTATTTATTATTGAATTATTAGAAACATTTTGTAACATCCTTTCTGTAATTTAATATGCTAACATAACAATGAAATTTTTAAAATCACAAAATTTTGATAACATACTCTGACTAAAAATATTGCATTAAATATTCATCTTCATTAACTGCTTACAAAGCTTTAATTGCTGTTGGATCTTTACATTGTTTACATTTTTCTAAATATATTTCACTGCAATAGACTATACCAATGTCCATGAGTATCTTATTGTAATATGTTTGAAATATGGAAAAGTTGTGTCAAGTAGTATGGAAAATGTCAAAACTTTAGACATAGGAAACTAAAGCTATTCTCACACATCCCCTTCAAAAAAATAACAAGGTATTTTACTAGAATGGTATGATTATGTGTTTTATCATTTGGTCAATAATTAAAAGTATCATTAAAACATGACTGCTAATCAGATAAGCAAGTTGAAATTTATTGTTTATTAATTTGAATTTCTTTTATTATTTTCATATTTAAATGTTTTTAAAAAGTTTTATTAGCTATTTTGTATTATCTGCAAATATTTTCTGCCTATTTTCTAATGAGGAATATATATTTAATTCATCACTATATAAAGTAAAAGTTTTAGGATTTTTCCCCTTGGTTTATTTAGGGAGATAAATCTTTATCTCTATCTCTGTCTCTAGCTCTAGCTCTAGCTCTAGCTCTTATCTATCTATCTATCTATCTATCTATCTATCTATCTATCTATCTATCATCTATCTACCTATCTATTTCATTTAATGCTAAATATATACAACTTTGTGTTGCTCGAATACAAACTGTCTTATATGTGTATATATATATATATATATATACCATATATATATCGTCCTATATATTTCTACATTCTGTCTTTGTCATGGCCTTTTGCAGTGGCCATGACTTCTAGATCAATGATTACTACTAGTAAAGTACACCATAACTTTTTCTTCAGAAGAATGAACCTAGAGTTTTAACAGTTAAAGTAATGTTGGCCCTTGGTTTTAATTTATAATTCTTATATTAATGATATTTTAAATTCTTCTTTTGGTAATATTTTACAGAAATGATGATTGGATTTTAAAATAGATTTTGAGAGCTAGTAAAGCAATAACATTGGAGTTTTCCATTCTTTGATCTATTAAATAATATTTAAGTTTATTTGTTTCTGCATTCTTAAATTTGTCGTGTGAATTTATTTTAATATACTGCTGCTATCTTGTCAAAATTCTAATTTGAGTTTTTCATTTACATCTGTGATTGAGATTGATGTAAGAGGGTGCATGTGTATGTGCATGTACACACTAATTTTGTCAACTTTTGGTGTCAGATTTATGGTGGTATTTAAAAGCATATTGGAAAGTTTGGAACCTTCTTAAATGCTCTGGAAATGTTCAAATAGCATTATAATTATCTGTCTTGATGTAATGTCTTCTTGATTTCTTCCATTTTGATTGTCTTTTTAAAAAATTCTTTGTATAACAAATTTTTATCTTCTCTTATCCCAAAAAAATCCCACTCATTTCACCCAAATTTTCAGTTGTAGTATTATGTAATTGTTCATAGATTTATCTCATTCATTTTTTATTTATTTATTTATTTTTTATTGTGGGTAAAAATCAAAATTTTCACAATACATACCAATATTTGTAAGATGATATATAAATATATATGCATATATGTGCATTTACTTACAAAAGAGGTGCTTAGATTACCTAAAATATTACACGGAACCTACCGGGATTCCCATGTTCCCCACCTCCCACACCTCCCAGCACATCCCACACAAACATCTCCCACAAGTGTGGCCCATCACCCTCAATGGACTTACACATCCTGGGGCCTTGCCATCAACCATAGACCACAGTTTGATTTAAAAAGTAATACATATATAGGGTAAAAATTGTGAACAATAAAAGTCACCTCAAATCACAAGTTCAACTCTTCATATCTTGTCCTTCTCCTCAAAAGGGGAAAATAGTCTAATATTTATTGTTTGAGGTTTTTTTTTCTTTTGTTGGTTATTAGCATAATTCTTTATAATTAGACCTTTCTGATTTTTTTAAATCTAGAAAGTGTATTGTGATATATATATAAAAAAAGAAATTGGGAAATGGGAAAGGAGTTAAAAGATAATATAATTACACATCATGAGTTTACAGCAATTTTAACCAGTACCTCTCATTTAATACCCAATATATACAGCTTTGCATCTGTTCCTATACAAACTGTCTTGTACATAAATGTCCCCTTAGGAGAAAAAAAAATTGTATTTGGTTGTATTCCTTCAAATCATTAGCTAGTGATTTGGAGTGAGGTCAAAATCACATTCAACCCTCAGTTATAAAGGCTGTGCTTCCTTTCACAAATTATTGAGTACACCACATCCCATCATCTATAAAGTAGATGATAGTAGAGGTTCCACAATAGCACAGTTATATGTAGTGTCAGTACATAGGCGTGCACTTAGCATGGTATGGTTAGCTCCAAAGCCTCTGAGCTTCATGGAGCATCAAATTCTCTGAAAACCAGAAGAGATATGCCCATAAATTGGCAAGATGGGTAATTGCAACGATGACCCATGGTTAAATGAGAGCTATTGTTGTCTTATTTCTTAATCTTAAGATTTTAAATAATTCAAAGGCATAGGGGGTGACTGAAAAAAATCAGAGAATGCCAAAAGGGAAAAGTGAAGAGAAACCATGGTGAAGAGACCCAAGGATAAAGGAATTACCATGTGGATATCCAAAATAAATTGGTTAGAGAATATTAGAATTTATGTGCTAGAGGGAAAATCCAGGATATTTATGGTTATGTCAAAAATTCGGTCTATTGCCCAGAATTGCTATATTCATAGTATCTTCAGAATGATGAACCTAGGGTTGTGTAAGATGCTGACACATCTGTTAATTTATCAAAGATTAGACTGCCTTAAGCAATGTTTAAAAGCATATTACTGAATTAAATTTTGTTGAAATCCATTATATACATAGCATGTATCATCCAGAGTCCAAAAGCCAAACTAGACTTTTGCCCTCACTTGGTTATTACAACCCATTTAATAAATGAGGAAACTGTGCCTGAGGGATCTGAGGTGACTCCACAGATGTAAAATTGGAAATCAAGAACATATCTTAGAATTTTGGTTCCACATATATCGCACGTCATATTGTTCTCTCCGTTCAGCTGCTCAGGTTATGCTTCCTATCGCCAACTGTTCTGGCTAAAGGTATAGTGAAGAAGCATTACATTGATGCAATTTAGGAAGGGCAGCCAGTACTGGCTCCTGGAGATCAAATAATCATATTCTTTGAGTAGAATGCCATTAGACTAGTGCACAAACACGATATTTTGTAAAAAAAAAAAAAAAAAAAAAAAAATTAGCAGCAAAGAAGTTCACATTTTACAAGTTGAATACTAATTGGAGAAGGAAATATATTTGTATAACTCTATCACAGTCACTCCTTATCATTTTAAAACAATCTTCTTTATTGATGTACGTATGGTCATAGTATTTCTTAATAGTAAAGTGAGCTAAGTAACTTTCACTCCTATATTGGTTGCCATACTGATAGGCAAGGAATATTGACACCACCCTCTCCCTACCCACATACACACACACATACAAATACTTAGCAACATGTAGATTGGGCATAGAATAAGGTTTATTGGGGAAAACTCACAGGCAGGGCAGCATGTGCAAAGGCCCTTATGCTCTATTACTCTGTGGGAAAGTGTGTCAGACCTGGAACATAGCACACTTCAGGAAATGGACCTTGTTTCTGTCTCCCAAAACCCTCCACCCTCACATACATCAATACACACTTTCACACTCCTACAGTTCTGCTTTAACTATTTATAGGGGTTTTAAGAAGAGAACTGGGATAATATTTGCAGTGTATAACAATGATTTTGGAATAGATGAGGATTATGGTTAATAATATGAATACAGGAGTGTTCTACTACAGGGTGTTAAGAACATGGTGATATGTGGGAAAAATAATGTAATTTATGACTATCGGTAACAGCACCATTGTAATGTTTTTGTAAAAAAGCAAAGTTGGTTACTATATTAATTCTAAAGTTAAAAAAAAAAAGAATATGGGGTTTGTTTTTGTGAGATATGAATACCATTAAGTTTTTTTTCTCTTCTTAATTTTTTATTTTCATTAACAAGGAGACCCTGACTGTGTCATTTAACCAGTCTGTGTTCATTTGTGTATCTTTCTGAACACTGGAGGAACACCTGAGTTAGCAGTTGGAATTAGACGAGATAAAAGTACCTGAAAGAGAACTTTTTAGAAGTAATGTTTCCATCACTTGTTGAGCTGCCTTCTTCTGTTCTTTTATTTTTGTGAATTTGAAATAGGTTGTTAATAAAACAAAGAGCTTATATATACTTCCAATTTAATAAATTATATTAAAAATTTTTAAAAAACCTGGGAACATCTAGAATACTGTGTAACAAGGGAAGCATTTCCCTGGTGAAAAGGCAAAAAAGAATAGGGAAGGAAAAAGGGAAGATTCACAAGCCAGACTAGGGGAACTTACACACCAATGTCATGGATATCAACTGGAAACTATGATGTTCCGTTGTGCTAATGCAATCTCACCGAGCCACTGAACTACAAAAGTAGGGATCTAGCCTAAAATTTTCTTTCTCCTTGCATACAGAAGCCACTTTTGTTAATTCTAAAAGGCATGTTTTGTTTATTTTTTTGAATGGAGAAACTAACATTCATCATCATTTTTGTGCAGAACAAGTGTGGTTCTAATATTATTATAAATCTTGGAGAAACGTGAAATTGTTGCCTTTTCTATTTAAATAAAACATTTCTGGATTCCTTCTTCTGTCTCCTGCATTTAACCAAGGGTTTCTATGTTGAAGATAAATATCTTAAAATATCTAATATTTATTTCTGCATAAGAGGACAGTTATATATGTGAACATGGTAATTTTTCACCAAATATAAGTTCAACTATTAGGGAAAATTTGACATGTAAAAAAGTATTTTAGCATCAAAATTTTAAAAGGTCAAGATTTTATAGTACTAATTCCAATTTGCATTTAAAAAGCTGAAAACATTTCTTAAGGTATCAAACTATTTTAAAATCTTTATATGAGTAAGAGCAAAATGGGAATTAATGGGAATTATTTCTATAAATATATAGAATGTATTGTACTGTGTTTATAGGAGCACTGATTTTTTTAAAAAAATTTTAGTAGAATATAACTGGAAAATTCACCAAGTAAATGATACTTAAGTGTCCATAAGGATTGCTATTTTAACAATAACGTATCAGGATTTGGGGCTGATTCTTACCAGAGTGCACAATGTCTATTTCACATTCCTCAAATGTCATTAATATGGTTCATTGTTTCAAATTATTATGGAAGGAAGATGACTATTACTAATTAAAAGTCCATACTGCAATGTATTAGGAAGCATTTTGAGCCACAGTCCTGTTTCTGCACATGTTTTGGCATAGGATATTTCCTTCTATGAAATTCAAAGCTGTTAATTCACACTGGAGGATTCTAAACTAAAACCAGTTCCTTGTGGAGAGGTGCTGCAGAAGTGAAGAATCTTAGTGATGATTAATTTGTCCAGAGTTTTTAAAAATTTCAACGGACTCAAACCGGCTTCTGAAACTCTGATGTTGACCCAGATTTCAGGATAATGATTGTTCTTCAAACTATTTCCCAAGGTAGGAAACTAACATGCTATTTAAAAGAGAAAGGATCAAATAAAGCTATATAATGTCTATCATGTAGCAGAGGCAAAAGTAAAAATATTACTTATATAATCTTAATCTTTCAAATCAGAGGGCTAAAACAGATCAAGCCATGATTTAATCTTAGTCTAACTTGCTTGAAGTCTTAATAAACATAGATATCAATCTACATTTTGCAAATCATTGTAAAAGTTTTGTGACTATCACCAGGAAAGCAGGAAGGAGGCATCAACAAAAGGACAAATTACTTAGCAATGCACTGCTCTATTACTTCCACACATCCTCTCCTTCCCACCTCCCAACACCTGGGAAGAACAAGGCAACCAAGTTGCCAAGCATCATCCTGCCTATGTCTCTTTTCTTATATCATTGACTTATAACAAACCTGGGAAATAAAAAAGCAAGGCAATATTGATTAGAGTAAATGCATCCTCAATGCATAAGTCTCCAAATTTTCTAATTCCATTTTAGAAATCTAATTTTAATTCAGTTTACATAAATGACTTCCTAAGACAAATAGATGGAAGTTACAGAGTCCAAGTAAACAAAATCTAATGTTATGCTTGGACATTATGGGTGACTCCCTTCTTTCTTTCCCCTTCTGGAGCTTCTTCCAGTGGATGACTTCTTTGAGAAATGTTCTTTGATATGAACTCTGCTTCTTAATCTTCTCTCAGCTTGCACAAGTCATTGCAGAGCTGAGTTTCAGTTTTCATGAAAATAAAACGAGGCCAAGTTTCTTTCTCAATCTTTATTCCCACCTATGTTGACGGGCAAGATCTGTTTCCTAATGTCCCTCCACCATACACCTCGCTCAAGAAGAAAATATGTACTGAGATTCTGAAAGGTCACTTATGGTGGCCACTCATTGATAACAGAGTTTTCTATTGGTAGAGAACAAAGGTAGGGATAACAATGATAGGATTTTTCCTGATGTATAAAAGTGTTGGCAAGCTAACAGATTTCAGAAATAATATCTCTAATATTTCAATCAGGTTTTATTGTAACAGTTGGGAATTTTAAGACTCAGAAAGAGATGGTGTGCACAAATTCATTTTCAGGCAGCATCTATCCTCACTGTCCAAAGGTTTCCAGTTATATTAAATAAATATTAATTCCCATATGGTACCTAATAACAAAACACCACAGTCTGTAAAGTTTGATGATCAGAAAAGGCAATTTATTGTACCATCCAATAAGGGGAAAATGTTTTTATACTGCTATTGTAATGAATAAAAATGAAAATAGATGATGAATTGATAGCTGGCTCCATGGATGTTGATAGGCAAACTAAAAATAGGATTTTACATTTTCTCTCATCTTTCACAATTATTGATTTGAAAAGCAAATCATACTGCGGTATACTTTTATTTCCCCCACAGAATTAGTATAGTATATTGTATGTGGTCATTACCCAGTATAAATGGTGAGCATTGATTGAATGCTTACTATGTGCCAAACATTCTACTAAGCACTTTTTAAATTAATTTTTTTATTTTTAAAGAAGCTTTAGGTTACACAAATGTAACATAAAAAATATAGAGGATTCCCATATGCTCCCCCACTCCCTGCCACACTTTTCCACATTAACAACATCCTTCATTAGTGTGGTACATTTGTTACAATTGATGAACACATATTGAAGCATTGCTACTAACTGTGGACTATAGTTTACATTATAGTTTACACTGTGTCCCCCACAATTTTGTAGGTTATGACAAAATGTATACTGTCCTGTATCTGTCATTTCAATGTCATGCGGGACAATTCCAATGTCCCAAAAATGCCTCCATGTTATACCTACCCTTCCCTCTTTCTCCCCTCTAGTGGCCACTGCCTTTATATCAATGACAAAAGTCCTTCCATTGCTAAGATAATAATGTCGATAATAGAATAATAATAAGTCTATTTTAGTCCATTGTTCATTCCCCAATCTTGAGGATTTTGGAATAGTGATACCCACTGTGATTCTAATTGAGAGGGGATTTAGATCCCATGGGGCAGATGGATGGAACCGTCTTGCTTGCAGTTGCAGACACTCTCTGTTCCTTGGGAAGGGCATTGACCATCATCATCTCCTTGTTAGTTCTGGGTGAGTCCAATGAACTAGGGAGTAGGTGTTGCAACTCTGTGGAGATTCAGAGTTCAACTGGCACATAGATGGACCAAAGATTTAAGACTCTGGGACATATATTTAACAAATATCATGCTAATTATAGGTTCAAATAAAAGGGGCAGAAGAGCCATGTGTAGAGATACTATAAATAAGTCTAACACTGTTACACTGGGGAGCATAAATTCCAAAGTAAGGCCCACTGACAGGGTGCCGAAATCCTGAGCTTGTCTATCCTGCTTATAATATCTGGATTTCTCTAGAGCCTTCAGGAAGCTCTACTGTTTGAGGCACTGTTTTGACCATGGTTAGTAGCAATGCTTCAATATTTGTACATCAATTGTAACAAGTGAACCATCTGCATGTAAAATGTTATTAATAGGGGAAAGTGGAAAAGGGGGAGGGCATTGCACATGTGGGAATCCCCTGTATTCTCTGTGTGACTTTCCTGTAACCTAAAGCTTCTTTGAAGATAAAATGAAAAAAATAAGACATTGGAGGAATATACAAAAGAAAATGTCAGTGTACGTACAAGACAACAGATCTTACAGTGATGAAAGCCACAATGTCTAAAAACCTTTTTTAATTATTTCTAATTTTTTAAAGTTTTTGTTTTTTGTATTTTATTTGTTGTTTTTTAAACTATTACTATTATTTCATTTTTTTAATTAATTTTATTTGGTTATTTTGTTGACTTCATTTTTGGAGAGGTTTTGGATCACAGTAGGGTCACAACTGTGGCAGGGGAAGATCTACTAAGCACTTTAAATATATTACTCATTTCAGATCTCCTTAGAATGGTATGATGCAAACTCAGGTACTTAAGAGGTAGATAAGAAGGCTTGTAGAGTTTTCAAAAATTAATTAATTAAAAAAAAACTTGTGACAACCAAGAAATGGCAGTCAGATTTAAACTTAGGTCATATGATTCTGGAGTCCTTTTAACTTTCATACCATCTTGACACTCATGAAATTATTATTGAATGGCCATGATCTCAAAAAGAATATCTGATCTTTGTGTGTAGTACGTATGTGTGTGCATGCTAATGTAAGCAATTTTGTTGAAAATGCCACATGAAGCTGGTTAGGGTCCTGCTATATTTTTATGATATAACTTTTATAAATAAGGAAATGATACAAATCCATATTTCTACAGTTTTCCTTTAGACAAACTACTTATACTTTTTAAGTTTCAACTTTACTGCCTTTTAAATAATATCATTTGTTAATGTTAATTTAATCAAGAATATTTAATCAATAATTAGTAGTAGTTGATTATATTTAATTATATTTTAACTGATTATCTTATTTATATTAATATACTTATGAATATTTATGAAGTACAAACATATAAAAGCACAACAACAAAAAATCTCATGCATTTCTACTCATGTTTTCTATAAAACATAGTTGTTTTAAATGGTTTGAAGATCATACTGCAATTCTCCAGTATGTAAAGTCTTCACAAAATTACTTTTCCATGTGCCATAGTATTCCATACTGTCTTAGAATTTGAAAAGCCCTGCACTGATTGATAATTAAGAGGGTGGAGAAGAAGGTGTGGTTGTGGGAAATCCTAATGCGAGAACTTGAGCTTTGTGTTCTATCTGCTCTGTCTTTGATGAATTAACTGTGGCATCAGGCAATTTCTGGTATTCTGTTAGGCCAGATTTTCATTCCTAGTATACAGAAAACCAGTAGGTCTGAAGGGTATATCAGTGGAAGTGGTCTGTCCTGAATGGAGGCAATAATGGGATGCATTTTCTGTAGTGACTGTTCAAACAATAATAAAACCAAATAAGAGTTGGTCTTTTTGTATCACTATGTACTGGCATTTTAAACAATGTCAGTGATACAAGGCTCTTCCCTGGTGCAAGGTGGATACCCCATATCGCTTAAGATGCCATGATACTTACCATTAAAGTCATACCCACAACCTACCAAGAAAAAGTAAGAGCTTCATTACATATGGTCTTTAAATCTTGTGTAACCAAAATCTAAAATTCTTAGCTTATTTTGCTTAAAAATGTTCCAGTAGGAGTGTTTCAATCCAACTTTGAAGGGCACAAGTTAGGGCAGCTGTAAGACCAAAGAACACACCAAGCAAATGGTTAGACATGAGCTTTACTGGGACTTACAAACAGCAGAGACTCTTCGATGGTGGTCTGCCGAAGAATGAAGATTGTGCTCCACAAAGAAGCGAGAAAAGGAAGGACAATATATGGGGTCTCAGGACAAAGGCATTCCATAGGGCATGAGAATAGAGTTTCTGCAGGAGTTACATGAGGCACACAAATGGGGTGTTTAGTGATGTTATCTCAGGAAGGGAGCATACAGCCTTGAGAGGATTAAAGTTTGCAGAACCATCTGCACATTCTTTCTTCCTGGGAGGCCTGTTACTTTTTTAACTAGTGAATGTCCAAGTTATGCCCGTGGCTACATGCTTTGGGCTGTGTTGCATTTAAGGGTGGGAGGTGAGCATCCTGGGGCCCTGGGCTCCCATAAGGAATGCTCCTCATCTGTTCAAGATCTTGGTCTCTCTTCTACCCCTTCCTTTTTCAAACTGATGGATGTAGATTTGTTCTTCCTACCTATCTCATATGCAAGTCTGATGAAATTAAACCAATTTTTAGTTTAGTTTCTCATATGTCTTATGTCTTCTTTTTATTGTGTCATCTCTTTTTACTAAAAACATTATGATGTTTGTGATAATTAGATATTAGATTGCAGCCTTATCCACCCTGCCCCATCTCCAATATAGATGCATTCTGTATATATATATATATATATATATATAATCCAAACACCATCATGCCCATTCTTTTACTTCTTGTCTGTTGTTTTTCCATGTTATGATGGGCAAAGTTGAGTACTTTTGATAGAAGCCATCTGGCCAACAAAGCCTAAAATATTTACTGTCTGGGCCTTCATAGAAAAGTTTGCCAGCCCCTAGGGTACTTCCCTTCTAAGTGGAGTATCTGTTTAGGGATACTTGGATCTTATATTCAGTGAAACATGAAAGATAGCCAAGATTTCTTTGCTTTGTTCAAATAAAACAAAGAGCATGGGTGAATTTCAAGAATTCTGGAAGCTGCCCCATCATAAATGCAAAGGATCTGGCATGAAAAAGGACACTAAAGTTGCTTTCTCAGGATATCTAATATTTAAACAATTGTGAATCTGGCTAAACTAGGAGTTTAGAAGGATTCTTTCTGGAACCTTCAATTATCTCACTATAGGTTACCCTCATCTTGGTGTTGATGGGCCCATTGCAAGGTTTGCCCTTTCAGATAATTACGGGACTCAGGTATCCAACTTTCTAATCACCTTTAATTTGGAAAATCCATCAGCATATAGTGCCAGAGAGCCAGAAAGGCAGCTAATGAAACTTTCAGCAACTGAGGAGATTCTGTCAAAACCAGACTCCTGGTTTGGAGTCTGGATCTTTGTGAACAGATTACGATAGGATATTTGGCACTGCAGTGTTGACACAAGTCCTCTGCCCAGCCACTGGTTATATGTTTTGACAATAATTTTTTTTTTCATATTAAGGGAAAGGGTGAAGAAATATTTCAACCCATGGGATTTTGTAAATAAAATACTTTTCTTTGCTACCTTGAGAGTCATGTCAATTATTAAAGCTGATTTTGTTGTCTCAGAGGTGACCAAGACCTACAGCCAAGAATAGATGAAATACGAAATGATGACAGTAGAAGACTTGGTCCTAATTAAAATTAAAATGTATATCTCCTGAGTGAAAGCTGATCTTTCTGGAGAAAGTATTTATTCAGAAGGGATCACTCTCAAACCATACATGTGTATGCCTTTGTGAGAAACTCGTTTTATGACTTCTCATTCTTGAGCATTTGCATCCTGTTAATAGAAAGTGTTCTAATTTATAGTTTCCTTCTCAATGAGTTCAATTTCCAAAGGAAGACCCTGAGATATTATTAAGTCTATAAAGACTACCACAAAATGGCAGATAAATATGATAATGCAAATATGAAGATGTTTAAGATTCAAAGTGTAAATTTTGTAGAGGAAAATAGCGCTTCCTCTTAAAATTGTTAGTTAATTTTACAATTTAAGCAGTGCCTCCATTAAAGGGAATAATTTTTCTTGTTATTTTAGAAAATAAAAGAGTACTTCTTACCTTGAAGTTCTTTAAGATGTCTCCCCAATGTGAAAACAAAGACCAAGAAAATATTATTTGGAATAAAAAGAAGAAAGTGGTAAAGTGATCTGCTTTCCTATAATTAACATAGAGAATAATTTATTATGGAAAGTGGAGTAGAAACTATAAGTTACCAGTACCTGTCTTTTAAAAGGAAAGCATTGTGGTTGTCCATAGAGTAGGAGGGCTGAAAAAATGAGTGGAAGAGAAGCAGTCTTTAAGTTGAGCAGAAGATAAGATTCAAACTCACTCTGCTATTCATTATACTATTTTATTTCTATTTTTTTAAGGAGGTACTGGGAATTGAACCCAGGACCTTGTACATGTGAAGCAAGCATTGGGCCACTGAGCTACATCCATTCCCTCATTCCACTTTTTGCACACTTAGCATTCAAGCTGTCTGCATGTTGATCAGCCAAATCACAGAGCAGGCACTTCTAGTCTATTAATCACCCCAGTTTTTATTATTACTTTGTGCTTGTAAGATTACTTTTAAAATTTAGAACAGGTAAAAAGAATTTATGGATGTGCATTTGCACTTTGTCATTTTTTTCCTCAACTATTATTCACAGAATGGCTGATCTATCAGTTGAATTTTGTATAAATCTGCTAGGACTAAAATCATCATTAAACCACATGTGGCACGCTTACTATATTTTATTTCTTCCTTAAAATAGAAAAATGCTAATATGTAGATCTATTCTTAAATCACTTAGAAGTATTTCTCCTCAAAAGTGAGGAATTGAAGTAGACCAGGCTGCACATGAATGCATCTGTCTGGTTTATTTGGAGACACATTGTCAGGAAAACAATGAGGTATTCCTGACATCTGGGAATACCTCATCATTTTAGCTTCATTAATGATGCACATTTAGATATTGGGCAAAAAAGCCCCTGAATAACTCAATTATGCCATATATTAATGCTGATAACAAAGCTCTTTCCAGGAAGGGAAGAGAATATGCTACTAAGTATGTTAATCCTAGCAATATCTTGAGTCTGAATAACTTCCAATCAAATAGGTTAATGCACTTCCAGATAGCATTTCCTTAATTTCCAATGAAGAAATCATTAACAATGCAGAGGCAATGTTATTAAATAATTGAAATCTTACATTTCCAATAGTTTTATTTGTCCTTATGATAATCTTTATAATTGTCCAGAAATAGAAGAGATAGACTATATCCTGAATATATCAATAAAGGTACAAGCCTATGACTCAAACAGGGAATATTTTCCATTAAAATGCTCTATTGCTTCCAGGGACATGGAATCATCATATTGTCCTATCACCAACGTTTTATTTTATAAGGGACTACAGCATTAGCTCACTTTTATATCATTAGATAATCAGCTTATCTTATATTTGCTTAAATATAAGGACAACTGATCCTCAGTCACAAATTATAAAGTTAGGAACCTCAAAATAATTTTTCAGCATTTTCCAAGGGAAGGACAATGTTCAGAAATTAATGTATTTTAAATTGTTGCATACATATTAGTGAGGTTAATTTTTATTTATGACTGCCCTTATCATGTTTTGTCTAGGCTTCTATTTATTTAGTCAACATACATTTATTGGTGATGAACAAAATGAAGAGCAAAACCACTTTCCTGACTTCATGAAGTTTAGACTCTAGTCTTAATATTCCAGGGACCCTTCTTGAAACAAATCTAACTGCAAGTGTTTTTAAGAATTTATTATTTTTATTTTATAAGAATTGGGTCAGGTCTTAAGAGTTTCCCCTTATATATACTCTTATATATGTAATGTAGTATTTGTTTATAACTATTTGTGAAAACCATTTATCTGTACAGTTTGACCACCCATTGGTTCTGAAACCTGATATTATATCAAGTACACGAGTCACCCTTGCCTTGATCTATCAGAATGATTCAATTTTCTATGTTTTTCAATTCAGACACATTATTTTTTCGTCTTTTTTTTGATGATTACTGGAATTTCCTTAAATAATTCCCATTACTTTGCTTTAGAGGCAGTTTGGAAGATATAGACAATGATTATTGTCTGTCATACGCTTGGTTCACTCTGTCTATGTCCACTTTCACACATGTGAGATTATGTTTTATCTTGACCGACTGTACCCCAAAGCCTGAAGTACCATGGTGTGCATGGCTTCAGGGGCACATGAGCTAAAATGCAATGATACCACGGGGACTTTGGAGGTGACTTTTCATTATATGCTCCTAGCCTATTTTTCAGAACTGGGGATTGTTCTCTTTTTTTTTTTTTTTTTTTGCCAAATCTGTTTAAGAAATCCTGAGCTCCCATGAATCTGCTCAGAAAACCGGGAGGGCTTGCTAAGCTTTTCTTCCCGGGGATTACCACTGTTACCACCCTTTTCATCATCTGAGATGTGATCCACTTTCCATTGCTGGCATTAAGGCCTCTGCTCTGATGCCTTCCTCTCCAAGCTTATGCCTCTTACTGCTGATGACTTACTGTTCACCAATATTACCTTTTTGTTTTCTTCTATCTTAGCTCTTCATTTCCTTGCACACTGCTTTTCTCAATGCTCTTTTCTCATGGATATAATGGGACTGAGTCTGTGATCTTGACCAATGATAGCGCTGCTTACCTCCTTTCTGTTGAAAGAGTCATTGCATTCCCTGCACTTTGCTCATGTTATCATCATAAGTATTTTAATACTGAAAGCAATAATATGGTCTCAATATACTAAACTTCAAAAGGTAATTTCAATGATTTCGACATGATTCTGTTCAGTATAAGCAAATGATCGCGATATCAGGGAAGTATGTTTTATGGATAAGTCAACTGAAACATAGAAGGGCAGCATATGAGAGAAAAGCTTGCATTTTTTCCACTGCACCCTGTGTGGTCACCGAGCATCATCATTCCTCTGCTAGTATTTTTGCCACATTTGCCATGCCACCTACAGCAGCTGAAATTCCTTGCATCCATCAAGTCTGGCTTAAAATGCTTTCTCTTTATCTATTCATGCTTCCATGCCTATGCTCAGAAAACTGAAATCTATTCAAGCAGAAGGGATCCTTCACTCCTTGGGGAATTTTGTTCCAGTCTCTAATAAAGTCAGTTTTATGCTGTGTTCTGTTTAGTTGTATATGTCTCTGAATCTACTTTATTAGGAATTACATGAGAGTGAGCAACCTGGCTTTTTCATACTTGTATCCCTAGTGTTTAACACAGAGCCAGGAACTCAATAACTATTCATTGACTTGAACTCAATTTTTTAATTGCCCCCAGATTCACTGTTGTCTCTGATAGCTGAGGATGCTTAAGCAACCGAGAGTTGGGTATTAATGTATTTTTATTAGCTATAGTACTGTTCATTTTCCCCAAAGCACTATATTTCCCTTAATTGTGTGAAGTGGTTGGATTTGAGTGTAAATATGGAATATTCACAAGAAGGAATTAAACTCATCAATCACATAAAACAAATAAGACTCTTCTTAAGACATAATCACCATAGGTTCACCGTAAGGTATTAAGATAGCTTAATTTCAATTAAGTAAAATATTTTAAATCAAATCCACCAAGTATCACATATTCCTTACCATAAAAATACACAAAATCTCATTATGTTAATGGCATTATTATGAGTCCCAAATCTCATTATCGAATATTGCCAAATTTACTTGCAGCTCAATGTTCAAATGTAGTAAGATTAATGCTATCCAGTGAATCCTTATAACTTGTGGCAAATCATTATTAGTACCTCCAGTTGCTATTGTAATATTATTAATCATAATGAATTCCTTTGAAATTCAATGGAGCAGTAATATTTTATTCTTTATGCCTTTCCACTATAAATTAGCTGTAGTGACTTAACTGTCTAAGAACTATTATTAAGTCACCATGTAACACCGATTATAGAATTATAATCAGACCAACGAATGGGTTCCGAATGAAATTACTGTGACCAGTTCTGGAAATGGAAATCAGATAAGTGAAAAAAGATGTGACACATTAAAATTAAATATTTCTAAATAGTGTAAGATTATTAAATTTGCAAGTAGGTCCAACAGACGTCAATGGGAAAAGATGAAAATGCAAAGGCATCTGTCTTCACCTGACAAAACCTGAGTGAGTTGAGTTATGCTGGTTACATATACCTCCAATCTAATTAAATGGTGAAAAGTGTTTATGAGGACAATAAGACCATGGCCCCAAGGTATATTTGTCATCACCTCTATCTGTAAAGTTTCCTTCTCTTAGTAACAGCAATTAATGAGGACAGGAAGAAACAAAAGGCAGTCCTGTCACTCCTGTCATTGAATGGATTTTCTGCTTTATGGTGTGGATTGCTTGCTGTTGCCATGAAACTTACAGCTCATGCAGTATTTGGTAATCTCTCTCTTAAGTTAAAGCTTCCTTCCTCTCCATCCCATGGTGAAAAATAAATAAATTGAGGATCTGTGAAAAGAGAAAACTATAAAAGCCCATCTTACAGCATGAAAAAAAAAAAAAAAAAGCTTCAGGGCATAAGGGAGGAAGGTGGAGGATTCCGAGCAGCTGCTAATTTCTTTTTGGTTTGAGAATTCACCTTGGGAGTCCTTTCTTTTGTTTGGTCTCTGCTAAGAATCTACTGTAAATGTACCATTCCCCTTAGTCCTAAAATAAAAAAAAACACATTTTCAAAGTCAAGTGCAGTCTACTGAAGCTAGTGAGTATTGCATTAATAAATAGCTGTCCTCTAAGGTAGGTTATCAAAATTAGAATGCTGTTTGTATGTATGTATCTACTTGCATGCATGGTTGTGTACAAATGTCTATCTATCTGTCCAACTGTCTGTGTAAAGGAATTTCATTTCTCCGTTTTGTCTAGAAATTGATTCCTTGAACATGGAAAAATGTATTAGATAAGAAGGGGTTAGAAATGGATTGTTGACACTAAGGAGGGCTTTGAATATTTTTGATATGATATTGACAATTTAGAGCTTCAGGAAATAGTCATTATTCCCACATTATTTTATTTCGTTTGTAAGAAATGTTCCTAAGAAGATTCTGGCTTCAAATACAGACATGCTCAATTTACTGGCTTTGTTATTCCAGGCAAGTTCCTTATCCTCTCTAGTTCTTAACATCCTCATGTCTACAACGGCTAGACTATTTGTACCAAGGTACAATTGTTATTAGTTCCAGGGCTATTGTGAGGCTTAGATGAGAGAAGTTATACATGTTCAGTGCAGCCTTGGGATCCTGAGTGCATTCAATATATGTTAGTCCTTCTTTTGCTACTTATCACTACCCATTTACCACTCTTCTCCCTGTGGATTAATTTTTAGTTGACATGGGCACTTTGATTTTAAGATTCTCATTGTTTTCTATCTCAAACCTCAGTACTTCCTTGAAATTCTCACATCGGGAACTGAAAGTTCAAAATCCTAACCCATCCATCCCAAAATGATGATTCCATCACACTTGTGAATGAAGTTTTATTGATCATTCTAACCATTTTGTACTCCTTAATATGCTAGTTTATATTTTTTCTCTTTTCAGGCATCCCTTGCCATATTGTCATCTTTTCAAAGAAAGGAACTTGGCCATTCGTTCTCTTCACCTTCTATATATGACAGGTGTATCTCATTTGGCAGGGAAGACATTTTGAATGCATAAATAAATTCATATATACTGAATGATGCTTCAAACACAATTTAAAGAATTCCATTAAATCTTCAAGAAAAATAACTTCTCCTTTTGGTACTGAGTAATTCTGAAGACTATAGACCAAATGTTTGTGCTAAGAAGCAGCGCTTAACATTTATTCCATACTTTATATGTTGCTGAAACTAGCCAGTAATTATGCATGCCCTGTTTTGTTTATTCCTCCAAACTGCCCAGAATTGCTGCTGTGATTATCTGAATTTTAGAGATTGGAAAACTGAGATTCAGAAATAATAACTTGCTAAGTTAGTTCAATTAGGTAGTGAGAGAATTCCCAAGTGTACATGGCCCATGCCTCTGTTTTTTGTCAATATACTGTTAATAATTCTTCAAACACTAAAAATCTTACCTTTAAATTTATATCTCATATGAAGTCTTATTTCCAAACAAGTAAAAGACCACTGGATATCTTCCTTCCAAGAAAGCAAGAATTTTTTTTAATTTTTATGATATGCTTGTTAGTTTGAATTTGTCTTTATAGTTATATAGATAATATGAGTCAAAAAAGGTCTGTTGATTTATGAACATATATTACCATTGCATTTAGGATAATAAAGAATATGCTTCCCTTGGAATATTTACTCCCTAGAAGGCTTTCTATTATCCCTTTTAAAAAAAATCTATTTATTAGAGAAGTTATGAGCTAACAAAACAATCATGAATGAAGTACTGAATTCTCATACATCGCCCCACCAACAACAACATGTTGTAGAATATTTTTCACAAATTATGAAAGAATATCTTCAAACTCTTACTTTAACTACAGTCCATGGCTTACATTTAGTGTATTTTTTTCATAAACCACCTGATTATTAACAGCATATATTAGATTGTATATTTGTTGTAATTCAGGTAAGAATGTTCTCATATTTGTACTATTAATCACAGTCCATCATCCACCACACAGTT
Organism: Tolypeutes matacus; assembly: GCA_026826555.1. Lineage (NCBI taxonomy): Eukaryota > Metazoa > Chordata > Mammalia > Cingulata > Chlamyphoridae > Tolypeutes > Tolypeutes matacus. Next base: position 11,066,871 of record JAKSZT010054030.1, read on the forward strand.
CACTGTGATATACAGTCCCATACCTTGTGTAATCCATCCAACGTGTATACTCAGCGGCTCTCAATTTCATCACAGAGTTGTGCTGTCATTGCTAGAGTCAATTTTAGAACATTTTCATTACTCTGATAGCAAAAATCCCATACACCCTTATACCTCCTATTCTTGACCCTTAACTTTGCTATAGTATCATTTTTGCCATTGATGCAAGAATATTACAATATTACTGTTAAATATAATATGTAAGTTTCATTGATTGTATTTTCTCAGGTATCGCCATGTTCTTAACACCTTGTAATAGTGACGTATATTTGTTCAAGTTCATAGAAGAAAATCCTTTCATTTTTACTATTAACCACAATCCTCAACCACCACCAAGTTCATTGTTATACAGTCCCTAGATTATTCCCCAGCTTTCAATTGACATCAGCATCCCTAATCTACTCCTTTCAGCCACAATCACATTTTTAAATCAGCAGTGTTAGTTATATTGCCTGTAATGTGTTACCATCAATTCTATCCATTTCCACAAATTTATGGTCGACATTATTAAAAATTCTACATACATTAAGCATCAACTCCCCCTTCCCAACTCCCATCCTATCCTAGTAACCTATACTCTAGAGTTTAACTCCATGAGTTTACTCATTGTATTTAGCTCATATCAGTGAGCACATAAACTCTGTCCTTTTGTGTCTGGCTTATTTCATGCAACAAAATGACCTCAAGTTTCATCCATGTTTTTTTTTTTTAAGGTTTATTTATTCATTCTCCCCTCCCCCCATTGTCTGCTCTCTATGTCCATTTGCTGTGTGTTCTTCTTTGTCTGCTTGTCTTCTCTTTAGGCAGCACCGGGAACTGATCCTGGGACATTCTGGAGTGGGAGAGAGGTGCTCAATCTCTTGCGCCACCTCAGCTCCGTGGTCTACTGCATCTTTTATTGTCTCTCCTCTATGTCTCTTTTTGTTGCGTCATCTTGCTACACCAGTTCTCCATGCAGGCCAGCACAGCTGTACAAACCAGCACACCTGTGCAAGCCAGCACTCCTGTGCAGGCCAGCATTCCTGCATGGGCCAGCACTCCATGCGGGCCAGCTTGCTTTAACCAGGAGGCCCCAGGAAATGAACCCTGGACCTCCTATATGGTAGATGGGAGTCCAATTGCTTGAGCCACATCCACTTCCATTCATCCATGTTGTCATATGCATCCCAATTTCATTTCTTCTTACAGCTGAATAGTATTCCATCATATCTATAAACCACAGTTTGTTTATCCATTCATTGGTTGATAGACACTTGGGTTGTTTCATCTTTTGGCAATTGTGAATAACGCCGCTATGAACATTGATGTGCAAATGTCAGTTTGCATCCCTGCTTTCAGTTCTTCTGGATATATTCCTAGTAGTGTGATTGCCGGATCATATGGCAGTCCTATATTTAGCCTCCTGAGTAATGGCCAAACTGTCTTCTACAGACGGTGCACCATTCTACATCCCCACCAACACTGAAGGAGTGCTCCTATTTCTCAACATCCTCTCCCGCACTTGTAGTTTTCTGATTTTTTTAAAATAATGGCCATTCTATAAAGTGTGAAATGATATCTCATCGTAGTTTTGATTTGCATCAAAACTTATAACCTAATAGCTATTGATGTTTAACATCTTTTCATATTTCCTCTTTGGAAAAAAAATGTCTAAGTCTTTTGCCCATTTTTTAACTGGGTTGCTTGTCTTTTTATCATTGAGTTTTATGATCTCTTTCTATAACATGGAAATCAAACCCTTATCTGATCAGTGATTTCCAAATATTTTCTCCCATTGAGTAGGCTGCCTTTTCACCTTCTTGAAAAAAATCTTTTGAATCACAAAAGTGTTTAAATTTGAGGAGGTCCCATTTATCCGTGTTTTTTTCATTGCTTGTAATTCGGGTGTAAGGTTTAAGAAGAATCCACCACCTACCACCAGATCTTGAAAATGTTTCCCTATTTTCTTTTAGGAGTTTTATTGTAATAGTGTTTATATTGATTTCTTTGATATATTTTGAGTAAATTTTTTGTATAATTTGTGAGAAAGGGGTTCTTTATATTTCTTTTGGATATTGATACTCAGTTGTCCCGGCGACATTTATTAAATAGAATGTTCTGACCCTGCTGGATAAGCTTGATAGCCTTAGTCAAAAATCACTTGACCATAGATTTGAGGGTCTATTCCTGAATACTCAGTTTGGTTCCCTTGGTCCATTTGTCTATGTTAATGCCAATGCCATGCTGTTTTTACAACTGTAGCTAAGTAATATGATTTAAAGTCAGGAAGTAAGATTCCCCCAATTTTGTTCTTCTTGTTTTAAAGATATTTCTGGCTATGTGGGGCCCTCATCCTTCCAAATAAATTTGATAATTGGCTTTTCCATTTCTTCAACAAAGGCTGTTTACATTTTTTTATCAGGATTGCATTGAATCTATAAATCAATTTGTGTAGAATTGACATCTTATTGATATTTAGTCTTACAGTGCATGAACATAGAATGTCCTTCCATTTATTTAGGTCATCTATGATTTAGCAATATTTTGTAGTTTTCTGAATAAAGGTTCTTTACATTCTTGGTTAAGGCTAGTCTTAAATATTTGATTCTTTTAGTCACTATTTTAAAAGGAGTTTTTTCCCCTGACTTCGTTCACAGATTCTTCATTACTAGTGTATAGATACAATATTGATTTTTACATATTAATCTTGTGTCCACTCTGCTGAACTTATTAGCTCTAGTAGTTTTGTAGATTTTTTGGGACTTTCTAGGTATAAGCTAATATCATCTACAAATAACAAAGTTTTACATCTTCCTTTCCAACTTGCAAGCTTTATATTTCTTTTTCTTGCCTAATTGTTCTAACTAGAACCTCTTGCAGAATACTGAACAACAGTGGTTACAGTGGGCATCCTAGGTTCTTCCCAATCTCAATGGGAAAGTTTTCAGTCTTTCACCACTGAGTATAATGTTAGCTGTTGGTTTTTTTACATGTCTTTATTCATGTAAACTGTTGAGACAGTTTCCTTCTATTCCTATCTTTCAGAGTGTTTTTATCAAGAAAATATGCTCCATTTTTTTCAAATGCCTTTTCTGTGTCAATTAAGATGATCATGTGATTTTTCCTCTTCTATTTATTAATGCAATCTATTACACTGATTAATTTTCTTGTGTTGAACCACTCTTGCATGCCTAGTATAAAACTCTCTTGATCATGATGAATAATTCTTTTAATGTGCTGTTGGGTTTGATTAGCAAGTATTTTGTAGAGAATTTTTGCATGTATATTCATTAGGGAAATGTATCTGTAACTTTCTGTTTTCATAATATTTTTACCTGACTTTGGTATTAGGGTGATATTGGCTTCATAGAATGTTTGGTAGCATTCCCTCCAGTTCAATTTTTTAAAAGAGTTTGAGCAAGATTGATATTAAATCATCTTTGAAAGATTGGCAGAATTCACCTATGAAGTTATCTGGTCCTGGTCTTCTCATTTTTGGTAATTTTTTTTTTTTTTTTAATGACAGTTTTAATCTCTTTACTTGTGATTGTTTTGTTGAAGTCTATGTATCTTCTAAGGTCATGTAGGTTGTTGATGTGTTTCTAGGAATTTGTCCATTTCATTTATGCTGTCTAGTTTTTTGATTTACAGTTGTTCATCTTCTTATGAGTGCTTTTATTTATGTAGCATCAGTAGTAATGTCTCCCTCTCATTTCTGATTTCAATTTATTTGCATCTTCTGTCTTGTTCTTTGTCAGTCTAGCTAAGTATTTGTCAATTTTAGTGATCGTCTCAAAGAACTAACTTTTGGTTTTGTTGATACTCTCTATTTCTTTATTTTTGTGCTTAGTTCATTTATTTCTGCTCTGATATTTGTTAATTCTTTCCTTCTGCTGGCTTTGGGATTACTTTGCTGTTTGTTTGTTTTTTTCTATTTCCTCTAGTTGTGTAGGTAGGTCTTTGATTTTAGCTCTTTCTCCCTTTTTTAATGTAGGCACTTACCATTATAAAAATTTCCTCTAAACACTACCTTTGCTGCATTCTAAAAGTTTTGATATGTTGTGTTTTTATTTGTCTTGATATACATTCTGATTCATCTTGCAATTTCTTCTTTGCCTGTCTGGTTGTTTAACAGTGTGTTGTTTAACCTCCATACCTTTGTGCATTTTCTAGTCCTCTGCCTATATTGATTTCCAGCTTTATTATGATGAGAGAAAGTGCTTTATACAATTTCAAACTGTATTTATCAAACTGTTTGGATTAACTATTTCCTTATTCATCTTCTGCCTAGATTATCTATTGATGCAAGTGGTATATTGAAGTCTCAAACTATTATATGGAGAGGACTATTTCCCCCTTCACTTTTGCCAGTGGTTGCCTTATATATTATGGGGCACCTTGATTAGGTGCATAGAATTTATGATTATTTCTTCTTGTTGGTTTGTCCTTTTTAATAATATATAATGCCCTTCTTTGTCTCTTTTTAATAGAATTTTACTGAAGTATATCATTCATACATGAACATACACAAACAATAAGTATATAGGAAAAGTTATGAATTTACAAAACTAATATGCATATAATCATACAAAGCTCCAAAACATCACCACACCACCAACAGCTTTGCATTATTGTGAAACATTTGTTGCAAACTATGAAAGAGCATTGTCAAATATTCCTACTAATTAAAGCCCATATCTTACAATTGGTGTATTTTCCCTCCTCCTTATGTCTCTTATAACAGCTTTGTTTTTGAAATCTAGTTTGTCTGATATCAGTATAGCTACCCCAGCTTTTTTTGTTACTGTATGCATGAATTACATTTGTATCCTTGCATCTAAGATGAGGCTCTTGTAGACAGCATTTAGATGGCTCATATGTCTTTATCCATTCTGTGTCTTTTGATTGGAGAGTTTAATCCATTAACACTCAATGTTACTACTGTAAAGGCAGACTTACTTCAACCATTTTGACCTTTGGGTTGTATCTGTCATATCTTATTCTCACCATTAGTTTTACACTTTTAGTTACTTTTACTAATAACCTTCATTTCTAGACACTCTTCCAAGCCTCTCTCTCCTGTATTTTCTTTTCCAGGCTATAGCAGTCCCTTTAGTATTTCCTGCTAGTGTGTCTCTTGGTGACACACTCAATTTCTGTTTACTTGAGAATATTCTAAACTCACCCTCATTTTTGAAGGACAATTTTGCCAGATATAAGATTTGTGACTGGCAGTTTTTCTTTTACAGTATCTTAAATATAGTTTACCACTGCTTCCATGGTTTCTGATGATAAACCAGCACTTAATCTTCTTGTGAATCCCTTGTATGTAAGGAATCACTTCTCTAGTGCTACTTTCAAAATTATCGCTTTGTCATTGGCATTAAACATTCTAACTAGTATGTGTCCTAGAGTAGATCTATTTGCACTGGAATATGTTGTGCTTCTTGATCGCAGATACCTATGCCCTTCAAAAGAGTTGGAATATTTTCTGCCATTATTTCCTCAAATATTCCTTCTGCCCTTTCCCCTCCTCTTCTCCTTCTGGGTTACACATGACGTGTATATTTGCACTCCTCTTTTCAAGCTCACTGATCCTTTCTTCTGTCTCTTCAAATCTGCTGTTACATGCTTCAAAGGTATTTTTAATTTCATTCATTGTGCCTTTCATTCCCATAATATCTGTTATGTTTCTTTGCATGATTTCAAATTCTTCACCTAGTCCCTTCTTAATGTCCTTAATCTCTTTAGCCATCTCATTAAATTTATTAATGAGATTTGTTTGGACATCTGTGATTATTTGTCTCAAGTTTTGTATGTCCATCTGAAAGTTTAGTTTGTTCTTGGGACTGGGCCATATCTTCCTGTGTCTTATTATGGCTTGTACTTTTATGCTGGTATCTCAGCATGTGATTTTCTTGATGCATTTATTCTGAACTCAGTTTCTCTTTTCAGTTTAGGGCTTTCTTGTTGAATGGATTTATGCTAAATCTCCTTTTTGATACTTGGTTCAACTTATTTAGGAACTTTATAATAGTTCATTTTTTCAGCTCTTATTCATCTGTTTCTGACTCTTTCTCCCTTGCTGGGTGCAAGGTAGGAGCTGAAGGTACAGTTGATACTGTAAACTGTGAGTACTAAGGCTGCCTGTGTTGCCCCAGGAACCAATGAAACTCCAACCACATTTCTCCTGTGCCAAGGTCCAGGATGCAACTGCAGATGTGGGCAGCAATCTAAGTCATGCAGGCTAAAACTGTCTGCAACTGCCTGGTGGATTGATGAAGCTCCGCCCACCATTATTCCATGCCATGTATGGAAATGGAGTCACGGCTGTAGGTAATAATCCAAGCTGTGGGTCCAAAACCATCTGTAGTTGCCCAGAAAAACCAACAAAGCTCAACCATCTTCCTCCCCTGCCGGGGGGTGGTGGTGGATAAAGCTGCAGGTGTAGGTAGTAGTCTAAGCAATGCAGGGTAAAAGCAACTGCAGGTGTCTGGAGAGACTGATTCAGCTCCACCCATCTTCCTCCCATGCCAGGAGCAGGGCCAGAGCACAAGCTGAGTTGACAATCTGACCTGGATGAAAAAGAAGCCAGTCCCTACCATCCAGGAAACTACTGTGATTTCAATCAGCCCTGCTTCTGTCCCTGCCAGGAGTAGAGTTAAAATGGAGGCGACCAGCTGCTTTCTGACTTCGACAGGTTCAAATTTTAGCTGTACTGAGTGTTGGGCTTTAACCAGCTGAATTTACTGATCAATAGCTAAAGTCAGTGTTCAGCGATCTCTTCTCTGCCTTTTTTTTTTTTTTTGGAAAATAAGGTCCCCCAACTCCAGCCTAGGAGTTGACAGCCTTCTCTGCCAGAAAGGGATGGGCACTGGCCTCCACAGCCTAGATTACTCTACTCAGGAATCTTCACTGCAGAGGGTCAGCCTCTTCATTCTGTTCTTCCAAAGATGGTGCACGGTGCTCTTCTGGTCTCCTGAGCCCCCCAAAAGGTGATTTAGAGAGCTCCTGGCTGATTACTAACCGCACTCTAGGACAAGCAAAATCTTGGAACTCCCTACTCTCCCACCACCTCGCCTGTCCTCTCTATCATCTTTCAGAGAAGAGTTTATGTCTATGGGAAATATTGACTACTAAAGCATTCATTATGCATGGAGACAAGATATGATATGTCCCTGGTTATGAAACATGGCAAGATGCTGTGTTTTAATGATACTGATTGAGACTTCAAGTAGAAATTTAAAAAGTTAAAGTATGATGACTATTTTGTTAGAGAAATCTTTATTGATTTAGAGAGATTGAGTGGAGAATAAGCATGATATGAGGTACATGGATTTCTTACTATGAATTGTAGGTCTAATTTTTATTGTTCCCTTGAATGAATTCAAAGTCAAAAGAGCAGTTTTGCTGTTGTGATGGCAAACCTCTACTTTCCTATAATGCCTTATATATATATATTTGTATATACTTCTTCATCACTCAAAATATGATTGTTTGACATATTTCATTTTTTACCCCAAATTGTTTTCCACTTATCCTATTCAATGATTTATTTGTGTTTCTGTTTCCTTTTTCCCTGAGTTACAAAACTTAAAAGAAGGGTTTCATTACAGATATATACTTCTCTTTCTATTAGGCAGTTGCCTAATAGATAGTTAAGTTAAAAAGTGTTTGCAATCAAAATGCTATTTCTTATTCTACAGAAAACTATTAAATATTCTGTATTATGCTGTGAACCTTCTTTCTACTATCAACTGCAATGTGTGCATTGGCCACAGCAGTTTAGTCTTCATTTTCACCAATATTGCCCCATGTCTTATAAGGCCATTTCCAATCTGTTAAAGTAAAACATGGTACATTCTATAATGGTCGCACTGACACAATAAATGTTTCTATACCGAAAAACTTGTTACACTGAGACTAATAAATATACATTAAAGCGAATCTTACTCTCCTCAGGAAAACATAAAGAGTGTCATTTAGGTATACTAGTTACTTTATCTTATGAACAATTTCCTTGGAGTTGAGGTTACTTGCATATTTTATCTCCTTTTTACAAAGATAAAAGGAAAACTATTAAGTGAATGCATTTAGTGAGATTCTCTTTCATTAATTGTATTTAGTTTGTAAAAAAAAACAATATTTCATAATTTCCTGCTATTTTCTACCCTAATGACCTAAGACAAAACAAATCTAACTTAAGTTTTTCAAGTCCTTAAATCTTGAGCAGGGCTCAAGAGGGTGCTTTTCATATTCTACAGACTGTGTGGTGTTTTATGGCAGCTCTGGACCTGTACAGCACAGGTCCCAGTGGAGCTGTATAGAAATCGCATAATTAGTCATCTCTCTTTTAATCCCTGGGCTGAAGAGCACTGGTAAATATCCATCAAATAATAGACTAACTCCATGCCACATCATAATTTTGATTGCCCTTTATTTCCCTGTGATGATCCTTTTACTTATCTTTCATAAATGCCCTATCCATTCTTCTACAATAAGCTCTGGGAACACCTGGAAGGCATCTCTCAGTTTCCTAACTCAAAACCCTATAATACTATTTTTCATTATAATAATATGACTATGCTTTCTCTGATAGACAGAATTCTATTTTCTATTCTATTTTCTTCAAAATAGCATTGGTTTTCTTTTAACTTTTTTGCTTCCTGCTCTTCCCCACTAATTCCTATCTGTACTTAAATCCACCATACCTGCTTCATAGTAGTGTGTTTCCTTTTATGCTCATACTTAAGACATTCACCACTGCTCATTTATTCAGCTAGTATTTTGGGGATGACCACCACTACTCAGGCACTGTGAAAGACATTGGATATATAACTAGGAATAAAGTAGATATGTCCATCAGAGAATTTTTGTGTTTTTGAACAAATAAGCAAGTAAATATAGAATTAAATGCAATGTTGTAAGTGCAATGATGAGAGAGGCACAATATTCTGAGAGGACCTATGGAGACACTCACCAGATTTGAATGGCGGGGACGACAGCCTGAACAAGGTGACACAAAAGGATGAGTTAGAGGTAGAAGAGAGGGCAATTAATAAAGTATGAGTCAAAGAGTGGCTACAGCATGTGCAAAGAAATAAGAGTATGCATGAAATAGAATGAAGGTTAATGTGACTAGAATGTAGAGAATAGAGTGAGAAGAAATCAGACCTGAGTGAGAGGCAAGTAGGGGCCAATCAAGGACATTACTGGATGAATTAATATTTTAAGCCAGAGAGTGGTGTGATCAGATGTTATTTTGATGGCTGTGTATAGAGATTGGATTAATTATGGGCAAGACTGAAATCAGAGAAACCTATGAGAAGACTATAGTAATAGTCCAGGCAAGCTAAGATGATGGCACTAGGGTAATGTCCCTGACTATGAAAAGACCTGGATAGATACAGAAGATATATGAAAGTGAAAATCGAATGGACTTTTGGTATGTAAGACTGCATGTAAATGAAGAAGGAAACCTAGGCATTGATGTCAGTTCTCATGGTTCTGGCTTTTGGTAGATCATGGTACTATTCATTGAAATACATACACAGAGGAGAAGAAAGAGATTTGAGACAAAAGTATAAACTCAGTTTGTGATCATTTATGGGTTGGATTCCTACAGGATATAAATGTGAATCACGAGAAGGCAGTAGAATAAAGGGGTCTGGAACTCACAAGAATGATAGAGCAGCCAGACTGTCACTGCATTATTTGGGTTCTCCAGGGAAACAGAACTGACAGGAGATATTTGTAAATATTATGAGATTTAAAAAATTGTCTCATGTAAATGTGGGGATGTATGAGTCCAAATTCTGTAGGGCAGGCTGCAAGTTGGGAACTCTGATGAAGGTTTTTGATGAATTCTCCAGCATAAGCTGGCTAGTTGAGGTAGAGATGGAAATTCTCTCTTCTGACTGCTGAAATCATCATTTTTCCATTTAAGGCCTTCAGCTGATTGGATGAGATGTCTCTCATTCTTGACGTCAGTCTCCTCAGTTGATTGTAAATGTAGTCAGACCATAGATGCGATCGACTTACTGATGATTTAAGTCCATGAAATGTCTACACAGTAACAATTAGACCAGTTCCTGCTTTACCAAAAAACTGATCACAATTACCTGGCCAAGTTGACACATGAACCTAACCAACACTGTCATGGATAGAGGAATAAATTTTAATGAGAACGCAGAGACCAAAAAAGAAGACACTTCTTTATGACATCATTACTTTTTCCTCTGAATCATTTTATTAAGGGATGCTCAAACCTGGCTATATGTTAGCCATCAAGAGAGCTTTAAAATGTATTGATGCCCTGGTCCAACAACAGAACAATTAAATCAGAATTTGGGAATTTGGGGTTTCAGCCTCCAGGGATTGGTGAGTTCTGAAAGCTTTTAAAGGTAATTCTAATATGAAGGCAGAACTAAAAACTACTGATCTAAAGCTGATCTATGATTACCATGCTATATTTCATATTTGTTATTCTCAAACATTTATTGCTTATCTTCTTTTGTAATCATGGAGAAAGGATCAAGAGAGATATACTTTATGATCAAATGGTAAATGATTTGGAACTTAATCTTGACAAGAACCATTAACTACCTTTACAAAAGATATTACCTGATGGATGTTTTCATCTTGGAAAAAGAAGCCATAAGAAATTGCTCTGTGTGTATGTATGTATGTGTGTGTGTATACACACATATATATATGACTTAGTATGTCCCACACACACTTGTTAAGAATTTTTTATACATTATATAACATAAATCGCACACCAATTCTGTAATATTTATTATCATCTTTTCACAGATTATTTTTTTAAAAATCTCCAAATCCTTATAGTTGGTTACTTGTCCAAGGCACCATTGTAAATATACCAACAGATAGATGCAGTATATATAAGAAGTTGGGGTTTAAACAATTGGGCATATTATTTTTATAAGAAAAATGTGTGCATTTCCTTTTTTATCTGGCTGACTTTCTCTTCTTGAAAAATTCCTTTTGAGGTTTAAGCATCAGAAATATGTATTCTTTTATATTTTCTCCTCAGGGGGCAAAATACCAAGTATCTTTAACTTAGTACTCAACCACCTGGCTCTTACTTGAAAACATTTAGAATATGTTTAATATAAACAGCCATTTTGCCTGGGAATTAATCAAATATGGTTCAATATATAAAAGGTATTATAGTGTGCATTCATCCTCATAGTGAATGCTGTTGCTAATACAACTTTTTTTTTAATTTTCTTCTTTTCATTGGTCTTACTTCTGAAATAATATTTTCCATATATTTTGCTTTAGCTCCTCATTTACTGTGACTTGGCTTCTTTCTCATTCCTTTCTTATATTCCATTGAAATACAAAAATCAAATGCTAAGCTGATAACCCAGCTACAAAATCAAAAGTATTAAAACAACCAAAGGAGGTTCTTTTATATGAGAATTAACTGCAATTTTGGAGAAAACAAAGTGATAAGAAGTGAATATGTTTTGAAATTCTGTACGAAACTTGAGCTGATAGCTGTCCATAAGAAAAGGAAAAGAAAACAGACTCTAACCAAGACAGTAATTTTTGCCAGAGCTAGAGTATTAGGTGTATTGAGGGTATAGAAATGAGCCCAGACAAGTACCATATAATGAGGGTGAGTGGAGAACTAATCTATCTATTCATTTCAGGCACTGTCTACCTGAGGTCTAGAAAGCCAATAGAATCTGCCATCTGCCAATAAAGAAGAAAAAATAATATTTTTACCAAAGAATAGTCTTGGGAAAGCAATCTAATATTATTTTTCTAAGTACTCTGAGAAATGCAAGAAATTTTGAATGACTCTGTGGACCGTCTGAAGTCAGCTTATCTTGGTTGACTAAAGAGCCATCACTTAAAATTCAAACTGTCTAGATCGGGCTGAAAATCTGTAATGATTTTGGATAAAATATGTCCTGCTAATTTGGGATCAGAAGAAAATTAATTATTTATCATAATCAGGAAAGAAGCACTGCCATTTATCAGAACAGTGGTGGAATACTAACTTTATCCTTTGAGTACTGAGACATGGTCATTAGGCATCTATGAAAAACATGATTTCCTTCCCATAATATGAATATATTATTGGGACAGTATAAGAAAGCCTTGAATTGCATCCTCAGACCTCTCTTTCATGCTGGTGTGACCATGTTACTATTTGTCACCAATGGAATGTGAGCAGAAAAGACCGGACGTCATTTTTTTGGATTTTTTAAAAAGCCAGTATGCTTTCTCTTCTTTTTCCCTCATCTGATGTTGAATGTATTGGATTCCAAGACCATAGGAAATAGCAAAGCTATAAGATGAAAGGAATCTGGGATCATGAATCTTCACACATAAGAAAGTCTCCTGGAAAATCTGCATGGAAATGCTACCAGAGTGAGAAATAAATTTCTATTGTGTTAAGCTACCTAAAATTTAAGGCTTACAGCTAAAAAGCTGCAAACATTACCTAAAAGTATAAGCACCCATTTTCCCAATAGCAAGTTATCATTTAAAAAGTTGCTAAAAGTTATTATAACCTGCTCTAATAAACATGGTAATTTTGTAGATTGAATATTCCTCCAGAAAAAAAGTAGGATACTTGGGGGATTTTCTGTGTTCTCCTAGATAGCTATAAATGTTGTGCAGCTACATACTTCAGAAATAACTCTTCATTAACCAAACTGCTTATTCTAATTACTCTTTCCTACTCTTTGGTTTGTTCTATGTCACTTCACTATTGTTACTACTTTGTCTGATATATGGTTTGGTTTTATTTTATTATTTATTTTATTCCTGACATCCTTTTTTTTTAACAAATCAATTTTATGGATACATATTAATAAGCATACAATCCACCCAAAATGTACAATTTGCTATAATCACATAGTTGTGTTTTCATCACTTCAGTCATTATTAGAACATTTTCATTATTTCAGTACTACTATTAATAAACAAAAAACAGACAAACAAGGAAATCCCTTATCTCTCAATCTCTCTCTGCTTCCCTCAATGTACATAGGTGCTTTTTCTGGCTACTATATCCAAAGGGTATAATCAATGGCTATTAGTATAATCACAATGTTGTACATTCATCTTCTCAAAAATTTTAGAACAATTTCATTACTCCAGAAAGAAAGACTCCACACCCCTTAGCATTCCTTCCTTAGACCTACATAAACACTAATCTCCTTTCATCTTTATAAATTGATTTATATATACATTTTATATAAATGGAATCATACAATATGTGGTACCCTGTGTCTGATCCCCTTCCCTTAGTATAATGTATTTTTCCTTGTCTGATATTAGCATTTTGTACTATTAACTTATATTTCTTTAGCAATTCTACCCATATTCATATTTCACATAATATATTTAGTTCATAATATGGCAATCATACAGTATTTGTCCTTTTGTGTCTGGCTTGCTTTATTAAACATTTTGTCCTCCAGGTTAATCCATGCTGTCATATGTTTCATGACTTCATTTCTTCTTACTGCTGCATAATATTCTATTGTGTGTATATGCCACAATTTGTTTACCCATTCATCAGTTGATGGACACCTGGGATGTTTTCAACTTTTGGTTATAATGAATAACGTTGCTTTGTACATCGGTGTGATATCCATTCACGTCACTGCTCTCAGTTCTGCTGGGTATATACCTAGAAATAGTATTGCTGGGTTCCATGGCAAATCTATATTTAACTTCCTTAGGAATTGCCAAACAGTTCTTGACAGTGGCTGTACCATTCTATATTTCCACCAACAGTGAATAAGCGTTCCTATCTCTCCACATCCTCTCCAACATTTACAGTTTTCCGACTTTTTAATAGAGGCCAGTCTAATAGGGTGAACTGATATCTCATTGTAGTTGTAATTTGCATTTCCCTAATCGCTAGTGATAATGAATGTTTTTTCATATGCTTCTTCACCATTTGTATTTCTTCTTTGGACAATTTTCTTTTCATGTCTTTTGCCCATTTTTTTAATGAGATAGTTGGACTTTTTATTGTTCAGTTGTAGGATCTCCTTATATATCATGGATATTAAACCCTTATCAGATATGTTATTGCCAAATATTTTCTCCCATTGAGTTGGCTGCATTTTCACCCTTTTCACAAAGTCTTTTGAGTACAAAGTATTAAATTTTGAGGAAGTCTCATTTATCTAATTTTTCTTTTGTTGCTTGTGCTTTGGGTGTAAGGTTTCAGAAACTACCGCCTACCAAAAGATCTTGAAGATGTTTCCCTAGATTTTCTTCTAGGAATTTTATGGTTGTTGTTTTTATATTTAAGTCCTTGATCCATTTTGAGTTAATTTTTTATAAGATGTGAGTTAGGGGTCCTCTTTCTTTCTTTTGGATATGGCTATCCAGTTCTCTCAGCACCATTTTTTTGAATAGACTGTTCTGGCCCAGCGGGGAGGGCTTAACAGCTTTGTCAAAAATCGCTTGACTGTAGATGTAAAGGTCAATTTCTGAGTTCTCGATTCAGTTCCATTGGTCAATCTGTCATTATGCTAGTGCCATATTGTTTTTACCACTGTAGCTAAGTAATATGCTTTCAAGTCAAGAAGCAAAATTCCTCCAACTTCATTTTTCTTTTTAAAGACATATTTTGTTATTTGGTGTCCCTTACCCTTCCAAATAAATTAGATTATTGGCTTTTTGATTTTTGCAAAAAAGGCTGTTGGGATTTTTATTGGGATTGCACTGAATCTGTAAATCAGTTTTGGTGGAATTGACACCCTAACGATATTTAGTCTTTCAATCCATGAACAAGGAATGTACTTCCATTTATTTAAGTCTTCTTCAGTTTCTTTTAGCAATTTTTGTAGTTTTCTGAATACAGATCTTTTATGTCCTGGGTTAAGTTTATTGCTAAATATTTTATTGTTTTAGTTGCTATTATAAATGGAATTTTTTTCTGATTTCCCCCTGAGATTGCACATCAGTAGTGTATAGAAAAGTTGTTGATTTTTGTGTATTAACCTTGTATCCCACCACTTCGCTGAACTCGTCTATTAATTCTAACAGCTTTGTTGCGGATTTTTCAGGATATTCTAGACATAAGATCATGTCATCAGTGAATAGTGAAAGTTTTACTTCTTTCTTTCCTATTTGGGTGCCTTTTATTTCTTTGTCTAGCCTAATTGCTCTAGCTAGAACTTCTAGCACAATATTGAATAATAGTGGTGACAGTGGGCATCCTTGTCTTGTTCCTGATCTCAGTGGAAAAGCTTGCAGTCTTTCACCATGAGTACAATGCTTGCTGTAGGTTTTTCATATATGCACTTTACCATATAGAGAAAGCTTCCTTCTATTTCTACCTTTTGCAGAGTTTTTATCAAGAAAGAATGCTGCATTTTGTCAAATGCCTTTTCTGTATCAATTGAGAGGATCATGTGATTTTTCTTCTTCAATTTATCAATGTGGTTTATTACACTAATTGATTTTCCTGTGTTGAATCACCCTTGTATACCTGGAGTAAAACCCACTTTATCATGGTGTATAATTCTTTTAATGTGCTTTTTTCTATTTGCAAGTATTTTGTTGAGGAATGTTGCATCTATATTCATTAGAGATACTGGTCTGTAATTTTTTTTTTTTTTTTTTAATTATCTTTATCTCGTTTTGGTATTAGGGTGATGTTGGCTTCATGGAATGAGTTTGGTAGCATTTTTCCTGTTCAATGTTTTGGAAGAGCTTGGGCAAGATCTGTATTAGTTCATCTTTGAATGATTGGTAGGCTTCACCTGTGAAGCCATCTGGTCCTGGGTTTTTCATCTTTGGGAGGTTTTGAATGACTGTTTCAATCTCTTCACTTGTGATTCGTTTGTTGAGGTCTTCTATTTATTCTAAATTCAGTGTAGGTGATTCCTGTGTTTCCAGGAATTTTCTATCTCATCTACATTTTCTAGTGTTTTTTTTTTTTGTTGTTTGTTTGTTTGTTTTGTTTTTTTTTTTTGTCATACAGTTGTTTATAGTATTCTCTTATGATCTCTCCTATTTCTACAGGGTCAGTGGTAATGTCCCCCCTCTCATTTCAGATTTTATTTATCTGTGTCTTCTCTCTTTGTTTCTTTGTCAGTCTAGCTAAAGGTTTGTCGATTTTGTTGATCTTCTCAAAGAACCCACTTTTGGTTTTCTTGATTCTCTCTATTGTTTTTTTTTTTGTTTTTTTTTTGCTCTCGATTTCATTTGTTTCTGCTCTGATCTTTACTATTTCTTTCATTTGACTTGGTTTGGGATATGTTTTCTGTTCTTTTTCTAGTTCCACCAAGTCTGCAGTTACATCTTCAATTTTAGCTCTTTCTTCTTTTTTAATGTAAGCATTGAGGGCTATAAATAAAGGTCTCTCTCAGCACTGCCTTTGCAGTGTCCCATAGGTTTTGATATGTTGTTTTCTCATTTTTATTCTTCTCAAGATATTTGCTGGATTCTCTTGCAATTTCTTCTTTAACTCACTGATTGTTTAAGAGTGTGTTGTTTAATCTCCATCTATTTATGAATTTTCCTTTTTTCTGTCTATTATTATTATTTTTAGTATATTTTTATTTTCTCTAAAAGATACTTAGATTACAGAAAATGTTACATAAAAAATATAAGGGATTTGCATATGCCCCACTCCCCACACCTTCCACTTTCCCCACTATAGGAACTTCTTTCATTAGTGTGGTATATTCATTGCAATTGATGAACACATTTTGGAGCATTGCCACTAAGAATGGATTATAGTTTACATTGTAGTTTACACTCTCTCCCACTCAATTCTGTAGATTATGGTAGGATATATAATGGCCTGTATCTGTCATTGCAATGTAGTTCAGGACAATTCCAAGTCCCCAAAATGCCCCTATATTATACCTCTTTTTCCCTCTCCCTGCCTTCAGCACCTCCAGTGGCCACTGTCTCCACATGAATGATATAATTCCTTCCATTGCTAGAATCACAATAAATCTATAGTAGAATTCCAGTAAGTCCACTCTAGTCCATATTTTATTCCCCAATCCTGAGGATTCTGGGATGGTGATGCCCACTCCACCTCTCCAGCTTCATTCCATTATGATCAGAGAAAGTGTTTGTTATAATTTTAATCTTTTAAAATTTATTGAGACTTTTCTTTTGACCCAACATATGGTCTGTCTTGGAATAAAATCCATGAGCACTTGAAAAGAATCTATATCCGGCTCTTTTGGGGTGCAATGCTCTATAGGTATCTGTTAGGTTTAGTTAATTTTTCATAGTATTCAAGTTCTTTGTTTCTTTATTTCTCATCTGTCTGGATGTTCTATCCCAAACTGAAAGTGGTGTATTGAAATCTCCAACTATTATTGTAGAGACATCTATTTCTCCCTTCAGCTTTGCCAGTGTGTGCTTCATGTATCTGGGAGCACTGAAGTTAGGTGCATAGATATTTGGAATAGTTATTTCCTCTTGTTGAATTGTCTCTTTTATTAATATATAATTACCTTGTTCATCCCTTATAACATTTTTGTTTTTCAAATATATTTTGTCCGATATTATATTGCTACTCCAGATCTTTTTTGGTTACTATTTGCATGGGATATTTTTCCAACCCTTCACTTTTAACCTGGTTATGTTCTTACTGAGGTGAGTCTCTCTTAGACAAAATATAGATGGCTGACATTTTTTTAAATCCATTATCAGTCTGTGTCTTTTGATTGGGGAGTTCAAGCCATTAACATTCATTGTTATAACTTTAAAGGAATTACTTACTTCATCCATTTTGACCTATGGCTTTCTGTTGTCTTATCATACTTTAGTCTAGCTTTTTACCCTTTCTAATATTCTTCATTTCTACAATCTTATCCAAGTCTCTCACCCTTTTTTTTTCTCTCTCAGACTGAAGCAAATCTGGTCTTTTAGTAACATATACTATCAGTTTTGTTTGTCTGTGAAGACTTTGAACTCACCATCATTTTTGAAGGACAGCTTTGCTGGATACTGAACTCTGGGCTAGCAGTTGTTCTCTTTCAATACTTTAAATATATCATACAACTTTCTTTTCTCTTCTATGGTTTCTGATAAGAGGTTGGCACTTAATCTTATCACTTTTCCCCTATGTGATGCTTTGCTTTTCTCTTGCTGCTTTCAAAATCTTCTCTTTATCTCTGATATCATTCTGAATAGTAGGTGTCTCAGGATAGTTCTGTTTGTATTTATTCTGTTTGGGGTCTTTGTCCTTCTTGGATATTGATATTTATGTCTTTCATAACAGTAGGGAAGTTTTCAGTCATTATTTCCTCAAATATTCTTTCTGCCCCTTTTCCAATTTATTCTCATTCTGGGATGCCAATAATGCATATATTTTTGTGTTTTGTGTTGTCATTCAATTCCTTGAGACCTTGTTCCATTTTTTTAATTCTCTTCTCTTTCTGTTGTCCTGTCTTTTCCAGTTCAGATGTTCTGTCTTCAAAATCACTAATTCTGTTTTCAAGCCATTCAAATTTACTCTAATGTGCCTGTAATGTACTTTTTTTTCTTTTTTTTTTTCTTTCTTTTTTTTTTTTTCATTTTTACCGGGAGGTCCTGGAATCCAACCCAGGTCCCTCCATATGGGAGACAGACGCCCAACCATTTGAGCCACATCCACCCCCCTTGTAATGTATTTTTAATCTCATCCATCATGTCTTTCATTCCCACAAAGTCATTTACTTTCCTTTGCACACTTTTAAATTTTTCTTTATGCACACCTAGTATCTTCTCAATATCCTTTATTTCTTTAGTCATATTTTCTTTCAGTTCTTTAAAATAATTTAGTAGAGTTGTGTGATTATCAATGATTAATTGTCTTAAATCCTGAATCTCTTCTGGATATTTGGTTTGTTCCTTTGGCTAGGCCATCTCTTCCTGTTTCCTAGTATGGCTTATAATTTTTGGCTGATGTCTAGACTTCTGACACATTGGTGAATTTACTCTGATGGCCAATTTCTCTCTCTTACATATTGTTATTATTTTTTCACAGCTCTTTGATATTTTGTTCAACTTATCCTAAGTCTTAAAAATTGCCCAGCTTAAGTTACTAAAATTATGCCAGGACTCACTAATGGGTGGAGGCTTCTCCAAGGGGTGGTGTTAAGGGAGCTCTGAAAACAATTTCTGTCCGTGTAATTTCCATACTAGCCAACAGATGACAGTCATTGGTGAACTTTTCTGCATTGGTGTATTTCTCTTGGTTTTCCTTTGGTTTTGTCTGACCAAAGCTGAGATTCAAAGCAGGCTTCACTGACACAATTCACTGAAAAAAAAAAAAAAACCCTGACTCCCTCTCCCTTTCCCCCCTGTAACAGTTGGCAGGGAGGAAGACGTCTGCTCCCCTTTCAATCAGCTGAAATGATCCAGGGCTTCTACCCCCACTGAATATCTCGGGGGTGGGGGAGGGAAGCCTTTCCCAGCAGCTGGGGAGTTTAGTAACTCACAGTTTATCATCTCTGCTTCTTTGCCTCTCTGTCCCTCAGCCTCCTGGGAGCTGTGAAGCACTGTTCTGGTCTGCTGATCCCCAAAGCAGATCCCTCAGGCAGCCCCTGGCTCCCTCTCCATTGTTCCTGCTGTAGCTGAGTCTTATCTGGCTAAGCAGATGCCAGTTTCCCACCATTCCTCCTGACCTCTTTTTGATTAACTACCAAACAGCTTTTTTATTCATGGATTCAAATAAGTAAAGAGATAGAAGTTAACTCTGAGGTTCTGTACTCCATCAGTCTGATGAAAAGTTTAGCAGAGAAGGCAACAGACCCACAATCTCTAAAATCTATCCTAATACAACTGCTCCAGGGCAAGATTCCCCAAGGAGATATAGTTACAGAGGACACAAATGAAAGAACATTTTGTTCCTTGATTTGATCTTGGATCCTGAGATTGACTACATAAATATAAATAACTCTCATGGTTGAGAAGAAAGGTCAAAGATCTATGATCTAATAGCTGTAGTTCCCTCTCATTCTATCTATAAAACTGTCCTACTGCTTTAATGGCTAGGGAAAAAACAAAGGAAAAAAAGCCAAAAGAAAGAGAAGAGAAAATGATGATGAAGCAAAGAGCTTTACTATACTAGATCCATACTAGATCTTAAAATCAAATCTCCACCTTGTATTGGCATACAATACATGATCCTTGATCATGATCCAAAATTTTCAATACTTCTACCTTATGGTAGAGGGTGATCAGGGAATGACAGCACCAGAATTAAAATGTCTTGAACTCTTCATAGAAGTTAGCAGCATCAAACAATACTGACAAAATTATAATTACCATTATGGTCATTATACTGATGAGTATTATTAGACATCGTTTTGTGCACTATTTATGTACTAGACACTGTTTAAGGTTTCAAATAAATTATTTCCAGGGAATCACATATGATAAATGAGGTTAGATGTGTTCTGTTCCCAGTGTTTAAATTACATGAATTTCTGAGTATTTTAAACTCTATTGTTTTGAATGTTTTTCACAATTTCTGTTTCCTCTAGGTTCATGCCTGTTTGAGCAGGGTGCCAAAAGTCAACAGAACATAAGTAAGAATATTAAATTTTCTGTGTAACTATTTTTCTGTATTGTGTATATATATATGATGATATATATATATATCATTGTATATATACAGGGACACACATGTATGAGTAAAGTTTACACAAATTTATTCTAAAATCTTTAGAAATTTAAAGTAAAGATAAAATACAATTTGTGTTTGAGCAATGATCTCTTTGAAGTCAATAATAATGCAAAGAGAAACAAATTAATAAATGCACTTCTAGGGTGTCTTAGTTTCCTAGCTGCTAAAACAAATACCATACAATAAGTATGGGAATTTATTGGCTGAGGGTTTTGCAGCTAGGAGAAGTCCAAAATTGAGGCATCAGGAAAGTGATGACTTCTCCCTGACTGCTGGTGATCCAGTGGCCTCCTGGGGCTGACCGCTGGTGATCCAGGGTCCTTAGCTTTTCTATTACATGGCAATGTACTTGGCAATGTCCTCTTCTCTCTCTTCCAAGTTCTGTTGACTTCCAGCTCCTTGCTTCTTCCCGGTAGTGGCTTCTCCTTGTGGCCTATTCTAAAAGACCACAGTAATGGAATTCAGACCCATTAAGATTTATTTGGCCACATCTCAGCTATAAATAACATCTTCAACAGGTCCTATTTACAATGGGTTTACACCCACAGGAATAGATTAAGACCACATTTTTCTCAGGTGCACAATTTAACCTGCCACATAAGAGATACAATAAGGTATGAAATTCCTTCACATATGAAATGACCTTATAGATTGCATAGTCCATTATTTTTAGGTAAAGAAATTTAGGACAAGATGTTAAATGTATTAAAAAATTCATAGGTGCACAAATAGACATCAGGTCTCCACATCCCCATTTAAGGGTTCTTTTGGCCACACATAAATGTAAAATAGATGTGTTAGGTAACCCAAATACAAGAGGAAAACAAGAGGAAGGTGAGTCTTCCATGTATTTTAGTGGTCTAACGCAACTAATCTTATTTGTATTATATCTTTCTTTTGAAAAATAGAAGCATAATACAGCATTTATATTAACATTAATTAAGTTTAGTTTGTCATTTTTCTATGTTTTTTTTTCTTTTACTTTGCAAAGCCTTGTAAATTCCTTTACCTCAGATCTTATAGGTGAATTCTATATTTTTAAAGTCAGTTATCGCTCACCAGGTGCGGTAAGGGCGGGGCGCCGGGCGCGGAGTCCGCGTGCTGGGCTTGCTACAGCTCCTGGAGAAGCGCCTCCCGCCGGCGCTGGGGCTCGGGGCTGTAGTCGAGCTACTCCGGGTAAAGGAACCCTGGGTGCCATGTATTGAAATGGGTATATTAGAAAACACTAGAACCTCCAACAACCTCGATCACTTAATGAGTAAATAGATCAGTGTCTAAGAATTGCTCTTCTACAACCTCACCAACACTCAATCAAAAGTTTTGTCAGCCTTTGAAACTTTTCAGCCAGTTTGATGGATATCCTTCCACAACTCCTATCATGTGAAAAGCATCTCCTCCCTTTTCAAGACTCCATGTTGGTCATTTACGTATAAAGCCTTCCTTGACTCTGATCAGCCATCACATGCCCCACACCCCACCCAGCCAGACTCTGTCTTGGGTGTTTCTATATAGAAGATATGCTACCTTTGATTTTGTGACACTCCAACTTTGCTCAGTTCTCAAGCCACCTGCCTGTCTAAAGCCTTGGAACAGACTGAAAATCCATAACCGCGTCCTATATCAATTTGAAGAGATCCAATATAAGACTGATGTTTCTTCTGGTCTACTCCACTTTCAAAATGTGTTGTTCCTCCATGGCTTCCCTGCCTTTTGGTGAAAGTACAAGACCGATGGTTTTAGAGTTCTCAGTATCTGCACATGTGTTTTAAAGTTACCCACTTGAGCAATGAAAGGCTTGAATTGTTGTATCAGAAATGAAGCACATTCTGATATATGCTATCCCATCCTTCAACTTGCTGACCCCTGTAAGCATCAATAAAATGCAAGCACATCTCTCTGAGGAATCTGACTGAGACCACAATGTTAATAAAGTCAATAATGAATAAAAAAAATAAAAATAAAAATAAATAAAAAAATAAAGTCAGTTATTGTATGGCTGTCCATGAAATATATGAATAGACAATGTAATTCAGTTTTCTCCAAAAGGAATCTAATGATTCTCCTAGACTATTAGCAATATATTTGGAGTCCAAGGGATGATGAAAGTAAAGTATTTCATTACAGTTCCTCTGCAGTTGCTTTTTAATCTTAGGCAAGTTAGCTTAGTTTGGACCCTTAATTTTCTTTCTGCTCTTGTCTCTGGTTTCATCTTTTCATACAAATATCACCCTCATTCTATTTCACATTTTCACACCTTGAATATCAAGTTCTGGATCAAATCCTTTACCTCTCCAGCTTGCATGTCCTACTTCATCCTTACTCCACATTCTTCTGCCTAGACTTATGTTTTAGTTTGCTAAGCTCCCTAAAGCAGATACCATAAAATTGTTTGGCTTTTAACAATGGGAATATATTATTTTACAAGCTTACAGTTTTGAGGCCATGAAAATGTCTAAATCAAGGTATCATCAGGAGATGCTTTCTTCCTGAAGACTGGCTGCTGGCAATCCTTGACCCCTATTTTACATGGCAAGGCACATGGTGGCATCTGCTGGTCTCTCACTTCTCTTCCAGGTTTCATTGCTTTCAGCTTCTTGCTTGGATTGCTTGCTCTTTGTCTGAATTGCATTCTCTTATAATGGACTCCAGTAAGAGGATTAAGACCCACACTAAATGATGTGGGTCACATCTTAAGAGCCTACTCACTAAAAAATCCTACTTACAATGGGTCCACAACCACAGGAATGGATTAATTTTAGGAACATACTTTTCTGAGTTACATACAGCTTCAAACCAACACAACTTATGTCTAGAACAGGCAAATATTTCTCTTGTTAGCATAGATCATTGGCTTTTTAATGCATTATATTGTTAAAGACTCTATTTCCAAAAAACAAACAAACAAACAAACAAAAATCGGACTCCATTTCCACCAGGGTGAGGATGAAAAGAGCAATGGGAATGGAGTTAGTACAGAAACATTATTCATCTCTTTTACTAAAGGACATTTAAGTCAATTCCAAGTTTTCATAATGATAACCTGTTCTCTCTACTATTAGCGTAATATAAATGTGTTATCCTCATAGTGTTTGTAGCACAACTAATTTTTTAGAGCAAAGGCAACTGAATCCTGAAACAATAGTTGATGCAAAAATAAGCTCCCAAACCTACTCCACAGTGATAGAAGAATCTGTAGAGAATAACTTTGTTATATTGAATAACCAACTATTGAATGCTAAGTCCAATGTTGCCTCTTCTCCTTCTCCAGGTAGTTCCTAACTAGGACCCTCTGTGATAGAGGCTGAATTTATAAAATATAAGGCTTGTTGGGAGCTGTAGATACAAACTTTAAAAAAATGTTAAAAACACCTGATGAAAATAAGTCCTTTTATGATACAGATAGATAAAATTGGGCTTAAAAGTGAATAACTAAATCATTTGCCACTTGGTTTGTCTATTAAGTTTATTATTTTCATATAAAATATTATAAAGGAAACTACAGTCTTTCATTAATGTCTTCAATAATAATTTTTCTCTTGCATAAAATTCTGATCAATTACAGTACATCATTCTATGAACTTCTACAGAAAAGCTTAGCTTTTAAATCTAAACTTGTTCAAACAATTTGCTGAAAATGATGGAAAATGTTGGAGAAAAATTCTAGGGCACTCATACTACCTCATTTTGTTCAGTGAAGCTTGTTATAATATTGCTCATTAATTCATATATGCGAACATATCATTTGTCAAACCACATCTGAAACCTAACTACAAACAATAAAAAGCAATTATGAGGAAGCCCATTCTAATAAAATTATTTGATCCATCAACAGTAAAACTGTTCTAAAAGAATCATTAGAATTTGAGAGATCATTTTATAATAATTTTTATTTCTTTGTCTCTGAAATTAAGAAAATATCACAATAGTTTCCTTACAACTTCTAAAATAGTATCACTGGATACTCTTTGCCAGATGCTTAACTTTGTCAGACAGTGAGGGCCAAATGAAGCATTTTTTATTAGCCCAAAACATCAAGACTAATCTTTGTACTCCCTCTATACTTGCCAATTAGATAGACTTAAAAGTGAAGGAATGCTAGAGAGAAATGTAGCTACCAATTGCAATTTTTTTTTTACTAGAAATTATTTTATAAAATAATACAAAATTAGGGAGTTTTCATTATTGGATATTTAAAATACCAGGGAGAGAAAGTATACAGGACAGTATTAATGAAGTAAAGCCAATTAATTGAAAGTCCTCATATTTTAAGTGAAAACACCATATTTTCTGTGCCTCCTTTATTGCTCATAATGACACTTTAAGGATTTACTACACAAGTGGTATTAGAGTTTTTTGTTTTTAAAGATGTGCAGAGATTTGATAAAGTTAAATAACAACCTCATATCCTTTTGCATAATAGTTAAATTAAAATATAAGATTTATTTGATGCATAAGCAAAATTAAGATTAAAATAGAGAGTTCCTTACAAAGATCAGAAATGAATGAACCTGATATTGATTCTGCTGCCACTTCCCCCCATCATATCTACATATGCAAAAGGAGTTTTAAAAGTGTTATAATGAGTGTTTCCACTAGAACTTTTTGAGGACCCCCTGCCCCCCACCATTTCCTGATTTGTTTTAGTATGGCTAAATCACTGAATTTTTGATTTACATCTGTTGATCTCGTTCATGAATATTTTTGCCTTAGGTATGATAATTATGGCTAAGATAGTTATAGTTCATAAGCAAGGGGTTCAAATCCTCATGAGATTTTTCTACAGAGTACATTTCTCTATTTCCATTTAATAAGGGATCTTGCTCGGAGAACTGGAGTTCTGATGCAAAGTGAACACTGGCAAATCATTGACATCTTGGCCAATGACTTGAAGATACTAGTTCTCAGCATGGGAATATCTGTGAAGGGCAGACTCTTCTCAGTATATTTTAAATTTTCAGATAGCATAAGGAAGAAAATCATCTAAATTTGGTGTGAAGTGTTTAATATTTTCATCAATTTTCCCAGAAATGTCATTGCTGCCTCTTAACCCTAGTATTTCTAGGAGAACTAAATAAATACCTAGTAGTGATAGTTCATTGATTCTGACACTAATGCTATGCTCAGAAATTGCTCCCTCTTTATTTATTTAAATTATCAATCTCTGACCCAGTCTACACCTCATAACTAAGGAGAGATTTATCTGTCAGCTTTCAATCAATACAATTGATACAGCTAGTACACCGATGGATCAAAACCCTGCATATTATTATTTTAAGACATTATATCCTAGAAAGGATGCAATTATTTTAAAAAGAGGCAAATTTTAGAAATAAATCCTAAACACTTAATAACACCCCCCTTCTTTTATGTACCTCAATTCTATTTACCTTCCTTTAGTTACTTTAGGTAGTTAAATATACAAAATTTGATTCTTACTGAAGTGCTAGAAAAATGATCAATGTTCCTGTGCAAGAAGCTCATTCTACAAAAGTGTGAAGATAAAAGAAAACCTATTGTTGGATATAGGAAAACAATTTTAATATGTAGTAATTAGAAGCTTATACCATAAGAGAACAGAAACACAATTCTTGTTTGAGAAAACCTATCTCTGTCAATTAATCATTGATTAACTTAAGGTGATATTCATATGAAAGAAATTGGTAGTATTTCAGGGATTTTAAAAATGTAATATATAGGTACATTTACTGTCATTTATCACAATGGCTTTACTGATGCATTAAATCCTACTTATCTTAATGGCTAAGGCTTATGCACAAGAAAATAGGATTTGAGGAATTGAAGAATACGAAAATGTCTGAAATTATCTTCTTATATGGATTTCATCTGAATATATGAAGTTCTATCATTTGAAATTAATTTCTGCAAGGTAAACATTTTCCTCTGTGCAAATACACTTGCACATATATGTATATATACACATATATGTGCACAGAGACACACATGTGTGTACATACATATTTGTTTTCCTCAAAAGGCAAAAAATCCATTACTTACACTTGCATCCCATTCCCAAGACTCAGTCCAATTGGCCAAACCTGTTTGTGATGAAGACAAGAGAATAACTTTATTATAGTTAGCCTATATGACCAGAGACAAGTTGAATTCATTCTATTACTAACGGAAAAAGGAGTATGAAGGCTATCAGTGGGGAACAATAACTGTTTCTCAACAGTTTGGCTACCCAAATCATGGTAAAAGCCCTTATTTTCATACGTGAATGTACATGCCCCCTCGCTGAGGGAAATAACCTTTTACCCCAGTCAATTCTTGAATTAATCTCAAAGTCTAGTCACCCTAGAGGAGGTTTTTTCTGGTTGTAGTACCCTGTGCCTCAAGATAACTGTTTCTGCCTCAGGATTAAAGAAAGTATTGGACTGAAGTCCAAATGAGGCTTGTATACTTCCCTCTTCCAAATCAAGTCTTTATGATCCATCTACAGAGACAGCTGGATCTTTAAAAATATGTGCCCAGCCAGCCAAATGGATTTTGTCCATCTAACTCTGTGGACAAGGAGGATTTCTCTCTTTCTCTCTCTCTCTCTCTCTCTCTTTCTCTCTCTCTCTCTCTTTCTCTCTTCTTTCTCTTTCTCGTTTCTTTTTCTCATTGTGTTTGTTCCATAATGCTACAGCCATTCTGCTTAAAATGATAAGGCACTGCCATAAAACAAATTTATTCAGATTCTGCAAACAAAATTATAATAGCTCAAAAATCAAACACAGTTTATAAGCCTGAAGCCACACAGACACAAATGGTGTAAATATCACCAGGGCTGGAGTGAAAATGTTGCTTTTAGATGCTAGTAATTGATCTGATTGCCATAAGAAAATTGTAAGAAAATTACAGCTATTATTTTTCATAGCACATCATAATTTATCAAGTTTTTTAATGTTCTCATTTATTCATCATCACACATCTTAAGCAGTTGTATAATATTTACCATTATTTTAGAGACTAGGAGACTAAGGACAGGATGGATACTTAACTTTGTCCACTGAGGAAAACAATCCAGATTTCTAAATTTGGCCCTCTGATTCCACATCTCTTGTTCTTTCTACTACAGCATGCTCAAGTTACTAGCGAAAAGCATTCCATATGTTACACAACATGCCATAAGATTGTCCAACTATTTTGAAGAAAATCTCCCAGAGAAATCAATGACCAAGAGAGAATTGCAGGAAGCAGATGGTGTCATCAGTACACTTCTGGTGTAGCATCTGCGGTTACTTCTGTGCCTCTAGATTGGATTGTACTTATATCAAAAAAGCCAATGTGTACAAAAATAAATAAATAAAAATAAAATAAGAACAAATCTTTCAGCACTGACACATTTACTACTTACTGGAATGCTGGTGGATATTAAACCTGCTTTGTGTATGTGTGTGTGTGTGTGTGTGTGTTTGAATGCAAGCATCAGCAGAGGCTTACCTAATGCCATGAATGTTGGAAAGCTTGGAGGCCCAGAGGCCAAAGGGATCCCAAGAGACTCTCCTGGAAATCACAATAATGAGTTGCAGTGGTAACCACCCACACCCCACCTAATTACAGATGGTGCTCAAGGCAAAATCCCATTAAGAAAAGTTTTATGGGTTTGTTGAGGACTGACTGTTGGAAATTATGCCATTAGTCCACAGGGCCTAAAGTAAAAACAGTACGGGTCTCCAGTCTGCAGTGAGATAGTAAATGAAAAAGAACACAGATAGTTCTCCAACTTAACCAGATTCCACTCTCAGAAAATATGATATAAGGCAATTTAAAAAGCAATGCTAATTGACATATTTTCAGATGCTTGCTATAAAGCACACTCACCTATTTTTGTTTTTCTTATTTCATTCTAAGAGCAATCTAAAAGGCAGGGTGTGGCAGTTTTATGTAATTATGAATTCCAAAAATATAATTGAATCATGCTTGTAAACTGATCTGTTAATCTGGGCATGATTAGGTTAGGATTAGAGCATTGAGCCCCACCCCTTGGTGGGTGGGGAATTGAATATAAAAGGCAAGGCAAAGGACAGTTGAAGCAGTCTTTTGAGAAGCAGTTTTGATGTTGGAAAGAAGGCCCCAGGAGAAGAGAAGCAAGCCGTTTGCCTGATGGTCTACAGCTGACCTTGTGGAGGAAACAGGAGCTAAGCCCGGAGAGAAATGCAGCCCCAGGAAGAGAGGAACCCCAGAAGTCTGAACCCTGGCAAACGCCGGCAGCTGTCTTGCTCTAACACGTGACAATGGACTGTGGTGAGAGAAGAAACTTAAAGCTTTATGTCCTAGTATCTGTGGACTTCTGCCCCAAATAAATACACTTTATAAAGACCAACCCATTTTTGGTATTTTACATTAGCACCCCTTTGGTTGACTAATATACAGGGTATGTGAATTCACTTCGATTTTCTTTTTGAAACAATATGATTTGTTGGCTTACTGATACGAGGTCATGTGGTTTGAATCTTGAATCCTGAATCCCATCCTACACTAAATCCTACACTAAATGCTTAATTTTTTTTCATGGCATAACTTAAAGACAAAGGGACATTATTACAGATTATGGAGCAATCTTGACAAGCATTCCTGAGTCCTTGAACTGATGAAAGGTCATTCAGTTATCTTGGAAAGTTGAGGCTCAATGTTTTGGCCTATAGGTTTTTTTCCCCCTGTATATAGAGAAAGTAAGTCAGCTTCCCTGAGTGGGCATCTCACTAGCACCAGCAGCTCCATGGTGTGCCCTGAAATTATTTAAAACACTCATCCTTTAAAATGAATGAACCTGTATTTTCCTTCAATGTCCCAGTCTTTGATCTTTCGCCACAGATTGTTCTACATCATCAAAAATCCTCAAAGCTCCTCTGTGAATCCTGGTCAGGCCCATAAGCACATTGTAGAATTTGATCTTGAAACCACAAAATTGAAAGTCTTTACTTCTCAGCTGCTAGGCCTGCACTTGTTAAACATATTCATAACACTTAGGGAAGGTTTTTGCTATTATTCAGTAAATTATGCATGATACCCCTTTTAATGTTTTAAATTAGAGCACTGATAGTCAAAATACAGAATTGCAATTAACACTGAATTTTTATTTTATCAATATTTTAAAGGAATTTTAAGCATCAGGTATGAGGGGTGATTATAAAGTGTGACTTTTGCCACAAACCCAAATTTTCCAGGTCCAAATGGCTCCTATCCTTGTTTTCAGTTCAGTAAAAATTTATTGCTTGACTCTTGTATGGCTGTTGTAAAGCCACATAAAAATCGGAAATTCACATTCTCTGCCTTCCAGGAGCATGAAATTTAGAAAAGCAACCTGTCTATATATTTGACAAAAGTAGTGAGCTTATCTGAATCATTTCAATATAATGTTCTTTAAAAACAAGACCTCCAAACTAATCAGTTACATGAAGAAATAAGTCTCATTACTTTCTAGTTAGAGGAGAATCTGACTCTGAAACTGGTATCATTTCCATCCTCATTTTCTGGTCCTTTTCCTTGCTTAGCCTCTTTGTCTCCTGTCCCAACTATTGAAAACCTGGCAGAAAGATTTCAGTGCTTTGGACCTGAAAGATTTTTGAGATAGACACCAAAACAGCAGACTAAAATTTCTAATCTGAGTAAGTCTTCTGAGGTGCAACCTAAGAAGTTAAATGATGTGTGTTCATTCTCTTGTAACTCTTTAACAGCTTGTTAATTAGGATTCCATTACTTGCAAGTGTCAGAACCCAACTAGATTAGTAGAGGGGAAAAGAGAAATACTTCAGTTTATGACTATTGAAAAATCACACAAAGGGAAAGGCAGTAGCTCCAAGAACCAGAGACACCTCTGTCACTCGGTCTTTTCCTTGCCATCTTTTGTCTCTGCTT